>ML675611.1:8789050-8883206 GCA_007922155.1 Mesoclemmys tuberculata | reverse complement strand
CATATTGGTCCCTTCTGACCTATGAGTCTATGAGTCTATGAGAGTTAAGGTTGCATGGGCAACCTTAATTCTCCATTTCCTAGTTTTCAGAAGTTTGAGTTTTGCTCAGCTAAGTGTTGTGCAAGGGGATGACATACCACCAAGCAATCTTAACTCTACGTTAATGCAGCTTTTTGTCATTGAATAAAACTGTGCTTACATCAGATTTTCATGTTAGGATTGCACTTTAGTTTTAACATTCTTAAGAGCTGGTTGAAAATGTCCTACGGAATCAAAATCTAGTGCACTTTGTAAAATACCCCCCTATTGCACTGAGAGATTGATAAGCCCATAAGTGAAAAAGCATTGAGAAACAGATGAGCTTGTACTAGTCACTAAACTACAAACAGCTCCCAAAGTTATGCATGCTCCTGATGGCAGTTTCGTGATTTTAGGGTTGAGCAGATATGTGGGTTTCTGTTGCATTAGAATGATAATGAATTAGTGTTTGCCAAATAGAAGGCAAAATTGGCCAGTGTTGTGTACCTGCATTGTGTGTGCCTGTTCTTACTGGGTGCAATTTACCCCTCTCTACGGGGTGAATTTTACCCAATATAAACAGCCAACCATAATGGCAAACCACCTGAAATCTGTGGCTCTCCAAAGACAAACACGGCAATCAAAATTCTTTTACTGCACTGCAGCGGGTGTGTGTGAGTGTACATGTTTTATAGGAGACTTTAAATTCCAAACTCAATAGAAAGGAAAGCAGTTTAATTTCCAGGGTTAGAAAATATCAGAGGAAAAATGAGTTTCAGTCTGCCTCTGTAAAGGTTACAATTACTGAAAGTTGGCATTGCTGGCATGAAAGAACTCTGAACTGCAATAAAAACAGCAAACAGTTTTCCCATAGGTAAATGTATGTCACACATAATCATTTTGATTCATTAATGTTACATATGCTTTCCTCCCATAAAACGTGTGAAAAGGGCTGATTATTCCACATATTCTTATCCATGTGCAGTGCTTCCACATGCTTGCAACTTCACTGTTGCTAAACTAATCAGCTCTACAATAAATTGCATTTCTGCCAATTACAGCTTAATTGTTGACAGATGGGAACACAGGAGGGAAATATGCTGCATCCTTTAGGGGACAGGTGTATAGCCAAGTGCCAGGTTAATTGGTCCATCTCGTTAACCCATTGACCTTTCTCCATGCCCGATATTAAATTCAAAGCTTTCACAACACTTTCCCATCCATGCTTGTTATGTGGGATCTGTAAAGTGGTCACAAAGGTATCTTTTCTTAAAAACAGAATACAAGTAAAACAGTCATTAGCCACTACCTTTGCTGTGTACATTGCTGTCTGCTCAAAATTAAGCTCTTTATTGTTTTATTTTAATTTTTTAAAATTTTGTTTCAGTTTGTTTTGTTGGGGTTTTGGCATGAAAGCCCCTACATGGTCTGAACTTTTGGGAAAGTGTCAGTTATTTACTCCTGAAGCAGGCAGAGATACAGAAATTCAGAGACTATAAAGCCAGATGGGACCATTGTGACAATCTAGTCTGACTTGTTACATAGAAGTTACATGCATGGATAGAGGGGCTAAGACAGTACAGATCTGCAGTTAAGACCCTGAACTGGAACTTGATGTAGCCGTATTCAAATCTAGTCTCTGCTACAGCCTTTCTGTATGACCCTGAGCAAGACACTTAGGCTGGGAGTTTCAAAAGAGCCAAAGGGAATTAAAGATGCAAATCCCACTGAAATTCAGTCAGTGCTGGGTGTCTAACTCCCCTAGGATCCTATGAAAATCCCAACCATAATATTTCTCTGTCTGAGTCCACAACTGTAAAATGAGAATTGTAACATGGAGCTACCTAACAAGGATGCTGTGAGGATAAATTCATTAATGCTTGTGAGTTGCTCAGCTACTATGACGGGGCTGTCTAAGTAAATAGATAGTAAGGCTATTCTGCACTACATGCAGTTGCAACGATGAGCAAGAAGTGCTGTAATTACAACACTTGTGCCTGTCCACACAGCACTCATTGTGCTGCCAAAGTGCATCCACCGTTGGTACGTTAGCATCAACAGTGAGAGCAGTGCACTGTGGGCAGCTATCCTCCTGTGCAACTCACCACCTTGTGCCCCTCGGAGTTGTGAGAAGGTGGAGAGGAGCTCAGTGCATCATGGGTGAGGACTCAATGTCTGGTCATTGCATAGGTTTGCAACTGTGTTTTGTGGCATTTTTAAATGGCCCCAGTTTCCTGAGCACCCACCATGTCTATCTGAAAGGCTGGATCCTGCACTGCTCTCCAGTGCTGTTGGCAGTGTTCTAAACACATTGCAGCGGGTTGCACATATCATGAGCTCCCAACTGGAACAAGAATCCAAGGCACCTGACCTGCTGTGTGCCATGCAGACAAACAACACCAGATTACTCTTTGCATTCATGGAGCATCTGCACACGGCGCACTGCCACTTGTGGGCACATGAAACAAGCATTGAGTGGTGGCATCGCATTGCTTTGCAGGTCTGGGATGACGAGCAGTGGCTGCAGAACTTTTGAATGCATGAAGCCACCTTCCTGGAACTCTGTGCAGAGCTCACTCTTGCCCCACAGCACAAGGACACCAGAATGAGAGCTGCCCTCAGTGGAGAAGCGTGTCGTGATCTCCGTGTGGAAGCTGGCAGCTCCAGGCTGCTATCAGTCAGTCACTAATCAGTTTGGAGTTGGGAAGTCCACTCGTGGAGCTGTGCTACTGCAAGTGTGCAGAGCCATTCATCGCATTCTGCTACAAAGGACTGTGAGTCTGGGCAATGTGCCTGAATTAGCGGGTGGCTTCGCAGTGGTGGGATTTCCTAACTGTGGCAGGGCGATCAATGGCACGCTTATCTCAATTTTAGCCACGGACCCTCTCGCGATGGAGTACGTCAATAGAAAAGGGCACTTCTCTATGGTACTTCAGGCTCTTGTGGATCACCGGGAGTGTTTCACTGATATCAACGTGGGGTGGTCAGGAAAGGTGCATGATGCACAAATCTTCAGAAACACTGGCCTGTACAGAAAGCTGCAAGCAGGGACTTTCTTTCCAGACCAAAAGATCCCAGTGGTGGATGTTGAAATGCCCATAGTGATCCTGGGAGACCCAGCCTAGCCCTTATTGCCATGGCTCATGAAGCCTTCTACAGGCAACCTGGATAGCAGCAAGGAGCGCTTCAATAACAGGTAGAGCAGGTGCTGGATGACTGTTGAATGTGCATTTGACAGCTTAAAAGCTCTCTGGCGATGCCCTTATGGCAGGTTAGATTTAAATGAGGAAAATATTCCCATGGTTATAGCCGCCTGCTGTGCACTCCATAATGTTTGTGAAACCAAGGGTGAAAAGTGTCCCCCTGGGTGAAGTGCAGAGGCTGATCACCTTGTGGCTATGAACAACCAGATGTCAGGGATATTAGTGGGGCACAACGAGGAGCCATTCGAATCAGGGAGGCCTTGAGGAGCCATTTTGAGAATAAGCACAAATAAGGTGTCTCTGTAAACAGCACTGTGCCGTGCTATGAGTGCTATCCAGCTTGCATTGCATATCAACGTGAGGTGTAACCATTGTGTGCAAGAGACAAATAAAGATTGCTTATTCTTCACAGAGCATGTCTTTATTAAATAACAATTATTCACAACACACACAGAAAGCTGGGGGGAAGAGTGGGAAGCAGTGAGGGGCAGTGTGAGCTATGATAACTGGGTGTAAGTCCAGCTTTCGTTCTGGAAGCTATCTGAAGGGGTGGAGTGAACAGGGTACCAAAATGGGCCGGGAGTTTGGTACGAATGCGTGGGTGGAGTTTGGGGAGGGCATGGAAATCAGTTCTGTATTGGCTACAAGGGTGAGCGAGCACACATGAATTCTGTCTGCAGTGTTATGAGCGACTTTAGCATCTCTGTTTGCTCCTCCATGGTTTTTATCCGGCACCCGTGACCTGCTATCACTTGCTCCTGGTTTCCCTACTCTTCTGCCTATCAAATTTCTGGGTTTCAGACACAAGCGTGTCTTCATGCCTCTTTTCCTTGTTTTTCCACCTCAAAGGACTGGATGATTTCTTGGAACATCTCTTTGCTTCTCCATAGTCATTTTCTTTTCAGCTGCAGGTTCTCGGCAGGCGTGGAGGGCTTTCCCCTCAAGGGCACATCTATAGAAGCACAATAAACAATGAACAGAAGCGTGATTGCGAGTGCAATAACAGCATTGATTCATTACTGTAAAATGCAACTCTTTCTCACTGTCCCCTGGCAAACACAAGCTCAACGACTGCCCAGAGCATGGCAAGTTGTGTCTGGGTGGGAGGGGGCACTCAAGTTGGGGAAGATGTCTTTGGTGGTTGATTGGAGGTATTGATGCAGTAAATAGGGACAATATTTCAAATTGTGCCACCATTTTCCACAGGCAGGGGCCATCGAAGCTGATATATCACTCCTGAGATCTCTCTGGAGGGTTCTTGTGAAATTTTGGGTTGCATTAACACACTTTTCCATCACATTGCCAAGCTGCACAGGGGAATGGGAAGCACAGGCAAACACAGCTATTCTTGTGTGTTTCTATCCCTTCAACAAGCTGTCTAATGCAACAAAGCAAAGGAGAGCTGAACTTCACCTAACCAAGCAGCATCAACACAAAAGAATCACTTACCCAAGCTCCCTTCTCCTGCACCCAGCACACCAGAGCTGGAGAGCTGGGACTGGTGCGAGGCTTCTGGGGTCAAGAAGAGCTCCTGGGTCCCCATAGCAGCAAACTTCCCAGTCCTCTGCTTTGCATTGTCCTCCAACTCAACCACCTCCTCCACAACTTCTTAGTTGGGGTTGAGTCCAGTGTCCACTGCCTCCAAGACCATGAAGGTATCCTCAGTTCTCCTGGTGGTGGAGGTGGGGGTCACCACTGAGGATGGTTTCCAGCTCCTTACCAAAGCGGCAGGTCTTTGGCTCTGCACCAGAGCGACGGTTTGACTCCCAAGGCTTTTGGTACCCCTGCTACAGCTCTTTGATTTTCACACGGCACTGCAACATGTCCCATTTATAGCCCTTCACTGCCATTAAACGAGAAATCTGACTGTGGGTATTGTAGTTCCTTCTGCTGGAACGGAGCTGGGACTGCACAGTCTCCTCTCCCCAAATGCTGATCAGATACAGAAGCTCCGGGGTCCTCCACGCGGGAGAGCGTTTGGCGCGTGGAACCACCATGGTCAGCTGGGAAGATGTGATGTGAGCTCTCCACACTGACCGAGCAGGAAGTGGAATTTCAAAAAGTGGGACTTTAAAGAGGGGAGGGTGGCTGGTTGCAGGGCAGCGGAGTTCAAACTGATGGCCAGAGTGGTCAGGATGGGTATTGTGAGACACTTTACTGCAACATAACCAATGGCGGTGTCTACACTGACTTTTTCCCCGCTGAGAGTTTGGCGCAAAAAGCTCTGTGCCTCTCATTGAGGTGGTTTGATTTTTGTCACAAAATCAGGGGCGTTGGGGTGGTGAGAGGGGATTGCAGTGTGTACACCACCACTGTTTTGGCCCAAACGCTGACTTGGATCAACAGAAGTCTGTAGTGTAGACCAGACCTAAATGTCCTAATTCGATGGCTGAAAGAGGCCTAAAATTGAGGGAAAGGAATCTTTGTTTAAGAGCAATTATCTTTATTTCTTATTAGTTGCTGGGTTCTTTATAGATGGATGGTGACAACAGGCCCAATTGTGCTCTCATGTCTTTATAAATCAGGGGTAGTTCTACTGAAGCCAACTAAATTAGCCAGGTATAAGTGCAGCAAGAATCCAGCCAAAGATCCCTTGCAGATCTTGAGCTAATTAGGCAACATATAAACAGAAAGGCTGGAGGGGGCAGGGAGCAATGAAATCATGTGTCTGAATGGCAAGGTAAGGCATGTGTTTTGTTTGTGCCACAATTCCTTTTGTGTGTGTGCTTATATACATGTAAATTTCCATAGAACAAAAGTGTGAGGATGTGCCAGGCTAGTGATCCTGTGAGCTACCTTGAAGGTGTTTCTCCCCCCCAAAGAGGCCCTTAAAAGAGAAGAGGGCATTGACGTGATCGGGGGAACCAGAAAAGAGCAGGGAATAATTCTCCTGAGATTAGCGTCATTTGATCTACAATCCAAACTCACGCAAAACTCCTGCCAAAATCAATGGACATTTTGCCTGAGTCAGGACTTTAGGACTTGATTCCTTTTTAAATGGCATTCCCCTATGTACCCTATCTTATCAATGATAAAACAGCTGCATGATTAATAATTTCAGTTCCAGTGTATTGTTGTGTATACCCCTGAATTTCTCATTATATTTTTTCCCACAAAGCGGATGCACCTTTACAATAGCGGGCCTTAGCGACACACACAGGCAAATGGGTTTGGCTATACCCACATCTCCAGGATTCCTTTGTATGGCTTCATACTTGCACAAACTCTACTGACTTCACAAGAGATGCAATTCTTAACCGCTTCAGTTTATTCGTCCAGGGGGGTTTAAAGCATAATCAGAGCACTGAGACGTTTCGGTGAATGACTCCAGGCCCATCACCTGATGGCGTGCAGTTAGAATTCCTTATCAAAGAACTCATCGAACAGAGGGATTCTCTCCGTCTTGGTTCTCACTAGTGCAGGTTTGCGATGAAGCTTTCTGTCTTCTCTTTTCCAGTCATCCGAGTCCATGCTAGAGCTGTCCCAAAATAGATCTCTTGGATCCTGCGGCTTCACAAACCACATTTCCACTTTACTGCTCTGCCTTGGATAGGCTTCAGCCATCTTGTGTCTCTCTAAGAATTCTCCATCCCATGTATTTCCTAAAAACAAGAAAACCATCGTCTTAATTATATTGGGTTACATACCCAATTATGGAGGGTTTAGCAAGGGCATCTTATGTGTTGGTGGAGTCACATAAGAGGAATCAATTGCCTCAGTTCCTAAATTTGTATAAAGCAAACTATTATTTTTCTTTTCTCCCCTTATGCAAAAAAGAATCGCAGACTTTAAGTGTTAGGTGCTGTAGCGAATAGGAAAACGGTAGTATCCCTTTAAATCAGTGGTTCCCAAACTTTTTGGCTCGAGGCCACAAACATAATTTTTACTACCCTGAAGGGCCACCAGTCTCCACCAGCAGGCGCCCCCTCCTCCCCTCCTGCAGCCAGACAGAAGGAGTTCAGCGAGGAGGCTGCCTCCGTCCTTGCTGATCTTCCGTCCCCCTGGCTGCAGCAGGGAAACCACACACATCCTGTAGCCCCGTGTGCTCCACCTGGGTCCCTAGGCAGTGGCTCCCTTCTGCAGCCAGGGGGACGGGAGATCAGTGCTTCCCTCCCTCTGGCTCCAGCAGGGACTCCAGCGTCTAGAGATCCAGGAGGAGCGCTTTGCCATGCTCCCTGCTACAGCCAGGGGGAGGGGAGCGTTGATCTCCCATCCCCTTGGCTGCAGCAAGGAACCTGCACCGGTCTTGTAGCCCAGCAGCAATGTGCTCCGCTTGGGTCCTTAGGCAATGGCTACCTTCTGCAGCCAGCGGGAGGGGAGTGGCAGGCCGTTTTGAAAGACCCCGTGGGCCACTTTTGGCCCCTGGGCCACAGGTTGGGAACCACTACTTTAAATAGTTTGTGAGCCTGCTAGTGGTGTTCACCATGTTTTATATTTGAGAGGCTATCAGAAACCAGGCAGAGTAGCTGTCTGTATGTAGTTAGACCCTCAACGGTCGTAAATGTTTGGTAAAAATGGTTATTTGAACCCAAACGTGCCCCTTGTGCTTTATCCTATTGTTGTTGTGCAAAGAGCACAAGGCACACCCAATACATTTGGGAATAATTCCAGTACTATAAAGCCATGTTTAGAATAGATCTGGCTGAATAACAGATTTTTTGGTTTATTATCAATTTTGAAAACATTTTATAAAATGTTTCAGCTCAGACTGAAAACAAAATTTTAATTTTTTTTTGGAGATTTAAATAGTTGAAATTCTTCTGATTTCAGAGACATAAAACATTTTGTCTCAACAAAATCAAAACATTTCATTTTGATTCCAACCATTTTTATTTTTGTTTTGCTTGTTTTGATATTTTTAAAAATATAAAATGAAAGGGGAATTTGAAATGAAAAGTCATTTGCAACCAGAAAATCCAAGAGTTGAAAATGACAACATGAAATGTTTTGATTTTTTTTTCAGAATATTTTTAAATGAGCCATTTTGCAAAATCGACACAAATTTACAAAATGGTTTCTTTATTATACCGCGTCCAAATTTTACATCAAATATTGTTTATTTATGTTATTCATAAAGGGGGAGATTTTATGTGGTTATTGACAACATTTGCTCATGCCCAGAACCTTTTTATACAAGTGGGCTGGATTGATCCCACAAGTTCTACAGCATGCTGGCCCTGATCCAGCGGAACACCAAGGCATGTGCTTAACTTAATGCACACACATAGCTGCAATGACATCAAGCCCAAGTTCTCATGCACTTTGCAGTGCCAAGCCAGAGAGCTGAACGTGAGGCAGGGTTGAACCCTATATTTTTAGGTTCATAATTTTGAACTATACAGTGTGAGAAGAGGCAGTATGGTCTAGTAGCTGGAGCATGAGGCCAGGAGTCAGGACTCCGGGGTTCCATTGCCAGCGATCATGTCTAAGGGGTAATCGATACAATATACTTCCTGGCATGTCACGCTGTGTCTCATTCTGATGCCTACAATGTCTGTAGAGTCCATGTGAAGTGATGGCAGCATCTACAGGCATACCTAAGAGCTCTTTTTGTTCGGAGTAGGACCAGGTTCAGTCATCACCGGGATTCACAGTCTGTTATCATCCCATATTTAAGGTTACAGTCATTTTGACTTTACAAATGACACCCCACGCTGTGTACAGCTACAGTATGTATCTACACCATGTCAAGCATCCTAGACCATTGGGATAGGAGAGGTAATGCAACCAATCACCACCCTGACTCTACAGCTAATTTGAATGCAACAATTTTATTGGCTGTATGAGGGAGACTGCCCAGATGGGGGAATCACTTGGCCTAGCTGCCACACCCGGGCACCCAACTGTCACCTGCATAAATTAACACAAATCTCCCAGCACAATCTCTCAGACATAATTCAGCACAACCGCCCGCACACAACATAACTAGCACACACAATAACCCATCCCCCCAACAGCCCCTCAGTGTAGCCCCTCACTCACCACCTGTAGAAATCAGCACAAATCTCCCAGCACAACCCTCCCGACACAAATCAACACAACCACCCGCCCAATAAACCCAAACATCACTCTGAAGCCTAGAGTGGCTGTTGAGTCAGTGTGAAATGAGAGAAACAGCTACAGGCATGGCTGAGGACACTTTTTGTTCAGCATATCAGCAGGTTCAGTTGTCACTGGGATACACATTCTGTAACTGTCCATTTTTTAAAGATCTGAGCCTCAGTCAGCTTTTTTACAGCCTTGACTTTACAGCTGTGCAAGGCTTTCAGCTACTAGTCATTATTACATAGCAGAAGCAAAAGATAATTGACGTAATTATAACAATAGTGCTTTTGCAATTGTCTAGCCTCTGCTGAATCTTCACAAATCAAGAGGAGGAAACCCATAAGTGTAAAAATGTAAGGGAAATTGTGCTAAGACAGATGAAGGTGCAGACAAAACAACCAGGTTCTGTCCCCAGCTGCACCACCGTAAATCTCTACTCATTTCAGCGACATTATTACTGCAGAGATTAGAACCTTGCCCAAACTCAAAACACTCAGAGCCCGATACACATCTGACACTTTTAGATCTACATTAACTTCATTGAAGTTACTCCAGGTTTATGGGCCGGATAGTGCGATCGGAATCAGGCCCTTGCCTAGTGTGAAAAAAATGTAAACACAGCTAAAGGGCTCAGAGAAGCAGTTCAGAAGGAGATCTTCATCCAATGAATTAGAGGGTACAGAAGCCCTCTCCACAGTGAATTTGTGTTAATTGCTAGGGCTGTGCCATACATATAGTGGCTGACTGCAATGCATCTTGACAGGTAGGTCATGGAGGAGCCACGACTATATTGAGAGGGCTGTGACAAGGGACACGTGTACATGGAATGTGCAGAGCCATCCATACAAACCCTTCATCAAAAGAAGTCAGCCTCCTGCTCCATCTCGAAGCCTCTCCATGGAACAGCATCACTTCAGGGTTAGCTGGATTTGGTTTTGCTGTCCTCAGCTGGCTCCAGTCATTCAGTCGCAAGGCCCTATTTCAACAGGAGGCAGGTTGCACTCTCCTAGCTACCCAATTTGCAATCCCAGTTATTTTCCGTACTCTAGTCTAAGGTCCTGAGCGATGTGGTCCAGGTGTGTCCTGTGAACGCAGTGACCTTTTTTCCATATTAATATGTCTGTTCAGTAGAACATGCCTTGAGTGACCATCCCACCAATCAGTAAAAACTAGGCATGAAGTAGAGATATCTGGTAATTAAAGGTTTAACCAAAGTGTACCAGAAACCACAGGGTGCACTTTAAAAGGTTTCTTTAGGACAATAGGTTGCCTTTTGAGGGTGGCTTTAGCGCAGCTATCTAATTAAAATATCTTTTGCCGGTAGTATTCTCTTGTGACTCCCCTTCCTCTCTGGTTCAGCAGACTCTGGTTGAGTCTTTGGGGTTCTTCACCATCTTCCCCTAGAAATAGTGGGCCTGAATCCAATCTCAGCTTCACATTGTCAAATTAACATTCCCTTTCATCCTGGTTATGAGACGAAAGATGAAATTCACCCCTGCGCAGATGGCCAGTAGAAGCCAATGCCTCCCATAAGCTCTGTGTAAAGGGTTCACGAAGGACGCAAGTGGAACATGGATCTTGGCACTGCTACTCTATAGAGGGATGAATTTCATCCACAGAGAACCTCACTCACCTGCCAACCAAAATCGATGCCCATCACATTGCTGTGGAGATGTGAGTACAAACTGGACAGACGGTTTTGAAATTTGGACAATATGGCATTGCAAAGACAAGCAGAATCTCTGGAAGCCCCGTTTTTTCATTACACTCATATTTTCCAAGAAGTCTAATCTATCACTGCTTTTTCTCCTTTCTCTTCCCCAGTAAGGCTAAGGATGCAGAAGCATTATGTTACACACACAGTTCTTGCCAGAGCTTTCTCGCTCCCTCCTCAATATGCATCTATCGCGGCTTCTTTTCACATGGGCCCAGCCTGCTGGTCTTGAATAAAGACCAGAGTTATGCCATTGTGTGCCATCCAGACTCTCGAATATTTGGCTTGCTCCATATTCATCAATGGATCCAGGGGAAGGAAGGCAGCTGCTGAAACCGTTCTGGGAGAGGTTAGATGACTCAGCAAGAAGGGGCTGTAGCTGGAAGGGTGGCCAAAGGCAACCAATGACTGGTAATGCAGTGGGTGCTGGTAACTTTCCAAACACCTTTTGCACAAACTGAAGCCTTTGCCAAGAGAGCTGTGTAGCACGGGCTGAGGCTGGGAGCAAGAAAAGGCCAGTGTAGCAATGCACAAGGTAATGTCACAGGCTGGCTGGTCACTTACAGAGACAAAAGCTCAGCCTCTGGTGGTGATTAGCTACCATCCCAGCTGCTCATAACTGGCTGGAAATCAGGTAGCCTTGGATAAGGACTGAACCCTGCTGAGAGAAGGAGAGGATTTGCACAAAAGGCTGGGAGAGCTCAGCTGGAGCAAAGAGCTTCAGGAGAGATTTCTCGCCCTGAGACTTGCCCTGATGGGACTGGGCAGCAAATGGGAAGGGGGATCCTGAAGTGGGGGCTGAGGGAAAGCCAACCCGCAGGCAGATGGCTTTGCCTGCTGCCTACAGGGTCCCTGGACTGGAAACAGAGGAAAGGGAGGGCTTGGGTTCCCCCACCAGCCAACAAAAAAGATGGGGTATAGACCTGGAGGCCAGCGGTGGAAGGACAATTGAGTTGGGCCAAAGACTCCGCCACAGTCTTTGTGCCAAAGATTCCACTTGAGGCCTCAGGACTGTTGTTTGTTGGCCTTTCTGTTGTCCCAGAAGGGGTGAAGTCACCTGGCCAGAGGGCTGAGTCAGAACAAGAGGCAGGTCAGCAAAGGGCACTCGATGAAGGGAGCCTGCTATGAGGCTGTGCGTGGGCTGGTGTATCGTTCTTCTACAGCAGGCACAGGAAAAATCCCCTCAGAGCGTCAAGGGCCCCACAGAAAAGGTCATCTGCATAGCAGGCAACCAGCCGTGTTCTCTGCACGTCACCGGTGGCTGTGTGCTGGGCAGCAGTAGGAAAAAAGGACACAGATAAGCTTCCAGGCAAGAAAAAAGCTCAAACTGGTCATAGGTGCTTCAGAACAGTCTGAAGGAAAGCTGAAGATGCCCGTATGCCAGCTTTCTGGCTGCCACTCACTCTGGTAACCCTCAGAATCTTATTGTTAGGTGGACAAGCTACTGGGTTTTCTGATTGCTCCACTGCACCAGAGGGAGCTTCCCGACACCTAGCAAAGAGCAACTCTCTCTTATTTGGATTATCGTAGAGCCCAGGAGCCCTAGAATGGGCCAGGACTGCATTGTGCTAGGTGCTGTACAAACCCAGAAAAAAAGAACAATCGCTGCCCCAAAGAGCTCACAGTGTAAACTGACATGACAGACAGGGGCTAGCAGAGGCAGTAGGACACGCCAGCAGAATGACCAGTGCGATGGCAGCAAATGTCATGTCAGCTGCATGGGTATCTCTCTCTCTTTGGTTTGTTTCCTTTATGTGCATTTACTTAGGAGAGGATCGGCTAGTAGGAAAGGAAAGGGCAGGGAGAGGAGACAGTGAAGGGAAGTGGGTAAGGGGACAGGGCAGGGGAGAGGAGGCTAACAGGAGCAGGTGTGGTGACATGGAGTGGGAGGGGGAATCTTGGAGCAAACAGCCAATCAGCACAGGGCAGAGAAAGTCCAAAGAGCTGGAAAAGACTTCTTCCAGGATCAGGCCCCAAACACGTTTCGAATCAGATCTCATGTGCCCCTCTTCGCATCTTAATTTCTCAAAGTCTCTGCCCTGCCCAGGATTTTTGCCAGAAGTCTAAATTGGGTTATTTGTGCACACTTCCCACTCACCAAATCCCAGGGACGGGTGTTCCTGGTGTAAGCAGAGTCTGAATGAGCTCTCCCCTGCCAAGCTGGCTGCGGAGAGGGGAACAGGCTGCAGGACCAAGCCGTATTTGCATGAGCACATCCACCCTGCTGCGGTACTCGACACGATGGGACTGCTTTACCCAAGTGGTCGCTCTGCCTGGTGCTGGGTAACAAAACACTTTACTGTTGAATGCTGGAGTAATGAAATGTTCTCCTTATGGTACGAGCAAAGGGCAGCAGAACTGGGCTTAGCCTGTCCCGACGGAAAGGGCACCATTGTCTGTACCGCACTCGGTAAGCGGGGGCTCGGGCACAGAGCCCTGTGAAAGGTCGAGGGGGTGGGGACAGGTGTGGCCGCTCCGTGGTGAGGGGTTGGCACAAGAGCAGTAGGCATGGTTTGATCTGCCCCACCGCTCTGTTCAAAGATAGAGCTAATTAAAGCTCCATTTGGAGTCGTTTTGTTAAGTGATCACTAGAGCTGAAATCCCTTGCTGGGGGGCAGCGTTTTCTGCCCAGCCTGCTTCAGCAATGATGTTCTCCTGCCAAGAGCTGAAAAGCACTGAGAGCTGGAGGAACCTCAGGAGAGCGGCCTGCGGAGGAGGAGGTGGCAGTGGAAGGCGAGGGTGCACCTTGGAGCAGCAGGCAGGGCGGCTGGCACAGCTGCGTGGCTGGCAGAGCGGCCAGAAGAGCGGAACAGCCGGCAAAGCAGCCGGCGGAGCGGCAAACGGCTGGCGAGGCAGCACGCAGCAGGCCCAGTGTACTCGGGGGTGAGTGTTTTGCTCAGGTTTCTGTGTGTGAATCCTGCTTGGGGCATTTTTAATACCAGGTTTCTTTCCCCCTTTTTAAATTAAATGGCTCTTTTCTACACTCAGTCTCTGTGCTTGCAAGAAGGGGAAGTGTTGCCTTTCGAGGCACTCGAAGGCTGGTTACTGGGTGGGAGCTCGAGCCAGTTTTGGGCTGTACTGTTGAAAGGAACCCCTAGATATTGAACCCGGCCCTTGTCAGTGCCAACTCCACTGGCTGCAGGATTACATTTGCATTGTGTGTAATGTTACTTGTTGCTCTCCACGTGGGAATGGAGAGCAGGCTGACACCGGCGAGGCTGATGAGGCATCTCAGAGCTCATGAAAAGGAAGCTAGTTTGCAAAGCTAGGTTTCTTCCCAAGGGGGCAAAAGAAAACAAGGGAAGTCTCCTTTCCGTGACAGAAGGGTATGTGGTTTGGGTCAGGTCCTCAGCCGGAGTGTATCAGGTTCGCTCTGTTGAGAGTCAATGGCGTGAGCCTCACTTACACTGGCGGAAGATCTGATCCATGGATTTATATCATGTGCCCAATGAAGCTGCACAATGATGTGTTTGTGTGATGGGGTGTGGACTCCACGCTGGTAGTGAGAGGGTTAACAGGAGCCCGCGAGCTCAATTACTTCACCTGCGTGCACCTGGAGGCAGGGTCTTAAGTAGGTCCATAGCCCTTCGACCTGTAAAGGAGTCAAGTTTTCTTAAAAGGCCTCCGCAAGCTCAGCTAGAGGAGGACTCAGGAGAGGAGCCATGCTATGGCGTCTTCACCACGCTGCATCAACGGGAGATTGAAAAAGGTCAACACGGCCTTGCTCCTTTTGGGGAGGTGGATTCATCATGTTGATTGGAGAGCACTTCTGGGATAGACTGAGCGCGTCTCCACAGCCTGCTCAATCAATCCCACTGCATCGATCCCCCAGGAGCTGGCAGTGTAGACGTACCCCTAGAGTCATGCACTCTATAGGAATAGCCAACACCAAAGTGTCATTAGTGCACAAGATATAGGGCTCAGTCTCTGGGTGTGGCCAAGCTGTACTCAGTGCAGGATCCAAGAGAAGGGGGCAGAGATGGCTGCCTGCCTGCCATTTTTGCTCTTTCTGATCCCTTGGAAGTGCTGCTAACTGGTTTTCTTCCTCCTGTTCATAAATCAGAGTAGTTCTGAGACTGCTCTAACACATACCACCTTGTTATAGCTCCCAACGGACAGTACGCAAGCGGAGGACCACTGGAATACAGCCGGACTCCTGTGATGTCCCCTTCCCCAGAAATACCTCCAGTGTACCACTATGGCAGAGATTCAGGTAGGGGGAAAACAGAATTCGCAGCTGCCCAGTTAGGGTAACTTTGTGGATCCTTGATATCATCTGAGTGGCACAAAGAGGCAACGGAATCGAAGATTTGCTCCAGAGGATTTTGGAGCATTACTGTGGAACATTCTTGTAAAGCAAGACAGATACCATGGGGCCACATTCAGATGATCTTTCCCCGGGTATGTAAGAGAGGGGAAAGGCAGACCTAACCAGGTCCTAAACTTGGGTCCATAGATCTGGATGCTAATGTATTCAGAAGCCATTAACTAAGAAAGTACAGCTATCCCTCCCTCTGAGGCTTGCTGACTTATTACAGTGCTTCTGTATTTAACTCTACTTCATGAAGGCCATTCTCAACTCCATCTTTACAACATGGAGGGTGCATTGCGGGAGACTGAACAGCTGCAAGTGTTTAGGGTCACCCACCAGTCACTGGCTTCCTTACAGTGAAACTTATTTGATGTTTAAAACGCCTGGACGTTTCCATCTCATTGAAAAATGACTCTACTTACCATGGTCTCCATTAAACGTTTGATCATGCTCAATGGGGACAACGTCTTCGCCTTCAGAGCAATTGTTTCTCTGAAGATTTTCAAGGACTTTCTTAGCCTGGAGCTCCCTCGTTTTTTGGTTGCTGATTTTTGCCTCCCGGTGGAGACTTCTCTTCAGTGCCTCCTGGATTTGTAAATGATTCATCTGTATGAGCAATAGAGGTGTAAACAGGTAACTTGTTTTCCAAGGGTTCGACATCTTAACTCAGCATATTTTAGGCTCAAGGTATTGATATTGATATTCTTGTCCTCATGCCCACCATGTAACTTAAGAAAAATATATAATACCGAGCTCTTGGAAAGCACCTTTCTTCTGAAGGTTGTGAAATGCTTTACAAAGCATCATTATCCCCATTTACAGATGGAAAACTGAAAATATGTGCCCCAGGTCATTCAGCAGAGCTAGGAATAGAACCCCGGTCTCCTCACGCTGTCAAATGCACTACTACCCACTGGGAAAGACTGTCTCTCACAAGTCCTGACTCTGCCTTTGTTAAGGGGGAGAGAGCATGTAAAACAACATCCAGCAGACAATACTGAACCTGAGATCTTCAGCACCCCGGCATAAACCACTACCTCATAAGCTAAAGGAATAACTCTATCAGCTGCTACTATAGTGGGCCCTTAACATTAAGTGGACAACAAATGGGGGACATAACACACTTAAGCCAGAACGTTATCTATTGACAGAGGGTTACAGTTTAGGTACAGAGAGAAACAGAAGGTTTTTGTTCTCTAAAGCGTCAGCAGAGACTCATACTGAAGGTCAAATAATTAGTTACATCCGTCTACAACAAAGCAGACGTGGCCCAGGGAACTGCTTTTCAGGCACCAGGGATGGTTTCTGAGGCAAGGGGCCAGTTCTCATTGTCCCCGTGGTTCAACACACTGAGTGGCTGTCATCAGGAAATCATTCATTTCACATTTCAGCTCATGACACAAGGGCAACCACTGAAGAGTGAGAAAATTCAAATGCAAAGATGAGGGCAAAAGGGCAGCCACAAGAGAGAAAATGAAGAGGAAGGCTGGTCCTAGAGAACCCAGCCAGGGAGAGAAATGAGAGTCGGGTGGGCATCTCCTTTCCTAACCTGAATCCAGCTGCACCACCAGATCTACTGCCCTGAGTTCAGCCTAGCTAAACCCAGGCATGGATTTTATCATTCCAGTTCCCTCTTTCTTTTTCAAACACCTTCAAGCCCAACAAGAACATCTCTCCTAAGCTATTGCAGCTTTACCTCTTCTCGCTTGCGGTTCATTTCTAACATCTGCAGCTTGTGTAAGTGCTGTCGTCTTCCAGAGGCGTGTTTTGCAGTTTGCACTCTCTTCTCCAGTTCCTTGCATGGGATTTAAAAAAAAATGCAATGGTTGAAACAGAAGGATCTGCTAACAGCTATAAAATCCATCCCCATTCCCGTCAACACGTGAAGAGACCACTTGCTGAATGCAGAGGTCTGGCTTTTATACAGTGTTGCCAACCACTCTGCAATTTTATTGCAAGTCTCACAATATTTGGTGTTTTTCTTAAAGCTCCCACTATTGGGCTCAAGTTACTACTTTAAAATGTCAGCTTCATTTTTGTTTAAAAATAGTACGTTTCTAGCCCTCCTGGTTGCAGAGAAAACATTAGGAGACAAATAAAAAGAGCCCCCGCATCACTGGCTTTAAAATAATGAGATTTTAAAAAAATAATCTCATGATTCTGAGGGGCCTGGAATGAGTGGGTTTGACCATGCTGCATTCTCACCATTTTCCTCTTGCTCTGATCTATAAATATCACCCTAGTTTGTGCTAGAGCTATGATTTTGCAGAGCAGGACGTTAAGTTACAAGCGGAAAACTGCAGCTCCCTTGAGGCACATTTCTGGATGCTTGACTGGAGGCAGCTGATTTTTCAAAGGTGCTGAGCCTCGGCCGCACTCGTCAAAGTCAACTCGCAAAAAACACATGAAAAAGAATTCAGCTGTTAAAAACAAAGGTACACCAGCAGGTGTAAAATCCAGTGCAATCTCGCCGGAGCTTGGCGAGGACATTTACTGCATACGGAGAATGTGGTTTTCCTGCTGTTGGAAGCCAATTGTTGGCAACGCCTCTGAAAATCAGGCCCTAACACCCCGATCTTCAAAGGTTGTAAGGTGTCTAAGTCCTGTTGAAATCAGTGGGTGTCAGGCACCTAAATACCCCAGAGGAGCTGAACCTTAAGTATCTCACGCTGAACAGTCAAAAACAGAGGCACTCAATATTAGCAAATGCCTTTTTGAGCCGTTTGGCTTATTGGTGCTAGACTGCAAATGTTCCAGCTTCATCCCATCTGCCAGGCTGCTCAATATTAAAGATGAGAGTGGCTGCAACCTCAAGGAAGTTTGCCCTTGAGTTTGATGGAGCCAGGATCTGGCCCTAAATGGAGCACTCCGACTCCAGACAACTTCCCAAAAGAGCTGGCCAAACTTTTGTCAAATTTCTGCCCCTCGCCCCACTCAGACACACATTGTTGTGGCCAGTCTGCTGACCAGGGCAGCTCTCTGCTGGCTAAAGCAGAAAACACCTGGCATAAGCACCCACGTGATCTGCTCTCGCTTACACTGGTGCAACCATGCTGGCGTTGATGGGATTATGTGAGTGTAACAAAGACTGTTTGGCTCATCTCCTCAGCCTTAACATGAGACTTCTCATAAGTGACTAGGGAGAGAGATGGGCACAGCATGCCTGGGGGAAAATTGTTGACTCTGGACGTGATCCAAAGTCCACCAAAGTCAGTGGAAGACTCACACTGAATTTCAGCAGCTTTAGATCAGGCCCTGTAAATGGTCAAAGCAAATGTCTGGAAAGCTGCCTGCTACTTGACTTTCCCAGGGTGCTGTGCAAGGCAAAGGTGCGCATGTGCCAGTTTTACCTGTATTTCCCCCTGGCTGCAGGATCACCCACCTTTGCTTTTCGCGCTGCGGCCCCTTCTTGCTGGCTGAGGAGCTGTTCGGAAGTGATTATTTGTGGAAGGTCAGCGGGTTCGAGCTTCTGCAAGTCCAATTTATTAACAGTCAGCATTCCTCATTCCATGCATTCATAAAACATAAAAGCCAGACTTTAAACTGCCTTGCCATTTTCCCACACCTCTAGTTCTGGCAATATAGGCCCAAAACAGGCAAGAAAGAGCAGCATCTTTAATAAATATTCCAAGACCCCTGGTACTGTTTGGATCTCGGCATTGGTTGGCTTTTATTCATAGAGGGCCAAAATGGGTTGATCGAACTGGGGAGAAGCACCTGAGTGAGCGCTAAAGCAACACAATCTAAACTTTAAAGATGTGTGCTTCCCTTCAGCTTGATTCTTCTTATCATCACTATTTATTTGTATCACCTGGAGGCATGCACCAAAATTGCTGGCCACATCGCAAGAGACAATCCCTGCCCCCAAAAATCTTACAGTTGAAATAGACAAAATAGACATAGGATGTCAAGGGAAACTGAGGCATAGAGAGGTAAAGTGACTTGGCCAAGATCATGCAGCAGATCAGTGGCAGAGCCAGGAACAGAACATTCCTGGGTTCCAGTCCAGGACCCTATCTGCTAGACCATGCTTTCACTGTTCAGGGCACCTCCACCTGTATACCTCTCCGTGTTCCCTCGATAGCACCCGTTCTAGGCTTCCAGCTGTAACCTCTCTTGAGCAGAGATCCACCTCTTTCTCCCTTCTGACCAGGGTTTTACCAGGCTGCAGGGTTCCCTGCCTACACTGTGGTATCCTCAGCAAGCCAGATGGCCTAGACACCCCGAGTCTGAGTTTTTTTTTCTCTTCAGACACTATGAAGAGCATAATGGCTCCCAGGTATGAGTTTCCACATGCCCTTTCTAATCAAGCATACTTATTCTTAAGGGAAAAGCACTACAGAGAAAACATTAAAAACAATAAACGTTCCTATACGAACATCAGATCTTATTCAAGGTCACCCATCCATCTCATGGGGGTCTCAGTAGGCCAAGGCCTTCCAACCCATCTTAGGAAGGCTTGAAGGCCCTGTTGGACAGAAGTTTCTGATCATTGAAAAACAGCCCTGAGTCAATTTCAACTCCGGCTATTTATCCAAAAGTCCTTTCTTTGTCTGTTGGTCTCTAGAGAATCAGACTGAACCAGGCTATGCAAGCCTCTCAGATGGTGGTAACTCTCTGGAGGTGTCACAACCCGAGAACCAATTGCCTAATCACCTCCCACTGTTTTTAGCTCCTGGCAGGTTGTGGCCACCCTCCCCTCCAATGGCATTTCAGACACTCCCTGGCCCACAATGATACTTATACGTATACAGTAAGATCTCCCAAAGCTATTGCAGGAAATTGCCGTATTTGTCACACACGCTGCGTCGCGGCTAATGTGATAGCGAGTCGTACCTTATTCAATGGGACGTCTCATGTGCAAGGTATTATTCCAGGTGAGGGAGCAAAGCAAAACCAGGTCCTTCACTGGAATAATTTTATTAACATAAAAGCACACCTGGCCAGAACATTTCTTGTTTCGTATCAAAATTTCTATTGACGGAAATTTTCCAAGCACTTGGTAAGTCTCAGAGATCTTTTATTAATGCTCAGTGCCATACAGTTGTATTTGAAATGATATCTATCATCAAGGTAAAGAGATGACTTAAAACCTGCAGATCACTTTACAGAGAGCTGTGTTTGGAGGTTCTTTATAAGGAATTAAGATACCTGCTTAAAATAGGCAAAACTACAAAGGGCTAATAGAGGGTTTTATTGCTCAGGAACTCCTAGGAGTTGTTTGTAGTATTGGGGTACCAACCCTGCTCCCATAAAAGCCAGCAGGAGTCTTGTCAATGCCTTCAATGGGAAGAGGACTGGAATCATGCACAATGCTGGAAATTAACTTCCAGGTATATTATCACACCCTAAACCGTGACCAAACTTTAGCCAGACATAATGAATCACTGTAAGGACTGAAAGAAATGAATGTGGTAACTGAATCATAAAAAGGCTAATTGTATCAGTTAAAGCAGTCAGGAAATTTCAGAGTTGAGTTCATGACGTTAAATATCAAGCTAGTGCCTTAACCCCAGGGCAATCCTGTCTCTCACAGATTTGTCCTAATAAAAAAGTTTCCTGTGTTTTTTCTTCCCCAAACCTCCTGTCTCCGTTTACAATTATTTTCTTTAGTGCCTGAAAAACTAATCTGAAGTTGTACTAATTTAAAAAAATGACACTAGATGGCAGCAACTAACACCACTATTTATAGAATGCAGTTTCGTTGTAACCGTCTGGTTCCTAAGATATTAGCGAGGCAAGGTGAGTGAGGTTATATTGTTCATTGCACCAACTTGTGTTGGTGAGAGACAAGCTTTCGAGCTTACACAGGTCTGAAGAAGAAGACTTGAAGAAGAGCTCTGTGGTTCAAAAGCTTGACTCTCTCCCCGACAGATGTTGGCCCAATAAATAATATCACCACATCCAGTTTGTCTCATTACAAATTATAGTCCAGGCTGTAAATCGTTCACCAGTGCCACCAAAGCAGTTAATATAGTGGCCAGCAGACAAATTCACTAGTCTATTAGCTGATCCTAGTATGGCTGAGAGGAAAGAGATGTTTCAGGCCTTAAACTAAAGTTCAGTTTGCCGAGTAGTAAGAAAGCTGATCTCTTCTTGCAGCTTTGTAAATTTCACAGATTCTTCTCAGAATGCAGACCATAGTTAGCATCTTCTAATATCTCTTGAAAAGGGAGAATCTGCTTGCTCATTTTGTTACTTATTTCTGAAAATGTTTGACCGGGGAGGGGAATTAATACAATCTCTAAGTAATAAACATTATTGACAATAGTCATATAATAGTAAATGATCAAAACCTGATTTTCAAGCTTGCTGCATCAGATCCATGTTCCTAATACGACAGCTGCTTCAGAGGAAGGTTTTAAGAACCCTGCAACAGGCAGAGATAACGTAATCTGCCCCCTTACATTAGATCTTGTCTAAGGAGGGCAGGTAGCGCCACATCTGCCTTCTGTGGTGTTCTTCCTCCTAAGCACCTGGCGGTGACCCCTGGCAGAGACAGGACGCCGGACAAGATCGACTGTGAGTCTGATCCAGTCTGACAGTGCCTATGTTCCCATTAAGTTTTACACAGTTTAACAGTCTGTTATCATTTTAATAACAGGCTGGATCTTGTACTCAGGCTGGATGTTTTCCCTTCTCTATCTCCACTCACAGCTCCACTCTCTGTCCCTTTACCCCAGTCTCACAGTTTTAGTGTCATCTTTGATTCTTCTCTCTGCTTCTCCTTCCATATCTCCGTTCCCCCTAAGACCAGTTACTGCTTCGCCTTTACTCCCACCGAGACCCACCCTTCCTCACTGCCCCCCCTTGCAAACAGCCTTTCCCCACCTTAGCCATCTCTCCCCTTCTCCCTGGTCTCCCAGCCTCTCAACCCCTCCTGTTCTTGTCTGCACAAAATGTCCCTGCTAGCGACACCTGTCTCTGCCCCTACTCCAACCTCATTGCCATCTCCTGGAGCTTTCCTATTGCTTACTGCCCCTAAGCAAGCTCCGTGGGCCACCCACAAGGCCCAGCATAATTGTATCCCATCTGCCCTCAGCCTCATTTCCTCTTCCCCCTTCCTCCCAAGCTCTTTCCAGACCTTTCCTCTTCCTGGCTTCCTTCATTTTCTTTTTATTACTCTCCGATCCCCGCTTTCCAGAGACTGTCACCTTTGCCAGGAACAGCGACTGCATGGACCACTCATGTTTTCCCCTCCCCAGCCTTCACATTCTTCTTTTTAACCCACCTCTTCAAGCAGCCCCTTCCTCCCTGCTTCTCCTCCTCAACACGCTTCACTCCCACCCTCTCTGGTAGCCTGGGCCTGGGTCTTAGATTTTCCGAGCTCATGGGGAGGGGATGTGTCTGGGAGGACATGTTTGTAAAGCGCTGTTTAAACGCATGGCAATAGGTAGATGACTGAAAATCATCATCAGAAATATCGGCAGGGTAAGGATTTTATGGCCAAACACAGCTGCCACTAGTACTCATTCAAACCTGGCCCATTAGAAACTGCTCAGGTGAACAGGGGATTTAGTTAAGGAAGTAGAATATTTTCCAGAGTCTGGCTTTCATGAGGGGAAGCTAAGAAGGAAAGGTTATTAGGCACTTAATTAAAGGCCAAATGAATCAAATGGACCAGCCACAAAGCTATCTGTTGGTGGTAGCCTCACTCCAAAGCTTGGCTCTTGTCACTTTAAGGAAAAGATCCTTCTTCTCTGCCCCAGGTTGGTATGTTTGAAAATGATGATGTTGCCCATAGAGTACAGAGCGGAGTCTGCAAACAGAAGCAGACATATGCTCAGGGCAGGACTCGATTGTGACCTACTCCCCAACCTTGGACATGGCCCAGAGATCGGTTGCCTGCTGCAACTTAGAGCAACTTCAGGGCTGCTCTAAACTGCACCCAGCTGCCTATGGACCCAAGAGACCATTCTGGTACCTAGTGATTACCAGAGAACAGGGACACTCCAGCTATACCCACCTACTCCACTCTGTCTACAGGAGTGGG
Source organism: Mesoclemmys tuberculata (assembly GCA_007922155.1). Lineage (NCBI taxonomy): Eukaryota > Metazoa > Chordata > Testudines > Chelidae > Mesoclemmys > Mesoclemmys tuberculata. The sequence continues at coordinate 8,859,921 of ML675611.1, read as the reverse complement.
AGATATGGATCAGCTACCCAGTTCTCCGCCAGCTGGGATTCCCCATAACCAGGTAGTAAAAGTGAGGTTGGGTTCCCTTTGGGCTGTTGTAGCTGGCTCATAATCTCCACTTTCTCCTGGGGTTGCAAGATCAGTGGCTCTCAGGAGGTCAGACCAGCTGGTTTAATGTTTCCTTCTGGCTTTAAAATCTGTGAATAAATTGACTTACACGTGTTGTCCCATTGACTTCGTAATGTCACTGTGATGAGGTGACTCACCTGAGTGCAGCTTCACGGGGTGTTTAAGATAGTGGTTCCCAACCCATGGACCATGGGTCAATCTTTCCAAATGGCCCATGCCTCCCCTCCTCCTGGCTGCAGAAGGGAGCCACCACCTAAGGACTCCAGTGGAGCACATTGCCAGGGCAGGCTCTTTGCTGCAGCCAAGGGGATAAGAGATCAGTGTTTCCCTCCCCCTGGCTGTAGCAGGGAGCACTCCAAAGTGCTCTGCCTGGGTCCATAGGCACTGGGGTCCCTGCTGGAGCCAGAGGGAGAGGAGCACTGATCTCCCATCCCCCTGGTTGCAGAAGGGACCCACTGTCTAGGGACCCAGGTGAAGCGCACAGTTCTCTGCTGCAGCCGGGGGGACAAAAGATTCTCCTTGCTGAATTCCTGCCCTCTGGCTGCAGTGGGGGAGGAGAGGGCTGCTGGCAGAGACAGGTGACCCTTCAGGGTTTTAAAAATTATATAGCTGTGGCCCTCAGGCCAAAAAGGTTGGGAACCACTGGTTTAAGAGATTGAGGCCCAAGTTTTAAAAATGAGGGTCTTGAGTATCTCGCTGCTATTTCCCATCAAACACCAAAACCAGCCTGCTCTTCAAAAGCTGAAAGATTTTGCAGTTTGACAGAAAAAATTGAATCAAACGAGCAAGGTACCAGCCCTGTGAGTCAGTGCTTTGCTATTCCACAGGGTAAATACAGAATTTTACAGATCTGACTTTTCTTCATTGGAAGCTGAACCTGGGCTAGCATAAAACTGAATTTAACAGTCGTGCTGCACATTCCTTACCCCCACTGAAATGAACCTTTCACCCTTAAAAGGAGGCACGTGCACGCATCACTAGTTCGTCAACATGCACTCACCTGTGGAAGGGAGGGAGGATGGACGTGTGGTGAAGGCACTAGCATGGATCAACAACGCCCGGCTCTGGAACAGATTTCCTTAAGCAAGCCAACCAATCTTTGGTGGCTCAGCTCCCCACCTGTAAAACAGGGCTGCCTCCCAGGAGTATTGTGAGGATAAACTCCATTAATTACTGGGAGCTGTCCCAACACTACAGTCATGGGGACCGTCGGAGAAGAGAGCTAGAAAGAGGCACATTAGTGGGTAGCAGTGGGGCTTCTATCCATTCTGGCTCCTCCATGAGGAGGAGACTTGATCTCACACCCTTTAGCAGCTCTGATGGAGGGCTGCAGTGCACAAACTTGTGGAAGGACAGGTGGACAGGCAGGGAAAGGAAGCGTATTTTTATATAGTCAGACTGTCTGACATTTCTTAAAAGCTTGGACTGCTTCTATTACATGGTGTGAATCAGGAGTAAAGCCACTGAAGTAAATGGAGTGACACCAGTGTAAAATGGATTACAATCAAGCCCACTCTCTTTATAAAATGACTTCATTTAAATAAGTTTGAGTTAGAAAGAACAACTAGCGTAGCTATAATTTCTTACCAGCATAATGCATTCTGGTGGTTTTACTACACCTGATTGCAGATAAAACAAAATATACATGCATGTTTACAGTTAAAATGGGATGTTCCGATTAAATCCAAGTAACAACTTAGGTAGCATTTTAAATTCATCTTACTTGGAGTCTTCGGGGTGGATGCTGTTTAATAATACTTGTTTCTCCCTTTTCCAGCATGATGTCAAAGGAAATGGGTCTGGGCACTTAAAGGAACAGAGAAGGAGAAGAAGCCAATAACAGTTTTAATACAATCTCAAATTGATCATTAACTATCAGCCTTTATTATGCAAAAGCTTCATGACCTTCTAGTTGTAGTGAAACATGAGCTACCATAGCCTACGCTCACAAATCCAACAGCACACAGGGGGAAAAATGAATCCACTGGACACAAAAGCTCGGCTACGAGCATCAAAAAAATCTTCCCCAAATACTTGCTCAGAATGTTCAGTGAATCCCCTTTTCCATGCTCATGCCTCTTGCTTTCCATGCAGACATTCCTCCTATCCACTATTACTGGCACCGGTAAATACAGAAAATCAAACGCACCAGTATTGGGGAAAACAGAAGTTCAGAGGGACACGTTCGAGTATCTGTGCGGGATGGACACTCAGTCAGGGAAGCGACAAAGAGTCATCTGATTCACTTGACTAGTCACAACCAACCTAGGGCTTTATCCCACCCCCAGTGAAGTTATAGGGAATCTTCCCATTGACTTAAACTGGAATTAAATCAGTCCCCCCATTATGAAAAGAAAATGCTCACAGAGCAGGGTCTGCGCTCAAACCATAGAGGGAAAATCTCAAGGAGGCGTATTGATTAGTATGAAGAAGGAATGCACTTGAGAAAATTGTGATCAGCCCACAGATATTCCATGACCGATAAAGAGGACGAATTCATCTGGTTAAAAGACTCTACTGGACACGCATACAATGTTTAATTATTGAACACAGAATTAAGCTTTATCAACTATTTAACACATAAGGAAACAGAGACATTTGCTGATCTAAATACATGTCATGTTTTAGTGAAAAATTCCAAAATAGCTGACTTTTCAAAAGAAAATAGTTAGTTGCCAATAAGCAGATGTTGGAAAAAGCAGCTTATAACACAGATACTGTGAAACTCTGCTATTTACAAACTTCTGTTCTTAAATGCGTGGGGCTAGTTAGTGCCTAAACAATTTCTGATTGTGAAGTAAAAATACAAAGAGACAGTGAATTGTTAAAATAGTAGCTGCAGCGTATGCTCATGGTTAGGGCTTAAGCCTGGTTTACACTTACCTTCCGGATTCGGCGGCAGTTGACAGAAGATACGCAAGTGACGTAAAAAACTTGTGTACCTTCCGTTGACTTCGCTGCATCTGTTCTGCGCGCTGTCCCACTTACAGGGGTGGTTTTCCTATGTTGATTTCTGGATCGACTGAGCGGGTCTACACAGACCGCTCAGTCGATCCAGCGACATTGATCTGACAGTGGCAAATTTGCCGCCATCAGTATAGATGTAACCTTAGATGAAGTTACTAGAATAGGCTTCAGGAGGATCTGAGTTCTGTTCCAGCTCTGCTATAAAGCTGACCTGCTGCATGAATTTAGGTAAGTCATTTTACCTTTGTATTACTCTCATTCCCCACCCACCTTCATTGTTATTAATTTATTTGGCTTAAGGTAGCACCTAGGAGCTCCAGTCATGAATCAGGACCCCCCCTGTGCTAGGTGCTGTACAAGCACAGGATGGAAGATGGTCCCTGCCCCCAAGAATTTACAATCAAAGTCTTTTTTGACTGGAAGCCATTTAGGACAGGGACTATTTCAAGTGTCTGTACAACGCCGGGCAGAACAGGGCCTTGATCTTATATGTGGCCCTTATACATGACTGTAGTACAAATAATAATAAAGTGAAGCCCCGACCTAAATTTAAGAAATTCTACAGGTTTTCCCTTGCTCTTCAATAACAAAGCTACCTCACGCGCTCGCAGAAAGTTTAATTTGACACAAGCTGAAATGAATCCCTATGGACAAAATAAAACATTTTGTGTAATGGGCGTTTGTTTGTTTAGATAGTGGCTCCAGCTAATTCATCATTCAAATGGGATGCACTCTTTTATTAACGAAAGCAGTACATGTAATGAAAAATGACATTTACAGAGATGACTTCTTTTTTAAATGCTCTTGATAAATACCCAATGTTTAGCTCTTTGCTGAACTGGAATAGTTATTTAAATGCTGTTGCTATCAAAACATGCCAAATGTCATGCTGCATATCCAAGGCCAATCTGTATTCGCACCCAGACCCTTTTCTGCTCCCGAAATGTGACTGCTACCAGGGTAGCCATACGTTTCCTCTCATGCTCTTAGCGCAACTACCTATATGTAGCAAGAAAGGGGAAAATATCCAGCCTTGCTAAGCTACATCTCATCAGTGACTTCCAATGAAATTCACTGTTAGAAACAAGTTAGGGCCTAATCCTGCATACGTTTACTGATCTGAGTAATCCCATTGAAATCAAAGGAGACGTAGTTACATAAAAATGGTAGGTTGGTTCCCTTACAGTTTGCATTACTTGGTTATTCCAAGCAGTGTTTCCAGTTTCACTATCATGTGTTGTGTACTCTGGTCTAGACCCTCAGCTGGGGTAAATTAGCTGAGCTCCATAATGATTCTCAGCTTCTTGTGGAAAGTGCATTGAGATCTGCTGATGAAAAATGCTAGATAAGAGCTCGGTACTATTATTATTACTGCTCTGCTTTACATCAGCTAAGGATCTTGTCCAAACTTTGCATAATTCCTTGGGTTTAACTCAGGGCTGTGTGTAGATCATATAAGTATATGCACATAGTAGAGATGTATAGTGACATATGATGGGGTTGCTACAGAAGTACGCTTTAGGACCTGTCCTGCAACTCTTCCACATCTAATCCCATTGAAGTCAAGGCTAATGGGACTATTTACATGTGTAAGGATGACTCACACAATCACAGATTGCATGATCACGGCTATTTGAGATGTCAATTAATAACTGAGACCGTTTTCTAAAACAAGCTGAAAAAATGATCTTTTTCACAACACTTTAATATACAGGAAGTGTCAGAAATAGATGCTTGCCTAGAATAATACATACATGCATTGCATTTGGTAAACCTGCAGCTTTCAACTATTTGTCTCAGTTAAAAATGCAATGATTTTCTGCTGAGCTATATGTCTATTTAGCAACAGATGTCATTCAAACACCAAAAACAAGTGGTCAGCCAATCCAAGCATGCTAGAAACGTCAGTCATGGCTAGGTTACCTGTGGAGCATCTGCCATACCGAATTTCTCTTAGGGGTGGAAGCTGCCTTGGAAACACTGGGTTTCTCTCCTCCATGGCTGCAGATGAGCACAAATGTCTCTCTTCCAGGGTGTTGTGAAATCCACACAAAGCAGCAGTGCGCGGTGAAGTAGGCACCTGCTCTTTGGTTTGCACTGGTGCCACTTTTGTGACCTTATGATGAGCCCTGGAGTAGCTCAGGCCCATTTTACTGAGTTACAACATTCAAAGCAAAAAAAAAAAAAAGAAAAGAAAAGAAAAAGAAAAAGACTATGTGCAGTAGCTCTTGGACTTGACCATAAGACTGATCCGTGTCTTGGACTCCCTTTGAAGACAACCCATGTTTGTAAAGCCCCCAGATTCCCTCCAGGGCAACTTTCATGGTCTGCCTGGCCCCACATACATGCTGAGCCGAGGGAGTGTCTGGTAGGTAGGTTTCCATGGCTATTCCTCCCCAAGCCCTTCCTTCTTAAATCCAGATTTGGTGAGCCTCGTTAAACATTGACCTGGGCTGGCCACTTCCTGAAGGGGATGAGAGGTTGGCTGCAATTGAATATTAAACTAATCCCGAGAAGTCTGAGGTAAACACCAAATAAAAGATAAGGGTCTGAGTGCGTCTTCCCTTCCCCCATAAATATTTTCAACTTAAAACACTTTTACTAAAGGGCAGTTGCTCAGTTCACCTGTGATTGGCCCGGAGAAGTTTCCCTTTCCTTCTATGACCAGCTGGTTTGTAAAAGCTTTGATCTTAGGAAGGAAATTTGTCCTTGAAGTACTAACAGGAAGAGGAGACGCACTCAGGGGTTGGGTTCTTTAGTCAAAAGGACACAGACTAAGGAGGTCTCTCATGTAAGGTGAGGCACTTGCTGAGCTAGAGAAAGCAGACCTACAGAAAATGCCTAATGTCCCTGAATGAGGAGCACTTAGTTTAAGGGCTTTAGTGTAACAATTCAGCAGCTGGGCTGCTCAGGGATGATGCTCACACTAAAGGCACGAAGAGCGAGGCAGCGAAGTCAGCTTGAGATTTGACTCAATATTTGTGAACAAGGCTTTTTACGAACCATAATGCCAGCACCTACAGACCCCAACCAAGATAGTGGCCCTTGTTGTGCTAGGAACTGGACAAACACAGGATAGAAGAGAGTGCCAGCCCAGAAGCGTTGGCAATCTAACCAGACAAGGAGAGTTTTATTATCCCCGATTTACAGATGGGGAACTGAGGTACAGAGAGATCCAGTGACCTGCCCAAGGTCACACAGAATGTCCATGGCAGAGCCAGGCATCAGAGGCGGCTTTGTTGAGTCCTAGCTCAAGTCCCCAATTCTATGGGGGAAGTCCACTGAGGTGGGGGCCAGGATTTTACCATGTATCACAGTTTTGAGTTCCTTGCCAAACTCTAGCTGTCATTCTGGTTTTTCCTCCTATCCCATCTTCATCGTAAAGGATTAGTAGGTTTTTTTACAGTTCTTTTTGAGCCAGTGGGGGGGAGGGCAGTTAATGAGCAGCCCTGCAGTGGACCCATGTAATGCAATCAGATAGGAATGACATTCTTTGGCAGAACTTACTCACCCACAAAACACTTTGACTGCTCCATCAGGTTAATGTTTATACCATGATGCATTTTTCAGTGCCTATGACTCTCCTTCACAACTGAATGGAAATTGTTGATACAAAACATGAGGACTCGGGTGACAGGCTGCCAGATGACAAGAGAAAACAAAAAACACAGTGCATGATTTTTTTTTTTACCACAGCTACACCACAATATGTGTTGTTTGGATATGTGCATTTAGTGGGCTGGATGGAATTTGCAGCTGCAACACTCACAAATGGGATAGGTATTTAAATAGATAAGCAGCACCAAGTATTTTTCCCCGTTTGTTATATATTTGTGAGGGTTGGTCACAAATGCCAATTTTGTTCTGGATAGTAACAAAAATAATTACACTGCCTGAGCCAAAAAAATAAAAAAGCAAAAATTAAAACAAAAAATAAAATCTGTGCAGTTATGGAAAATTGTTTTTAGTAAATTTGTTTTTACTGATTTTGGTAATGTTTGATTTTCAATTTATTGAATTGAATTTTGTGTGTGTGTGTGAGTGAGTGAGTGAGTATGTGTGTACCATATAATTTGTATTAGATATACTAAAATATTTTATACAGGGAATTTGCTGGTGACACCTATCATGAATAAATTTAATTCTGCAATTGAACCCGTTAATTATTCAATTCCCATACAGTACCAGCCACAAGTAGCATGACAGCCTATGTTCTGTGACATAAAAATGACTTGGAAGCATGTTCTGAGCTCCAACCCTCGAAGACTTACACACTGTGCATTGTCCATTAACTTTAGTGGAGCTACTCACGGTGTGTAATGTTAAGCACGCGTTCAAGTCTCTGCAGGATCAAGGCTCTTCTCTGCATAGATAGAACAAGGACACACGGTAAAGAAAAACTTAGAGATAAATGCTAAGCATTGCTAAAATGAAACAGACAATATATGAAAGAATTGTTGATACGGCCCAGCAAGAGTCATAGATTCTGAGGCCAGAAGGGACCACTGTTTTCATCTAGTCTGCCCTCCTGTATAACACAGGCCATAGAACTTCCCTCAAATAATTCCTAGAGCAGAGCTTTTTGAAAAACATTGTCTTGATTCAAAAAGTTTCAGTGATGGAGAATCCACCACAACCCTTGGTAAATTGTTCCATTGGTTAATTACTCCCACTGTTAAAAATTGGCACCTTATTTCTAGTCTGAATTTGTCTCACTTCAACTTCCAGCGATTGGATCATGTTCTTTGCTAGATTGACAAACCCGTTATTAAAATATTTGTTCCCCCTGTGGGTACTTATAACCTATAATCAAATCACCCATAACTTTCTCTTTGTTAAGCTAAAGAGATTGAACTCCTTGAGTCTGTCATTATTAGGCATGGTCTCTAATCCTTGAATCATTTTTGTGGCTCTTCTCTGAAGCCTCTCCAATTTACCAACATCTTTCTTGAATTGTGGGAACCAGAACTGGACACAGTATTCCAGCAGCGATTGCACCAGTGCCAAATACAGACAGTACCCTCCCTATCTCTACTTCCACGCCTACCAGCCTCCCAAGGGAGACAATGCAGTACAGGAGGTCAGCGGCGATGCTCTGATAGCAGGGAGGCATGGCTAATCTGAATTATTCTCTTTGTTCCATTCAAATCACTGCATTGCTAGAACAATAAGGTTGCACAGATTCTTGCCAGAGAAATTCTCCAGTCTTTACTCGGTATTTCTGATCCCTATTCTGCATAAGCAAAAGTCATTTCAGTCTGAGGTGAATGCCGCAGATCCTGAGCACGGCTCAGTAAGGCTTTAGGATTTTTTACAATGGTGCCCTGGCAAAGAGCCGTGTGTGTGTGGTTCAGCAGAATCACAGCCCCGACGCACAGGGAGCATGTGCAAGATCGGCGGCTACCGAGCATGTGCAGTAAGGGGTGACGGAGAGGTCAGTTAGCTGAGCAGCCAGCTGGTCAAAACCAACTCAGACCGGTCACAACTCGTTTGCAAGGTCCGAGCTGTCCATCAGAATCCTGAGGTAATGCGTAAGACTGGGCATGTGCGAGTGAGGTAATTGCTTCTAAAAATAGCAAGGTATAGAGAGAGCGAGCGCGACAGCGTCGCATAAAAGGGAGCTGCCAGCGTCAGGTTCGGCGTCCGAGCCTGCGCCTGAGAAAGAGGGGGCGTTCCGGGAGAGCCGGGCCACCCACGCTGGAATCAGAAAGGCTGCTGCCGGGAGAGAGAAGAAAACTGGAGCAGAGCAGAACCGACCGACCAGGACGTGAGCAGCAGCGGCAGTGATTTTTAAAAGGAAACATCAACGGGTTTCTAGAGTAAGCTTAAAAGTCTTTTAATTCTAGTTCAGTGTAAGGATGGATAGCATAGCATAGAGACTGAGTATATGTGTGTTGATAAGAGTGCATAAAATTGTGTCATTAATTGCGACATGTCTATGTAAACTTTAAAGCCCCTTAAGATCAGCTGTACAGTTTCAACCTCATCTTGATCTGGGACCATCCAACAGGAGAGCCGTCTTCTCGCTCAGTACCACACTACTGTATGCTATGGTTGTGGAGGAGCTTGAGCTAGCTAGATCCCTCTTAATTTGAAAGAGGGGGCTCGCTAGGTAAAGCATTCTCCCCAGTGCAAGCGGGAATCAGTTCTGCATTCCCCACCCACGGTAGGAAATAGCGCTGGGGTAAAACTTTCAAACGTGTCTAAAATGGCCAGATTTTAAAAGCTATTTGGGCACCTTGAAATGTAGCTAGGTGCCCAGTGGGATTTTCAAAAGCATTGAGGTGCGCCCACGGAAATCAAAGCAATGAGGTGTCTAAGTGCAACTGAAAATCAAGTGTCACGCAGGCACTTTTGAAAAGTTGACCTCTGGTCTGATGACCTTCAGGCTGTACTGGAAGGTGCCTTTATTTGGACACACTGCTGTGGACGCTAGGGTAGGCTGGTAGTTGGAGCTGCTTGGGGAAGACGTAGCAACCCGCAGGGAATTTGCATGGAGGGACACAAGTTACAAGAGGGACAACTTCAGAGGAAGCGCCATAGACTCATAGAAGATGAAGTTTGGAAGGGACCTCAAGAAGTCATCTAGTGCAACCCCCCAGTGCTCAAAGCAGGACCAACCCCAACTTAACCATCCCAGCCACAACTTAAAAACCACCACCTCCCTAGGTAACCTATTCCAGTGCTTCACCACCCTCCTAGTGAAAAAGTTTTTCCTAGTATCCAACCTACACCTCCCTCACTGCAACTTGAGACCATTGCTCCTAGTTCTGTTGCTTCCAAGTCATTGCTCTACCACATTTGTCCTGTGTGATCTTTGACAAGTCACTTAGCCTCTGTACCTCAATTCCCCATCTGTAAAATGGGCCTAGGCTTGAGTTGGCTGGCAATTTAGGGTACCAAAGCCAAGAAACTGACAGAAGGCCCAACCCAACCTTGGCATTGGAAACAGGAGTGGCAGGGGATGTTTCCGGTTTCTAGTTTTATACTTTCTATTTCCTTTGTTGTACACATTACTTGGTTCAATGTTAGCACAGGAGACACTGGTTGTAACAGACCACTGTGCTGCAGAGATGCATGCATTTTTCCTTGAATCATGTGAAAGGACGTACATGCATTTTGGACAGACATATCTACACACACAAGGCTATGCATATGTAATGAAATGGTACGGCGACGTGGATAATGTTACAGCATTGACTGCAAAAAAACAAACAAACAAAAAAACCATCTGGATAACAGCTGGACTTCGAGCAAAACCCTAATTAATAAAAAAGAAGTACTTAGCATTATGCAAATAGGCTAATTGTGGTTATCAGGTGTTTAAACATGTATATATCTCCATGAAACTGATCAAGAAGCGAAGAAAAATATTCCAGTGTAATTTCATTGATTGGAATCTGCAATGTAGTACTAGGGTTAATAGATTTCATTATTACACATCTGGAAACTCAAGCAGTCTCAACATGAGGTCTACATCTACGTTGCTTGTTTCATGTGTCTGCACGGGAAATCGTTTTTATACCAGTAAAGGTTGAGTCTTCACACTGTGCTGGGATAATATTGTTATTGTTGTGTCTTTCCTGAACCCTCAGAAGGGCATTATATTATGGAGTAGCACTCAAGATGTTTATTCATAGCACGTTTTGTTTTCCTGCCAGGCAGATTTGCTGCAGCCTTCACAAGAAGAGAAATTGGATAACGCAGCTGCCAGGTCAATGCTTCCTTTCCATGGGGTACAAAGCAAGTTGTGTGACTACAGCAAAATTATTAGATTGCTTCACTCCAAAGCTGTAGACTTTATAGGAGTAATTCGAAAGGAGGCCCAAAGTTACCGAAGGTACTAAAAACAATGCTGCAATCAATTCATTTAAAACAGATCTATGTAAAGTAACACCCAAATGTTCTTACGTGCCCTTTGATTTTATGGGCATTCTCTGCTTGAACCACCAAGCTGTATTCTAGGAATGCTATTGCCTTCCTCTTAAAAAGAGCTAAATTAAAGTCAGGACAACGGAGGCTCCCGAACAACTGTGGGCTCAAATGTAACCTGTATTCATTGTATGTCCCCCTCTGTGCCTGATCCACAGAATACGTGTCAGCTACAGCTGCCAAGCTATGGACTAATCCAAAGCCCATGGAAATCAATGGAAAAACTCTTTTAACTCAAGCTGCAGCTCAAGTGGTGCCCTGGGTTCAATCTCCAAGGTAATTGCTGTTACCCAACCACATAAAATAAGTGGGAGGGCTCCAGGCGTCAGCGTGCACAATTCCTGCAGTTGCACTGCAAAGAGAGGTTGGTCATGTGATTGCATCTACGGGAGTGAGGCAGGGTGGGGGCAATGTAGCTCCACAATAAAGTCTACTTTCTAAGACACCCAGTGGAATTGTGACCTTTCCTTACAGCTTATTCATAGTCTGTTTTGTGCAGCTTGATTTGTGCTGCTCTCAAATGCTCAGATGTCACCTGAGTACCATTATAAGAGACCTTCAGAGGCTATAGTTACCTCTTCTGCTCCAACAGCTCCAGGCCTCAGCCATGCATTGAATGTTAAAGCCTATCGTCACTGAAGGCTTGGACTCGCTACACGTGGACTCTCTCAAATACCAAGAAAAAAAATTGGAAGGATGAACAAGAAATCAGACGGCAACAGTGTCAGGCAAATCATGAGAACTCGGCTTCCGGGCAGAAGGTGGAATAATTGTTTCAAAGGATGTGAAACTACTAAGTGCTCCTCAGTGAGCACAAGTACTATTTCAAAGGAGGCCTGAAGTCTCCAAACACAGAGGAAGAGCCACAATTCTGTGGCTCAGGGGTGGGTGAGGTTGGGGCATGGAGAATAGTGCCAGTCTGATTAGGACAGATCCAGGGTATGTAAAACTAGAGATGGATCCAAGCCAAAAAAATCCCAGATCTGGATAGCCCCAAACTTTGGGAGTGTTTGGTTCATCGGCATCATAAAACCTAGTGTGCATATAGCACCTTGGCGCTAAACTTCATGTGAAAAATACGTGTACAATGGTCTTAGGTAAAATTTAACCTTGCATTTTATTCTTGATAAGCAGAACTCCCATTGATTCCAATGGGCTTTGGCTCAGGCCTTGTTAGTCTGACTGGCCAGTACGTCTAACATGTAATACTGCTTTTTTTTAATCCAAAGACTCTTGCTGTTGCTATGTAGCATGGGCGTTTTGAAATGTTCAGTGGTATCCATTGGATATTTTATACCTTACTTAACCACGTTCAAGACCATTCCTCCAAATTTGACAAATCAGGACACAAATGCTCTGTGCTGTCTGGACACACAACTATCTCATGAAATTGGAAGGCCAGAATATAAAGTTATTTTTTCTAGTTTATTAAAGTTGAATTTTTCCACAGGCCTGATTCTGTACCTGAAGAGGCTGCAGTGAGAAGGTGACCTGTTCAACCTTTTTATTACTGACCTTGGCACAAAAAGTGGGAATGTGCTAAGAAAGTTCGCAGATGGCATAAAGTTGGGAGGTGTTGCCAATACAGAGAAGGATCGGGATATCATTCAGGAAGATCTGGATGACCTTGTAAACTGGAGAAATAGAAATAGGATGAAATGTAATAGTGGAAAGTGCAAGGTCATGCATTTAGGGACAAATAACAAGACTGTCTGCTATAAGCTTGGGACGCATCAGTTGGAAGTGACTGAGGAGGAGAAGGACCTGGGCATATTGGCTGATCACAAGATGACTGTGAGCCGCCAACATGATGTGGCTTTGAAAAAAGCTAATTCAGTCCTTGGCTGCATCAGATGAGTTATTTCCAGCAGAGATAGGGAGGTGTTAGTACCGTTACATGAGGCACTGGTGCAACCTCTTCTGGAATACTGTGTGCAGTTCTGGTCCACCATGTTTAAGAAAGATGAATTCAAACCGGAACAGGTGCAGAAAAGGGCCACTAAGATGATCCATGGAATGGAAAACCTGCCTTATAAGAGGAGACTCAGAAAACTTAGCTTGTTTAGCCTGACCAAAAGAAGGCTGAGGGCAGATATGATTGCTCTCTATAAATTCATCAGAGGGACAAATACCAGGGAGGGAGAGGAGTTATTTAAGCTCAGCACCAATGTGGACACAAGAACTAATTGCTATAAACTGGCCATCAGGAAGTTTAGACTTGAAGTTTCATGAAGGTTTCTACCCATCAGAGGAATGAAGTTCTGGAATAGCCTTCCAAGGGGAGCAGTGAGGGGCAAAAAACCTAGCTGGTTTCAAAACTGAGCTTGAAAAATTGATGGAGGGGGATGGTACAATGGGACAGCCTAGTTTGGCAATTAACTGATCTTTGACTTCTGGTGGTAGCTATGCCAGTGGCCTGTGAAGGGATGGGTGGATTCTGAGTTACTCCAGAGAATTCTTTCTTGGGTGTCTGGCTGGTGAGTCTTGCCCACGTACTCAGGATTTAACTGATCACCGTATTTGGGGTTGGGAAGGAATTTCCCCCCAGGGCAGATTGGCAAAGGCTCTGGGTTGTTTTTTTTTTTGCCTCCCTCTGCAGCATGGGGCACGGCTCACTTACTGGTGGATTCTCTGTACCTTAACGTCTTTAAACCATGATTTGAGGACTTGAATAACTCAGTCATAGGTCAGGTGTCTATTCCAAGAGTGGGCAGGTGAGGTTCTGTGGCCTGTGTTGTGCAGGAGGTCAGACTAGATGATCATGGTGGTCCCTTCTGACCTTAGAGTCTATGTTCACACTGAGCGGCTGTGCTTTGGCAATTAAAGAGAGACGATGTTTTTTTTGTTCATTTTGGTATGTAGCTTTTCACTAAAAATATCTATTAAGGCAGAACAGTAAATTGTTAGAAATCAAGTCAGGGTGGTCCCTGATGTACAATCAGTAATCACTTTCACTATGAGCATCCTTTCTATTATTTAATATGTTCTCGAATATCGCAAGAGGACTGTGAGAGAACGAGATTGCTGGGTTAAATTTTCCATGTACGGAGCCAGGAAAATAGGCCTCCAGATGTAAAAAGAACGCGTGATCTTCATCTAAAACTCCTCCCATTGAAGTTAACGGCCTAAGGCCTACAATTGGCAATATTGCCAGCTCTGGCAATTTCATCATGAGTCTCGTGATGTTCGGAGTTTTTCTTAAAGCCCCATCTCCTGGAGTCATGAGATTATGAGCTTTCATTTGGGAAAAAAAGGTCAGTTCATACTCATTGTGGTTCAGGAAAAACTTGAAAATGTGATCGCTGCTCCACGAAAGGCTCAAATACCAGAAGAAGAACAAAAAAGACCCAGCTTTTATTATTTTTTAAAAAAAAATCTCATGCTTTTTAAGCAAATCTCATGATTGCGGAGGCCTGACACACTTTCTTAACACTGATTTTTTTTGCACTGCTGTTCATTTACTACAGCATGTCCATGGCTTTTATACAAATCATGGGTTACAATATCAGTGCTTCTCAACAAACTAACTTCAGTCAGTACAATATGAATGCGGTGTTAAGGGCAGCTAACCAGGATGCCCGTTTTTCTTTCAATATGCGGCTACAATAGCAGGATATGAGTAGTTTTCTGGGGGTCTTTTATTTTTAAAGTCTTGGCATATTTTAATCAGCCAACATTTTCAAAAGTGATTAGTGATTTTGAGATGTCTTAAAGTGAGTAGGTTTTTCAGCTATCTTCTGGCTCCTTTAAGGTGGTTCAAGGTTTGTGCCTCCTTCCCTCCCTCTCCCCCTCCCCCCCCCCAAAAAAAACACCGCTGGTGCCCTTTGAAAAACTTGGTCACCCATTCTAGTAACAGTGGCTTTAACCCACATTAATATTTGTCTCACGTGCCACAGTGAAAAATCCTTTAAAAGTCAACCACAGCTAATTCCTTAAAAATATCAAGCTATAATTTAAAATGTCATTGTTTGACTATAATACCAACAGTCATAGACTCAATCAGTCAAAGATGACTATTAGTTGGGAGCAACTGGGCTACAAATTGATATTTTTTTTAACCAATGTACAAAATGCCCTTCAGTATCACTCAAAGAGCATATTACTTTTTTGAACAGTGTGGAACTGAGATTACTATTTAGAGTTATTTATATTAGAAAGGAATTCAATCCAAAGCTCACCGAGACCAAGCACCCACAGAAAGGAAGCGTTCACCTAAGCTAATCACCGCTTGACTAGAATTGCAGAAAATGCACTGATAAAAATAGTATGCGCTTGATAACTGGACAGCATGATGGGCCTTATTCTGGCCTCTCTTACGCCTGTTCTTTTGGGGGCAAAAAAACCCGCATTCATTCAATTTCAATTTGCCTTTGTGTAAATGAGCTGGGACTCACGCCCAAGCTGCAATAAGTTTAAAAAAGCAAACCAAAAACAAAAGCATTTGAAATGATTCTGACGCAGCAAGTCCTGCATGTTGCTAGCCTACGTAAGTGATTGTCGTGTGGCTCAATAAGCTCCCGCAGGCTGTGCAATAGTAGGCATTGGCATGCACTGAAGGCATGTTGTGAAGGGTGCCTTCAGTAACCCAAGACGTGCACCAACGGCTTCCTAGTGAATGAGCTTGGGGTTGGCTTAGTGACCACATCTTTCAACCACCACCAAACTAGGAATGGCTCCATCGCTTCCTGTTTCCAAGACCCTCCTCCCAGCACCCCTCACCTCACAAATATGACTTGTCCCATCACTTCTTCTCATGAACTGGACCCAACCGTAACCCTACCCCACCAAATGGCCCACCCCATGCAAGAGCAGGGCTTATAAACAGGCCTCAAAACTAACTTGGGCTTTAGGCCAAGACTAAGATCTCAACTCTAAATGTGTCTAGGGCCCATGAACCCCAGCACTGGCCTAATAACCCTAACCCAGGTCTACCACCTGGCCAAAACCTTACCTGTAGCCTACTCAGTGTTATTCATTGAGTAGAGCTGAGGCAGTTTCGAGGTCTGCAGTGGGAGGGCTTGGTGCTGAGGTTGGAATGGAGGTCAGTTCCTATGTCTGAGACAGAAATACAGCTGGGGACAGTTTAGACGCTAGGAAGAAGGAAAGGATTGAGACTGGAGCCCTTTTGTGAGTCTGAACGAGGGCTAGGGGCCAGGCTGATATGGACACCTGGGTTGTGTTAAGTGTTCAATGCTTTGTGTTTAGACTCAATTTTGGTGGTGTGAACTAAAGGTAGAATTGGAGCAACATCTAGAGCTGCCAACTTTCTAATTGCTGAAAACCAAACACCCCCTACCCTGACTCTTCCTCCAAGGCTTTCTCCCTCCCACCCCATCACTCGCTCTCCACCCCCCCACACCCGTCACTTGCTCTCCCATCCCCAGGGACTCACTTGCTGCCTGCAGAGGTGGGCTAGCTGGAACTGATGTGGAGCCTGCCTGCCCAATCAGGGCACAGCAGGGCTCAGCCCCCGGCGTGAGGGGCCAGGGTGAGGATACTGGAGCACAGCGAGGTGGGGGTGGTCCCTGGAGTGAGGGGTTGGGGTGGGGAAATTGGGGAACAGCGGGGGTGGGTGGGTCCATCCCTAAAGCGAAGGAGTGGGGTGGGAAAATCAGGGCACAGCTGGGCGGGGGCAGTTATTGCTTTTAACCAATTACTGATCCCTGAAAGGACCTTCCCATCTTATCCCATGAGGGCTTACGAGCCTTTAGTAAGGGACCATCGCAAAGACTTTCTGAACGTTCAAATACGCTAGATCAACTGAATCACTCTTGTCCGTGTGCTGCTCCACGTCCTCAAAGCGCTCTGGTGCACTCGCATAAGCCCCTGCTCTCAGGGCGTGTAACGTTACCATCACCGGACGGTGCTGGTCTGCATAGGCTTCCATGCACCCCTTTCAGAGCTTCAAAAGAAAGTGAATGAAACGTGAAATCATCAGGCCTTGTGGGATTGCAGCCAGTGCCTGGCGTGCAGATGTATATTGCCTAGGAGGACTGTGATAGCCGTGTGACCAGATGAGCCCGTCACTTTGAGGAATGCTTATTTATTAGGGTTACCTTCCTGGAAGAGGGGGTGTGATTGTATTAATGTGCTGCTTGTGTTACTCGTGTGTTCATATGGCTACGAGTCCCCTCCCAATGGAGTTATCCTGCAGGACCTAAGGTTTTCAGGGCTGGGTTCCTCCAGCCCCAGCTTCAAATAAACCCTCCCCAGATACACACACCCATTCCAGATGAACTGAGTGCGTCTGATCAGACCAGGCTATCAGCACTCTCAGCTGACCCCTTAGAGGTCCCTGAACTCAGCAGGCTGGTGACACAGCACTGTCAGCTGTCACCCTCATGTGCCCGTTGCACCGCACCAGAATGGAGTGCACTTCTGAGCAGGCTGGGTCCAAACAGCACTTTTCAGTTGTTCCCCTTATGTGCCCCCTGGACTCAATCAGGCTGGGTCAAACAGCACTTTCAGCTGTCACCCTTATGCGCCTCTGGACTCCGTAGGCTAGGCAGAGCAGCACTTCTCAGGTACCCCCTTTATACGTCTCTTTGCAACACAGTTGTTCTAGCAGTAACCCCCTCGATAAGCAAACCCCATAGGATTTTGGGCACTCCAGGGATCTTTGGCTTAGGTAAAAGAAGTGTTGCTGCAGAGCAAGGTAGGGAAGCCAAGAACACAAAGGAGTAAATGCATTTAGAGAGAGAGAGAGAGAAACTGGCAACCAGCTTGATTATAACAGTTAGTTTATTGCCAGGTGTATAAAACTTATGATACTAATAGTGATGCCATAGAAGGAGAGAAAAACAATCTAACACTTACAATCCAACAACATTACATGAGAGAGACGTGGGGAAAGATTGCGGGGGGTCTCACCAGTCCTTGCAGCTCAGAAGTTCCCAGGAGACAGGCTGTTCAGCTTAGGGTCAGGAGCGCTTGAGAGAGAGGCAAAACCCACAACAGCATCAGTCAAGAAATGGGGAAGCAGGCAGCACTTGGGTCCAGGCATCAGAAGAGAGCAGCAAGAGGGGTTTGAACTTGGGTAGGGGTGTTTTGTAGAACCAGGTTTGTTTGTGGGTAAACAATGTCTCAATGAAGTACCCCAGGGTGGTTTTCTCTATGCTGGACAATAGGAGCTGATCACTCCCAGCTATGGTCAATGTTCCTTGGGGGAGCTCCCAATGCAACCAGGCAGATCCAGTGTTTTGCATAACAATACTAGAATGGTCTGATAACTGCGGAGCTGGATGGGTGTAGGTGTGAGGTCATTACATCAAAAGCAGAGATCTCCCATCATGCAGCGTGTCCCTGCCTTGCCAATTCCAGAGTTCACTGCGGTTCCTGCTTTGTAGCTTGGTTCTCCATTCTTCATGCTAATTCTTGTTCCATCTTCAGTGTAAATGAGGCTCCAGTTCTCCATTCAATGTGCTAATTGAGATGCCTCTTTTTACATCGTCTATGTAGATTAGGCATGCGTTGTCTCAATCCTATCGCCCTTGTTGGGAGGGCTTTAGGTGTGTCTCACAGCCTTTTCATCGCTTTTGTTTCTGGTTCAAGCAGAGTCTGGGAGGGATTCAGGTGAGCCAGAGAGAGAATAGGGGGATTTAACCCTGGTTCCCCAAGAACACAGAGCTGCCACGTAACAGAAGCAGGGCTCAAGTCATACTGGAATATGCCAGAACATTGGTCTGGCACTTTTGGGGGAAGAGTGATAGTTCCAGAAGTGCAGGGTTTTTTAGTATGCACACATTGGATCCCACTCCATGCGCCCTAGAGCAGGGGTAGCCAACCTGTGGCACGTGAGCTGCATGCAGCTGGTGTCCAGTTAACGTGCGGCTCGTGGAGTCCTCCAGGCCCTGCCCCAACCCAGTCCCTGCCCACCGGTGGGGGGGCAGAGCTTCTGCCCTGCAGCAGGGTGATGGGCTAGAGGCTTTTGCTCGGGGGGGGGGGGGGGGAGAGGTCTCAGGGGGTCAGTGAGTTTAGCCACCCCTGCTCTAGAGAAAAAGGCAGAAAGTTAATTCCAGACAAATGCATCTTGTATTTCAGCTCCATACCTGCAGCCCCGGGCTCACTCTAAGCCGGCTGCAATCACTAAGCTAAGAGCACCTGACAATGAGCTTTGAAAAAAGACCAGGGGCAGCTACTTACCAGGCCAGGGTTAGCCCACACCTTGCAGAGATTTGGCCAGATTGAGCTCCTTCCCAGAGCTGCGCCATGCGCTCCTCACCTCCTGGACGGCGCTACCTAGGTTGCAGTCTGGGCCGGGAGCCAGCCCCGCGCCTCCGTCAGGCTGGGCGCCGGGACCAGCAGCAGCTGCGAAGCACAATCGCTCCTCCAGGAGCACCTGCTGCTTTTCCCATCCCCCAGTGGTGAGGTCGGTTACTGCAAGTAACCGGATGCTGCCAGGTTCCCTTTTCGACCAGATGTTCCGGTCAAAAACCAGCCACCTGGCCACCCTAGGGGATTGCCACCTCTGAGATGCAGAAAACCTGGTCACTGCCCATCCCCTGACCAACAAAAACTGGCCACTGTCTCACCCCGCAAAAGGGTCTTAATATTGATAGTAGCTAATTATTCCTAAAATGTTTTAGAAAACCATTTTGCTCCTGTGAACATATCCACTGTGTGTTTTTATAGCATGTTTCTTACATTATTTTAACACAGTGCTGCAGTCTGGACTACAAGGACGTGAACTGTCGCACGCTCTACTGCGTCCCTTGTGAAAACCTCCCTGGGATATTCCCTTTTTTAATTGGCAAGGCAGTGCAGAAAGCAGCCAGACCAGTTAAAAAAACAGCCCGGGGGCAACTGGAATTGGTGCAGTTCTTAGTTCTGGTTGAGGGGAGACTTTGGGCCAGGGGTAGGGAGAATGTTATGCGTGGAATCATTTTGTGCCCCCTCTTCCCCTCCTCTCAGTGTAGATTTAGGGATAGGTTTCAGATCAATTTCATAAGTGGTTTCTAGATTTAGGGTTGGGCAAGTCTGGGATCCCAGATCAGGGCTAGAGTGGGGGCCACTTTGTGGGCACGTGCTAGGCTCCAGCTGGGGGCCAGATCAATGTTGGTTAATGTTAGTGTTGGGGCTGGTTAATGGGCTATTGTTAATCATCATAAGCAGACAAGCCTTCAGCTTTACAAATGTCAAATTGCAGTATTTCCAACAGCAGAAGTCCCCGGACTCATGGGTAGATAGTCGCCTACAAAACTTCTACCGTAGTTTGCCTGGCTGGTCTGTCATCCAGTTACTGACCACCGCCAATTGATGATAGATGACACGATCACAGCTGAAGGTGGCATGGCTGCAGGACATACACCGACTCCGAACATGCCTTATGTTTTAGACGATTCCTCCTTGTGTTACCAAGAGGCTGATGGCTCTGGTATTTGCTAGACTAGCTGTTACTATATATTGCCATTCAAGGAAACAAGTACGCCAAACTCCTCTGAGCTTTGCTTTTAGTTGAGGGAGTCAGACTTCTAATGAATGATTTGCACATTTAGGGTTGGATCTCACACCCTCGTTCATGAATGGTGCCTTCCTGAACAAGTAGCCCCATTGAAGACAGTGGGAGTACTCATGGAGCGAGGTATTACCCAGTGTAAGAATCTGGTTCTTTGTGGATATCAAAATCTGGCCCTTAATTTATACCAGGTATAGGCCAGTCGTAAAACAATGTATGGAGATAAATCACACTATCACATTTAATTGCGAGCTAAGGAAACGACATTATAGTATTTCCAGATTTTGGTCAGCTAGCATCCTGTGCATATTTAGGCTGCAACATAATAGAATTACATAGGATAATTTATTACATGTTCTTGAGAACATATTTTTATGCTTTAATAAAAATTCCAAACGCTAATGTGAGACCTTCAGCTCCCTTTCATTTTTTAGGGTTCCAAGATTCTTGACTGGGTGTTTTAAAATGACTTCACAGCCTTTCCAGTACCACTTCGAAAAAAATGTAAAGCCGTTCAATTTTGAAAGAAAATGAATGTTTAGCTTTTGCTATAGATATATGTGGGAACTAAACAAACATACAAATCAGGCCTTTGAAGATTCACCCTTCCCCTTTTTTGCTAGCAAAAGCACAGCTGTAAAGTTGCACAAGTGGATTTGAAATTTTTTAAAAAGGCAACTAATTAGAACGCAGATTAACGTTTCATTACAAAAAATTTATTGTGGTTATTTACATCTGTTCCTTTGTAAGTGTATAAATGTAAACATTTATTATTGATGTGTTTATCATTTGTTCAGTTCAGAGTAATACTGTCATTTTAGCATACAAGTAGTGAGAAAATTAAATTATATTCACAGAATATACATTCACGTGCAGTTAAATGTTCACTGGCTTTAAGCCAGTGGTATAGACACTGTCCCGTTGGCTCTGCTTCTGCTCCTTGTTTGCACACTGGAGTCTGTGATGTCTTCTGCGTGGTCTTCACTTTTCTTTTCCTTTAAGCTGTTGATGAATCGCAGGGTTATTTCATCCCATTCTTCGGGCAGCAGCATTAGCAAAAATCCAGTGCAAATGATGATGGTGGCACCCAACCTTACTACACTGAAGATCATCTCATGTTTTAGGAGATCCACAGCTACAATGGGGAAAAGAGAATGAAATCAAATACTGGCATTCTTCTCTGTATGGCTTCATCGAATTGTGTCTTTATGTTTCCTATAAACTTAATAGTGAGTTTTACTGGAAAGCCTCACTCTTCCTCCATGCCTTTTGTTTTAATAGCAATGTTTACTATAAGTCATACCGTATTGCGGCTAGATTATGGTAGCCTTGTGTAAGGCTCGAAGAGTGACAATCTGGTCATTGATTACTTTCCCCCTTGTTTCAATATACCTGTCACAGATTACTTCTCCATCTAAACTGGCTCAGCTGTGCTGGCCAGCATGTTGGGGAGGTGGAGATAAATCTCCACCCTGTCCCATACCAGGGCTACAGAGAGCCCACCCAAGTGCACAACCAAGCCTGTAGGTTGTTCAGGGAATTATATGTACTGGAAAATCATATACTGACTTTTAATTTCACAGTGAAAAACAGCCCTTGCAAAATTTAAACCTATCGCACATCTCTAGTGCTAACCGCTTCACGTTTATTTCAGATGTGAGCAAAGTTAGGAAACATTTCTGAAGAATGATGGCAACATAACTTGCCCTGAAAAAAATTGCTTCAAATGTTAGTACATTTGCTCGACTATTTTTATTCTTTAATTGCATTATTTGTACCTGCATTTCCAGGAACACTGAGCACTGTCCCAATAGAAATTAGGATGGGATACGTAAGCACAACTCCAACATTTATCAATATGTTAAAAGCTGTAAAGGAAGAGAATGATACATGAGATGCTGGAAGTACTAAATAATAACGAACGGACTTTCTCTTAATAAAATAAGATCAGTCACTAGATGACCCTTGCGGTCCATGCTAACCCTATGATTCTGAAACTAATAAATTCTTGCATACTGAATTTGAGGCCACCCAGGGCATGATCCTGCATGTGTCATGAGCAGAACACGAAGGGAAGTTTAGCATGGGGAAGGAGAGAAGAGCTGCCTGTAAGTACGTGTTAAAAAACTGCTCATTCAAAATGGGCCACTTTCCTGTTTTGAAGCTTGAACCACAGCCAGACTACAAGGAGCAGTGGGGTGTCTTCAGTAAGCACTTTACACCCTACCCAAAAACACCCCCTCTGCGATTATTTCTCAACAAGCTAATCGCTCTCGGATGTCTCAGCATGCAGGAATGGAGCAGGGCTAGCGTTCCACCAGCGAAGATGGTGCTGCCTCTGGCTACACAATCCCTGAGAGGAGCACGGCAGCAGGAAGCACATTCCCCTACCAGTTTTGAAGGGAAGCCAGCCCTGCCCCTTTAGTTAAGCCACCGAAAAGAGAAGGGAGCCAGCTACTCTGTAGCTCATGTGGAAGTGGCCTGTGGATGCGGCGAGAGTGGCGGCGTAACTGGAGAGGACTGTGAACTCCTTTTCACAGGCTTTAA
The DNA here is from genome assembly GCA_007922155.1 of Mesoclemmys tuberculata. NCBI lineage: Eukaryota > Metazoa > Chordata > Testudines > Chelidae > Mesoclemmys > Mesoclemmys tuberculata. Next base: position 8,836,901 of record ML675611.1, on the reverse strand, counting down.
AAAGTGCAGGTACCAAAGGGGCCCCTGAAATACCCCCTCCTTTTAAAGGGGGGTTAAAGGGCAGGCAGCTGAAAGACAGGGCAGGTTATACTGCACTCTAGTACATGATCCAGCACCTATGGGCGTACTGGTTTGGTGCAGGTGCGTCCGTTATTCAGTTCTCTCCTTCCTGCTGCCCCAGAGGTTTGTGACTTCTTGAGCCTCAGTTTCCCTGGGGCAGCATTGTGTCTCTGAAGCACTGCTGCTACTGCCACCACTCAGCCAGACGTCACCTCTGGATGCGGCAAAGTTAGATTCCCTGGGCTGAACCTTCAGCTGCAGCCAAGCTCTGTCCCCACTGCCCAGCGCTGGAGCTGGGTAGCAGGCAATGTGGCTGCAGTGCAACTTAGAGTTGTCTCAGGGCCACTGCTGCAAATGGCACAGGCCGGAAATAGCTCCCAAGAGGCCCCTCTACCAGCTACAGATGGTTGTTGCGCAATAACACCTTGCACCCCAGCCAGCCCCTATCCTCCATGGCCACACGTCCTGCTCCTACACTGGGGTCATCAGGAAAAGGGGGTGGCACAGAGCCAGCAACATTGAGGATTTTAAGCTGGCTCTCTGCCTACTTTGGGCAACTGCTACTCTACCTTACTTTAACTTCCGTATTCAGCCAGCTCCTTGGATGATAAATTACACCTACCTTGGCACTCTTAGACATTGGCAGAGTGGACGTAATTAAGTCTAGGGCAGCAAGTGGAGGAGTCTAATTTCACAACACCTCAGCCATCTCTTCTGAATCAGTCTCTGAGCGGCTGGGAAGCCCATCTAGGCATGAACTATAGTTTTCCCCAAACCGTTTCCATTTAGCATGTTTACAACTGAGATGAAAAAAATCTGTTTGGTTCCACGCAGATGGCCACTTTTATGAGTAGTGAAGGAAATGGAGCGTTAAGCAGACCTGGGTCAATTTCAATGGTTCTTTTCACAGATTGAGGAGCACCAGCAACGGTTCTTTGAAAGAGGAACTGGCGTAAGTGGAGCAGGGAAGTTACAAGTGCAGTCTTTACAGGTCATTTGCACCAAAAGGAGCACAAGCTATTATAGCATTTAGCCTAAAGAAGCCCCAGTCCACTTGGCCTCTATTTGCTATCACAATAACAACAAAGGATTGATGGACAGGGCTCAAGAACTTACATGTGGATGACTAACTAAATACAGGCAACCACATCAAGTTTATTTTAAAGTAAGCAAGTTGTATCTAAGGCAATGGGGGAGCAGGTGCACCACTATAAAAATGAGAACTTTAAAACAGAATTACTACAGCTGCTCAGCATATTTGTTTTAATTTGGACTCTCAACCCCTCCCACAGCCCACACAAAGTCTTCTGGAGCTATGTTAACCATTTTCCAAACAGCCCTAGTAGTAACCCTTGGGATATGAGAAGATTTTATCCACGAAAGAACTCTGCTGTTGAAACGTTTAAAGAAAGGAGAATTTTCATGTGAGTGGCTGTTTCAAGGTGATCCTGCAGTAAATAAAATCAGAGGCATTAGAAAAATGAAGAAAACATTCTGCAAATACCTAACCAGAGGCCGGCTACTCCACACAGATAACCCCATGGCACGGCAGAGAAGGGAGACCAGTATTCCACTTTGGTAAAATACAGTATGATCGGGGTAAACGAGATGAAGATTAAATTGAAGAAACCCAGAGTGGAAACGAAATGAGCAGCTTCCCCAAAGTTTGCACTTCCAAGAAACATCTTGAACAAAACCTACGGTGAAAAGGGTGAAAAGATTTTAAAATACGTATATCCTGCTGCAAGTGAAGTTCTCCCATGTGGATGGTTCTGCAAAGCTCTGGCGGTGGGATTGGGCTAACCTTTCCCCCTTGATAATGGAAAAGCTCTGCAAGAGAGTCTTTGAGATTTCTTCTCTCTCCCCCCCCACGCTGAACCTTCTCCAGTTGGTATTACCACGGAAGGGGATGATCTGGCCCTGTATTATTAAAACATTATAGGCCTTGCTTTCCTTTATGCATTTACGCATGTGCGGAGACCCTTCGGCTTGTATGGGACTGGTTGCATGAGTACTCATCCACATGAGAAAGGGTTAAACAATCTACCCAGGCTGTCAGGACATGGTCCGTCTCCTGGCTGGCTCCTGCATGTGTTTGTTGTAACTCCTCTCCCACTGCTCTCCATGTCTCTGTCCCCAGGACAGACACTTCCTTTGTGTCTATGCAGCACCTAGCAATGATTTTTTCCCAGAGGTGTGGAGCAAACCCAAGGCCAGCTACAGTTAGCAGATGCTGGAGGTGCTCAGCACCTTCTGGAAATCCGCTGAGTAAAGTCAAATTAGAAGCTTCTCTTGACAATTTGGGCTCAAGGCCCCAATTCATTAAAGTACTTAAGCACATGCCTCATTTTAGACACCACTTGTCCCACCGACTTCAGTGGCGCTGCTCACATGCTTAAGCACAAGCTTAAGGACCTTAATTAATCAAGGTTTAAATCACTTGTTCATGGAATTTGAGAGAGAGCTGGGATTAACACTCAGGGGATCCCGATTCTCAGTTTTATGTCCACAAAACTCAACCACATCCGTTTCATAGTACCAATGTGGCAAGCTTTGAGCCAGTAATGTTAAAGTTACCATACCAAAATATTTCACATGGAACAAATGTCAATAAATGCAACCCTGGAGCCAAGAAAGGTTAAATATTCAGAGTAATAGGACTTGAGTCTCACCCCAGATGGATGCAAATCATGAATGACGCCATCAGAAATGAAGGGAGTTCCATCGGTAGAAAGCTGGTATGAGAGGAAAATCAGGCCCATGGGGGCTCTGAAATTGGGGTGGGGATCACAGGCAGTGTAAATCGCTGCAGAGTTCATCCCCATAGACCCAAATTCATAAATTCTGCGTGACTAGTGAATATTCACGGTGAACCTAACTGACAGGTACATTTAAGATGAAAACTGGAAGCCAGCTTTAGATCCCTTCTACAACACCTTCTGCTTCACACTCCATCCCACTGACTTCAGGGAGCCTGTGTGCACGTAAAGTCTTTCTCACTAAATGTCAGTAATGGTGAAATGAGAGCACTCCTTCCAATAAAGCCTCTACATAGAACCTCTGGGGTAGAATAGTCCAATCTCATGCACCGTGTGCCTTTAATCAAATGCTGCGTGTGCTGCTCCCATTGTCTTGGATGGGAGTTCCAAACCCAGAACCAGTGTGGAATATGCAATCGAGATCCGCAGTGCAGAAGATATGAGGATTTTGCCACTATCAAAGAAAACGTGCTATTTAACAGCATTCAGCATCTTCTCATTGTTGCGTGTACCAAGCCCATTAGTGTCAATAAACTGCCATGGCTGAAAAGGATGAAATCAGAGATTCTGATCTTCCAGCAGTGTAATAACAGAGATTTCATTAAAGGCTCATAAAGCAAAGCCCCTCATAGACTCATAGACTCATAGACTCATAGGTCAGAAGGGACCAATATGATCATCTAGTCTGACCTCCTGCACAAGGCAGGCCACAAAACCCTACCCATACACATTTATAACAACCCCGAACCCATGACTGAGTTATTGAAATCCTCAAAAGTGAGATTTGAAGACCTCAAGCTGCAGGGAATCCATCAGCAAGCGACCCATGCCCCACGCTGCAGAGGAAGGCAAAAAACCTCCGGGGCCTCTGCCAATCCGCCCCGGAGGAAAATTCCTTCCTGACCCCAAATATGGCGATCAGCTAAACCCTGAGCATGTGGGCAAGACTCACCAGCCAACACCCAAAAAGGAATTCTCTGAATACATGGCAGTCACAAAGTAATGATCTCTGTAGTAACTTTTCTGACACTTCCAGCTCAGAATATAAATTATGCAGCACAGGTGAGCCTTATATATTTTTTAACCTGGCTTGCATTTTGAAACTGTCTCATCCAGGGAATCAGAATATTTCCCAGCTATTAACGAAACCTTTTTACCCACCTTATACAGTGCAGATGTGGACGCAGATCCAACAGCATATGCGACCCCGATAATTGAATCGCCATGGAAACCATCTGCATATGCCATCATAACAATGCCTGTGATTGCCATTATCGCTGCAACTATCTGTACAAGCAAAACAAAGAAATTTAAAGCTCAGTGCAATTTTATTACCTGGAAAGAGATTAGATTATCTCTGTCTGTTCTTATGATAGTTACCAGCTACTTTCTCTAACTTTAGTTCTTCTACTTTCCTCCTAAATAGGTGATTATGTAGCTATTGGGAGAGATGTAAAATAGTAATGAAGGTACGTGCAGCATGAACTATATGGGTCTATAACACCACCAAGTCTCAAACCACCTATTGACAGAACTTTTATTTTACATTATTTTTAGATTAAGGTCCACGTTGATGCAATGATTCCCAAGATTCAGACAGTTTTAACTCATTATCATCGATGCAACTTAATTTGTTTTTAGACAAAACAAGTCTTTAGTAAGGCCACAGAGAGTATCTTGGATTTTTAAAGGACCAGAAGGGCGTTAGGTGCCCAACTTTCAATGGGATTTGTGAGTCGAATTTCCAAAAGCACCTAAGTGATTCTGGTTCTTAAATCCTGTTGGGATTTAAGACCTGAAGGCCTTGTCTACACAGGGAAAATGATTGGCAAGGCACTGCAGAATGAGATTTTCTGCAACACCTCCCTGCGTGGACATTCTGGAACAGAAGTCATTTTTAGTTTGGAGAGGTGCCCACATCTGGAGTTATAGCCAGTGCAGAATAGCTCATTCTGCAATAGCTATGCGAGTCAATTTCCCCATGTAGACGAGGCCTTATGGTCCTCAATCCGATTGAGATTTCCCTGTATATACAAGGCCTAAATCACCTAGGTGTTTTTGAAAACGTTACCCTGTGTGCCTAACTCCAAATCCCAGCTAGTGTTTTTCTCACTAAACTTAGAATGAGCCTTTGGGAATGATCTGTAATATTGAATGTGGATTTTACCGCAAGGCACACCGTTAGATTGTGCACCTCGCCACACATACGGGAGTGCTTTATCCAAGGGGCTGCTTCTGTTGGCGACTGTTCACTAACGTGAGCCAGGGCTGCACAAACTGACCCTTTGCAGTGTATGGAAAGTCATCTTTTCTAATCATCTAGTTTACATTAATGAACCAAATTTTTCAACCATAGTTGCCTGAAGTGAGGTACCTAAAGCTAGGGAGATTTTCAAAGGCACAGATGGCAGTTTGGTACCCACTGATTTTCCCTAGGAGCTGGGCATCTCTCTGCTCTTTATGCAGTTGAAAAGCTTCCCTGCTGGATTTAGTCATCCTGACCAAAATTAGACAGGTAAATAAGTGGTCTGAATGTCAAAGGTGCCACATGTCTTCAGTGCTCGTTGATTTCTGAGGGAGCGGCGGTAGCTTACACCTTCTGAAAATCAGGCTACCGAGTCTGAAAAATCAGTGTCCATTATCAATTTTTTTTCAAATCCATATGTGTCATTTCACTGTTAAACTACGACACCAGAATATTCAGAACTTGGTTGAAAAAGCCAATGTTTCATCAAATCTTTGACGGGTCAGATTTTTAAAACCAGCAGTTTGTAGGAACCATTTTACTCCCACAACTCTGATCATGGACCCAATCAACTACTTTTTATTTGTGCTCACAAAACTACATGTTCAAAATAATCAGAGGATGGGCTGAAGTCCCGTTTCAAAAGCACCTTGGGGTGCATTTGTCATAAAATGAGGGGACTCCCCTTAACCCAGATGCTGAGTTTTGCAACAGTGTATTTCAAACCACCTGTATAAGGCTATTCAGCCTGGACACTTCCATAGCCTTGAGACTGTTAATAATAGGAAGAGAACAGTACTTTCTGAATAAGGCACGGAGGAGCGGTGCATACTGCAGGGTGTGGGAACAATGAGGGGGAAAAAGGAGATGGTTAGGTGGAATGGAGGTCTGGCATTCTTTGAGCCAGCTCAACATTTTTTATTCAACGGTATCTAGAAATCAGGTCCAAATTTCTTCCATTGCTCTCTATGGCACAAAGCCAAGTCAGATAGGTCCCAATATCACTGCTCTATTCTGGGCATAAGCTACTCTTCCATTTTCTTACAATCATGCATTTGATGACCCCTGAAGCCCTTGAGAACCAAAGTCTTTGTGGCAGAGTTAAACTCAGTCTCATAGGTAAATAACCTAGGATATAATTTTCAGCTAGGGTTTGGCTGTTTAAGCCAAGTCTATTTCAATTCTTGCATCCATCTCTTTTTCACAGCTGCCTGACTGTTGGACAGTCTCATTGCATATGTGCCAGGGTTCCTGTTTCTTTGTTACAGGGCCAACTTATATAAGATGTAAGTCATTTACATGTTTGTACTTTTTATTCTCCATTTCTTTATGAGAAAAAAAAAATCCATCCTCCCCACAAAAAAAAAACCAAGAAAAAATCCACTACTTTTTGTAACAAATTATGTTTTTCCCCATGAAAAAAACTATCTAAATAATTTGATAGGTTTTTAATTTCCAAAACATTAAACAAAAAAAATGTATTTACAAAAAAGCCAATGCTGTATATTTTCTTCTTATCTTCTTATATAATTTATTATTCTAATTTAAATGCTACATTAGTATCCCCAGCCTTGCTTATGCGAGTAAGAAGTTAATTTCACCAGGTGTGCTTGTTTTCCTTTTGGGCATAACTTCACAATAGGCTGGCAGAGAGCCAGGGTAAATATGGCCAAATTGATTCTATTTTTATGTCACAAAAAGTGCGTGCAGAATTTGTCGTATAAAAGAGATGCGCAGAACTGTACACAACTTTAACGAGAAACGACATGCTTATCTGGCATTGCAAATTGCGTGGAGAACCTGATATTATAGTGGTGAGTGGCAATTAATCTTTAAAGGACAGTTTGTTCAAAGTGAGCCAGTTTGTGCCAAGCAGAACTTACCTGCTCTTTCAGTTCCACTTAGCCTTACTATTAATAGTAATGAGATCTTAGAGCGCTTCACACTCTTGTATGTTTTCCTCACAACACTCCTGTGAGGCAGGGAAACATGGTATCTGCATTTTACAAAGGGGAACTAAGACAAACAGATGTTAAGTGACTTGCCCAAGGTTACCGAGAAAGTCAGTGGCAGAGAATTGAATCTGGGTTTCCCATGTCTTATGCCAGTGGACCATCCGTCCTCTCCCATTCAAAGGGATATTTCAATGGGAATTAGGCACTTAAATACCTTTGAAGTTCTGGGCCTAAGTCACTTTTGAAAATAGGATTTGGGAGGGCCAGCTTTTCAAAGACATTCAGTATCTAAAGAGACAAAGAGGTGCTTAATAAGATTTTCAAAAGTGTTTAAACATGATGGGTGCCTAACCTGCTTAGATCAATAGAAGTTAGGTTCCTAACCTGTTACCCTACACCTCTTAATTCTAGACCATGTTTCTTCAAATATTAGGAGGTGTCAGCAACCCACAGGACAAATATACAACACACAATATATGGCATCGCTTCATTTGATCCATACTTCTATGTTCCTTTCTGGAAGCTTGGTGTAAAATATCCACGACCGTGGAAAATTAAACCCCAGAAAAATGTGGGTGGGTGGGGGTAGTGGGGCCAGGCTGGATGGTCATAGTATCATAGAATCATAGAATGTTAGAGTTGGAAAGGACCTAAGGAGATCATCTAGTCCAACCCCCTGCTCAAATCAGGACTAACCTCAGATAAATAATCCCAATGAGAGTTTTGTCAAGCTGCATCTTAAAACCTCTGGGCCTTGGCATCTGTGAATCTATATATCCCACTGGCCATTCCATTCCTCCACAGAGGAACAGGATTGCCTGCATTGACCTCAGCGTGCTCATAACACTTGTGGGTCTTCATGAAGACCATGTCTATAATCCAGTCTAATGTTTCAGGGCTTCAGCTGGTTGCCTGAGGGTATGAGGAGGGAATTTTCCTCAATGCACAACTGGAGATGTAGCCTGGGTTTTCTTTTTTTCACCTTCCTCTGGAGCATCAGAGATTGGCCACAATTGGAGAAGGGACACTGGCTGGGGTGGACCAATGCTCTGAGGTGGCTTAGAGAATCTTCTTTCTAGATATTTGGCTGGTGTGTCTTGCTTATATGCTCAGGGTCAAACTGCTCACAACATCTAGGGTTGGGAAGGAATTTCTCCCCAGGTCAGATTGGCAGGGACTTTGGGGTTTTCTTGCCTTCCTCTGCACCGTAGGGCATGGATCACCTGCTAGGATCATTTGGACGTACCTCACCTAATCAATTCACTGACTTCGAAGGGGTCTTTTGTGTTGGTGGCACCTCGGTCTTTCCTGTTCTATGCAGCACACAGTTTAGGCTACGTCTACACTTCAAACCCTACAGTGGTGCAACTGCTGGGTTCTCCCATCGCTGCAGTAAATCCACCTCCATGAGAGGCAGTATCTAGGTTGACAGAAGAATTCCTCCGTCACCCTTGCGCTGTCTACACAGGGACTTAAATTGGTGTAACCACATTGCTCAGGAGGGGGGATTTTTCACACTCCTGAGCAATGTAGCTGGGTCAGTCTAACCCTCTAGTGTAGACAAGCCCTCAGTCTCTTGAGGATTGAAACACTTTGGTTTAATTGAAGTCACTGAGCTCAATATAGGAGTGTTTGGGTTTGGCTTGTGATAAACAGGAGGTCAGACTAATGGTCCTCCTAGCCTTTAGGACACTATAAAACTCTATCTCTTACCTTAATGTGGGATAAAAACTATTCTAATAACATCATATGATGTAGTATGTCATACTCCTAGTATTGACAGTAATATTTCACAGCTAGATCTACATGCACATGGTATGTAGTCAGTAAGCAGGATGCAGAACTCAAATAACCTTGAAAAGCTCAATGGAATCCTTGCTTCACAGCAATCACCAATGCAGAAATTCTACACATTAACTTCTGTTTAGCGGACAGTCTGCTAGCTATGATACTTAGCTACGTAACATTTCTGTTTTTCTTCTCAACTTCCCCCAGGATACGAATTAACAAGATTTTAAAAAATCAGTTTTATAGCAATTCAGAATAAGAACCAATCCCCCTCAGAGATCAAAGTCACATGCAAGGGCTTAAAAAAATCAATAGCTACACTGGTGTGTCTTTTTTAATCTTGGGTTGCACTATAGATAGGTCATATTCTGTCACTGGTCACATGTAACATTGCAAACCTCCTACCCAAAAGACAAAACAAAAGGTCCTGAAGTAATCGTCACCTCCTTAAAATGTTAAAGACCTGGACGTTTATGTTTATGTTAAGATTTCCGGAGAATTATTTGTCGAGAGGAATCAGTAGAAACTGGTGACTTTAGTCTGGAAACATAAATGTGATAAATGAAATTGATCTTTTATACTGGATTGATACTCAAATACCTCATGAAAACTATGGACCGCATGCAAGTACAGAGATTTTTTTTTACATATTTCTAATAGAGTTACCCCAGATTTCTAAGTGAGGACAAAATTTGGCAGCATGCACCCTTTCCTTAAAATCACATCAGTGCCATTCCTCTGATTCCAGTGTACTTTACAAATGGTGGCACATAAGGCAGTGTAAGGCTTCCTGTTTCCTGCACACAGCTCTCACCTCACCAATGGAAAGCACGGTGGTTTCTAGTCTTAAAGGCATCATAGAGCATGTCCTTGAGCCTCCTTATTCTGAAATGCCTTTACTTCCTCTGAGTTGAAGTTTTTCAGTCTTCATTCAGGAAAAATTCTCTCTGAGTTAGGGGGAGTCCAACCACAGGGCAAAACGACCATTCCCACAAAGCCTTCCCCCCGCCTACCAGGCATAGTCGCCCCCTTTAATTTGTGGTGCTTGTCAGAAAACCAACCTTGTTTACCAGGTCTAGTTTCTTCTCCTACTTCCCTGTTATCTAACAAGCGGTGTCTCTGTAGTTTTCTTTCTCCCTTCTGCCATTGTCAGGGTTGGCCAGCTGGTTTACTTCTCTTCCCTACATCTTTGGAGCACTGGCCTAGTAGACTTCCCCTAAACCCAATGGAAGCATCTTCTGGGGGTCAACAGCCAGCCTGACGCTCTCCATCATCCCACAGGAGCAGGACCCTCAACTCTGTTAAAACTGCTGCTGACTCTGGGAGGGTCCAATCTCACAGAACTTCTAGTCTCTCTATAAAAATAACCTATGCAGAGGATAGTTTAGCCTCCAGTCTTCAAGCCAAAATGGCGGTGACATACATGTCTGTTGGCTATCCTTTTAAATGTCTACAACTCCACCTATATTGGACTGAGAGGTCAGAAATTGCTTCCTAAAACGATCAAATTTTGTGCCAGGAATACTTACCCTCTCCAGATAACACCACTCCAGTGCTGCCTTGTCAGTTGGCTATTATTGGCATGAAGAGTTGTATGTATTTCCACGAATGTGGATCAGCTGCCTATTTTGATGGCTAGAGAGGTGCGTAAAGCAATACCATGGATCTGGATTCTCACGTGCAGGACGTTATGACAACCCAAATGGTGAAGCGAATGCAGGCAATGCATTTTTGCAACAGTAACACTTTTTCTGTGGTCTTGGGGTCAAATCCTGGTCCCTCTGAAGGCATAGGTAAAGCTCTCGCTGACTTCAACAGAATCGGGATTTGATCTGTAGCGAACAGCACCCTTCTAAGAACCATCTTGTGGACCCCTTCCTCACATTAGAAGCTACTCCTGCAAATGATACATTAACGCATTACAGCACATGACTGGTGAGCAGTAATGGTTTTATGCTTGCTTGAGAGACCGGAGTGCACATCCCCCAGGCTCATGGTGCTGGCAAGTAGCAGCAGGAGTCGAAGTGAAGCAGAGCGGACCGTGGTAGCTGACAGCTCTTTAAACAAGTTTTTCAATTAACAGAATAAGTTGGAAACCTTCTTAGAGAATCTAACAGACAAGGGCTGAAACCAGTTTGCATTGTCTTTTTCGGAAGAAAGCTTGGCCAGGCAGCACTTCACTGAGGACCATCTTTGTCCATGGGGTGCGTAATATAACATTAGCTAGTGTAATAAAGAAACCTGCCTCCTATCTACAATCAGCCTTCTGAAAACAAGCTCAGACCGAGAGGTGGCAAGAGGTTCCCAAAGGACTCTGTTTTCAAATATGACCAGGCCCAAGCATAATGTTTTCAGGCCCAGTACAAACTTGTAACGCTGGCCCCCTCCCACACACATACCCATGGGGGTTGCAGCCTGGGCCGAGCCCCCCCAGGGCCTCCAGGGCCCGGAAAAGTGTACCCTTCCCCCCACGTGGAGGCCCTAAATATGACCATATAAATAGAGTTCATAGATTTACACAACTAGGGCTTCGAACCTACATACACATTTGCACATCCTTAACTTTAAGTATCTGAATTCAACAGGCCTACTTATATGCGTAAAATGTCTGCAGCATTTTGACCAGCTTCAAACGTAGTCAACGCCACTACAGGCAGGATTAGAGCAACATGGATAGGTGGGACACACCCATTAAGCTGTGAGGAATTTCAGAAGCTCCCTGGAAGATAAGGCAGCCCTATGAGTTGTGTAATACTTCCCCACAGGGCACAGTTAATGCCTTCTTGCTATCTCCCCATCCCAGACTATTGTCCTCAGGCCAAGTCACCTAAGGCCAGGCCTACGCTGGAAACTTTTACCAATTGTAGCTCTAGATGGTTACGCCACTATATGCACCTCATGTGGACACTCTTATTTCAGTATGAGTGCCATTTTGGGGGGTGAGCTTAAATCCTTTCCCAAGCAAGGCCTATGGCATGACACGATCATCTTTTCCACCTGGGTGGGGAAAGGTTATTGCGGGAGTGGAATGTCATCTTGTTTGCAAAAACTGTTAAACCTTCCACCAATCCCTTGCTGCAAATAATCGCTATTCACTAACAGTATCCCCAGAGCAAGACATACTGTTAACCTTTACAAGAAAACTAGCACGTGAGTAAAATGTCAGCTTTATACAGGAGAAAAGAAGAGTGACTGGAAAGCTGGGTTTTACCCCAAGCTCTGCCAGCGGCCAGCTGGGAGAACTTGGGCAAGTCACTTTGCTTCCTTGTGCCTCACTTTTCCCCTCTGTAAAATGGGGATAATAATACTGATCTCAAAGCACCTTACAAAGGAGATCTACTGACAAAATGTGCTATACAAGGGCTACATCTTATTACACCCGGTCTGTCAAACTTTTCCATACTTTGACCCCAGGGTAGCACAGAAAAACAGTTTCTAGCCCCCTCACTCTACACATAAAGAATGGGAAAGTGACTGTGAACTCCAAGGTTTACAAGGGTCATGAGAACTCCATGATATGTTAACCGATCCATGTTAAATTTGCTAGGCGTTTATTGATCATTATATTTTCACAATACATGTCTGCAGGCTTTGCATTTGTTGTTCTGGCAGGAAAGGGGCCCAGGAAAGATTTCTTTCTGGATGTGGTCTTCATTGAGTATGAGTTATAAATCTAAGCTGATACCCTGTAAGGGTTCACCAACTCAGATCCTCCAGCATAACAGACTCATCTCCACCGCTACAATGATTAACTCCCCCAACACACCTTTCAAGATCCATGGGTCCTACCACAACATATGGTGCATCTCATGCAGTGCATTAAATACCCCAACATCTATGTGGGTGAAACCAGATATTCACTCGCACAGAAAAATGACAAAAGATGACAACCAAAGCCCCGTCACCTGTGGGTGGACACTTTTCACAGAGCGATCACTCTATTGCTGACCTCTCAGTCCTCCTCCTCAAAGGAAACCTGCACAACACTTTCAAAAAGATAAGCCTAAGAGCTTTAATTTCACAATTTTGCTAGACGCTAAAAATCATGGATTGACTAGAGATACTGGATTTATGGTTTATCTGAACAATCTCTAATCCACTGAGCCCCACCCCTCATGACCAGAGAGGTGTTGACGGGCCACTACACCTTGAACTTTGAAATGTGTTAATCACTTATGCTAAACAATCTGTTCCAGCTCAGATTTAGCTGTGACACTCAGTACATTTACCAGATCTGAAGAAGAGCTGTGTCAGCTCAAAAGCATGGCTCTCTCACCAACAGAAGTTGTTCCAATAAAAGACATTATCTCACCCACCTTGTCTCTCTCATGTGACCCAGTAGCAGGCTCCCTTTCAAACAGGACAAAGCCAGATTTGAAAATTCAAGCCTAGCCCCAATGGCTCCTGTTGACAAAACCACTTAAGCGTATGCATAAATTTGACTCTGAAGTCAATGGGACTTAAGCACGTGCTTAACTGCTGTCCTGAACAGGAACGGACTTTGGCACATGCCTAAATGCCTGGTTGAATTGAGGCCTTAGACCCCAAACTGCAAAGACTTATGCACACGCTTAACTTTATGCACTGTGAGTAGTTCCCTTGACTCCAGTGGAATTACACAATGGAATGTGCAAAGTTAAGCATATGAGTACATTTCTGAAGGATTGGGGCTTTCATGAGCAGTATTTGGAGGTGGTGTCCCTTACAAATATTTATAAAGATAAAAGCTCACGCAGAGTAACGATACAGCAGGGCCAGATTCCCAAGAGAGTTCATTCCTCAGCAGCATCCATTTAGGTATCTGAATAAGTTCAACGAATGCTGAGCTCTTCTGAAAATCCGGCCCTGATTGTGGGAGCTGCGTACTTTGTAAAACTGGCTCAGAGTATATTATTAGTCCAGTATTTTTCTGTTCTTTTATTTCTCAAATAACCTAATTATACCTGCTCTCAGTGTATCTCAAGAGCAAAAGAAGCACAGATCTTGCCAAAATACAAAAGGCTGGAGGTATAATGGAACTTCTCACACTCCTCTGTCACATTCCCTTTCCCAGGCACTGACCGGTCTGATTATTAACATCATTCAGAATGATCTTTGTGCACATACTGCTGGAAAATGTTGTTCGTTACCATTCCAGCTCTGCACAATCAGACATCTAGATGCTGCCACCCTCTTAATGGTGGAAACACTCCCTTTATATGCCATTGTCTGCCGTTCATTTTTTCAGTCATGTGTTGTCATGCCAATATATTACACTTAAAGCATTAATAGTCACGTGTACTTATAACAAAAGCTGACACTTTTTCTTGCCCAGTACTGTACTAGTGTGCTGAGGAGAGATTGGAAGACAAGGCTCTGCCTACTTGCCATCCAGCTTCCACACCAGTTCTACTTCCCCGATAGCCAATGCAGATGTGACATGAAATTCAGAACTAAGCCTTGTGTTGTTTAAGAGCTCTTGAAAGGTGCCACAGTAACAGTTGAGGAGAGCAAAGCCCTCTGTCACCACAATTTCTTCCATGCTGACCCCTACGCATGGAAGACATTCCTTGGTTTAGCCAGTCTGATGGGCTCATGTATTTGAAAGAATCCTTTTTTATCTGTAACCCTGATACGCTTGGCTGAGTTCTCGGCAGCAAGAATTGAACCTGAGTCTTTTGGGGTTTCATGCAGGAGCCTCGACTGCCTGAGCTGAAAAAGCCCCGTCTGATGTGCAAGGACACTACTCTTGCCTCTTTCAAATCTGTCCTCAAGGACATAGCCAAAGTTCGCCTGCTCCTTCATTCCAGGATCATTTTCCAACTTCATCATCCTAAAAACTGCGGCATCGACCGTTTTCTGAAATGGCTGGCCGGAGTCCCCCAGAGAACGTGCAGCCACCCATCACCCTCCCCCGGCAACTCAGCTCCAAGAGCTCTGATGGCCCTTTCCACTTCTAAATGCCTGACCCGGGCCCTGCCTTTGACCTTATTGGCTAAACTCCCACTGACTGCAGTGGGGCCACATCAGATCATTAAGACCTGACCTGACTCCCGCTGAAGTCAATGGGAATATTTTCATTAACGACAAGGGTGCTGAATCTGGACACTTTTGAGCAAAAATTCAAAGGCAGCTCCTAATCCATTCTGCATACTCAGATGTGCATGTCACATATATATTTATAAAAGAAATATGCTCAGTTTTCCCCAGTGTCCACTTGGGTTAATCCTTTCTCTCATTGGAGGGGGTAGGGGTCATAGGACTACAAGAAATATACGTCCCACTTCCACTCTTATCCACGCTGTCCTATCAGACTCACACACCCAATGTGAAATTCACCCCTGCATTAATGGCCTGTGCCCTACTTAAGTCCCATGTAAGCCCTGTTTGGGAGTGGGGGGGATTAAATTGTTGTCCTTAGAAATATACAGTATATTTAAAAAGCATAGAACAACCGTTAATATTATTGATTCAGTATCAACCCAGAATTACAGATGAAATTGCTTTAATAATGTCCTAAGACTTTATCACAAAGTTAAAAATAAACTCGTAAAAAATCTTTTCCACTTCACCAATGATATTTCAGAACTTTAAAACCCAAGGTAATCAAAGGTCCTCTCAGTTCAATCGGCTAATTCACCGTCTGAAATTCAGTACCACAGTTGTGCTGGACTTCAGATTCACACCCTATTCTTGTAAGAGACAGAGAATCCTAACTGATCTTCAGATACAGATTTGCACCACAAAGTTCATGAGAAATGTTTTAAAATATACATACATTGTTTTTAGCCTAATGGCTATCTTTAAATCATGAATTTAAGATTGATTATGAAAGTCAAGATGGTTGAAAATCATATAAGTCATTACCCTTACGCCCATGAACCTGTCTTTCAGCACAATCCAAGAAAGCAAGAAGACAAATGCTCTGTTACAACAGAACAGGGCAGAGACGTCTGTGGCTGTCAGCTTCTTTAAAGCCAGTAAATACAGGTAATTAGTCAAAGTCCACAGAATAGAAAAGGGAGCAGTCCTTTTAAGAAAGAGTTTCAGCGTCAGACCATCTTCACCAAAAATCCGACTGCATTCCCTAAGGAAAGAAAATAGTTTAATACTCAGCTACCATTTTGCTTCATGTTCACTTGAGCATGGAAAACATTTTCTAGACTTTTATTATGTTCTAGACTTAGTCAAGTGGGCTCCCTGAATATTCTGTACGCTCAGAGGGAAGTGATATATTCAGTACAGTAGACAGCCTTCTTTTCTCAGCCACTTAAAGCAGTGCAATATTGCAAATAGAATAGTAGCCACTTACCTAGAGGAAGCAGCCTCTATGCAGGAACAATCATAGGTAATGTGTTCTCACGTGCATAACTCAGGGATGTCTATAATACTCAAAGAGTTTTGAGCCCCTGTCTACTGAATCCATGCATTCAAGGCCTATAAATGCCGTTCTTCTTAGTGGCTTGAAAATGGCCCCACCCCCAGCTCGGAGGTTTCTCTTTTCTCTTTTATAGGAGTATGGTCTAAAGAGGGACAGAGTAAGATACTTATAAGCTTCAATACGCAGAAATAGCCAGTTATCCCCTCTAACTCAAGGACTCTGCTGTTTTGAAATAGTTAACTTCTGAACATAATACTTCCAGGCAGCTCCTGCGAGGTATGTGGAAAATCTCCCAACATCAGCAAAATTGACCAAAAAGGACTGTTTTGCCAAAAAAAACCAACCCGATCCACATTTTGTGGGTCCACTTTACTACATTTCTGTCATATGCAAAGTGAAAAGTTGTGTTCACTTGGAGAAATGGAGACATTTGCTTGTGGATAAAAATTGTGAATAAAATCGGAGGCTTCACAAATACTCTCTTGTAGCTTCACAACTCTGAGTGAAGTTGTTTGGGCAGCTAATATTGGGCAATGCAGGAATGTCAGTGCTAAAAATTCTGGTTTTAGAGACAATCTAAGTGACACTTTTCAAAACAACATCTCAGGTTGATTCAGAGGATAGATTGGGTAGCTTTAAGATGACTGCACCCCTTTTGAAATTTCACTCTCTTTCTCAAACCAGGGGAGCCCATTTTTAGTAACCTTTTCTCTCTTTCAGTATTCTTCTTCATTAAAAGGATTCAATCAAATTCTCAAAGTACGACTGAAGTCTTGACACAGCAAGTATCTTGACGCTACCACTTCTTAGCACACATTACCTCACCAATGAATGCATCATAACATTCAAATCCCAGTGGACTGAAACTAGGTCCCATTAAACTGGGAACATCATGAGTACTTGGTATTATTAAGAAACTAGTCTAAATTTCTTGAGACCTTAAACCCAAGAACGTTCAAAATGCCATGTGGCAATGTTTAGAAGACTCTGAAGATGCGCTGAGTAGGTGGGACCAATATGTATCTCTAGAGAATGCGTTGTAGTGTAATTAAAGCTAGTAAAAAAATGGCAATTATTTTTGGTATGGAATTTTTTAAATTATATTTTTCAAAATTTCTCACAAAACTGTTGTTTTTTTTAAAGGAAACTGAAATCAAAACCTTTATGTTTTCCATAGCTGATTCCAGTAAAAAAATAAATAAATTGTTTTCAGCAAAAATTTTTAGATCTTCAAAACCAAAAACTACAACTTTTTAGTGAAAACTGAAAATGTTTTACTGAAAAATTTCTACCAAAATGAAATTTTTCCATAAAAATTTCATTTGATTGAAAAGCCATCTTTCATTAAAAAAAGAAAAAATGTTGGCGAAAAAGTGTTGACCAGCTGCAGTTATAGCACTGGTGCCAAAAATATGTGGGATTTCTAGTAGCCTCCAAGTTCAGTAGATAAGGTATGGAGCTACCACAACCCTCTAGAATTAGACATTTGATGAGAAAGCCCTTACTGTCAAAAGAAATGGACATATGTGAGAGGACAACAGGCCCACAGCCTGGATTGTGAAATTGGACAAAGGATTTGTCATCATTGGGTCAGACCGCTGGGCCATAAAATGCAGGGTCCTCCTTTCTTGCAGTGTACAATGCTTGATGCGTCAAATAAAAGAAAAAAAAATCCATAACATACCTACCCAAGTGTGGGATGCAATACATAGGAAATGATTTTCCTTCCTGACCCCTTCACGCAGCTAGCTTTTGTCACGGAGCATGATGTATCATTCTGCTTAGCTTATATTACTAAAAATACTATTATTAGTTATCAGAGGTCATAACTTTATTTGGGTTATTATCAGTCATCAGATTTTCCTGACCTTTTATTAATCCAGCCATTTCAATCTATTTTTATTCCAGAATTTGGCTCTACTTTCTGCAACAGAGAAACTGCATGTTAACTGTAGTATATGCTGCATTCAGCAATTATCTCTTTTGGCGTGCACTAAATATCCTGGCCATTAACTCAATGAAGCTGCCCCTTGTTCCTGAACTAAGGCACAGAGTAACAAAAACAAACTCAGCCATATTTACTGTGCTTTTAAGAAAAACTCAATCAAGTCCTTTCAAACTCATGTTTTGGCTAAGTGCGACATGGCTAGTTTTTTCAATCTCATGAGAAAAATCCCACCATTCACCCAAGCTCGCCTTCTCATCACCTCATTTTTTCCAAGGAAGTGTCTACATTCACCTCCTTTATTAACTCTCACATACTACTGAAGAGTCATCTCTTCCTTTGCCACCACTAAACTAAGGTGCTTTATGAAGCAGTGATTTTTGGTAACAATAACTTGCTTCTCCAAACTGTCCTGATGTGCCGTTCAACAAGCTAATGCTGGCATAGTGAGATTCACAGATAACTTCAGCTACTCCTACTGAACTAGTAGTTCTTACAACTATTTATATTTTGCAAAGATCAGATCAGAAATACTGCCTGTAGAAAGAGAGAGCTTTGTATTTTCCAGAATTGTAAGATGATGTTTTGTGTCTGACATTGTCTACCTGTAACCACAATAAAATAAAGCAGGCCTTGATTCAGCAAAGCATATAAACACAAGCTTAACTGTAAGCATGTGCTGAAGTCCCCTTGACTTCACTGGGAGTTAAACATGTGCTTAAATGCTTTGTTGAATACAGATGGTCCTAGCATGTGCTTAAAGATGAGTATGTGCTGAAGTGCTTTGCTGAATCAGGACCATAATATATAATATCTTTCATCCCAAGGGATAAAGGTCCTGACTCCAGTCTCACTAAGAGCCTGATCTTGCAATATTGGAATCAATGGGAGTTTGGCCATTGACTTCAGTGAGAGCAAAATCAGGATCTTATGCTATTGTAAATCCAAAATATCTCATTTGCAGCCAGTAGAGTTCGTCTGGATGTTGCTGGTGTAAACCAAATCAGAATCTGTCCTATATAAAATATGAGGGCGGGGGGTGGGACCAGCGTGACTTAGGGTGGGAGGTGACACACAGCGCCAATGCCACCCCTGTGTTATGCAGGTGGTACCAAGTGAGTGCTGATGGAAGTTTCGCGCTGCGTCACCCCGTTGTGCATTCCATATAGGCCTTATCCAGGGAAAGCTGGTTTAGAAACATGCTGTGGGACAGGGGATCTCTGACATCTGCCATGGCCAGCGGGGCAGAGAGCTGGCCACTGGCAGACAAAGAGAGCCAGTACTGTGAGCTGGAGAAAGAGATCAGATCACTCACTGGTACCTCAAAGGAGCCAGCGCCTGAGAAGATGGTGATCTTCCATCAACAGGTCTCGAGAAAGGGGCCCTGCAATCTGGCTGCCGCATCCTGTGGGCCCAAAGACTAGTCCTGCTAAGCAAGGTGGGGGCATGGAGAAGGTCTGGGACCTGCCACCTCCTCAAAGGCCAGGCCTGGCAGTTGTGGGAAGGAGAGAGGGGCCTGTAGGCTCCCCGTCTCCGAATGCCCAGGGGCTTCCCCAAACAGACAGGCTTAGAGGAAAATTAGAAAGAATCCAAAGTGTTGTAAAGCCAACAGCTCCTCTCCAAAGCAGGAGCGGTCTATTTAGAAACCTGCCCTCTAGCAAATGTAGCTATTTCTATTGTGCACACAGGCCTCAGCCTTCAGCTTTGGATGCATCCACATAATCAGGAACTACGGCACCTCAAGCCATCATTTAGCCCTTGCCTTTGGAGCTGTAAAACCGCATGCACCATCGAGTACTACAACCTCTCTCTCCACCTGCCAAGGAGCGACTTCACTCCTGATCTGCACCAGCCTCGGGGAGTGTAATGCAGCAGCTGGGTTAACAGCACACGGCAACGCTCCACGGCTGAAGTGAATCCCAAATCCAATGGAGACTTCTGGGGGTAATGTAGATAGTAGAATGGAATTAAATGATCCAGATAAAATTTGGCCAGGGTCCCCGTTATGTTACTCTTGCAAAAAAGTGCCACGAAATCTTTAATGACCGCAAGTTGCCACTCCCTGGCTTTCATGCCTTAACTGAGAGATGGCTCTGCAGTGGCACAATGCCTCCGACCACCAGTCTAGGACACCGACGCTAAGGGAAGAGTGAGGCTTCCTGAATCACAAAGATCACTGGCTACAGCAGACTGGATTTTCCATTCAAGTACTGACCCAGGCAGATTTTGCTTGACCTCTGAGCCCTGAGAAAAGCACAGCCCAGTGTGGTATGACTGCAGGCTACATCTGTTTGCCCAAGAACTGGAGCCCAGAGAAAGAGAAGAGGACATATGGTGGACAGCCATCAGGCCAGGTTCCCCCCAGGGGGTTCCACACGGGGAGGGCAGTTCCATAGTAGTCCCTCCGGCAGATGTTGTTCAGGAGAAACACTGAATTACTGCCTTTATTGGCTGGCTTGGTCCTGCCTTCTCTTGGGCCAATTTTGGGGCTGAACCAGGCACCCCGGGGCTGACTCTGGTCCCTCATCTTAAATGCTCTCAAAAGTAAGGATTTGTGTTTAGCAATGTAATTCCCCAGGGCACTGGGGCAATCTGGCTGAGCTGCTGTGGGGAGTGCAAGCCGAGCAGAAGAGTGGATGAGAGGCAAGAGAGCGTGAGTGTGACAGACCACATTTATTTGGCGCGCTGCTTCTTCTTTAACTGAGGCCTGCATCTTGTTATCCTGCATTGGCCTTGTCAATAGAAATTCAATACTTCCCAGTGAAGTCATCTCTTGCTGGTACCCACAGTCATAAATGATGTTTGGAGTCAGGGCCCCAAGATGCTACTCAGAACTTGCTGGCTTCCCTTGGACTCCTAGGTCGGGTAAGTATTCTGGGTTGAGTGCCTGTGGAATAGCGCTCTAGAGCCTACAGCGCCCACCATCAGGGAACCAGCATTTGATAACAACCCTTGCTCAGACTTGTGTGAGATGCTATATCTGCCATACTGCAGATACCACTATGAATAGACTATCGGCAAAGGCGGACATTTTAATGGTGACTACTTTCTCTGTGAGCTCCAAAACATTTAATTACTTGTCTTTCTGAAGAGTTTGGGCTTCATGTTTCCCTCACATTTCAAACTCTCTGGCAGGAGCATACGTTTAATCTATGAACAGTAGGAAAATGCCTGGAGTTGTGTTAAAATGCTCTACCCCGAGAAAGCTAAAATGGCAAATTGAAATTCAGGGAACAAGTTACAACAGTGAGTCACTTTTGAGACCAAAAACACTGAATCTCAAAAGTAATCTGCAAGAGTTTCAAACCAGTTTCAAAGACTTTAACCATCGTAATCCAGCAAACCTAAAGCTGAAAACCAAGACTTTTGTCCTGACTAACAGGACTTTTATTTTTTTTAAATGCATAAGAAGCAATAAAGGCTCTGTTTGGCTTTGATAGGCTGGGGTGATATTTCGAAAGTAGATGACATTATTATTGCCGTTGTTGAGATGTTCTAGGCATAATTTGTTATGGTCCGTTGCGGAACCCATTGGACAAAATTTCATGCCTCTTTAAACCACCAGTGAATCACTCTGTCCTACAGAAATAAAAAAAATGCCACCAAACACACACTATTAGCCTAGGGATAAGTATGGGCCAGAACTGATTAGAACAAATGACCTATTTCACAAAAATAAAGCCACCAAAGGAAATAACAATAAATGGTAGAAAGTGTAAGTGAGAACTCGTTAACTTGGATAATGCTTAGAGCACAAAAGTAATAACTATAAATACATTTTAAAAACTAGAAATGATTTTTTGGGTTTCTTTAGGATGGTAGTAATCAGAAAAACAAAAATCCTCAAGAGACAAGGAGAAGTCTGGAAAGTATTCTGAGAAGTTTTTCAAACCTGGGCATTCCCAATCACATAGATAGATTTGGGTTCACCTAATTTATGGACCCAAATAATAATAATGACAGCTAGTTCCCTGATGTGCCTGTGCAAATCAGATACACTGGTCACTATTAAAAAGTCATCATTTGCCAAAAGTTACTTCCTACTCAAACCTGAGATACCATGATTGCCCCATATACCTAGAATTGGAAATATTCTGGGAGCTGTACGATATCTGTTGGCAAATTCTGATTTTTTACAGCAAACATGCCTGCACATTAGCCTTAAAACCTAACTTGCCTTTTGTGCACACTCATGTACCTGATTTGCATTTGCTCATCTACCATTTGTGTGCATAAAATTCCAGTATGTGCGCACATACATACATCCAACTTTGACAACTAAGCTCTAAGGTTTGGGATGTTTAGTTTTGTTTGTAAATCAGTTGGCCTTTTGTGAGTGTGGGTCAAAGCTCTCAGAATTTCCTAGTTACATGTAGGTCATATATGTGAAGGAGATGCCTGGAGGACATTACGGGGGAGGAGGGCTGACAATAAAAGCATTTTAATTTGGATAAGAATATGTTGAAACCACATTGCACCAGGACTGATGGGTGGAGGGGATCTCTCCAATCAAAATCCCGGCATCCAGAATTATTCAGACATATGGCACAGAGGGGATGGATCCTTCAAGGTGCTGAGCACTCTCTATTCCCAGCAAACTCATCTGAAGATGCTCATTGGCTTCCAAAGAAACTCACTGACTTCAGTGGGCTTTAGACTAGACCCAGAGAGTGCATTCATTCAAATACAATGCCCGGGGCATATTACAGAGTACAAATGTTTTAGTGAATATGTGTGGGCTTCTTAATAATACAGATATTTGCAGGCTGCGCAAATAGTGATTCCCATAATTTTGTTCTGGTGGACGTTTATTCAGATGATTAACTGATTTCCAACCAGAACTGATTTATTCACATGGAAAACTGCACCACATTCATCCATTTTCTCTGTATTTATTAGTACTGGACTGTGTCTTCTTTCCCAGCCTCAGGCATAGAAGCAAAGCAGATAGTGGTTGTTCTCACAAACCAGCCTGGTTTAGAAAGAACCAGGATGAAGGCATCATTCTTATACAAACCACTGTGGTCTTTGGAGAGCAGCAATTAAATAAGTGCAACTGTCCAATTTTAGATGGACTGATTTGATGTAAATAATAATTTAGGGCCAACTTCAGACCTGGGATCCCTACAAGTGTGTCTGAAGGAGGAATTTGGCCCATGCGCCCCAGTCCTGCTGCTGTTAAAACTCCTTCTCAACAGAAGTACCATTGTACCCTCAGTAAGGAGTCCAGGCCAGAATTGGATACCGATATGTTGAATACCTTACTCCACAGACATTGTGGAGCTTGTGGAGCAAGGTATTACCCAACAAGAGTAAGAACATCCAAATCTGGTCCTTGTTTCAAATCCCCCTAGGATTGCTTTGAAAGGATCTTTTTCCTCTTGTAAGTTGAATTCAGTTTTAGTCCCTGGAGCAATTGCAAGTGGGCTGCTGCAGAAGAACAGGGATGTGTGTGTCACCGCCCATGTAACCGAAATTATAACTGCAATTATGCTCCCAGCATTTTTTCCACTTCAGGCTACAGTGGGTTTGCTCTCAGCCCATAGCAAGAGGCAGTGTGTAGCTGCCCTGTGCAAAGAGCAGACTCGGGAGGGAATTGTGACTCTGTAAATCACCATACCTTCCCTGGCTCACCCAGCATGCTGGCATGAGAAAGGGATGAAAGCCATCTCCCTACTCCCCTCGAGGCGTTCTGCGGCCTGATGTGGGTAGCCTACACAGGGGAGCAGGGAAATGGTTTTCACACCATTAACCCCCTAGAGGGGCCCTTTGGACAAGCCACAATCTTCCCTTTGGTAACCATCTCCCCAGCTCTGAGCTTCATCTTGGCCAGCTATGACTTATTCTGGTTGGATTTGATATTAAGGTTCTATTTATAAATGCTCTGTAAAGGGTTAATGGATGATTAATAGTTTTACGTTACAGACACAACTAGTATCTGTTATAGATGGTTATAAACACAACAATACAAGGTATAATCCATGCATATAATCCAGGATTAGAAGGAACCTGTTTTAATAACAATCTATAAAAATTGATTAACAATTTATTCAAGCATATGTAAATAATCTATTAACTCCTAATAAACTACATATTAATGGGACCTTAATATAAAGTGGGACATTTATGCTGCCCCATCACACCAAAAAGCAAACTACATAGGCAGAGTCGAAGAAAACAGCTGTCATTTAAGTCAACAATTATGGCGATATTTAAAGTGACAGAGTCACCGTAGAACATACCTGAATTTTTTTATTGGAGACTGCTTTTCTTGTGCAGTTGCAAGGTGCCCAGAATAATAAACAGGGAAAAACATAATGTTCCAGTTTGTTGAAAACCAAGTCATGAAAAATGGGTAGTCAAAGTTCTTATATGTGATTTTCACAATCTGTGTGGTTCCAACCCAAGAGGATGAGACTGACAAGATGATTAGAAATCCCCAGACAACTTTAAGAAACGTAGATGTGCAAGACTGACACCGGGTCTGTGCTTGGTTTTCTTGACTG
This sequence comes from Mesoclemmys tuberculata, assembly GCA_007922155.1. Taxonomy (NCBI): domain Eukaryota; kingdom Metazoa; phylum Chordata; order Testudines; family Chelidae; genus Mesoclemmys; species Mesoclemmys tuberculata. The sequence goes on along the minus strand of ML675611.1, from coordinate 8,812,283 downwards.
TTGTTCTCCGGATGGGTTTGTGTCCCTTCTTCTCCTGAAAAAAGAGGAGAGTGACAGACATAATGGATCCGTTTGTTATAGTATTGGTTTGCACCTCATTCCCCCGAACCAAACACAGTGCCCTCCAGCCAAGCACTTGGAGTGCTATAAAAGAAGTACTTCTGTAATAAAACAACAGCAATTTCACACTGATAGGAACAAAGTACAACCGAATTACAGTGGCACAAGGTAACAGAGCTCTGGCTAAGAAGTTGCGGCTGTTTACATTATCAGATCCTGTCAGTCAAGCCTGTGGCATACAGCTGTATCACTCTCTTAGAGCCAACTATGTTATAAAGCCAAAAGCCGTGTACATTTCAAACCTACAGAGCTATGGGAGCCCACAGATCTGAAATTAGGAACAAGCCGTGACTATTCAAGGAGCTTGACTCAGAAACCACATTTTTATTTACAAGCTTTGGGGGGGAAACAGTTTGGTCATTTCCTTTTAAAGTTCATCACATAAAATGGAACAGATCTGCAGCTGTATAGTTAAAAATGGAACCAAACTAGGGTTTGGCAGATCTGGTAATAAAATCACTATATGCAAACAAAGAAGAAACGAGTATTTATCATTCCATACTCTAGTTACTGTGAAAATATGGGAACAGATGATCCATTTTGCACCTTCCCTGGTCTGATGTGCCAGTAAAGCAGTGAGCTCAGCCTATCTTACTACATTAGACTGTACCATGGTGGTTTGGTGTTAAGAACACCGGAGTTAATGTTAAAAATCATTATAAGTAGCTACTCCACATGAACAGCAGCTCCCTTAACTACACCTTTTATTGTCTATAGATCTGACCAGAGTATGACATTATGTTTTGTGGGGATCGATTTGTTTATTAATGTTAACAGGAGCTATACAGTAGCTGTGAAGATAAGCTATCTCATCCTGTGTTCTGTTATATAGAGCAGTTCAACATAACAACGTATGAGAAAAGCAGGATTTCAGATCTCAGCTTGATTTCTCTTTTAGGTAGTTGTTTTTGATACAGCATTAGCATTATGTAAACTTAGTGGAGCAAGTGAGTAAAAGTTCATCGGGATGAATTTTATCTTGAGAGTATTTCTTTTAATTATATCAGAGAATGCATTACAACCAAGAACTTCATAAGGAGGAATCAGTGCATTTTGCAACTATGAAGTGGCCTCGTTCTAGAACATAGGTGGTAAGGAGGTAGGCCAGCAGGAGTTTGAACTCCTGGTTGGGCCACCCAACCCAGAGAGGTCAAAGATTAGGGACCAGCCCCCCCTCAAAAAAGTCCCACTAAGCTCTCCAAGTTGGGGCTGAGCGATGGACCTATTGTTATAAAACAGTTAAGTTATAGAAACTCAACAGTGCAGCCATTCCAGCAAACAGAGCTAGAGACAAGGATGGCAGAGCCTGGTTCATGACCAAATTGATGTCTGATGGTGCAAACAGGATTCAGAAGCTATTTAGTTGTTCCATTGTTTAATAGTGCCTAAAGAGTTCAAATAAAATTAATAGCATGCAGAGGATAATCGGATGGTGCTTTGAAAAGAGAGTTTTTACAAAAGGCAGTCATTTTAACATTCTCTTTCACTGATGAGGGGCAGGGGGACAGAGCAGGGTATTTTAATAGTACTAGTAATGACTGCCTCCCGCTATTGAAAAGTAAATTATACTTTGTTTGCTTAGAACCTGTTATGCAATAGCCACCGGTGAGGTTACCTGCAAATTAACTCTCACTGATCTAATAGTTACAGTAATCACAAAATAACAGGAGGCTAAAATACCTTTGCACGGGCCCTACATTTTCCAGTTACTAAATAACTATGTAATTACTATAACTGTGCATGAAGCTATCAATAGCATTTGGTTTGGATTTTGCAGTCTCAGATTTGGATGTGAATGAAAATATAGAAACATACACTCCTTGCGAGGTCTTGCTTGGTTTGAAAAGGTACAGGAGCCCCGGTCTGAACAATCTTATAGGGTAGAATAGCCTAAGTGGCATAAGTTCCTTTGAAAGTCAGTGGGATTTCTGCTCCTAAAACACTTCAAAAGTCTCATCCACTAGCAACAATAAATAAATAATAATACAAAAAATCAGCAATCCTGAATCATGAACATGGGACCTGGATTCTGAGAGGGCAGCCTATAGAGATAATGAGCATAAATAAACCCATGCTAAATGAGGAGGGTTTTTCCAAAGATTCCATTTTTATTGGTCATCCTGGGCAGGGAAGCGGAACCAATGCACAGATGCTGAAGGAGCAGCTAGCACAAAATAAACACATCAGTCAAAACAACCGGTAAATATGTTTTCACAATCACCAAGATAGCAGAGCTCCTCTGTGTCTGCAATTAGTCCAATTAGCAACCTAGCAATAAACGTAACCAATCATGGGGATGGAAAGAAATTTGGGGAGCCAATGAGCACAGAGGGAAAGGGACAGAACTGATAAAACATGATGGCCAGAGAAACGCAGCTAATGAGCAGAAATCACCATACGCTTTGTGTCTAACTTTTTGCTGTTGTTAACATGGTCTTTGCTTATGATGGTAACGTGGTAACAGAGAAGGGGACTTGCAAAGGAATGGTATGTGAAACAGCATAGCCCAGAGGCTTCTCTTCTAAACACATAACTGTCTGCCCTCCACCTTGTAGAGAGAGCAGCTTTATTGGAAGCTTAGGTCACCAGGACTTCTTTGTGACTACTCCCCATGTGGATTTACACTGTCCCTGTCTAGCTACAGAACTTTCCCAAGGCAATCCTGCTCAGATCTTATTGCTCAGAAAGGGAGGCCCACAACTGAAAAAGCACGCAGTCAGAACTGATAGGATGCGAACTTCAAGGAGAATCAGGTCAGGGCACTAACCACTCCTCAGAAGGACTGAGGTCCTTCCTTAGACAACTCGGGATTAGTTCTGATTTTGGGTTTACACAAGTGTTGGCTTGGATGAAGTCACTCCCGATTTACATCATGGTAAGTGAGATCAGAGTCAAGTCTCCCGTGTCTTGGGGATGAGCCTCCTTGCAGGCTAATCACTTGTCTCAGGACCGCTCAGATATTCTTCCAGGATACCCAGCGAGGTCTCTCTGTGACTCTCTCCTGAATGGCCCTTTTGGCCATTCTATACTTTCCTTCTGCAGGATTATTAGCTCCCTCAGTTTACCCAACTGATTGGGACACTAGAAATGATTGCCTCTTCTCAGAGTTTAGGCAATGGAGAGACAGAAGAGGAGACTCATCTCCCACGTTCTCAATGTGTTTGGGAGATTCAGCCTCCTCCTCCTTTTCCTTTTGCCATCTGAACTCCAGAGTTCTCCTGAGGAGCTTGGGCACCGATGCTATTTCGGTGCCAACTGCTCTTCTCCTGCTAGAAAGATTTGGCAGACTTGAAAATTCTGCCTCAGGCCAATATGTCACAGTTGTTTCCATCCCACCCTCACAGATGAAGGAGCCACCAGTGCCCATGATGATCTTCTGATGAAGAAGTCAGAGGGAGCACCACAGTGGCAGTTTCTCTTGGGCTGCGGCAGTAAAAGGGGAGGCTACAGCCTGCAGTAAAGCCCTGATGTCTTCCTCAGCAGCTGACTGGTGATCTGAGCTGGGGTTGATGGTCTTGCCTAGATATCGTTCCACCTCTTGCTCGTTCTCTTCCTCCTCTTCAGAACGTCCATGGTGGGAGGTAAAAGTGCCAATGGCTTTGAGAAGGAATAGCGCTGGTTTTTAAAGGGGATCTGGCCTGGCTGAAGCTGAGGAAACACAACCACTTTGTAAGGCTAACTGTGTGTTATTATTTATCATCTTTTAGGGTCTTCTGTGCCTATTAGGCTAATGCATCGAATCTAAAGCATATATTCCTATTAGGGACCATGCCTCCTTTCCCCCTCCACACCCCAGTTTTCAACAGACAAAGGAATGGCTTGTGTGTGGCTGTGTTGCTTGCGGCACAGGAAACCACGTCAATGCTTTCTGTCTTTGCACCAACCACGGCCTCCTTCCCAGACAGACGAAAGTGGCCTTTTGCAGGCATATCGCCAGGCCAGTCATGCGGCCTTTGTGCCTACCTGATCTGATCTGCCTCTCGACTCTGCTGTGCCGGCAAATTCCAGAGGGGCTTCGACTCTGCAGCTCGAGAATGGGAACAGCAGAATCTTCAGCAACAGATAAAGGGGAGAGCTGCCTACCGATGCCACTGTGTGTGCTGGGGCAGTTGGTTCCTGGCTTGCATCGGGTGACAGATGATCGTGAGGCACCTGAGAAGAAAGAGTTTGCGTAAGTTTGACTGTGAGCACCCTTGAGGAAAAGGTGCTGTGGGATTTCAAACATCCTGACAGGGAAATGCATACAAATGACTCATTGGGGAGGGGTACATGCTGCAATAATCAAAGCCCCCGCCGGCCAAAAATGAATTCTCAACTTTCTCCCCCCTCCCCGATACATAGAAGCACCCTCCGATGATTAACTGTTTTTTCCGAAAGGTATTAGAGCCCTAAACTGGAGTAGCTTCTTAGTTACCATGCGCCATCCTTTTGGTTTGAACAGTCAAAGGGGCATTTGTACTCACGTGGGCCCTTCCTGACCAATGACACTGAAACAGGCAACACCATTTCCTCCTGGCACGGGAAGGAAGTTTTTCTGGCATGATCCTCCACTGATGTTACTGATGACAGCCTTACAAGAGGAAAGTGTCCTCTTTATTACATCCTGCAGAATGTCCCACCATGGGTACTTGAGGTCTTTGATGGTTGAAGCCAATGACTAACCTCTGAAGTTAGGATAATCGTTGTATCACTGGAAGGAGTCTGCTTTTCTGACTTCGGACACAGATAGGGCACTGAAATGCCTTCTGACATGCCACACTGGAGCCTTGGGTCTTCACTCCTTCTGCCGGGTGGAGACAATGCCAAAGTGGAATAGGTGCCTATCCCTAAGAGGCTGGAGAAGAGGTGGAAGGTGGCAAGTAAGACCCAGAACCCAGAAATACGTGTCTGGAATCAACCAGATGTTAGGTTGATACAAATTTTGCCGCTGAGGAAGACACCGTGTTTCATGAGCGAGAACTTGCACGAGTGATTGAAGAACCAGCAGATGACTGAGGAGAATGGGCACATCAGTATGATGGTCTGAACCTGGCAAACGAAGCCTGGCCCTTCTCTTCTCTGTGATGAATGTCTTGCACAGATTTATTTTAAGGCTGGCGGCTTTTTGAACCGGTCATCACACAAGGAGTACATAAGGGTCTCCTCCTCGGTCACTAAGTCAAGATCACATGGAACACGGAAATGTCAGACATGGATTTGGAAGTTAATTGCAGCTGCTTAGCCTCTCCCCTAACAGCTGGTTTTTCAATAGGTAATTGTATCACCCAAACCTGTTGTGTTCTTTACATTTACACTGGCAGCCGCTGGCTTTGCCAGGACTCTAGTGGCCTGGGCATGCCAATCAAATCTATTTTCTGGTGTAACTGAATACAAAAACTGCTTGTAAGATGCCAACTGTGCAACAACATGGCAGACTTATAGAATGATTACATCCTATTGACATAAACAGCATGCATCACTCAAGCTTTCTTTGTGTTGGTAATTCCATGCCAAACCATGCCACCAGGGCACATAGGCACAGAGGAATGGATCTGACAGAGTCCATGAAACAATCTACATCCTTCTCTGGGAAGGCGGGCTGGGTGCTGCACGTTCTTTCCTGTTTGCAAAGCTGAAGTCCCGTTTGCTCGGCCAGCCCTAAGTACAACATAGCAGAAGATACAACCATGGCTAACAATTACGTTTTGTAGAGACGGCTGCGACACTCTGTGTCTGAGAACAACATCCCAGAAATTTCATATTCACCAGTGTCAGGTAATTATGTTGCGAGGCGAGAAATGCCTAAACCAGCTCTTCAGGTACAACCGTGACGTGACCAGATGTGCTAATGAGCCATCAAGGAAGGAATCCACTACCAGGGAGAGTTTACACTGAAGGATTCACTGGAAGGGGCACATTCACAATGGGCTACTGACTGACCAATGGGGGCGACCACCCAGCTCACAAGCCCCAATTGTTCTAGCGAGCTGGAACAGACTATAAAAGGGACTGCGTGACATCATCACCTGGCTTCTCTCTCCCCAGCTCAATCCCTGAAGGGTCATCTGGAAGACAAAAGGACTTTGAAAGGGGGAGGGGAGTCCCAGGCAGGGAAGGTTTCCCAGCCTCATTTAAGAAATTGCTTGTACCAGCTAACAAGGATAAGACATTGCTAAGTCAAAGCTTGTTAGCATGTAGAACTTAGACTGCGATCTTATGATTATTTCTTTTGGTTGCTACTTTTAACGTCTTTACAGTTGCCACTTATATCACCTTAAATCTATTTTTCTATAGTTAATAAACTTACGTTTTATCTCAACCAGGGTGTTTTTGAGTGAAGCGTTTAGACAAACTCTGCTCGGTAACAAAAGCTGATGCAGGTTCCTTCTACTTTGAGGGAAGGACGGACTGGATAATCATCGTCACTGCTCAGGCTATTTGACCAGGGCTAGACGGTATAGTCCTGGGGTCCTGGGCTGGGGAGCCAACTGGAGTTTCTCTATTGTTGGCTCGCAAGTGGCTGGGTGTGGCCCCTGCCTGTGGATGGCAGTTAAGTACAGTACCCGTCAGAGGTTTGCGGCTTGTCATAGCATCTCAGTGTAAAAGGGAGTCCAAGCTGGTCAGACAGAGGGCTCAGTGGTACCCTAGCTCCCAGGTGGTACCCCAGAGATTCTGCCTACCGTGACAATGGTCTTGTCATTATACAGAAGAACATTCTCTCGAACAGATGCAACTTTCATAATCCAGATCCTGTCAGTTCAGTTAATCTACATTAGGTAGACGGTAGTCAGAACCTTCAGCTAAATCTTTGAGGAGGATCTGCCTCAAAGTTGTTATCAGCTAGCCTTCTCTTTCCTAACGTTTAGATATCAGTGTCCTCTCTCGCAGAAATTAACCCCACTGCAGAAGTTCAATGCAAGGACTACATCTGAAACCCACTAAAGCCCTATTTTGGAACATTAAGTGGGATTTATATGGGGTACAGGCCTTATGGTGTCACTGCACCATAATGTGCTTCACTTTGAGGATGCTCACTGGAATCAGTTTGATATTTTCCCTTTAAAAACCTGACAGCCTAGTGGCCTACTTTCAGGAGAGAGTCAAGGATTCTTAAACTAGCAGCTAGCCAGCTCATGTATTAGGTTAATATATACCACATTATATGAATGCCAGGAGGTGGTAGCATCTCCATTTTTAGAGGTTTTTAAGCTGCGGTTTGACAAAACCCTTGATGGGATGATTTGGCTGAGGTTAGTCCTGCTTTGAGCAGGAGGTTGGACTAGATGACCTCCTGAGGTCCCTTCCAATGCTAATATTCTATGATTCTAAGTCCTAAGAACTGAACTGGCCTATGTTTTTCCCAGAGTTCTGTTCACTTATGCTTAACTACATCCCAGAATACTCTGCAGCAGTTCAACCCAGCATTTGGCATAAACAGATGGGAAATCAGTCAAAATTAAGGTATGTTCATTCAAGCTAGGGAGGTACCTTCATGGACCAGTTCCTGGAATGTTACCATCCAAAACAAAGATAAGGAAGGAACAGAACAATAAGTCAATGAACTGGGAGAAATGGATGGGTTGGATTTTCATGATATGTAAAGAGTTTTGTAACAGGTAACATCATCCTATAAATACAACTAGCCGAAATGCGTGACTATGGAAGCACACCTTCTGTGTAAGGTGAATATAATATCGCTGCGTAAGACGGCTTCCCAGAAACTCGTCTAGTATTGAACCTTTATCCAGTACAGTATTATTATTGGCTTACAGCAGTAAACCAGACTGATATTGATTATTTGGTTTCTGGAATATATTTCATAATGAACCAAAGTGTGGTCAAGCAATTGACTCTACAATTTATCCATACTGTAATCTCAACTCTGACATCCAGTCTCAGCATGACCTTTGCCAAGTCACGTCATCTCTCCTCACTCATTTTCCCTGCTTTGTGAAGGGGGATAATATTATCTGCTTCATAAGGGTTAGGAAAAATTTGTAAAGCACTTTGATGACGAAAAACACAACATGTAAGTATTGTGATGGACTTGGAACATTCTCCTCCTCCAACACAGCATTATGCCTTACTCTACCGTCCTCGAAGAATCTTTGCAACATCCAGTCTGAAATCCACCACGTTCAACTGATCAACACCCTTTGGCATACATTTTCAAAAAGTCACTCCATGCTGAGCACCCCCCTCTGAAAATCAGCCTGTAAGATGTCTCGCCTCAAATCATCAGTCGCTTTTGAAAATATTGCCCTTGGCCTTTACTTACCAATTATAAAATGAGGATAATATTGAAATATGTATCACAAAGAGATTGCACGCAATTAAGAGAGAGAGATCATATCCCAATCCATAAATCCAGATCTAGTGCTGGATAAAGCACCTGGATAAGGTCCAGCAGGCGCTTGGTAGAATATGTGCAACTAAAACTGCAGAATCTGTTTTTTTCTTACACACACACGAGTTATTTATGCGCTAAGTAAGAGTGTGGCATCAATCTTTCTGCATGTGTTGAGAACCTCTAATGGTTGAGCCTGAAATTCTCATATAAGAGACCATATTTAATTTGAAGACACTACTTTTTTTAATGCAATATTCTTCTCTGATCTTTGAAAGCAGTGAGGTAACACAACAATTCATCAACAGTTCATTGTTAGCGTTGGAAAGCTTTGGACTATGCCATTTTAGGCCACTGAATCTAAATACATTTCAAGAATATATTTTGATGGTGAAGGTGAGCAGATACATTCCAGCTAATTTATCTAAGCCTATTATATTATTAGCAGCAAGGACAACAAATCATAGATCACGTGGCACAGCAAAGAGACCCCACACATCGTTTTGCAGATCACAGATGCCTACCTACACTGTGTGACTTCTGGCTACATTTGAGGAACCAAAAGCAGAGCTTGCCCAGCTACTACTTTTTATTTTCTTCACAGAGCAGTTATACATCGTCAGGCAGGTTAAAGGAATCCATGGAGTCCCTCTGGATTCGCACCAGCAGCGTTTGTATTCTTCTCTCTCTCTCTGAATCATCACTTGCGGCTATCGAGGGATAGATGATGGGTCTGGCCGCATGGCTACCCAGGGGAGTAAGAATCCATCCCTGCTCCTGGCTTCGGCAAGAGCAGGGCCCATCTTCCCAATGCCACCCTAGATAAGCAAGTGGGTGGGAAGGGAGAAGAAAGGGTGAAGTTATGGCTCTGCCTTCCCACACACAGAGCAACGTGGGGAATAAGCCATGCTCCAAATCAGGGTAAAACAACTCACCCACTCCTCAGAGCAAAAGGGGTGTGTGACCCTCAGAACCCCTCAATGCCAACTGCAAAGGATTCACTGTCCTGGAAAGGCAATTACCTAGCACGCCTGACAAACTCACTACACCGAATAAACTGCTGCCATAGCATTTACCTATGAAAAATGTCACGTCAGGCCTCAAACGAGAGCTTTTATCATCATGAGCGTTGTGTGATGTGTGTACGGGAGACAGCTAAGAAGCTGTATGTACATCCTAAAAATATAGTTTAACCATGTAACCAGACAGAGTTGATAAGTTTTCCGCAGACAAAGGAATGTTGATTGACCACTCTGCCTATATCGCTGATGTCCGTTAAGGAGGATAAGCCAAGCACGAGGGAAGTCCATTGGCATCTGAGGTAAACAGGAGTAACAAGTTAACAGAAGGATGAGAAAGCAGCCTGGTGTAAACATAGAGGAGCACAGAGCAGTCGGGAATCAAGGATCTTATCCAGGGGTAGACTTCAGAATGATACATTTCAAAGGTTTGCTGGACTATAAGAAGGACAAAGAATCCCTTGGTTATCCGTCACTGAGAGAGCAAAAAGGACGATGCATTTTGCAGCCATGAAAGTTTGATGCCAACCTGGAGGGCTCATGATGCTGAGAAGTTGCTTTAGGTGCGAAATTTACCTGAAAATTCAGCGGCAGTCATTGGGAGTTATGCAAGCTACATAGAGTAGCTTGCATAATTCCCGTCAACTTCTTAATTTCCATTGTGTGCGGCGTTTTCAGTGTGCTGCGGCAACGGGGAATGCATTCCACAGCACTTGAGGGAGTGGTTTTAGTGTGTCGACTTCTGGATCGATGGAGCAGGTCTTCAATGACTGCGAAATCAATCCAGAAAGATTGAATTTGCCGCCGTCAGTGTGTACATTGCCTTGGACAAAGGTTTCAGCCTGTTAAAAGTGATGATCAGTCTCTTAGAAGCGTGTTACATATTTTTTTTAAAATCGCTTTTTCCGTTATTCTTACTCACTTGAATTTCTGTTCTTTGTTAATAAGCTTATTCTCCTTTTACTATAAAGTCATCTCAGTGCTGTGATATTAAGCACATACCTTCACAAGTGAATCTAGTAAGCTGGTGTGTGCACTGTCTCTTTAGAGGCAGCGGACTTGGAAATTACTGAGTGTCTAGATTGCTGCACACTACAGGGGCTGCACACTACAAGGAGACATTTCTAGGACATTTGGGGTCAGGGGTGCACAAGTGTTAAACCTCCAAGGCAAAGTAAGGGCTGGCAGAGTCCTGAGAAGTTTGCCTGGGGTGGCTAGCAAACTGAGAGCTGTCATCCAGTTTAGCATCATCAAGTCTCTCTCTCATGGAGACAGGGGCATAACACACCCCAAGAAAGCATCATAGGCAGGCATTGTGACTTCAAGAGCGGTCCCCTGGCTGCCCTTGGCACAGGACATTTTATGTACCCTCTCATCCTATGCCCTGAGCCCAGTCTATCGAGGTACTTCCATAGCTGCCATCACTGTAGTATATGAGTGCCTACCATCATTAATAGATTTACCCTCACAACACTCATGTGACATAGCACCCCCATTTTACAGATGGGGAATTGAGGCACAGAAAGATTAAGTAACTTGCCCAAGGACACACAAGTAGTTGTGGTTGGGAACTGAATCTAGTTCTCATGAATCCCAGCAGGCCACCTTCTTCCCTTGGCTCTAGTCAATCCTACAAGAATGCAATTTGTTGACTCTTTTCACTTATTCCTCAGAATTAAATTTCAAACCTTCCCACTTTTTCTGTGGACCATTCTGTTCAAGGGACTGAATGACATTGCTAACTATGGTTTGAGATCTGTGTAACCCTGGGCCACTGTCCCCCACACAAGGATACATTTTACCCCATCCATCTGACCGGAATACCTCCATCATCTCCTCTCTTCAGAGTCTCCATATTTCATCTCCTCACTTCAGAGCTCCTCACATTCTGCCATGTAAATAAACACTCCCACTGAGACATGCACATCTCTAAACCAAGTAACAGGATTCTTGTGCTGAGTTTCAGTGACTTTTCAGAAGCTTTTCCTCCCACATCCGTGTGATTTCCCTTCCCTAGACATGGACTCTCTGTTGCAAGTGCTGTTGGTTATGGCCAGGAGATAAGATTCATAGAAAAAAGCAATGAATCAGAAAGCTGTATTCTGTCATGTACAGCTCACCCTTTACACCTCTGAATGACTTTTGGTTTCACGTGGTAAAAAGTAATTTTTCAAAGGAGAGCATGGAGTTAGGGCAATTGTCCACACGCTCTGCCTAGCAAATCCATTCTTATATGACTACCTTATGTTGCTACTGGTAAGCGAAGCATAATCTGTAATTTACTGTTTACAAAATCCTTACCTGACTTCAGCAGAGAGCAGAGTAACACCAGGGATGAATTTGGCCCATGACTTTACATTAGATCCATGGCTGAGAAAGAGTCTATTTTGCACAGACTTTGGTGATTTAATTGAGCATTTGTGTTAATAGATATTGGGGCTCATCTCTCAAACAACAGAAATGCTGCAAGGCTGCATTTCTTGAACTAAGGCATTGTCCTCCACCACAAAAAGCTCATACCCTAATTTTAAGACACTACATAAACCCATAAGTGGGTTTAACAAATACATGGGAGAATAGGAAGTGATTCATAAAGCTAACAAGGGCATAACAGTGCTCTGCTTTGATTCACTGGACAACAAATTTTTTCAAAAGTGTTGCTTCCTCAGAAATTTTTTTTGATTACGCTAGACCACTTGAAGCTGAATACAAATATAATTTAAGACTACTTGTATCACGTAGGAATTTGGAGAAACAAGAAATTGACTTTTATTGAATGTAATGCGTATAATTGCATAACGGTGCTGACGCTCTGCAATAGTTCAACTGAGCTAAACATGTTTTGTTGTTGATTTTCATTTGTACTCAGTGTCTGAGGCTTCTTGTTTCAGTGTCCAATAATAATCGACTAGCATTGATGGATTCCAGTTGCCCTGATACCGTTTTCCATGATCGCAATGTCCTGGTGAAACCTTTCACCATGCTCGTCACTGACTGCATCAAGATTTGCAGGGAAAAGAAGTCTAAATGTGAATGCAGAAAATGAATCTTTAATGACATATTGCACTTCATGGTTTTGTATGCTTGAAGCATGTTGTCAACCAGCTGGACGTAGTTTGGTGCTCTGTAGTTGCCAAGAAAATTTTCAACAACATCCTTGAATGCCTTCCATGCGATTTTCTCCAGCCCTACTAGAAGTTCTTCGAACTGCCTGTCATTGATGACCTGTTTGATTTGTGGACCAACAAAAATGCCTTCCTTAATCTTGGCATCAGTTATTCTGGGAAACATCTGTCTCAAAAATCGAAATCCTTCACCTTCCTTGTTCATTGCTTTCACAAAATTTTTCTTCAGTCTGAGTTGTATGTGAAGAGGAGGCAAAAATATCTTTGTCGTGTCTTCAAGTGGTTTATGTGCCATATTTTTCTGCCCCGGAACCAACTGCTTACGGAGTGGCCAGTCCTTTTTAATGTAATGAGACTCTTTAGCACGGCTGTCCCATTCGCAAATGAAACAACAGTACTTGGTGTATCCGAGCTGCATTCCTAGTAGCAACGCAACTACTTTCAGACCACCACAGATGTTCCAGTTGTAGTTGCTGTACTGTATGTGTTTCAACAAAACTTCCATATTTCCATAGGCTTCTTTCATGTTTACTGCATAGCCAATTGGTATTGAAGGATGGACATTGCTGTTGTGTAACAACACAGCTTTCAGACTTAACACTAACAAATCAATAAAAAGACACCACTATTGTGGGTCTTGCTGGCAACCCAAAGCAGCGAACAGCCCATCAATGTCAGTGCAGAAACACAGATTATCCACCTGACCAAAGAATTGTGTCAGATCTTCTTGGCGGCTGTGAAAGACAGAAATTTTCATGCCTGGTGACAGCAGACCCCATCCTTGCAGTCTTGAACCTAGTAATTCTGCTTTTGCCTTTGACAAACCCAAGTCCCTGAGCAGGTCATTTACTTCAGATTGAGTTATCAGATGAGGCTCACTCGACGTAAATGGTTCAAAATCTGGATCAGTTTTCCATTCCTGGCTCGTGCATCATGGCATCTTCGTCTGCATCCTCTAGGCTCTATGTCTCTTGTGGTTTTGGTACTGGAAGACACAGTGGAGACACAGGTCTCATGGCTGAAGGGAGATTGGGGTATTCTATGGATTTCTTGTTTTTAGCAGAGAACCCAGACACACTGGTCAGACAGAAGTAACAGTCTGTCACATGATCCTTCTGCTCTCGCCATATCATCAGGACAGCAAACGGCATTGACTTCTGAGTACCACTGAGCCAAGCTCTAAGATTCACAGCGCATGTTGCGCAACAAATGTGAGGAGCCCAGGCTTTGTCCTGATCACCAATTTTACAGCCAAAGTAGAGCTCATACTCTTTCTTAATACATGCAGTCATGCTCCGTCATTGAGGTTTAAGCGTATATTCGCCACAAATGTAACAGAACATATCACAGCTGTTGTGACATTGGCGAGACATTTTGCTATCACGAATCCTCCTGAAGATACAATTGCTTTATTATTGTGAGTACACACAATATGCTATGCGCATAGAGCATGCACATCAACATGAATGCAAACTGATATAAACGCAGTGCATAGAGCAGTGTGTGCGAAATGCTTTTATAGCCTTTCTAAAACCTGTCCTGCCAGCATCCGCCTTGCCTAAGCCTTAGCATTCCCACTGCATGTTGTGAGGCCTGCACTAGGTGCAGTGTCACTGCATACCCAGGCATGCTTGGACACAAAATAGAAAACTTTTCAGCTTACATTGTGGGCAACATTTTAATAGACTTAAATTATGAATTGAAATAACAAATATAGGGGATTTCAAAAAAACAGTATGTGATAGGGAAATTTCATGCTGATTTTTGTAATCAGCAGCCCAAAATCCATAAGAGACACCCAAAAGTATTCAGGAAGCAAAAATCTTTGTTGTCCAGTGTATCCAAGTAAGCAGATGGTTAATGTATGATCCTACAATTCTATGATTAAACTGACCGAGTGGTTTCTTTGGGGTTTCCTTTCATATTCTGCCATTCATGACATTCCAAGAACTGCAGTAAATCCAAAACTCAGTGCTCAGTTCAGTTTTGTCCCTTACTTGTATGCGAATGTAGTGAATTGGGTTACTCAGTGAGAAACAGTTGAAGGAGGGTTTTCTTACACCAGGAGTTTAAATCTAAAGACCTTGTCGGTTATATCTAAGAGATTGTACCCTGCTACAACAATAGGTGGGAAGAAATCCCCCTCTATAACCGCAATGTCCGCACACAGAATACGCCCACATTGAGGATCCTGAACGTAGAGATTGGGAAAGCAAAATCTGTGCAGCAGACACAAGTGAGGATGGAGTGGGCAGAACCATGGCTTCCCCCACCCTCCCATGACCGTCAATGATGCTCACTGAGCACTGAAGAGGGGTATAGTAATTTATTCCCTCCCAATGCAAGTGGGAAGCCCAAGGAGGAATCACAGCCAAAGGTAATAGAAAGAGTCTGTGTTACTGTACAAATGGGTATTGATCCATTTGGTGTCACGGTGCTCCCTTTCTAGCTTCAAAACCCATTGAAGCACTAAACATAGAAATGTCTTTGTGACACAACTGCAGGTCAGTTCTGTACAGTATGTTCCAGGGTCTTTGCCAACTTCCCTCAGTCTAGGCAGACTATGAATAATAAAAGTGTTCTGTAAAAAATGGAGCAGCATTTCCATACCAGTGAGATACCTAGCCTTCCAGAATTGGTTTTGTGGATCAGTGGGATAGGTTGACTCTCCATCCTTGGAGGTTTTTAAGGCACGGCTTGACAAAGCCCTAGCTGGGATGATTTAGTTTAGTTGGGGTTGGTCCTGCTTTGAGCAGGGGATTGAACTAGATGACCTCCTGAGGCCCCTTCCAACCCTAATCTTCTATAATTCTTCTACGACTCAATTCCCCTAGCATCCTTGAGAGTATCTGCTACAGGAAGCGTATCGGGTCAGCCTAGAACCAGCTATTATTTGCTAAAGAATCATGGTTACAGAGCTGGCTGCACCTTTGCCTCTGTCTTTGGTCTCTCTGAGTGCAGCCCTCAGGCCTCGTGTCCCTCCTGGGATCAAGCTCTGTGATTCTCCCAGGGGATCCCAGGCTACACTAAGTTGAGGATCAATCGTGCTGACCCAGCGGGTCCGACCAGGTTTGTCATTTGCAAGTCTTTCCTTTGGGAGCTCTGACCAGCGGCATATACAGTGACCAGGCACTTTTCCTTCTCTTAACAGCAGGAACAAAGCATAGCAAAAGAGTTTTTAAAATAAAAAAGGGTCTATACGCACGCCTACCTTACTTCGAGGTTTGCCATCCCTTGGCAGAGACTGTAGGCAAATCTCTCTTCATCATCTCTCCCAACAATTGGCCATCCTCCCCCTGGAGAGTGTCACTTTTTATCACCCCAAACGCTCTTTGTCTCAGGTTCCCAGGCATTGGGTTCTCCTGTGTTTACAACCTGGGATCCTTTCCCTTGGCAAACTAGACCGGTGAGCTCTGCAAGTGGTCAGAGGCAAAACTTCAAAGCAAATGGCCCCTGCGGGGTGTCTTAAGTGTTGGCCAATGGGTGGCTATCTGAAGCCATTACACTCTTTCCCGCCTTGAATCAACCCCATGTTCTCAGACAGTTACCCCCCTTAAAACAGACATAAATGGAGTATATAATATTAATAAATTTTACAGAGCAGCCTCATGTGCTTCACAACTACAATACTACAATAAACAAGAAAACAACTAAATATGCAGCAGGGACTATTTTACACAACTGTTTCCAAACAAGTATTTTCTTGTGTGCTATGTGGCAAGCTGGACCTAAATTGTATAGAAAAGGACCCTGGATTGTGCTGCACTCAGTTGGAACTGCCTAGAAGGAAACTGTGCCAGCATCATTACATTTAAAAATTATAGTTTTTCATTAATTTAATATCAAAATTAATAATGCATGAGTACAGTAGCTTGTTTTACTTATTCTAGATTGAAATCCATTTAACTGACACTTCCCACATCTTCAGTTTTCAATACGCTGCAGACTTTTGCATCACTAAAGCATTGTCTTTGTGTTGACAAAGTCCTTTTGCCTCAGACAAGTTGTCACAGAAACAGCGGGTGGGTTTTGACACCTGGGGCAGTGTAGAAGGCAGTTTGGAACTGAGAGATAAGCACATTATTTGGATGTTTCTGCTCAAGTGATCAGCAGTGAAATGTCATTTAAATTTTAATCTTTCACTGTGAGAGTTAGCACCTACTGAGATGAGCAGCAGTTCAAACATCACTTAACTCTTGTTTCGGGCTGTCTGCAGTCTCAGGAAGACATTGCTGCATTGGTTACACTCCAGTTTACACTTTCAAGGTTATTTTCACAAACAGGAAGGCTAGAAACCTTTTTTTAAATGAAAGTTAAGATTCTGATGCATAATTCTGCAGCAACGGAGAGAGGAAGAAATGAATTCTGTGGCCAGGGAACTATGGACTGTATATGGCCCTGCAAAAAAGAACCAACCAAACAAAAAAAGTCTTAAGTTGCGATGCTCGTAGGGAAAGCGAGGATAGTGTATTCTGTCCATTTTAAAGCAACAAAACATCATTAGAAAGCCATATGAGCTATGGCTTTAAGATTTTATTTTAAAAAAGTATGTGGCTTGTTTACTATTCCTATTAGCACAGTTGGAGGAAAGGGGGAAAATTATCTGACACAAAAAAAAGCCCTGTCTATTCTCTTCTCTCACTAGTCACTCTCACTCAGCATTTCTATTATACACACCTAACATATCCTTGATAAAGAGCATAGGCAGTAAAAACTAGGGCATTTCTAGGAATAAAACCTGGTAAAGTACAGCTAGCTTAGGGAGGGCTCTGAGCTACAAGGTTTGGAATTGAGCCCAAACTTCCAAAAGACTCAGAGGGTTCAGATATGGAGTTTCATTATGGGGACAGGAGCCATCTGCATCATTCGGAGAGGTGACTGAACACCAAAGCCGTGGGGGATTCAGATCTGGGGGTTCATCCTGTTATAGCAATTAGTCTGTTAGACTGCAGAAGAGAAGAATGAGGGAGAAATTTGATAGCAGCCTTTAACTACCTGAAAGGAGGTTCCAGGGAGGATGGCGCAAGGCTGTTCTCAGTGGCAGCAGATGATAGAACCAGGAGCAATGATCTCAAGTTGCAGTGGGGGAGGTCTAGGTTGGATATTAGGAAAACCTTTTTCACTAGGCGGGTGATGAAACACTGGAATGGGTTACCGAGGGAGGTGGTGGAATCTCCATCCACATAGGTTTTTAAGGCTGTGAACTTAACAAAGCCTTGGCTGGGATGATTTAGCTGAGGATAGTCCTGCTTTGAGCAGGGGGTTGCACTAGATTGACCTCCTGAGGTCCCTTCCAACCCTAATCTTCTATGATTCTTCTATGATTATATGATAGGGACCAGAAACAGAGCCAAACCCTCCCATCAGTAACATAGGTATGAATCTAGAGTACCTCAGCCAAATAACTCTGGACTTACATTGGTGTATCTGAATGTGAGATATGCTCCAAGATCTAACTTTCCCCAAGTTTGGGTGTGTTCAGATTCAGCATTTTGATTCAGGCCCATGAGTTTGTTACAGTGACAAAAAGTCATAAGGAAGTGATTTCAGACAGGAACATTAGTAATTTTTGCGGCATTCATAATGTTACAGAGGTTTGAGGTCTACATTTTTCTTCTATTCTTGTATATTCTTCTATATTTCTTCTATACTCTTGGTATATTTAAGTAAGCCACAGCCTGTTGGTATATCTGAATATGCCTCTTCTGAGACACCAAGAACATTTAGGGGAAAAATATGTTACAGCTACAAATATCTTTCCCTTCAGAGTGATTTTATTTGTGGTTTGCTTGGCTTGAGGGGTTTCACTTTTGTAGGGGAGGGAAAGGTTACATCATTTATTTTCTCTTAAGGAAAAAAACCAAAAAGATTTGCCAATTTTATTGAAAAACAGATGACTGAATGGTGGAGTGCGGCATTTCCTGCTGGGCCATTTAACTATTATCCAGAGCAGCGTGAAAAGCAGATCATTTATTGTACTTTAATAGTGACATCCATCCACAATTCCGACCATATCCCATCATCAGCCACAAACAGCAATTCATTTGCAAGTCAAGAGACAGCCACTTTATACCCAATTAACAATGAAACCCCTACAATTTATAGACATCTTCCTGTTTCTGTTCTGAAATGAAGGGGGAGGCAGCACAATCTGATTTGAAAGCAGATGGCTAGGGGAGAGGTATCCTATATTCTTCTGCTGAATTCAGAACTCGCTTGCTCTGTGATCTTGTTCAAATTACTTTACCTGTCTGCATCTAAATTTCCACTTCTGTAAAACGGGGCTAATATTATGCACCTGCTGGTATGAAGTGCTTTGATGTCCTGTGATTATAAGTGTTAAATAAGGGTAAGATACTGTGAGAATTTTCAAAAGAACTCTGCAGAGCTGGTCACTGGATAGCCCACAGTCAAGGAAATATCTTTTTTGAGATGGGGCACTCGGAAATGCACATAGTATTCAAGTTATGGGCAAATCATGGATTTATATCATGGCATTATGATATTTTCTGTGTCTTTATCTATCCCTTTCCTAATGGTTCCTAATATTCTGTTAGCTTTTTGACTGCCACTGCACACTGAGTGGATGTTTTCAGAGAACTATCCACAATTACTCCAAAAGCTCTTTCTTGAGTGGTAACAGCCAATGTAGACCCCCCATCATTTTGTATGGCTAGTTGGGATTAAGTTTTCTAATGTGCATTACTTTGCATTTACCAACATTGAATTTCATCTGACATTTTGTTGCCCAGTCCCCCAGTTTTGTGAGATTCCTTTGTAACTCTTCACTGGCAGCTTTGGATTTAACTATTTTGAGTAATCTTGTCTCATCTGCAAACTTTGCCATGTCACTGTTAGTCACTTTTTCCAGATCATATATGAATATGTTGAACAGCACGTGTCCCACTATGGATCCTTAGGGGACCCGCTATTTACCTCACTCCACTGTGAAAACTTGCCATTTATTTCTACCCTTTGTTTCCTAACTTTTAACTAGTTACTGATCCATGGGAGGACCTTCCCTCTTATCCTATGACAGTTTACTTTGCTTAAGAGTCTTTGGTGAGGAACCCTGTCAAAGACTTTCTAAAAGTCCAAGTACACTATATCCATTGGCTCACTCTTGTCCATATGCTTGTTGACACCCCCAAAGAATTCTAGTAGATTGATCAACCATGACTCTTCCCCAGCGTTTCATATTAATCTATGTGTCTGATAATTCTGTCATTCCAATGTATTTTGTACCCTGGTATTACCGTGTCTATTGCTGATCATTGTTCCACCAAGTTGCTGTGATGCCTATTACATCAATTATTCCCATTTTACAGATGAAGAGCTGAGGCACAGAGAAGCTAAATGAGTTGCCCAAGGTCACACAGAAGGTCTATGGCAGAGCATGGAACTGAACCTAGATTCTCCCAAATCTCAGGCTAGGGCCTAATCAATGCAGCATCCTCCACATCCTCTAATGAAGTAAATGTTAAAAAACTCCCAGGCAGCCTTTAAAACCCCAGCAATACAAGAGGTAACATTTTTATGTACAGGGCCAACCTGGGAAAGAAAGGAGCTAGAGGTCTGTGCACAAAGCATGAATTGTATGCACCATGTTATTCATAATATTTAGCTTTTTATGCACCTACTTAATGCATTTAGAGCACTTTTAAAACCTTATTTAATCCTCACAGGCAGATAGGTAACTATTATTATTCACACATTACAGATAGGGAGTCAAGCAGGGCTGTGTGTTGGCCCCAACCCTCTTCAGTATAATGTTCTCGGCCATGCTCACAGATGCCTTTTGTGACTGTGACATCAGGACTGGCATCAGATACCGGACTGATGACAAGCTTTTCAATCTGAGGAGACTACAGGCAAAGACAAAAGATCAGGAAGTGACTCTTTGTGATCTTCTGTTTGCTGAAGACTGTTCCCTGAATGCCAAATCTGAGTCTGAAATGCAGCGAAACATGAACTATTTCTCATCAGCTTGTGATAATTTTGGACTCACAATCAACATCAAGAAGACAGAAGTGATGTACCCGTCTACACCAGGGAAGCTTTATGTAGAGCCTTCTATCACAGTGAATGGCCAGATCCTCCAGGGAGTGGACAAGTTCACCTTCCTCAGCAGTACACTGTCATGTGCAGTTCACATCAATGATGAAACCCACGCCAGAACTGCCAAAGCAAACGCCGTCTTTGGCAGACTACGTGCAAATGTGTGGGAGTGAAGAAGCATTAGTCGATAAACAAAACTGAAGGCCTCCAAAGACATCATGTTGCCAACTTGGATGTATGCATGAGAAACCTGGATGGTGTACATGTGCCATTTTATGAAGCTGAATCATTTTCACTGGGGAAATTGATGAGGATAAGATGGCAAGACAAGGTTCCAGATACCGAGGTTCTCCTATGCTCATGAGGTTATCCACTGCTCATGTGGATATAGTTCCCACACTATTGACTACATGTTCAACTTCCCAACTTCTGAGTGCCACGGTGGTAACTCTGCCTATGAATGTGTGCATGCATGTGCAATTGGCCAGCTTATACAAATCTGGTCCTAAGGGCATGTTGGTCCTAAGTGCATGTTCCCTGTGCAAATATACGAAAATCTGAAGGGCATATTTCAGACGTGAACTCTGTGTGAATGTGAAGCTCTTCATCTTGTGCCTGATCCAAGCCACAATGGGACTCTTTGCACTGCTTCAGTGAGCTCTGGATCAAGCCCTTTATTGAAAATGTAGCAAGAGGAGGAAGAGCTTGCAAGAAAACAAATCACTATTCAAGTCCATGCTCCATCATTCTTAGCTCAAATTACATTTAGTTCATATTTGTCTAATCACTTTTATCGAATATATATGAAATATATTATGAAATATATTGGCTATATACATATATTTTTTAATTTTCTCACTGATGGAGAATGACATATTTTAGAATATTTAGAATTTGGCCTTGATCCAACTCAGTGGAAAGTGGAAGTTGGATTGGGCATTACAATTACTATAGGATTGAGCTAATTTTGGATCTAGAACTATTAGACTGAATCATTTCCATTCCACAGGAAATTCCAATATTTTGATACTTGGTTTTGTCCCCAAGCAGGTCACATACACACATACACAAATATCAACCATTTTCACAGGACAAAAAGTTCCAAAACATTTTGATCTGGAAATGTTGAAACAAACTTTCAACATGCCCGATCAAAATATTTGGTTTAAAAATGTCAGCATTCCAAAAGGTTGATTCAAAACAGAACATTACATTTTGAATTCTTCCCATTAAAAATTTGATTTTTGACATAGCTCCATATTTAATTGTGAAAGCATTTACATTGAAAAATGTAGACCAGTTCTACTCAGGACCCAAATGTTTCCACCTTTGCCCCAATTATTCCCCATGCAAAAGAGAACATCTGTGTACAGCTCTCCTCCTGGGAGAGGGCCCTCCATGGGGTCAAGGATCTGTGGCTGAGAAGGAAGCTGGTTCAAAGAGACACACAGTCACCCTCCAACCCCTCTGCCTACCCCACAAAGAATTCGCACAGAAGTTAACACAGCTCCAGGTTGTGTTATCCTTTGTGTGGAGTCTCTTCCATACCATGATCCTCTTAAAGGGCAATTTCCAGGGCAACCATTGGCAGGGGACGTCCAAGCAGCATGACGCCAAGGAAGCTGCTAGGGATGTGCAGGAGGCACAGGCCAATATGGAGACACGGGATGTTTGGGGAATCTATGTAGTGGAATCCTCTGCTAATTCCATGTTATGTGTGGAGGGACTAACTCTGCCCCCAGAAGAACATTCTTAGGACATTTTAGGCATGATCTAAACCCTTTGAAGTCAGTTTAAATGGACTTTGTGAGGAAACCTCAAAGACATTTCCTCCCAAGAGCTTCTGTGGGAAGGAAGGAACCGGGCCACTCAGGGTCTGTCTATACAGCAACTAGACACCCGTGGCTGGCCTGTACCAGCTGACTGGGGCTGTGGAGCTGTTCCATTGCTGTGTAGACTTCAAGGCTCAGGTTGGGGCCTGGCTCTAGAACTCAGTGAGGTGGGAGGGTTCCAGAGCTCAGGCCCAACCCACACCCGGAAGTCTACACTGCAATGAACCAGCCTCGCAGCCCGAGCTCTGCGAGACCGAGTCAGCTGGCCCAGGCCAGTGGCAGGTTTTTCGTTGCTGTGTAGACATACTCTCAGTTTACCTGAGTAAGAGCTTCAGAATCGGGTCCTTGTATTTCATCTCTCTCTAACACTTGTGTTTGGAATAATGAGAAAAGAGATATCTTTTGCCACAAACATGGCAGCACAAAGTGTGTCTGTCCCACTGGGCTTGACCAAATACTGACTGATGTAGATGGAAAGATTCTCATGGACCTCAGTGGGCTTTGGTTCAGGCCAAACCTCTGGTGCTTTTGGGACAACTAAACACAGATCATTTCACCTAAAATTGAAAACCGCCCGTTAAAAGCAAATCTCTTATCATGAACCATCTTTGTAATAAAATTTACTGTACATTGCCCCTGTAGCATCATAGCTTTATACATTTTATTCCTAAAATAAAAGATTACAAATCCACACACACACACACACACACACACACACACACACACACACACACACACACACACACACACACA
>ML675611.1:8757186-8789040 GCA_007922155.1 Mesoclemmys tuberculata | reverse complement strand
ACACACACACACACACACACACACACACACACACACACACACACACAGAGGAATCATTTTGAAAAGGCCAAGAATACAATCCATGCTATTATCCCACTGCGTAAAAAAGATAGGAAGTATGGCAAGAGACCACCATGGCTTAACCAGACGATCTTAAGTGATCTAAAAATCAAAAAAGAGTTCTAAAAAAATGTAAACTAGGTCAAATTACAAAGGATGAAAACAAACAAATGACACAAGTATGCAGGGACAAAATTAGAAAGGCCAAGGCACAAAACAAGATTAAACTAGCTAGAGACATAAAGGGTAACAAGAAAACATTCTACAAATACATTAAAAGCAAGAAGACGACCAAGGACAGGGTAGGCCCGGTACTCAATGAGGGAGCAAAAACAATAACAGAAAATGCGGAAATGACAGGGGTGCTAAATGACTTTTTTGTTTCGGTTTTCACCAAGAAGATTGGTGGCAATTGGATATCTAACATAGTGAATGCCAGTGAAAATGAGGCAGGATCAGAAGCTAAAATAGGGGAAGAATAAGTTAAAAATTACTTAGACAAATTAGATGTCTTCAAACCACCAGGGCCTCATGAAATACATCCTACAATACTCAAGGAGCTGACTGAGGAGATATCTGAGCCATTAGTGATTATCTTTGAAAAGTCTTGGAAGACAGGAGAGATTCCAGAATACTGGAAAGGGTCAAATATAGTGCCCATCTACAAAAAGGGAAATAAGGACAACCCAGGGAATTACAGACCAGTCGGCGTAACTTCTGTACCCGGAAAGATAATGGAGCAAATAATTAAGCAACCAATTTGCAAGCATCTAGAAGATAATAAGATGATAAGTAACAGTCAGCATGGATTTGTCAAGAACAAATCATGTCAAACCAACCTGATTGCTTTCTTTGACAGGGTAACAAGCCTTGTGGATAGTGGGGAGGTAGTAGATGTGGTATATCTTGACTTTAATAAGTTTTTTGATACTGTCTCGCATGACCTTCTCTTCTCATAAACAAAGTAGGGAAATACAACCTAGATGGAGCTACTATAAGGTGGGTGCAAAACTGATTGGAAAACCGTTCCCAGAGAGTAGTTATCAATGGTTCACAGTCATGCTGGAAGGGCATAACGAGTAGGGTTCTGCAGGGATCCGTTCTGGGTCTGGTTCTGTTCAATATTTTCATCAATGATTTAGATAATAGAGAGTACACTTATTAAGTTTGTGGACCATACCAAATTGGGAGGGGTTGCAAGTGCTTTGGAGGATAGGATTATAATTCAAAGTGATCTGGACAAACTGGAGAATTGGTCTGAGATAAACAGGATGAAATTCAGTAAGGACAAATGCAAAGTACTCCACTTAGGAAGGAACAATCAGTTGCACATTGTGGCAAATGGCCAGCTTCTCCCTAGTGGGTCTCACACTTTTGCCTCTCGTAGTAGGGAATCGCTGGTTACCCCATCTTCCCAGGGATGGAGGTAGGGACCCAGGCCCACCCACTCCTCCGGGTCCAAGCTCAGGGGCCCTCTGAGTAGCAGCTATGTGCTGCTAGCACCGTACTTGTAGCTGCAGACTTTTCCCCTGGGCTATTCTCTTCCCTCTGTCCTTCTGGCTTCTTGAGCCCAGTACCTTCTTCAGGACTCCACCTCTCTTCCACACACCACTATACTCCATCCTGCTTCTCTTCACAGCTCCACACACCATCATACTCCTTCAGCTCTTCTTCACCACACACCTACTCCTTCAACTCCCACCCCATCTGTCAAGAGTAGAGGGCTTTTATCAGGCACCTGGGTGGGGCCTTATTTGGTGTCAGCTGACCCTAATTACCCTCTGGCTAGTCTACAGGGAATAAAACCCAGATCATTCTAGAACTTACATACCACCCTTCCAGGACTTTCCTACTGCCCTCTTCCCCTGTTATACCACAACATGTACAAAGTGGGAAATGACTGCCTAGGAAGAAGCACTGTGGAAAGGGATGTGAGGGTCATAGTGGACTACAAGCTAAATATGGGTCAACAGTGTAATGCTGTTGCAAAAAAAGCAAACATGATCTTGGGATGTATTAGCAGGATTTTTGTAAATAAGACACAAGTAATAATTCTTCTGCTCTAATCCACGCTGATTAGGCCTCAACTGAAGTATTGTGTCCAGTTCTAGGTGCCACATTTCAGGAAAGATGTGGACAAATTGGAGAAAGTCCAGAGAAGAGCAACAAAAATGATTAAAGGTTTAGAAAACAGGACCTATGAGGCAAGACTGAAAGAACCGGGTTTGTTTAGCCTGGAGAAGAGAAGACCGAGAAGGGATATGATAATAGTTTTCAAATACATAAAAGGTTACAAGGAGGAGGGAGAAAAATTGTCCTTCTTAACCTCTGAGGACAGGACAAGAAGCAATGGGCTTAAAATGCAGCAAGGGAGGGTTAGGTTGGACATTAGGAAATCTTCTTAACTGTCAGGGTGGTTAATCACTGGAATAAATTGCCTAAGGAGGTTGTGGAATCTCCACCAATGGAGATTTTTAAGAGCAGGTTAGACAGACACCTGTCAGGGATGGTCTAGATATTACTTAGTCCTGCCATGAGTGCAGGGGACTGACTAGATGATCTCTCAAGGTCCCCTCCAGCCCTATGATTCTATGATTTAGTGCCATCTCCAGTCAGACGCAGGCCTCTCTATTAGCTGGATTCTGATTTTACTGTCACTGCAGTAAATCAAGGGTAGTTCCATTGAAACCTATGGTTTTGCACTGGCATAAAATTGCTGTGAGGGGCGAATCCAGCTCAGTCTTTGGACATTATGAGAGAAACAACTCATATTTCAAATAGTAATACAATGGATAGCCTCTACTGTTATACAGTGTAATAAATTCATGGAGATATATAGGCCTCATAAGATGTCTTTTAACAGGCACCGTCACACACTGTGATGCACAGCACAGCTTTATATATTAGTATCACAGAGATCCGCCCTTCCCCTGAGGCCCCCACTAAGCTAGGCATTGTACACATTTACACACAAAGCCACATGTACACACACACCACGATGGGTGTGACAGATCCTGCACTGAACCAGGGGGGAACAGAGCCCTATGGTTTAGGGAGGCCCCGTTTTTCAACAGGTGCAGGGCACATTTCCTGTGGAGCTGGGCCAGCTCCTGGTCGTCCAGGAGACGCAGGGAAGGGGCTACGTACTGCACCAGAAAGCAAGGCTGATGCTGAGAGCTGGGTCAGGAGTGGCAACAGCTTTGTGAAGGCTGCTCTAGCAGCAGCAACTGGGATTCTCCCCCTCTTTGGGAGCTGAAAGCCCTTAAAGAGAACGTTTGAACATGGCAGTAAGAGGTGAAGGAGAGTCTGCCGAGCCAGCAAACATGCCCTAAAATGAGGGGCTCCAGACTAATAGGAAGTGACCCAGGGGAAACAAACTTGGCGTGGCTCAGTAACTGAGGCGGATGCTTGGATAAACCCCTAGGGCCCTGGATCAGGATGCAGTGTTGTGGGTGGGCCTGGGTCTCCCTACTGTGCCCCCACCTCCACCCCCCTGCTCCTCTGTAGTGACAGAATCTCTGAGGGAGCAAGAGGAGCATGTAGGGGGCGACTGAGGCCGCAGCCAAGTCTACCTCTGGGATGACTAGGCCTGCAGAAACCGAAAGACCGTGACCTAACCACTGGACTTGCTGATCATTGGACCATCCTGCTATACACACACACAGACCATCTAGGGCTCCATTCATGACAGGGCTTAAGCCCAGGTTTAACTGTAAGCATGTGCTTAAGTCCCAATAGGGATGTTTGCCTGACTTGTCCCCTAAATAGACAAATCAAAGGGTGGGACAAACGAACTATCCTATCCTCATTTTAGAGGCAGAGACCTGAGGCCCAGAGGGGCCAATCCATTATTTCCCAGCACCTTGTAAAATGCATAAGTTGCATTATGAGACAGCCAGAAATACCTTAAACGCTTTCCTAACATTTCTTTCCCATGAGGAGGCACGACCTGCTGCGCAGATTGCGTGGGTATCTCTAGAGCCACTCAGAACATTTTCGACTAAACGTATTTTCATTGAAATATGCTGTTTCATTGAAGCAGAAATGTGTTGCGGCGATGTACTGATTTTGGCGGGAAGGTTTCTGAGGTCCAGGGTGAACTCTCCGGTCATTTCCAGAGAGAGAGGCAGATGCCAGAACTGAAAACTTGCTGGTTTTCCTCCAGAAAGGGACATTTTTACACTGTTTCATGAAAACGTTTGAAATTTTGTTTTATGCCTCATTGGAACAAAACATTTTAAAACCTTGAAAGCTGCCCTGAAACAGAATTGCCATCTTGTGACCAACTCTAGGTGGTGCCCCAGGAACTGTCAGGTCCTAACACTGCAGATTCCTCACGAGAGACATTTAGTAGAAGTTTCTCCACCCAGCCACAGACAGCATGAAAGGCTCCTGGATTCTGCTACCACTGGCTTTCTCACCACGGCTGCATGCGCCAAGCCCCACCCTGGCACACGAATGCTGCCATGAGGAGTTGGTGCTGGTCAGGCCCGCATCAAACTCTATGACAAATTGCCTGAGTTTAAGGCCACTGTTTTCAAAAGTGCCACTAGTATGAGACACCTCGGACATTGCTGCTGAGCACCTACAACGCAGAAAGATTTGAGGTTTCTTTTTCCACACAGCATGTTACTGCCCCTCATTTCACCCCTTTGTCTGACCGTGCCCAAATTCCTGTAGAGTCTTTTCCACATGTTACTCTTCCAAAGGGAATCCCCTGGACTTGGTGGAGGGAAAGAGAGACAGGGGAGCTTACAGGTTGGCAACTCCTGTCCTCCTTTACCATATTCAGCACCTTTCTTTTCATCTTTGTTGCTCCTTTGCTTCCCTTCAGGCTAGTCAGGATAAGGAAACATCGTTAAGTGGATTCACATGGAACTCCCTTCCACCCCAATGCGTTCATAACATGGAGGAAGTCCCATGGGAAATTTCAGACTGTCCAATTGAGAGATTGCCCCTTCTAATTTCATCATGTGAGTGGAGGGTTTTGAAGTGGCTGTCACTGGGGATTCCCATGCCAAAAAACAATCTCAGACAACTCTGTAGTTTTTAGAGGGTGATTTTTAAGAGGCTTTTCATCATTGGCACCAGTCTCTCTTTTCACAGGGGGATTTATACAGATAGGAAATATCTCTGCCACTTCTTTTGGGAAATGTATCTCTTTCCTCAGACTTTTGGGAAAGGAAGGACACAATACAAGATTTGTAGATGTAGTTGGGGAATTATTTAGACTTGATTACGATCTCTGGCTGGTTACTGATCAAGAAAGGTACTGGATGGAAAACTACAGACACTCCAGCCTCTGTTTATCCACAAAAGAGGTACAACACAATCAGCCATAGTGCACGTGATATCTACTCCCCTACCCAAGTGTCTCACTACTCAAAGATCAACTCTCAAGAATGGCTGTCTCCCTACTAATTCAGTCCTTTACCTCCACTGAGGCTCTCAGTAAGATTGCAAACATTGCCACTAATTGCTATTGAATACCTATCCACAGGAATTGGACAGAGACAAGCAAACCACTTGACAGATCATTGCTGATTTCATGCTGCTGCTGAAAATCATCATTTTGACTCTTCTTGCACAGTAAGTCACAACTAAACAATTTGTCTGATGATGTCATAACTTTTCCAACTAGGTATGATCAGGCTGAGGCTGAGATTTTCCAGAGGAGTCTAAGGAGTCAGGCACCGTAAACTCATTCATTGGAAGTCAGGTGCCCTCATCCCTGAGGAATCATTGGAAAGGCCAGCTAGAATCTTGGTAGATTTGTGAATCTGGCTGCACATATTTGCATTTAATGTATGAACTAGCAGGATCTTTGATTTTCGTTCTGGTCTGCTAGTTTCATCTGTAGGACAAATGCTCCCATCCTTGGCCTTCTGAAATGATAAATTCTACCATGCGGCCACTTCCCCATCGTTCGCAGCCTTTTATTCTTATTTACACAGTTGGGTTTTCTTCTCCTCTGTGGAAATGGGCCAGTGCAATCTCAGGTGGACTACTGACATTTCTGCAGCCCAGTGTGGGGATAAGGTTAAGACTAGCCCCTGAAACTGGTAATCTTGACATTGTTTTGACTGTGGTAACCTTTAGGGGACCATCTCTTGTCACATACTTAGATTGTAAGCTCTTTGGGGCAGGGACTCTTTTTTGTTCTGTGTTGTACAGTATCTAGTACATTGGGGTCCTGGTCCATGGCTGGTGCTCCTAGGTGCTACCACATTTCAAATAACAACAACAAACAATAATAGCAGCTAACCAATGGTGCTAGTACATTAACTCAGCTGAATGATTATAATTTTAATACCACTTCTTTAAAGTAAGACACTTATCAGAAGTTTAATATATGAATTAACATTTAGCACTTCTTTAAATCAGGTGCCACAAGGCCACAGACAGGATCAACATAAGAAGTCAGCTCTATCTGCACTTTTGATTTTCTTTAAGACTTTCATCAGAAAAGAAACAAATTTAAGTAGTCCAGCTGCAAACTTACTGTGTAAATGCTAATTTCACATATCACACATATTCCAAAGTCAAAGTGCAAAAGATTATTTGTAAAATAGTTGCTCTTGTATAGGAAAATAGTCCCACCGGAAATCTAGTCAGTTATGTCCTTATAGACTCTGGAACTTTAAGTCACACTGCTGTCATGCTTTTGTTGGTAAGCACTATACAATATCTGAAAAAGTGCCATATTTTTTCTTTTCAACATGAACAAAGTCCTGAATTTAACATACAATGCAAAGTAATAACATTTCCATTGCTAGCAAGAGCCACAAAAATCAAACCTGAAATACAATGCATCTTACAACACCACCACAAGAGCAAGCTTAACAACATACCATAAATAGTAAAATTAAAATGTATTTCTGCCTCTGTAGGTAACTTCTGAAACATCTCCGCTGCTTTTTGAGCCATTTTAAATTCAAATATGGTAAACTTGAAAGAAAGCACTTAACAGTGGGGATTCCCGTGGACACATATTCAAATAAAATGAACCTTGAACTTGGAGCAATAGTAAAGGCTTTTCCAAACCTTTCCTCCCTGTCTTTGATTTATACCCAGAAATATATTATTATAGATTCTATGTTCCAAGTTTTTTATCTATATCACCAGCTAATGTATAGCAATCGTCAGTAACGCTAAGCAATAAGTGTGACGTGAAGTTAGTCAGCACTCAACGGGGAATGAAAATGAGCATTCCTGCTGCACTTAACATTAGGTTGTCATCTCAGTTCAATAACATAGGAAACGTTTCCCCCCCAATTGATATTCTGTAGCATATGTGTATTATGCAGTTGTTCATATCTGCTACTGTTCTAATAAATAAGAGGAAAGAGACCAGCGCCAAGGAACTATTACTGTCTCTTCTATCTTAAGTTAAGGAACAGCAAGCATAGGAAGTTAGTGCCACACATTAAATGTTTAAAACATAGGGCTGAATCTCGATCATAGTGTATCAATACTACAGACAACTGGGGACACTAGCACGGAGCTAAAGTATGTACCTTTCCCAACAGTGAAAACAAAAGCAAACCAACTTTTTCAGTTCTGCCTCATTTTAATATTAGTTTCTGCACCCAAAATTGTTCCCATACCAGTTGCATATTGAAAAATGAGACATTTCTGACTGCACTCATAATGAAAGGAAAAAATGAAATAAAGTGTGAGAAATATTTAAAAGCTTCAGTTACTTTTAAAAAAAACTAAAGATATATAAACTGGAAAAGAACAAGAATAGCATGTAAACGAATTGCATCCCTAAGGGTACATATGCAGTAAAAGAGCATTTACCGTCCGGTATAGGTGAATTTAATTCAGAAACACTGTAAGATGCTAATGGTGCCACTCTTGCTGAATGTTTCTTCATCTTTTTAAATCGTTTTCCTATTCGTACATTCACTTCGTCTTTAGCCTCTGCATTGCTTTTGGTCCCCAGTACAAGAGTAAACACTCGGCGATGGCTGGAGTCTAGTGTTTTTCTGGAGATGCTGCAGCAAGCTATGAGTACTGATTTGCTGTTTCCCTGGGAAACCATTTGCAACACATTCAAACAATGCTTGACCTCTGCTAACACTTTTCTTTCATTCCATTGTTAAGCGCAGTAGTTAAAATATAAATATATTAGCTAATGCTCTCCTTTAACTTTAAAGTGCTGCAACCCCTGCTGCAACAGGGTTTCACATATAATATCTTCTCTCTGTTCACACAGCAGACAGGAGCTTTCTGAGTGCCAACTGCCAGGGAGGTCTGCAATACAATTTTCTGGTTCCTCTTACTGTGACAATATCCTACAATTAAATTAGTTGTTCTTTAATAAACTTTGAGTAATGCATCTCCTAAAGGACACTAAAATCATAAAAGCCCACGGTAACAGAATATATAGCATCTATCCATCAGCTAGCTAACCTTTATATTGTAGGCATCTTTTTAGTATTTGAAGGCCCTAGAAAAATGTTCAGTCTCAGTGTATATAGGCCACACTTGGTTTAAATTCTTCCTTGCTTTCCCCGAGGCACCTTCTGCACCTTCTCCATTTCTTTAGTGTTGGTTGTTTTGTGGCTGTGGGAAAGTTTAGTTGAAGAAGCCAGTTTGTGTGTCTTTCTGTGGACATACATGCTGGCCCTAAGCATCTTGACCACTGTCTTAGATGACTTAGGGACTGACCCCGCCATCTTTGCTCGTTTCAAAAGAACCACAGAACTCCATGGGGGTACTTGGGTCAATAAAGTACTATTCAACATCTATCTAGGCTCATGCAGTGTCCCATCACCATGGCTTCAAGTCTGCTTTGGCAAGGGTGCCAGACCCAGACTCTAAACAAGTATTTGCAAGTGGCTATTATCAGTATTTTAAAATAGATTCATTGATTCTAAGGCCAGAAGATAGCAGTGGGATCCGACCTCCTGCATAACACAGGATTTTCCCAAAATAATTCCTGTTTGAACTAGACCCAACCTTTACAAAAACATATTTTAAGATATTCAAGATACTTTCTACAGTAACTATGGGAGAGTGCCAGGAAATGGTGCAGGCAGGGAGGTAACCGCTCTGATTCATCTTGGGTTAAGCTGGCAATACTCTAAGGGCCGCCACTAAATACCCATCACGTCCACCATGCACTTGTGGGTTTTGTAACAACCTGGTTTGAAAAACACAGCGGGTCGTGACCACCCTACCTTTCCCAGCCACATGGGAGGAGAGCCCAGGACTGTCCTGACATGGAAGAGCCACACTTTAAACTTTCCAGGGAAGGCAGCTTGTAGAAATCACAAAGGTATTTTAGACACTTAACGAGCTACTTTGTCCAGGTGTAAAATGACTAGCCCAGTTCTGCCCCTGCTTTCTCCTGCATTGCCCCCTCGCTTCAACGGGTGCTGCAGGGTAGCAGTTGAGAACAGACGAAGGTGCACGGCCCCAACAACCCCAAGCAGTCCTTGAACAACTCCAGGAGAGGTAGGTGCACCAAAGCAAGTTCCAAGCTGGACTCTGGGGCTTTGCGGAAGAGGGCACAGGGGTCCTTCTCCCCAGCCCGCTCTTGAGTTCCCCTCGTAAAGAGTGGTGTGCTTGGGGTGAGGGGCAAGAATTGTTCCCTCCATGCACCACCGCTAAGAAGGAGCTGGGATAAGCAGGAGACCGTCGCAGCAACATGACCCCATGGTCAGCCCTGCACCTGGCATGGAACGGATGGGACACACCAGGGGAAGCAGGAAGCTACAAGAAGACAGCAGCCTTTATGATGGACTAATCACATGTCAAAGAAACTGTCTGTTAATGCAAACATTTAACCATCCACTAATAAATTTCTAGTCATTCTACTTTTGCATAATATAAACACAGCATAAAGATTGTTTTCGAAAACCAGTTTCTGCAAACAGGAGTTTATAATGGAGTCATTAACAAGACTTAGCTATTTTGCAAGCAAGCAAAATTTAGAAAAATCAGCTGTAATTCAATTTACAAAAGGATTAGGGAGCCATATTCCATCAATATAAGGAACTCTTCTCAACTTCCACCACAGTGAAATTTGCTTTTGGATAACAGTTAAAAGAGAATAGAAATAACAGAACAAAACTGCTACACAAATGTTTGCATTTGCTATTTAAAACTCTAGTCGCAGATGTCAATTTGAAAAGGATCAGCATCTCTGACTGAGAAAACGTGAGCTTTGGCCATCTGTTTCTGCTCCCATTATGATGGGTTTTATACATTGGATGCATTGTTTATATAGGTGCTTTCATCCCACTTGTGTGCTTTACATTTTTATATCTGCATTGTCACTGAGAAGAACTAAGATCACTAAGAACAAAAGGGAGACAGGCTTTATCTCCCGCATCCAAAGTACATTAGTTCTTGCCCTCGTGTTTATGCAAGCAGCAGAGTGAGAAAATATTTGTCACTCTCCCTAAATCCAAGATAAATTTACCTCAACAGCCGGTGAGTTTAGGGCCAGGATTTTTCAGAAACGACTAGTGATTCTGGTTGCCTCAAATAGTCGGCACCCAACTTGTGACACCTGAAAATGGCCTGATTTTCAAAGGGCAGATGCTCAGCTTTTGAGGCACCAAAAACAAAGGTGCCCAAAATCATGAGCCACTTTTGGAAATGTTGGCTGCACGACCTACAATTAACAAAAGGTTTCCTTCCAGTGCCTTACATAACTGAGGTATTTCTAATCTCTTCATCAAGGCTTTCCCTGCTTGTTGTAAACGCTGTAAATCATAACCTGGGCAGAGTCAAAATGCATGCTGATATAAATTCATTTATATTTTGGATTTCAGGCAAATAGATTCAGATAGTCCAGTGGTTCCCAACCTTTCTGAGTGAAAGCCCCACTAGTTAACACTAGGTAAAACACGCGCCCCCGCCCCCCCGACTCGGCCATAAACCCATATAACCCCTAGAAACACATAGAATGATAATAATATCACTAAATTACATAAATAATAAATAAATTACTCTAACCTGAGTAAGAAACTAAGCCTTCCCTGGAGCGGCCACCACCGTACGCTGTGTGTGACCCCACCCCTTCCCATTCCTCATGGGCTGAGGGTAATAGAGGCAGCGGGCGCTGATGGACTGGCCAGGGTTGCTCCAGGCCCCATCGGTGCAGAGCTGCTCTACTCCCGCCAGGCACTTGGCTGTCTTGGGAATGGGAGGCTGCTTCTCCACTCCGGCCGGTGTGGGGTTCGGGGAGCTAAATGACCTTAATATTACTCAAGTGTCATGGACCCCCTGTAATCTTTGGTGTCCCCAAGGGGGTCCCACACCCCAGGTTGGGCACTGTTGAACTAGAGCTCTCAAGCCACATCTAGCATCTATTTCCTTGCACTGATTTTATTGTACATGGACAATCATCAGAAGGATTCACCTACCAGGCATATTACACGGTAACCGCGTACTCCAGTGGTTATCGATCTAAAATTCGTATATGGCCGCATCGCCACAGCTGCTGACCATCCCACAGTCATTAATGTATTGAGCCTGGGAAGCAAGGAAAGACTATTACCTCCATTTGGTAGATGGAACTGAGGCACAGAGAGACTAAATGACTTGCCCAAGGTTACACAGGAAGCCTGTGGCGGAGCAGAGACTGAAACAAGCCGTAGCCAATGGACCATCCTTCCTCCACTTATGACTGTGACTGTGGTATAGCAGTTAGTCCCTGTACTTATGGTAATGGTGGATAAATAGCAGTCAAAGTCATTTAACCCCGAATCCTGCCTCCTGCATGCATCTCACTGCTTGAGCTGTGCCTTGGGATCTCCTCAGAGGATTGGGGAAAGAATTCTCCATTCTCCGGCTGTAATCCGAGTCTCAGAACTGGGGTAGCCCCAGCACCCCCGTGTGCCTTGTCTCTGTGGGGGCAATAACTGATTGATCCACGAAGCTCTTCCCTGGGCCCTTCTGGGGCTCACTTCTAAATTCCCCTTCGGTCACGGTGCTCACAAACAGATCTGGATTCAGGACCATGACACAGCCTTGCACGGAGTCCAGAATGCCAGCAGCACAACCTGCTCCATGATTCAGGATCCATTCACCCGGGGGGGACACCAAAGCACAGTGATGCTAAATGATGTGCCCGAGATGCCACCAAGGCTCAGTGTCAGAAGCAAGGCTAGCGTTCAGGAGTACCTGGCGCTCTGCCGGATCCATAAAACAACTACATCCCAAGCCCACAGCAGACGTGGATTGTTGCTGTTAGCAAAAGCTGCCAGGCTTGTTAAATCTCTTTCATGACGGTGCCAATGTAACCACCTGGCACGCGTGTGTTATGGGTCCTCAGCAGTGCCTGACCTCCACCCTAGATGAGTCTAGAATGGCCCCAGCTAGAGCAATGTGGCTATTTAGCTCCAGCCGTAGCAGCTCATGCTTTTAGCTCTGGAGGGTTCCTTGATTCCATCCTAGATGTGTCAGCCAAGATGGCAGCCGTCACACTAAATGCTTTTAATTCTGCATTTTGATGGCAGTAACGTGACAATCACTTTTAACTTGCCTCAGGCATCGGCCATGCAGAAAGGTGAACACAAGCATCTGCTGTAAGGTTAAACCCTGCTGGAATGGACAGGGGCACTGCAAAGACCCTGGGGGTACTTTGTGCCGGATCTCTGCCAAGCCAGAGTCAGAAGGCTGATTTCACTTTCTCCCCCATTTTCTATCCCCTCCAATACACTGCTACAATGGCCATCAGATCACACACACTTTCTCATGCCCTAGATTGAGCTCTCCCTGGGGTGTTTCTGTGGGAAAGGGACTTCAGGGAGGAAAATTCTGTAGAGACTCTCTGACAGAGTTTCGTCTGAATCAGGTGTGATTGGGATGGGGAAGCTCTGCTCCACAACCAGTGGATCATCTTGGGGAAACTGCAGGAGGCAAGGGCCCTCTACATGGAGACCCTGCATTTCCATACCAGCTCTGGGGCTCCCAGTCCTCCCCAGCTGACAATGCTGATGCAATGGAACGGGTTGCAAGGGCTTTCTCAAAACATCAGCAAGCAACCAATTTTGATGGGCTGGATAACTGAGGGCAAGGGGGCTCAAAGCCTGCATGGGGAAGTCACAGGGCCCCAATGCATTGCTCTATGAGGAGGAACTGCAATGGCTGACCAGGAAAGGCGCATCGGTGACCCACCAGCTGATAGAATTTAGCTCTAAGTTGGCAAGGAATACCATCCCCGCCTTGCGTCAGGGTTATTCGGAGGGCCACCATTGATTCTGCGACTAATATAATTTCCAAACGCACCTC
The DNA here is from genome assembly GCA_007922155.1 of Mesoclemmys tuberculata. Classification (NCBI taxonomy): domain Eukaryota; kingdom Metazoa; phylum Chordata; order Testudines; family Chelidae; genus Mesoclemmys; species Mesoclemmys tuberculata. The sequence goes on along the minus strand of ML675611.1, from coordinate 8,775,726 downwards.
TGTCATCCTTCATTAATCTGCAGCACACGGCAATATGCTGTAGATTATACTCGCGATCAAACGTTTAGTGGAAATACAGGTAACGCTATAACTCTGCATGCTAAGAGCCTGCTTCAGATCTCATTAAAGTCGATGAAAAGGTTTCTATTAACTCTGTTAAACTTTGGATCAGGCCCAAGTCTCTCAAGGGAGTCTTTGTTCGCCTGAACACCATTAAGACAATAGCAACATGAAATGCACTTTGTATAGCTCCAGTGGGGTTGGCTGGTCACTCAGCTGCCCGTTGCTAGACTATCAATATGAGACACGTACATTTGAGCACGAGTTTCAAGATGACAGGCTAAAGCACCATTATCAGTTCATGTTATGTTGCTGGACTATAAAAGAGATGAATGGTACGAAAGGGAACAGCAATGCAAATCGAGACAGATACGGACGTAGCAAACAAACGCAAAGAAAGGGGATGCTAGGTTTTGGTATGAGATATAACTGTAGACTAAAGCGGTGCCATTGTGAACCTCACTGCCCTTCTGGGAAAATCATCACAGAGAACTTTCAAGTGCAAAAGATTTTAAAAGTAAAAACTGTTCCGAGCACAGGCTCTGTTTTCAAAGATTGCAAATCCCGCTGGCTGTTCCAACTCAATCCCAGCCAGGCTCCAAGCCAAACCCCGAATTCAGTACTCCCAGTGGCTTACATTTCAGATCACCCAGTACAGCCTTCTATCCGGATGGCACTTTCCTTTAGTGAATATACCTCAAACAGACGTCAATATTCACACCCACGGCGGGATGCTGCCACACACAATCCACTCTACTCCAGCAAACCCTCTCACCACCATATTCACATGACAATTGCTACTAAGTTAACACATGCTGCTTCTTCACTGTCCTCTCGGCCTGTATGAATCAACTGTTCACCAAGTTTTAACCCTGACTACCTTTAGTCAAACTGTTTGTCTATAGCCTGATCCTGCAAACACAGTCGTGTGATAAACTCCTTACTCATGTGCGTAATCCAACTGCAATCAGTGTGACAACTGGTGTAAGAGCTAGTCTTGTGAGTAGAAGCAGGACTGGGCCCCATGTTTGTGTTAACGATTTACTGTAATAACTAAAAAATGAACTGTATATAAGGAAGTGACTGCACATCGTTACTCCTCGGGGAATTCTGCACCGTTGCGCATGCACAAAATACATGTCCCCCCTGCAGAATTTTTTTTTCTCCACAGAAAATCTATTCCACCAGAGAGGCGCTGCAATTATGCCTTTTGTCCACCAGGCGCTGCTGTGGTGCAAGAACAGAGAGCAGCTGCTCCTGGGCAAGTGCAGCCTCTTGTGGAGAGAGAGGAGGAGAGGCAGCTTTTCTCACAGCACCCTCCCTGCAGGGACACAGGCTATGGGGGGACAGGCATATATGGGGGAGATCAGAGCTGCTGCTAAAGACCTTGCAATCTCATTGTGTCCATTCAGGCTTCCAGAAGTATTTATATTAGCTGCTGCCCAATGGATGATAGTTGTGATTCTCTGGGTACTGGGTTACCATTGCAAAATTATGAGCTTTTCAGATACACAGACAATCATGTTGTACACTGGACAGTAGGGGCCTGATCTTGAACCCACTGAAGGCAAGAGCAAAACTCCTATTGCTTTCCATGGTACAGGATTGTAAGCTACTAAATTCCAGACAGATCTGTATATGTTGTCCATTAATAACAACCCCAAAGATTTTACAAATCATGCATTTGGTCCCCAAAATAGTATGAGATTGGTTTAGAAATCAAAAGATTTGTAAAATAATAAAATTCAGTTCTTTTTATTGGCTTTCTGGGTTTTGAAACTTCAGGATTCACGTTTTCAAGACTTACCCTGAAATCATAAGGGTTAGAAAGTTACTTTAAAAACCAAAAAAAAGCTGCGATTTTGATGTGATCGCATGACTCCAGGAAGTGGGGGTTTAAAAAACACCAAATATTGTGAGTGTTGTTATAAAATCACAAGAGTTGGCAACACCCGGTGGTTGAATTTTATTTTCATATGAAATTATACGATTATATGACACGATCTCCTGAGATAGCAGGGGGACTGCACTTGATGACCCAGTCATATGCTCCTGTGAAATGATTATAAGGGAAAAAATATTAACTTCTGGTGCAAGCAGGAATCCAAGAATGTTCCAAAAATATGAAAGCTGTGTCTGGAAATTCCTTCTTTGATTTTAATAGCTGGCGCTAAATGCTTTCACAGAAATGACAGTTAAGTCAGCCAAAGCCAAATGCATTTTCAGTATCTCAACATCACCTAAGGTTACACGGAGCATCAGTTTTGACACACATACCAAAAAAAAAAAAACCTCAGATATTAGACACTCATCAAGATCCACTTTTAAAATGGGCAAGCAAGAAAACAGAGCGAGATGCTTAAATAGTTAGTAGGAAAAGGTCGAACAGAATTTTAGAGTTCTTATTTAAGCCATACTTTGAGTATGTCTACACTGCAATAAAACACCTGCAGCTGGTCCACATCAGCTGACTCTGGGATGGGGGGAGGGTCTCAGAGTTCAGGCTCCAGCCTGAGCCCAAATATCTACGCTGCAATTTTATAGCCCCACAGCCTGACCCTACGAGCCCAAGTCAGCTGACCCAGGCCTGCTGCCAGTGTTTTATTGCAGTGTAGACAAACTCTTGATTCCTGTGCTATTAGTCTCAAAGCCTCCTATAGGCTGATCTGGCTCTGCCGTCCTACTCCTGAATCTGCAGGGCTGAATGTCTTTTGCAGTGCCAGCTTCCAGTCTTCACTAATACCCTGTGATGAGTGCAAAGCAAGAAACTCATGGGTGACACATCCACAAGGTGACCCTAAGCAATGATGACAGAACTATCCATAGGCCTCATTCAGCAAACCAGAACCCACACAAGCAATCAGCCAGCTAAAACGTCCCATTGAAATCAACGGGACTACTACATTAGTAATAATTATTGGCAAAAGTGACAGGTCTGTGGGATCAGGCACCAAAAGTCCTCAGGTTTCTTCCAAACTGTCATTGCACATCTCACTTGGGCACAGTTTGGAAGCCTTTGGTTTAAGTATGTCTGCAGTTCAAGGTTTATCACAATCAGAGAGAGATGACAGATTATTAATATTAGCAAGGCAATTCAGTAGCTCACGAGCAACGGAATACAGTGTGAGTATATGCTAGAAAGACAGACCCTTGCATCAAAACAAGGAATAAATCCTATTTTATTAATTTCAAATATACTATTCCGATTCTCTAGACATAATAATAAAATTGGAAGCCCAGCCCTTATATCATTTTTTCAGGGAAAACATCTTAGCTGTAATTGAATGTCAAATAATTATTTGCTTTTCTGATGTTTTATTAACAAAACCAGCAAGAGTGAAATAAACTGTCTACGCTTCCTAATTCTGTAATTATGTAATGCCTCTTCTTTATTGGATGAGAATGTCTGTGTTGATGCAATGTCTGTTCAGAGCTTGCCATGACGACAGTAGCGCTTGTCAGTGGTATGGTAAATCTCTTCCATATTTGCATATATTTTAAATACTCAACAATTAATTAGATACTTGAGAACCTATAGTACCTTAGTAAAAACAGAGCATCAGACTAGAAGAACTCAATAGCTGGCTAGCTCTGTAGGACATATATTTATCTTCCAAAGACTCTTACTGCAGGAGAGTTTAGGACAGCTCTGCAAGCTTGAAGCGTCTCATGTGCCTCGCTCACTTTCCCTAGATGGCACTGCAGAGTTTTCATTTTGAGTACAGGAAATGTAAACTCTTTTTACATCTAAAGTTATTACATTTATGATGCAACATTTACTGTGATATAACAACCCCACCAATGTGGGATAATGGCTACAAATGGTTACAACAACCTTAATGATTTGGCCGGTTTTCCAGAGAATAGTGTTTTTGGGTGCCCAACCTGAGACACCGTTAGGGGGCCTCATTTACAGAAACTGCTGAGCACACCCTCTACAAATCAGCCCCCTTCAAAGGATCTCAAGTTGAGCACCCAAAATCACTTCTGAAAGTGGCTTTTTCTCTCGCTCGTCGCCTTCCGTTCTCGGTCTAAACAGGTGTTTCACTTAAGCACAATTGAACCAAAGAACATGTTCTGTTAAATGGGGTAATGAAAAAATGGCATCAGGAACTGACAATGAGAACTGGAAGGAGGGACATTTAGCAGCGAGTGAGACTCACCAAGGGACTAGCCATTGATTTTGCATCCAGAGGACATGAAGCATCCGGGAATTGTTCTTGGAAATATCCATGACTTTTAGAGAATGGAAGACTCTAGACAGTGAAGTAAAGACTAATGCAAAGATGATGTAAAGGGCTGGAGAATCAGGCCCTTAAAATATAAAGGGAATTGGTACAGACGTGCTGTGTCCTGATATGGCTTCAGGGAATTAAGAATTGAATCCCCGTGAAGTGGACTATGCTGGAATTGAAGCCACAAAGTTCTGACCCAAACTTCCATAACGTTTGGTGGGGTTTGGATGCAGGATTTTGGTTTAAGCCAAGCGTTGCTCTCTTTATTGCCAGAATTGATTGCCTTGGTTAGTCAAGAGAAGATTTACTGCCTCTTAGTTTCATCTGAGCATGTTTGATTTTTTAAATTTTTTTTATCTGATGCCAAGGGAATCTTACCGATGTAAAAGTTCAAGCTGTGTTCACTTAGTAATGAAAAAGTCAGGGGCTAGATTCTTAGGTGGTGGAAATCAATATTGCTCCGCTGAAGCCAATGGATAAAGTTACAAGTGAAAGCCAGTGGGGCTAACAGGAAGCTGCACAGAAAGATCCTTTTGCCCATGTGCAGCCCTGTCGAAGGCAAAGGATTTCTGCATGTCTGTAAGAGTCTGCCCAGGCTGACCTGATTGCAGGATCCATTTTGTTTTACATATGCTGCACCACAGAATCCCGACTGGGACTCCGCACCTTGGACAAGATCGTGGCTCTGATCTTGGAAACACCTATGCATGTGTATAACTTTACCCACAAAAGTAGCCCCATTGAAGACAACAGTGCTTGAGTGTGGGCAGGACTGGAGTCTCTCTGATCCATGTGAGCGTAATCCTCACCCCTTTTTCTGCAGGTAAACTGCAGGAATTGGCTCGTTTTTAAAAAAAATATTTTTGGGAGTTAAAAAGAAAAATTAGGCGCAGTCAGGAATGACAGCAGTGGCAGATGACAGAAGTAGGAGCAGTGGTCTCAAGTTGCAGTGGGGGAGGCTAGGACAGATATTAGGAAAAGCTTTTTCACTAGGAGGGTGGCGAAGCACTGGAATGGGTTACCGAGGGAAGTGGTGGAATCTCCATCCTAAGAGGATTTTAAGGCCCAGCTTGACAAAGCCCGGGCTGGGGTGACTTAGTTGGGGTTGGTCCAGCTTTGAGCACGGGGCTGGACCAGATGACCCCCTGAGGTCCCTTCCAACCTTCATCTTCTATGGTTCTAAGATAGAACTCTCCACTGGAAAACAATCATTCCTATACAAATTATTTGAAAAGGCAAATATCAATTAAAAAAAAAAGTCCTTGAAATGTAGAAATGCAAAACTTCAGCGTTAAATACTATCCAATCTTTTCTGCACAATCCTTCTTCAAACTTCACATAATCCTTCCTAATGCCTGTCAGTGTCAGTCTCTCGTACACTCGACATTCAATTAGCAAGACCCTAAAGATAGCCCCACAAAGTCTACTGAGCGGCATTAGGAGATTAGAAAAGGATTAACTGCTAATTATACCAAGAAAGTTTGGGCATCATGCAATCACCAGGATCGGGCTGATTTTTAACATTCCCCCAGTGTCCGAGGTGGGTAGCCTTACTCAGATTGAGCAGTACCCCACCCCATGAATAGTCCCATGGAGCAATGGAGTAAAGTGTTACTCCGCAGGAGCAAGGGTGTCAGGAACTGACCCCTACTCTCATGGCTAAGGGCTGGCCTTCCCATGCAAATTCCTTGGAAGAGGAAGCATGGCTGTGCACTCTGCGTGTGACGCTTCCCAGGAGCACCCGACGTTGAGCAGCACCTTGCTACCATCTCCCTTTAACATGAAGAAGCCTCGTCTGTGCCTACCAGGGGCCAGCTGTCTGACTCCATCAGCCACACAAGCCTCCCCTCTCCGCCCACATAAGCGCCGCCGTCCCTCTGCAGGCTGGCGGTAGGCACGCCCCAACCTGAGCTTCTGAGCGGCTCTCGGGGCGTCCAGGCCCTGATGCACTGGACACTCACAGAAGTTCCAGGTGTGTTACTCCAAAGCATGCTATGACCTCGGTTTCCCAGTCCCACCAGAGGGTCACCGCTCCACTTAATGTACCGCTTGTTCATAGTGAAAACAAGAATCAGTTTATTTAACCAAGACTAGAGACTCGAGAAGGAGCGTGTAGAATTAATGGAAACAGTTACATATCAAATAACATCATCACACACGTTCTTAGAGCCTGGCCTTAATGAACAAAATATTTTCAGCTCCTATCGAGTTTCTCTCATCCCTGTCTTTCCCCCCAGTGCTGTACACCCTGGCTGGCCGTGACTCTCCATTCATAAAACAGTCATGCCGGCAACTTGCCTCCTAGGTAAAAAAAAAATAGGTACGCCCTGTTTCTGTAGATATATTCCAACAATGCATGGTCTGTATCTGTGAACAGGACATCCACCAACCATCCATAGCTGGTGGTTTTTTCCTGCATCTTTCTTGTCAATTTTGCAAACTCTGATTAGCTGCTGGCTCACCTTCTAAGACGCACAATGCAGACTGCTCAGCCAGGGACAGAAGGGTCTCCTACCCCCTGCCTGAATAGAACCTGTTCATCAACGTCTGGTGACCTGTCTTAACGTACATAGTTTGCATTACAGATACATAACTCCTTAAATATCATCTGCACATCCATCTTGCAGGGATCAGGATGACGAGGGTGTTACTGGCTATTGGTAAAGACCTCACACACCATCCTTTGGTGCAATATTATGCAGACGTCAGACCCCGGGGACCCCTGTAAACCCTTATGTATCTCTTACGCCCTCTGCCAGTTAGCACCCAGAGGTCCCTGGGTCACAGTGTGTCTGTAATATGAATGGGCATCTGTGGCATGAGCTGATAGCAAAAGGCAAGGCAGGTTTTTCCCAGATGGAACCGGCTTTACATTTCTTTACAGTGACAACCCCCCCTTTGAGGCACAGCTTTATGCTTATAGCAAGGAAAACTTGCCTCTCAAAACAATCTTCTTTGTACGAGACGCACTAAAGGGCCTCCTTGCTCTTTACCCTTGGGCTAGAATCCTGCCTCCTTTGTAGCACTGTAATTCCGGTGCTTTCTCCAGGGATGAGAGAGTAATTCTCAGGCGCAAAGGCAGTGAATCTGCTTCACAGGCGCTTCTGCATAACAGCCGGAAAGGCCTCTACAAACCCATCTGTCCCCAAGGGTGCAAGAAGTACCACAGATCCTGCCGCCCAGCCCCACACCAGACCTCCCCCTCTGCTTGCACATAGGGAGCTCCCTCATAGCCAGGCACCACGGTATACATTCCAGGGTTTGGACACTCACATTCTCACTCCACCCCGTACATAGAGGAGCCCCCCCTCTGGCAAGGAGTTCCACAGGTTGACTGTGCATTGTGTGGAGAATTACTTCCTTTTGTTTGTTTTAAGCCTGCGGCCTATTAATTTCATTTGGTGACCCCCTTACTTTTTGTGTTATGAGGAGTAAATAACACTTCCATATTTACTTTCTCCACACCAGTCATGATTTTAGAGACCTCTATCCTATTTCCCTTTAGTCATCTCTTTTCCAAGCTGAAAAGTCCCAGTCTTATTAATCTCTGCTCATATGGAAGCTTTTCCATACCCCTAACCATTTAAGTTGCCCTTTTCTGTATCTTTTCCAATTCCAATATATCTTTTTTAAGATGGGGCAATCAGACCTGCACACAGTATTCAAGATATGGGCATATAATAGATTTATAAACAGATGACATGATATTTTCTATCCCTTCTATCTCTATTATCTATCCCTTTTCTAATGATTCCCAAAATTCTGTTAGCTTTTTTGACTGCTGCTGCACATTAAGTAGATGTTTCCAGAGAACTATCCACAATGACTCCAAAATCTCTTTCTTGAGTGGTAGCAGCTAATTTAGACCCCATCATTTTGTATGTATAGTTGGGATTATGTTCTCCAATGTGTATTACTTTGCATTGATCAACACTGAATTTCAGCTGCCATTTTGTTACCCAGTCACCCAATTTTGTGAGATTCCTTTGTAACTCTTCGCAGTCTGCTTTTGACTTAACTATCTAGAGTAGTTTTGTATCTTCTGCACATTTTGCCACCTCACGGTTTACTCCTTTTTCCAGATCATTTATGAATATGTTGAACAGTACTGGTCCCAGTACAGACCCTTGGGGGACACCACTATTTACCTCTCCCCATTCTAAAAACTGACTATTTATTTCTACCCTTTGTTTTCTATCCTTTAACCAATGACTAATCCAGGAAAGACCCTTCCCTCTTATTCCATGACTGCTTACTTTGCGTAAGAGCCTTTGGTGAGGGACCTAGACAAAGGCTTTCTGAAAATCTAAGTACACTATATCCACTGGATCACTCTTGTCCACATGCTTGTTAAACCCCTCAGATAATTCTAGTAGATTGGTGAGGCATGATTTGCATTTATAAAAACCATGTTGACTCTTCCCCCAACAAATCGTATTTATCTATGAGTCTGATAATTCTATTCTTTACTGTAGTTTCAACCAATTTGCCTGGTACTAAAGTTAGACTTACTGGCCTGTAATTGTTGGGATCGCCTCTGAAGCCTTTTTAAAAAGTTGGTGTCACACTAGCTATTTTCCAGTCATCTGGTACAGAGGCTGATTTAAACGACAAGTTACATACCACAGTTAATAGTTCTGCAATTTCACATTTGTGTTACTTCAGAACTCTTGGGTGAATACCATCTGGTGACTTATTACTGTTCAGTTTATTAATTTGTTCCAAAATCTCCTCTAATGACACCTCAATCTGGGACAGTTCCTCGGATTTGTCACCTAAAAAGAACAGCTCAGATTTGGGATTCTCTCTCACATCCTCAGCTGTGAAGACCGATATAAAAAATTTTAGTTTCTCCACAAGAGGCTTATTTTCCTTGAGTGCCCCTTTAGCACCTCAGTCGTGCAAAGGGAACGTTTCTTCCTAACCCTATTACTTAAACTATCTTTGATATCCCCTGTGAAACAAGGGGGTTTAGAGCTGTTCCTCAGACTCTTGGTCTTTAGAATCAGGTTGCACAGTTCATTTCTTTCCTTCCCCCGTCGTAAAAAGAAGCCATTTTTTGGATGAAATACGGCAAACCATTTGTCCTGTCAGTTCACTTATGGCCAAAGCGTGGCAGTTAAATCCTGGGTTGCCCTGAGGGTGCTGCACCCCAGCCTCGCCTCAGCTGGGCCACACAACAATGCTGCTCTCAGCACACAAAGGGAGCGTGCCCACTGTGCCAGCTCATCCCAGGACGCCTCTCTGTGGCTGGACGGCTGTTGTCGAGAGGGCAAAGGTATTACAAAGGTGTCTGGCCCTTGGACTTACTACCTAAGGTTCCTTAATAATCATAATCCCTAGCTCTCACACAGGGCTTTTCATCTATAGGCCTCAAAGCGCTTTACAGAGATCAGAATGAGCTTCCCTTTTTACAGATGGGGAAACTGAGGCACAGAGTGGTGACGTGACTTGCCAAAGCTCACCCAGCAGGCCAGTGGCAGCTGAGACTGGAACGCTGAGCACCACTCCAGTGCTGCATCCACTAGGCAAAACTGCCTTCTGTGTGAGCCTTGCACTCTGCAGCCCACTGTGCAAAGGCTAGCCACCGCCTGTCTTTAACATTCGGCTAGTGCTCTGAGCCTGTTAGAAAGCCAGGGTGCCGCTGGCTGGCAGCGTGTCGTGCCGTGCGCACCCTTCCGTGAACGGTTCTGCCAGCGGTCCTCAGAACCATTGCCTCCGGAAGGATGACGGCTTGTGTCTCTGTGAGCTGCCGCCTACGAAACAACACTGGGCTGGTGTGTTTGTGACCAGACTGACAACCCCTCGCAGCTAAAATCACAGCTGTCCAGAACAGAGACGAGCGCATGTGGGATATTGTAGGAGGCAGGTTCACTTTCAAGGCCCCCCCACACGCTGCTCTCTCTTACACACCGCACAGGGCATCAGAAGGCCGCAAGACTGCAGCACCGTGACTGCATCTGCATTGTCCCTCCTGCCCCCAAGGCTCAGGGCTGGTGCCGCGTAATTTGGGGAGGGGGCAGGGAAGGAGCAGGACAGCAGGCATGGCACGCTCCCTTCGGACACGGGCAATTATTGAAGCAGCAATCCACCCACAAATGATCATAGTAACTCCCCCTGTGTGGCTGCAAGTCCCTTCCTAAGGGGGTATTTTCTCCAGCACTTGGGGTGGGGAGGGGAGCCCTGCATTACCATGGGGCAGCAGGAAGTCACAATAAATGTGGCAGAGGCCCTCCAAGTGTCTCAAGGTCAATGCGGATCAGCACGAGACCTTCGTGCTTGTTTAGGGGGTTGTGAGACACAACGCCGATCTTTTCATTCACCTCAGGGACTGCCAGTGGCCTAGATTTGCAATGGTTCCTTATCTATATGACTTCTTCCCCTGAGACATCAGCCAAACATGGACCCTTTTATCCTACCCCCACCAAGGCTTTTGTGGTTTTGATACAAAGGATGCCAGATTCAACCCTCTTCGCCCCCTTGCCCCCAAACCCCATCCTGACCAGCATTTTCAGTTTGCAAAAGCAAAGCAACTCTGGCGAGGTTCAGGAAACCCATCACACAGCCCCCTCCACTCATCCTGCTTAGTGCACACGCAAACTGATTTCCTAAGGCTAGGTATGCAGCATACATACCTCTGGGGAAATATGTCGTCTATTGTACCAGCATAGGCTATATTACTGCATGCAGATAGGTAAGGAAATCTGAGAGGAGTTGCGCTATAGCATTTAGACAGAACCCTTTCTCCCAGGGGCTGCCTCACAGCCCAGTATTTTTCCCTCACTGGCGAAGGATCCCACTTATTGCAATGTCCTGTATCCTTCCTTCTCCTGCCTAAATAGTTACTTCAGAGCCTCTGTCTACCTCTTTCCAGGAGGGGTTTCAATGAGAGGAAACAAGCTAGCCTGACTCTGAGTTTATTTCCAAAAGCCATTACTGAGGGCTTCGCTCCACTTGCTCTTTTCGCTCCCTTTCTCTTTTATATATTCACTCACTCCTTCCATTATGGGAGGGTGGACGTTTAGTATAACCTTCTACTCTCTGTGCCAAAAGCAATAACGCGGGCACTGGAGAATAGTGAGTGGTATGCCCTCAGGCCCATCCGAAACCAGGGTTTTATCCCCGTTAGCAAATCGGTCTTTAAACTCATTTAAATACAGTTGCAGCTAGAAGAGCTCTTTCCTTGGCTTGCCTGGCTGGCGTGTGTTAAAAAACACAACGCTTTATTGCTCCACCCGTGGGCTTGGTGCAGATTGGGAAAGTGAAGGACATTTCCAAACACCTTTGCATTCCCAATATAGCCAGGGGCCTCCCAGCCTCTACAGTAAATTATAGCAGCCTCAAAGGCTGCTCTAGCTTACACCCTGGATGCAGTGTTACCCTAGGAGATCATCTATTTAGGTGAGACTAGTCAGAATGCAGCCTCCTCCCACTGCACCCCTACCACGTCCTTTGAGCCGGGGACTAGGAGGAAGGCTGCCACAAAATGGTACTGGCAGCTCTCACCAAGACGTAGACACAGGGATCATGTCCAGCCCCTCCACACAGCTTCACAAAACAGAGCCAGGCCCATGTTTTCGGGCCCTACAGGAGCTGTCTGCACAGCATTTCGGAGCAAGCAGAAGTGAGCTCCCGGCTCGCGTCAATGAACTTGGGCTTGCACAAGTGCTCTAAAAATATCTGTGAAGCCAGCTAGAAGTTGTGGCTCAGAATCCCAGCCCCTGCCCTAGACTTCAGAGCCCGCACTCCAGCCTGAGATACAGCTTCAAAATGCCATCCACACGTTATTTTTAGAGCATTCCTGCTAGCCTGACGTTGTTGAGCTGGGCTCGACTCCCATTCCCTCCAAAATGTGGACAGACAGACCTCCAGACTCTACAGTCCAGAGCACATTTTTAAAAACACTTCTACAACAGTTTGGCTCTGTCCTCTTTTGGCTGACTGCACTGCATTAGAAACTCTCGTTTGATTAGCACCATGGCTCGTTTATTATTTGGCTGAGCAGCGACAGCGTGCGTGGAGCTGTAGAGAACAAGGAGCGGTGAAGGCCCCTGATCTCAGGGCAACTTAAAACCTAAGGGTCAAATTCTGTCTTGATTGATGCCCTAAGTATTCCCACTGGGTTTAGGAAAGCTGGTTTGGATCAGGTTTAAACACGGCAAACACCTGCGTTAGATGGGTGCGTAGAAAATTCATGCTGACGACTGTTCTTTCCTCACAAAAGCTTACAGTAATATAAAATGGTGCCAAGCACTTCATTTGGCTCATGAGCATGCAAAAAGACTTCCTGAAGGAAAAGCTGGCAGCTCTTGGATCAATACGGGGAATTGCTTTTGGACGAACACTACGTGAAAACTCATGGGTCCCCAATATGCTACATTTTGTACCTCAGAGCTCAGGATAACATGCAGCAGCAACATGGAGATTGCTACGGATACCATAAATATGGTCACTGTGTTCTTTGCCGCTTTTATGGCTTTTTAAGTCTCTATCCATGCTGCCCAAATTACTGGCTCAGTTTAATTACAAAAAAAATGTGTCTTAAATAAGGCTGCGGAAGGTTCCAAAAACCCCAGCGTGTCAGGAGCTCGGGCATATTTTCCATCTTGGCTGATCTCAGATGATGAGATCGTGTCCCTTTACAGTGCAAAGAGCCACCTTCCCAAATGTCCCCTTTTTATTTCTCTCTCCATCTGCCGGTGCAACTGGAATTCTGCTCATCAAAATCCTTCCTCAAAGCGTGCTTCTCCTGCAAGGCCTATTTGCACAATCCAAGTTTAAATAAAAAAGCAAAGCAACATTAAAAAACCAAAGAGCCTTTCACACTGCACTGAGGTTTCACCATCACCCGGGCAGAACCAGCTCCAGTGTATCATGCATCCGTATTCTTCCAGCCCACTCCTACCACCCCTATACATACGAAGAGTGCCAGTGACTTAACAGGACTGCTAAGGCATTCCTTCGCAATCTGTGGTCCGGGGGCCAAAAGTGGCCCATGGGGGCTTTCAAAGTGGCTCGTGGCTCCCCTCCTGCTGGCTGCAGAAGGGAGCCGCTGCCGAAGGACCAAGGTGGAGCATGGCTAAAAGACCAGTACCTGCTCTTTGCTGCAGCCAAGGGGATGGGAGATCAGCGCTCCCCTCTCCTGGCTGTAGCACGGAGCATGGCAAAGCGCCCTGCGCTGGGGTCCCTTCTCGAGCCAGAGGGTGGGGAGCACTGATCTCCCATCCCCCTGGCTGCAGAAGGGAGCCATTGCCTAGGGACCCAGGTGGAGCACACAGGGCTACAGGAAATGTGCGGTTTCCCTACTGCAGCCCAGGGGACGGGAGATCAGTGAGGAGGGAGGCAGCCTTCTTACTGAACTCCTTCTGGATGGCTGCAGTTGGGGGGGCACAGGAAGGGCTGCTGGCGGAGACTGGTAGCCCCTCAGAATTGTAACAATTATATCTGTGACCCTCGAGCTAAAAAGCTTGGAAACCACTGGCTTAAGGCAATGAAAACTACTCACCTAAAGGTTTCCAAGTTAAACTTTGTGGAATGTAGCTTCCAGAAGGCAGGTTCTACCAGCATCAATCACACTGATGGTTCCCAGTATAATAACAATAGTAGCTCAGGGATGCCCATTTGCTTTGGCTTCTCTAGTGGATTTATATGGGCAGCGGTATTTATTTCCTCCTCCCTTTTCCCAAAGAGTTTAGCGGCCTCTAACACTACAACAGAGTAAACATGTCTGTGTCTGTTTTCTGACCAGCATCTGTGCCAGTGAGCCTTGCAACTGGAAGGCTACGTCATGTTATATTTATATAACTATTAAGGAATATAGACCCCGAGCCTCAGCTGCATCTGCAGACGCCCAGCGCAACTTAATGGAACGGCAGCTGTAAGCCAGCTTTTTGTTCCTCTGATGCTTGGCTGCTGTGCTTGGAGGCTGCTCTATCTTGTGCCAACTGCCATTGACCACCAGAGGCCATCAGAGCAGCTGAAGGTTAGAGCATAGAGAAACCCCGGTTCCCGAGCAGGCAAGAAAGGGAGGTGATACATGATGCTGTTCTGCGGGCACTATAACATCAGAGCATCCCCGTACAGTGTGGTAAATCTTCCCTGGCTGGCTGGACAAGCTTTAAGGAAGCTTTGCACCAGTGTAGCAGTTGCATGCAGTCTGCTTTGTGGTCCATGATGTCTAAGCCAATATGTGCAGTAATCTACACCTCCAAAAGATTCTCACCTCTATTAATGAAACAATGGGCATGAGTGTTTCATGTATAAACAGCTAAACTGTTCTGATAACCCTGATATACCATATCCCTTTTCAAATGTAACACTGCACGCACTGTACAGAACAAACACAAGCGAGGCAGCTATTATTTTGGCTATTTTACTGCAAGTGGTAAAAAACAAAGAAAGCGCATCAAGCTGAGACAGTCCTGCAGAGCATGAGGGGAGAGAAAAATGTGATCTATCAATGGGCATTTTTATTAGTGCCCTTCAGCACAGTATCTAAGTGCTGTGAAGACAGCAATGCATTCTCAATTGATTTGAATCACAACCGGTGTTATAACCGCCTATCTTCATTCTTCCAGAGGCACATTCCTAGATTTCTGTTTTCAGCAGAGAAATCATTTTCTATATACTTGTCAGAGCATTTGAGTCCTGTTCCGCTCCAGCTGAAGGCAATGACAGAACACCCAGTGACTCCAGCAGCGTCCGACTGGACCCATCTTGAGCTAATTCGGAAACAACAGTAAAGTGGTTGCATTTTACAAAACCTCCAGCCTTAAGATGTCATCAATATCTGAACCTGTCTGCTCGTGCAGTAACTCATTTTATTCATTTAAAATTCAAACCTGGATTATAGTTAAAATATCGGCCAAATGCCTAGCTTCTTAGATAAGTATTCTCGTTTGTACAAACCTATAGAAGTGAAAAATGTAAATGAGTACATTCATTTATATTTCAAGAACCTGCAACATATGCATCTTGAAAAGAGGTGTCAGGGTTTTTGGTGGGGGAGAAAGGGAGTTAATTAAAACAGGATCAGAGTATCCAAAGACACCACGGGCTGGATTCTCAGCTGATGTAAATCAGTGTAGGTGCATTGAAGTCCAGGGGGTTGGACTAGATACCTCCTGAGGTCCCTTCCAACTCTAATATTCTATGAATTGGGCCAATCTGCACCAGCTGAGAATCTGGCCTATTCTGGGAAATTCCATCCCTAAAGGTTGAGGATCTGAAGTTCTGACAGCCGCTCTGTCTCCCCTGTAAGGTGAACGTAAAATTCAGGAACATCTGGCCTAAGGTATAGTAACCTGCCTTTTCACCACAGAGATCTCGGTACTTTGGATCCACTTAAATGCTCTGCGTTAGTTACCTTCCCCAGTAACATATCTGCTCGTCAACAATCCAAACTCCTTGAGCTGTCCCTCATAAATCACAATCTTCAAACCTGGCAACGCCTTTGTTGCCCTCACACTATGTCTTCGCTAAGGCAACAGTATCCTTTGGAGGACGGTTACCAGCGCCACACATGCCATTCCAGGAGGAATCTGATTTGGTTTTATAGCTAAGGCTGCAGATATTTATTTCTATTTATTCTCTAAGGCAGCCTAATAATGACAGAGAACGTCCTGGCCTATGCTGACTGCAGGCCCAGGATCCCTCTTGCTTCACATTAAGATTTTCTCTCTCCCCCCACACAGTCTCCATCTTACCTGCCTTGGCCGTTCCCTGTCTCCTCCAGCTCTCCCCACATGACTCCCATCCTCACTGTCATGTTTCTACTGCTGCCATACTGCCCACCACTGGCTGTCTCCTTCGTGGCACTGCTCAATCTTGTCCGGGGTATTTTAGTAACGTTCTCATGCCCCAGGAGCCTGCGTAGCATCGAGTTTGCTGCGCTGTTGGTCCCGCTGCAGCCTATCTGAGCCAATGCGGGGGAGAAGGAGGACTGGTCGGAAGATGGCGCGACACAACCGAGGAAGACAAGCCGTTGGGGTCAGGTAAAAGCAAATCGGATCCTCTTGGCATCGTAGCAAAGCCTTTCTACGTTAGCTCCACTGAATAGGTAGAGGACTCCTAGCACACTAGTTGAAGGACACCTACGGACAAAAACAGACTAGCTAATCATGACTGGGGCTCTGCAAGCACGGACCATCCCCGGAGTGATTAACAAGTGTGCTGTGTCTAAACATCAGTGGAGAAGAGGACTTCTCCTTTTACCCAAGTGCATGCTGGGAGCAGACTGAAGCCAGGGGAAGGAGAGAAGTTCAGAACTCAGATGGAGATGGGGCTCCTCTCTGGCTGTCAGAGACGCTCTCTATAACAAAACTCGGACTCAGTGAGGTAGGTTGGAAAGCAGCGGGATGGGTTAGACCAGGCCCAGCAGTAATAAGTTATTATCGGATGACATTTGGGGGATCAGTAGATCCTAGTCCTGATTCTGACTTGCTGGGTGTCCTTGGACAAATCACTTAGCCTCTTTGTGCCTCAGTTTTTCCATTTGGAAGTTGAAACAACAATTTTGAAACTTGGGTGCCTGAAATCAGGCTCCTAAATCTGTATTTGGGATTCTACGCCTGATTTTCAGATGTTTTGAGCATCCATAAATCTCACGGAAACCCAGGGGAGTTGCAGTGCTCATCCCCTCCGTTAAAAATCAGGCATAAAGGAGCCAAACTTTAGGCACCCCAGGTTTGAAAATTTGGGCCACTATTTTTGCCTTCCACTGAATTGTGTTTCATTTAGGATTTATATTGTGAGTGTCCTGGGCATCCCCCTACAAACCTGAATGACAAATGAGAAGACCATACAGAGAAATGCAAGCAGATGTATGAAGAGCACTTTAAAGGACAGAGGGGAAAGCAGAGCGGAGCAGAAGCAGCATGTTTCCTCAAGAAAAATGTCATGTCCCAGGAGAGAACCGGGCAGGTCCACACATACAGTACCATTAGAGACAGAGGAGAAATCTCCTCACAGCGAGCAGGCACAAGGAGGCAGAAGCAGAGTGCTGATGACTGCACGCAAGATTAGGCAACCGGATGCAAGTGAACAACGTGTTAACCAGAACCTACGACTGAGAAAACAGGAACATGGAAATAAGAGAAAACATGGCTTCTGGTTCCTCCCTTAGTGTGATGTATGAACCACTGATCACCCGCTAACACAGATGCCGTCACAGGGGAACAAGCCAGATACTGAAAGCTCTACAAAATACCACCTCGCTGATGCATTATCATTTTCAGCCTAATGAATTACCATTTATTTGATCAAAACCCAAAATTAAAAAAGTAAGGCGGATGAGAGTTGCCAAAGAATACCCGTATAATGGACAGCTACATCACGCATCTCACCATTTCTTTACTTAGATTTTGGTTACATAAGAACACCGCACCAAAAGTAATGAAACACTTTCCATTTCCTCAGTAGAGACTTATATCTAAGGATCTCAAAGTAGTTTTCAGTTGCTAATTAATGAAGTGTGCATAATCATGGGAGAGAGATGGGGAAACTAAGGCACAGAGGCATCCAGTCAAGTTTTCAAAGGTGACCACTCATTTTGGTTGCCTCGGTTTTTGTGGGAACATCCTGAGGCACAAAATGTAGGCTCCAAACTCAAAGGCCATTCTTGGAAAATGCTGGCATGGGAACCCACAGCCATCAATAAGTTTCAAACTGGTCCTGTTTTCTTCTCTAGTCTAGTTGCAGCATAGGTGCTGAAACAAGCAGGGCAGTGGGGAGATGCTGCCATGTGCCCTGGCTTGACGTGGTTTCCATTATATACAGGATTTACAGTTTGGTTCAATGACTCTCTGCACCCCCACTATCAAAACTGGTCCAGCACCACTGAGTGGCAGGTAAAAAACAAGGTAATTTATTCCACAAACACAGCAGAAGCCTTTATTCCCTCCACCCATTCTATCTTGGTTACTTTTATGACCCCCATTGCCATAGCATCTGAGCACCTCACCACATTCCTGTGAGACAAGGAATTGCTAGTGTCCCCATTGTACAGATGGGGAAAAGTGAGAGGCTCAGTGATTTACCCAACATCATACACAAACCCTACAGCAGAGCAGGGGACCGAACCTTGATCTCCCAAATCCCAGACTAGCACCTTAACCACTGGACCATCCCACCTCTCATAAAAAGGAGGTGAGGTTGGTTTGGTTTTTTTTGAGCCAGGCAGTGTTGGATGGGCTGAACAGAAATCCTTGCAACAAGCTGTGCTGAAATGTCCTCCAAGCACAATACT
>ML675611.1:8722562-8756786 GCA_007922155.1 Mesoclemmys tuberculata | reverse complement strand
GGTAAAAACATGTTTTTAAAAAAAAACAGTGCCCCGAGTCCATTTTGAGAAAAGCTATAAATCCATGTGTGGGGGACTCAGAGACAGCAAAAAGGAAAAAACAACCTTGAAGTGAACCCATGATAACGGGGGCCGGACCCAGACATGGGAATTTTGCAGTCGCTGCAAAATAAGCTTTGCAAGTCAGCAGTAAAGTTACAAGGAGGGGGCTGCTGATAAGATGCTAAAGGAAGGGTCTATCATTGGCTTAGTGGATGAATTAGCTGAAGAAGAGATATAAAAGGACATTGTCAGATCAAGGCTTTCAGAGAGCCATGAAACAAGAAGGGAGTGCACCAGAATAGCACCGCGCAATGAATCTGATCAACCATTTCGCCTCTCTCCAGCTCATCGCTCAAAATAATAGGGTAGGGTGTTAGAGCTGATAACCCGTGGGGCTTTGTCCTGCGGATGATAACCTGGGTGTGAATATGATAGAGGTTCCACCTGGATGAAAATATAGTAACCTGGCCATGGTATATTTGTTTTTTTGCTGCAGCTGAGTTCATCCATATATGTGGTGAGTAGTGAGTGTGAATGTAAAAGCAGTAATAATTCTACTTGTATTCCAGGGGCAATTGTTGCTGTAACTCTTGGGGTAACTGTTTTGTGTACTTGTGTTATTGTAATCTGTTGTTTTTAAGTTTTATTTGGGTGTTAAAAATCTGTAAAAGAATAAGAGAAGATAATTTGTGGTAAGGTAAAAACTCCCAATAAATAGTAGTTATAGATTGAATATAAAAGATGTGTTATTGTATAACTGAGTAATGAATGATAGATTTATGAGCCGTTTACCAAGTCTTGGACTAAGACAGGTTTCAGCCACCCTCATCCGTCCACAAGTTGGTCGGGTGAATAGCAAGGGGGGCCTGTCTGAACCTAGTGATTCAACGGACAGGCGGAGTGACTGTAGCCACAAGGCTACCCTTTCCCCTTCCCAACTTATGAGCCTTTGTAGCTCCGTTGCTCAGTAGAGCTTCTGTGACTTCAAAGGACTCCTTCTGTATCTGTTTGTTTGCCTTTCCTTCCCCCCTCCCGCTAAATAAGCGTTCCGTTATCGGATTCATTCACCTCGTCAGTATTACGAGCTGAAATTGAAACGGTGCGGATTCCTCAATAAGTCAAACCTAAGTTGTACAAATGTGTGTTTGCAAGTGGGTGTTTTAAGAATCAATCTCTTTAGAAAATCCACTGTTTTAAGCAAGGAATAGAAAGTCCCATTTCAAGTTGTAAAACTGACACAGAGTCATAAATTAGTGAAAGTAAATGAGATAAGAAAGATACTTTTTCCCTCTCTCCTCCAAGCCCCCCGCCCGTCTAAGGCGTGGAACATAGACGAACTAAAAAGTTTTTAACCCTTTGTCACCACAATTTCAACAGTCAGCAACAATCTGCAGTTATTGATGGGAAAGGTCCCCCTTCCAATCTTTTTTCACTTATCTTAGGCGACCAACCTAATTTAAAGTGACCTCTGCCTCCCTGAAATGTTATTACTAACAGATGCCTAGACTGTCTTTCAAGAAAACATCTTGTTTTGACATTAATTTTTCTAATCAATTGACATGCTTTTATCCCTCGGTGTACTTTGCAAATGTCTCCTGAGATTCCATAGCTCCCCCTTGTGTCACAAAAGCATGGTTTTCCCTCACTTAAACCGAAGGCGAACATTTGTTGACCTTTGCATTATCTACTCTACCTCCTTGTCTACCCCATCCCTAAGCACAAACTCATCCTTTAGCATCAGAGATACAGTACAATCTAGCAGGTCTCTTGCTAATATCTTCATTGTAAAGCCTGCAATCATGTGCTTTTCATACATACTGCATGCCTGCCTCAGGGTCATAAATTAACCCCCTCCAAAGCAGTTTCAAATGGTGCTGGGTGTACTGATGAAGCCAATTTCAAGCAGAATTCTCGAAGGTGGACTCTAGAGCTGAAAGAACTAGAAAAAGGCCACAAAGCATCATAAGTCTGTGCTTGATAAGGAGGTCAACTGTAGTATTCTGAGTACGTTTGAAGCTAAATTAGGAAATGGAAATGTTTATACTTTAGAGGACTGAATTATTCATTTTCCAGATTAAAGAACAAATTTCTTAAGAGTTAAAAACAAGGCCAGAGAGAGAAGGAGATCAAATATAAAAAGATGCCCGAACGCTCTCCCCTTCTCAGATGCAGCAGCGACGCAAACATTTTGAGATGCTGCTTCTCACGGTGCAGAACTGTCAAGTTGTCCAACTGGATTTACATTAAAACAATACACTTTCCCTGACAGTCTCAAGATGATGCTTTACACATGCTGGCTTGTTCTAATAACCCTTGAAAAGTCAGAGGAGGTGAAGAGATACGTAAGAACCAGCCGAATCAAAGCAAGGCCACATAGCTACTCAATCTGGCCCATTTCCTCTCACAGAATATTGCTGATTTATCATTAGGTCCCAGTACTAAATGGAAACACCTTGGTGCTGGGTGAAAGACAGCGACAGGGAAATCTGAGTGTCTATACTTCATAGCTCATCTTTGTTGGGTGTTAGCCAATATCAGTCATCATAAAATGAGCTTAATGTAGTTATGTGCAAATGCAGGTAACAAACCCTGCAGAGCAACTTGGAACTTCTTCTCAAGCTGACCTCATCCCCTTTTCGAGAAGAACTCTGGATCCTGTGCCAGATATATACTGGAATAAGTCAACAGCTGGAAAATTCAAAGATGGATTCTCCAGGTCTATTTTGTCGTTCGTCCCCCGCCTCCATAGAAGGGGGTGTCAGTCACTGTTCCATACAGCTGCTGGAGTGGGACAAGAGGAAACAGGCACCCACGCTGTCCCCCCTACCAGCCTAGGGCAGATTCCTTTCCACATGGCCTTCTCCATCACAGGGAGACTTGGGGACAGCTATGGCCGGGGGATGCATTGGCAGTGTGGTCCCAATGGAGCCAGTCTGCCCCATGGGGCTCCAGAGCCAGTACAGGAGCACAGCTCCCCCATACAGGTGGCCCAGTGCCTTAGGTGGTTGCTCTTCTCATCAACACCAATCTTGGGGGACCCACTGGTTCTAGGAGAGGAGCCTGCTATCCATTCAATGGCACAGAGCAAACCCCTGCCACGTCACGGAATGATTTGGGAAAAATCTCCACCAGGGATCCTGGCAGTGCAGTCATCACGCAGATAGCAACACAATAGGGCATGCTCTAGACCTGTGGATTTAGACAACTTCCCTTGCTGATCATATCGTCTCCTCTCCTTCCTCATCCCGGCTGAGGTTTTCTTTTCCCCTCCCCTTCTCTCATTCCCATCCAGTTTGTTCTCCCCTGTTTATTGGACAAAGCCAAAGAGATTCCCACAGAAAGGTGCTGCTTGCGGGGCTCCCTTTAAACCTATAAAGTGTTCAGCTACTACAGAACAAAACTAAAAGCTATACTAGCAGGGGGGAGCTCAGGGGTGGTGGGGAGGAAGCTACAGACCAGAAGCAGGAGTGGGAGGGGAGCAAAATACTGAAGGAGAGATGGGGAACCCTGAATGGATGATATACATGAGGTCAGAAACTGCAATACAGAAAGAGAGAGTGTAAAGTGAGGAGTAGCCAGGATTAGAAGGCTAGAAAACCTTCACAAAAGAAGCAGAGTTAGCACTTTGCAGAAAAACTTTACATTAATTTCACACTCCTACAAACTGTGGCCGAATGCATGCCGTAGTCACACCCTACACACTACTGTAATAATCTTTGTACAGAACATGCCTCATGTGGTATCATCCGAAAAGCAATTACTTGCTGGTCTATAATAGCAGGGTGAAATGTGTGTAGTAACACTATATGTAAAGTTAGGAACCTAAACTGTAATTATGATTAAAACGTGTTTACCAGACAAGTCTGGGGAGGGAGCAAACTTGTTCCTCAAAGACAAAAGACAAGCTAAAGCCTCTAGCCAGGAGTCATCACAGTGGATCGCTATATACGTTTTAAAAGTGATCGCCACCCCCGCAAGCTGAGGAAATTCATAGCGACTACTCACGTGAGAAAAGATTACTTCTGTGAGTAAGAGTTACGGGCTCGGCAGTTCAGTTTGGGCTTGTACATCAAACACATCCGCGGGGGAGCTAGGTTGCCACCTTCTCAAACTTTGCCCTCTGAGATAAAGATTTGGCATCCTAAACTTGAGGCGTTTGGCTGGGAGCGCTATGCCCCTCCATTGCATTACCTCCAAAGGTCGTTTGGCACCACTTCATGCCCTTCGAAGTAAGGAACAACCCCATCATAACCAGGATTGTCCCTAACAATACAAGGGGTTCTACCCAGGAACTTTAGGATTCCGAGGCGGATTTTCTGGACCAAGGCAGTATATGTAGGTGATTCACATTCCGGTTCAAATATCAACTTGGGAAAATTTCAGTGTGTGTGTAGAGAGATAGGTGGCTCGTTTTGATTGTATTCTTATTTGCACCAAGCAAGAGGCATTGCCATCATAATAATAACCATGCACCAGCTATAATAAAACCGGAACTTTATGCTACCAAAGAGTTGCTGAGGAGGTCTGCCGAAGGTAAAACACGGATTGATATTCTGTGTCTAAGAAAAAGAAGAGAGCTTGCCCTTATAGTGACCCGCTCCCTAGCAGGTTCCCTGAGATGAGCTTTCATCTGCGTGCCAACACAATTCTCACAAAACGATTGACGTCACCTTACTTCTCCCCCACGATAAGGCGCAAGGTTAGGAATCAAATCCTAAAAAGCATGCAGAATTCCACCTTGACCAGCACAGGGCAAATAGCACAGTACTTTGTTCTGTTCACTCCTGGTTGGGGTCTCCTAGCTCTGGCTTTAATCTGCAGCTCTTGAACAGGCTTAGCCATGCTGTCCCACTGAAATATTGATGTGATACAAGTGGGGGAAACTATCAACTACAGCATTGCAGGTCAAGCTGGGGACCAAGTCACAGTGCGTGAGTTTAGACAACTCACCTGACCACTGTCTGCCTAACTGATATGACCCCATCACTGAAACTTGTAAGCGTCTCACAATCTTGAATGTATTTATCCTCATATCATCCCAATGAGTGCTATTACCCCTATTTACAGATAGGAAACTGAGGCACAGAGAGGTTATGTGACTTGCCCATGGTCACACAGGAAGTCTGTGGCAGAGCAGGGACTATTTGACCCTAACCACTGGGCCATTCTTCCACTAAGTGTCTCAGTTCTCCCAATCTGTCAAACAGGGGTAATGCCATTTTCCCACATCACACGGGTGTTGTGAGAATTAATTCATTAATATCTACGAAGCGCTTTGAGATCCACTGACAGAAGATGCCATAAAAGAGGGGGGGGAGAGCAAGTAGTTAAAATAGGAGTGAGATCTGTGGGACAGAGATCATCTTTGTTTCTTGTGTTTGTACAGTACCTAGCACAATGGGGTCCTGGTCCATGACTAGGGCTCCTCAGTGCTACTGCAATCCAAACAACAACAGAAGGAGACTGATCTGATCTTTGCAGAACTAACCACTAATGAATTAATTCATTAATTTAGTGATATTAACTAATGAATGTTAGACTAGGGTTTCCACAGTACTCCATGGCTATGTCTTCACAGACTGTGGCAAATTCGCCACCGTCAGATTGATTGAGTGGTCAGTGAAGACCCGCTCAGTCGATCCAGAAATCGACATATTAAGACCACCCTCTCAAGTGGCGCAGTTCAGTGAAGAAGGCCTGCAGAACAGAAGCAGAGAAGTCGACGGGAGTTACAAAAGTTTTTTGCGTAGCTTGCGTAACTCTGGTCGACTACCGCTGAATCTCCGAGGTAAGTGAAGACAAGCCCCATAGACTTATTAACAAAAGACAGGAGAATTTGGTTTTGCTCAGTTCCAAGCGCTAACACTTTGGGAATCAAAGTTCAGCAAGGGAACAGAAGTTGGTAAAGTTCACCTCCTGATATAAGCCACATCTGCTTAGCTGATCCTTAATGCCTTCTTCCCAGGTATGCATTCTCTACTGCCTTGCACCATGTGCAATCATTCCCACCTGTGCAAAGTGTATGCGTGGAGGGTGTAGATCACAGCCAGATCAGACGGGGAAGGTTTTACACTCACCGTGCACAGGTGTAAATAACGACACCTAGTGCACAACATTGGAGAATCAGGCCCGGAAGCTCTTCTATTTAGTTACAGTTTAATGGCAGAGTTGAAATTGATGGAAGCTTTGCCACTGATCTCTGTAGGGCCTGGATTTCACCCCACATGTTTTTCCTTCTATTGGTCTGCCACGGGTACGCTGGTCAATCACAGCAGAAAAAATGCTTCTGTGGAATCACAGTATTGCACACCCTGGGGTTTTTAGAATATTTAGAGAAAAATTTACAAGTGCCTTCTTCCAATTTAGTCATCCACCAGACTAAGGACTAACCCAACCCAGTGTCTCTAAAAGCACAACACAAAAGAAAGGGCCTTTGTGCCTGACATACATATGTTGAAGAACCTTCATGGTGCTTGTGTGTATCACAGCCTAGTGCTATACGGCCATCTGCTAGCAGACGAGACACACGTGCTGCAACATGAAGCCATAAGCAGCAATCTTACCATTTGACCTCATCCTTCCTTTTCTCTTCTACTGTTGCCTGCAAATCATAATGGGCAAAAATGCTGAGGGCAAGAACTATTGTGCGACACAGCCAAGTATAGAAAATGGACAACGTGATTATTTGTATTACGGGCCCCAGACAAAGCCAGGATCCCACTGTGCAAGATACTGTGCATCCACAAAAGGAGAGAGAGTCCCTGACCTGAAGAGTTTGAAGCCTGAATAGACCAGACGTACAAAGGGTAGGAGAAAGGAAGGATTCTTAGCCTCGTTTTATAGATGGGGAATTGAGACACAGAGATTATGAGACTTTACTCAAGGTCACACAAGAAGTCTAACAGAATAGAAGCCAAGTTCAGTGCCTTAACTGTAAACCCTCTTTCCTCCAATTTACTGACTTGAAAGCTAACACCTAAGGCCAGAAGGTCCTGGCAGTAGCTGGAAAGGGGGGAAGTGACAGGAGCTCTACTTCATCAAAAAATGACAAAAATCGGTGCTGCCAACTCTCGTGATTTTGTCATGAGTTTATGATAATTATTGTTTTCCTTAAAGCCCCAGCTCCTGCAGTCAAGTGAATATGTGATGATTTCAGCTTCTGTTCTTAAAGGAAAAGTACATTTCTAGCCCTTGTAGCTGTGGAGAAAGCTTCAAAATGTGCCATCAGCGCACCCCAAAGGCTCAAAAAGCAGAAGGCAAATGAAAGGAACACCACATCTCTTATATTTGCATAATCTCATTATCTTAAAGTCTATCTCATGATTTCTGGTGAGCCTGACTCATGATTTTTTGAACATTTGGAGTTGGCAATACCACAGGACATCCACCTTTTGGTACTTGTATAACAAATACCAAGTATGCCAAGTGTCCCCGGTCAGGTGGGCCCACCTACCCTAGGCCAAACCGGTCTGCAACCTGCACATGGGCACCCTGCCTCGAACTGCAACCACCACATGAAGTGCCCCAGACTGGTGACTTGCATTTAGGGCCTGGAACGTGACCTAGGCCATTGCTTAAAGGTAGATGCCACCACATCCCTCAAAGAAGCGTGCTTGCAAACACCTGAAATGCAAGCAACTGATAGTTGCCCATTTGAACCAACTGGAAAAAGCCAGGGCCTAATCCTGTGCCCAGTGCTTCCCGTGAGAAACATTGCAGGACCAGGCCCTAGGTTATAAGCAAACGATATCTCCCATAGACACCTATTGCTAATCTTGCGAGGAGGGTGGATGCAGCTGCTGACAAAAGCAAGAAGCAGTGAAGGAAGAGGCTTTATCCGCCCGCTCTGCCTTTAAGCGGGCTGCACCACTGGCCATTCACAGCACCTGAAAGAAGTGTCAGGATTAGCCAACGGAAGTCCTCCTAACAAGAAGTAGGCAATGTGACGATGCCAATGGTGACAGCAGTCCTCAGACCCCACCTAAGCAATCTGGTGCCAGTTCCGAGAGCCGAGACTCCTCCTTTTCCATTTCATACCTGTTCAACCCCACTGATGTGAATGGCCCAGTGTTACGCTAAGACAGTGTTTCTCAAACTTTTTGTATTGATCATCCCGTTCACACAGCAAGCCTCTGAGTGTGACCCCCCGGATCCTCCTGGGCTCCCATTCACCTCTAACCCGTGGGCCCGCCACTCCCGCTTCGCTCCTAACCCCTGCACCCCCTCTCCTGCGCCCACGTGGAGGAACTGCCTTGCATGCACAGAGCGGCTGGCACTGCTGCTCGCTCCCACCTCAAAAGCTGCTCCTCCATGCACCCTTCGGGGGCTGGTGGCTGGTGGAGGCGGGGGGAGCGAGGAGCAACATCAGGGCTCCCTGCATCCAGGCCACTTTCCCCATTTGGGCTGACAGACAAGGTGGATGAGGTAATAGCTTTTCTTGGACCAACATCGGCTGGTGACAGTCCAGCTTTCGAACTCACACGGAGCTCTTCTTCAGGTGTCAGCTTGTCTTTCTCGCCAGCCGAACTGGCCCAAGAAAAGGGAGCAGGGCCAACTGGGAGGAAGTGTTTTGGTGACGGGATTGAGGTTGATGCTCAGCTGGTCCAGGAGAGGGGACTGGCAGGGGACGCTGGGCTGGAGAACTCCCTTGGCAGCCATGTCCAGCCTCAGCGCAGTTCTATGGAGCCAGAGCTGACTTCAGACGCTTTTTCCTCTCTCGGTTTGTACCTGCTTGTTTGTCAATGTTTCCTCCGTGCAGGGACTTCAGGCCAAAGTTTTCAAGCCTCTACGCCTGAAGTTAAGCTCCTAAATCCATATTTCAGTGGCTAAATCTAGGGTTGCCATCTTTCTTATGCTGGAAAAATGGACCCCTTCTGCCCCGCCTCTTCCCAAAAGGCCCCGCCTCTGCCCCACCTCTTCTACAAAGGCCCCGCCCCTGCCCCACCTCTTCCCCAAAGGCCCCCCCCCCTGCCCCACCTCTTCCCCAAAGACCCTGCCCCTGCCCCACCTCTTCTACAAAGGCCCCAACCCCTGCCCCAACTCTTCCCAAAAGGCCCCGCCCCTGCCCCACCTCTTCCCCTAAGGTCCTGCCCCCTGCCCCACCTCTTCCCCAAAGGCCCCGCCCTGCTTGTCCTCTTCCCCCTGAGGCCCCTCCCCTGCTCTGCCTATTCCCCCAAAGCCCTGCCCCTGCCCCGCCTCTTTCCCCAAGGCCCCAACCTTGCTCTTCCTCTTCCCTCAAGACCCAGTTTTTTGCTTACTGCTCTTTCCCTCCCCCTTCCTTGTCCATCCTCTCCACCTCGCCCCCCTCCTCCCAGCTAGGCTCGCTCTGCTCCAGGGCTAAGACCCAGGAGCCTGCCTGCCTGCCCACAAGAGGCAGGCTAAAGGCAGCCCCAGGACTGGTGTGGGTTGATGACCTGGCACCTCCCTCCCACCTCTGACAACAGGACTTTTGGTTACCCCAGACTTCCCATTCAAACACTAGACACATGGCAACCCTAGCTAAATCTTAGGAGACAAAGGTGCTTGTTGGAAAATGTTTTGAATGAGCATTCAGGATGGGCAGCATTTCCAGAATGAAGATGGAGGCTGGTATAATACATGATAGCGAGGGCTGAGACAGGCTGCAAAGGTCCTTAACAAGGAAGATGAGCAGCTTATGCTTGATGCATTGGAGCTGGAGAAGCCAATGGAGGGATGCAGATGGAGAGCTAATGTGATCAAAGCGACCAGCCAGAAAAATGCTCTTTGCAGCAGAGTATGAATGGATATAAGTGGGGCAAGAAGGGATCGGTCAAGACTCCCCTCCTTTGCTTTAATTAAAGTATCTTTCGTTTCAGCCACAGAAGAGGTGAATGCTCCACTGAACAGCAGCCACCAGTAGATTTTCATATTTGGTCACTCGAGCCAGACATAAACCTGCGTGACGAGCAGTAGGATTGATGAACTCTAACTCCAGATGCTGCCTCTGTGACCAAACAGAACTGAGCTCTGTGTCGCAGTGGGCTTCTTGCATAGTAGAATGGAAAGTTTATGTCCCCCAGCCCTGTACCTTTTCATCTCCTTTTTTCTATTTTTCAGTACCGCCTTTTTCTAGAAAAGAGAGCAAGAGCAGGTCTGCAACCTAAAACGCTTCAGGGAAAACATGACATACTCCAGCAGCAGGGCTTCTCCCACTGGGGTAAGTTCTTCACCTCTCCGAGAGGCAGTAGCTATGTCGAAGGGAGAATTTTCCTGTTGACCTAGCGCTGTCTGCACGCAGGGTGAGGTTGGTTCAACTGTGTCGCTCAGGGGTGTGGATTTTTCACCCCCTTGAGCGACGTTGTTACCCCCGCCTAATTTCCTATTGCAGAAAGCGGTTGGTCAATGGGAGAATTCTCCCTTCGACATAGCTACTGCCTCTCAGAGAGGTGAAGTACTTCCAGATACGAAAGCATAGTAAAGCAATACCGAGTTATTGCTTTGATCTGGGGTCTGGAAAACCTGCCTTATTCTGAGCCACTAAAGGAGCAGCTGCCTACAGGAGGGTTACTTGCCCTTTACACTGAAACAGCGAGTGCTGGCCACTGTCAGAGACAGGATTAGATGGACCTTGTCAGCCATTCCGTGTTTTGTGCTGTGTCCTGGCCCATGACTGGGGCTCCGAGGTGTTATGGTAACGTAAATACATACGTTAATAATAATAATAATTCCTGTGGTCCAAGTTTAAAGCCCTCAGGCCAGGTTCTGGCCCCTGCTCTGGCTATTTCCTGCACCTCCAGTGGCACAAAGCAGCCAGAAAGCTGGCAGATCAAGCACATCAAGGGGTGGCTTAGAGCCACCCCAGCAACTCCGATACCCCTCCTCTCCTGCCCTCAGCACAAGGACCTGCCCAAGAGAAAGAGGTGTGTCTGGGCCCTTCGTGATGACCTCACCTGCCAGAAATGCTCACCCGGCTGTTGGCAGCCAGAATGAAGTCGAGCAGCCCTGAGACAGCTCTATTCTTTGCAAAAGGACCAAGGTAGCAGTCGGCCAGCCCCAGGATCAGGGAAAGGGGTGGGTACAGATGTGTTAACGCCATCTTTGCTCTCTCATGCACCAGCACTGGATTAACTAATCCATGGCTATTAGATTTTGTCAGGCCCCCGTATACAAGTCTTTTTCCTAATTTAAAACAAAATGCTCACAATTATGGCATCGAGGCTATTAACGCTACACTAAATTTGTCTTTTAATTAACATAAAGCCGTTCCGTGGTTACATTTCAGTCTTAAAACATATAAGGGGTCAGCAGCCTATGGCACACGTGCCCCACGTGGCACACAAGATGCACGGCACTCACACTCACACTGGGTCCACATCACATGGGAGAGGGGCGGAGGGGAGGGGGTAAAGACTTGGCACTCCATGTCCAAAAGTTTGCCGACCCCTATTTCTTCGGGGCCCCCCTTAGCCCGAGGCCCTGGGCTTCAGCCCCCAAAGCCCCTGCATTAATCCGGCCCTGCACACCACGCTCTGCAGAATGCCGCACATCAGTTCGGGATCTGTGCCTGATTAGGTCAAGTGGCATGAAGGCCAAATTCTGACTTTATTTACAGTGGGCACTCTTGAAAAGTTCCCATTTATCTTTCTACACTTAACTCAAGTATTTGCAGAACCACCCACTCTGAGTATCAGGTCCCCTGCTAATATCATAAATACCTTACGTAACAGGAAAGAGGAAAATGACCACATGTTAAGGGTGCCGAAGACACCAGAGTAAATCCAGAGCAAACCCACTGAAATCCAGCTGCAATGACCTATAGATTCACAGCAGTGTAACTCACACCAGAACTGGGCCTGCATCCACATTGTATTAAAGGTAAGTTATGCCTGTAATCATGAAATTCAAAAGTGGCTTTCCAGCTGAAAAACCATCCTCTCTGTGTAAAATGCTTGCTACAAATAAAAAGCTTGATACAATACGAGCACTGAGCTGAAGCACATTTTCTACCCTGGAATATCCAGTGCCCACAGTCTTCTGGGGAATGTGTGCACTACATTATTCACTAGCCTAGAAATAGACAACCTTTTCAGACACTTCTGCAGAAAGCAAGTTGCCTCAGGTAACCGCCAAATACTGCTCGCTCCCGTGTCATTTATAGTTCTCCACTGCTCCCTTGCGCAGCAAAACACAACCAATGGTCCAGTGACAGGACAAATGTGTTTTAAAAGAGTGGGCTGAAATGAATTTCTCAGCTGATAAACTTCATTTATTTAAAATACCACTGGGACTTAAAATACGGAGGGATACACACAATGTTACCAAGTTCCAATTTTCAGTGTCTGTATCTACATAGATGTCTGTCTTTTAAAAAACTCTCATTTGTAAGCATTATTTAACACTGGAGCAAATCTGTAACTGAACTTCCCATTTAAAGCCACAGAAAGAGACTATCACAGAACAGACATCACTTTGGAATAATAAATCAGAGAAAACACTAGCAAGGATTCAGATCGCAAAGGCTCAAAACCAGCAATTGACTTTGAAACGTGGCAAGGAAACCTCATTAATAAGTGAATAAATCTTAGTAGTTTTCGATAAGGAACAACCCCCCCATCCCAAAAAATCCATGTCTTTTCCCACTCTAACTTTACACACTGGGTGTTCGCTGGAGGAGGGGAATACAGTAACACACTGGGGAGAAGCAAAGACAGATTTTGACGAAAAATACAGAGTATCTTTTTAAGATCTGAGACACCAAGCGCATAAGAAATTGAGCTCTGATACTTAGCACTACCTGTTCAGAACTCAGTCTGTTTACTATTAATGAAAGAGAAATCACCGGAGTGTGGGGTTGGTCTTTTGGGACTGGGATTCGGGTGGTTTCTGGTCATTTCCCACCTCTGCCACAGACCTCACCTGTGACCTAGCACAAGTCACTTAACCTCTCTGTTCCCCAATCTCCTCCCTATAAAAGGGGGATGATCATATTTTTCTTTCTCCCACATTTTATCTGGCTTGTCCATTTGAACAGTAAAATCTTAAGAGGAGGGACTGCCTCGTACACACAACATGCACGTACAGCACCTAGCACAGTGGGGTACTCATTTCAGTTGTTACAACACTACAGTTTCTCAGGCTTTGATCTTGTAGATCTAGGCAGCATTGAGGTTAGTCAGTAACTGAATTGGAAACACCACTGTTGCCCTACTTAGCAGCCTGTTTGGCCTCTGGACTCCTAGATGGCTTTTTTTCTCTACTGAAAGCCTTTGAGCTGGCCATTTCAATAGAAACTCAAATCTGGAAACAGCCCTGTCACCTGAAATGTTGTTAGCAGCACTGGTGGGCAAAAGCAAGAAGCACAGAAACCAGAGTTGGGATGCTTTCAAATTAAGCCTGTGATCACAAAGCTAAACTGCAAACTGCTCAAGGCGCCCAATTAAGCTTCATAAACGAAAGTCAAATGGAAAGGTGCCCGGCTGCCTCCGAAGGCTCGTACTGCAGGGCAGCCAGGGGAGGGAGGAATACAGCTGGTGCTGTGTCTCTCTATTGAAACCAGGCCACCCAAAGCTAGCAGCACTCCACACACAAGGGAACTTCAAAGGAAAGTTTCCTCCTCACGAAAGCCCTTCTGAGACAGTTGAGGTTGTCTCACTCCTCCCCTGTGGTTCCTAGAAAAAGGAAGTAAAACATCAGAGACCAACCATCCCCCTGAGCCGAAACCAATTCCCATTGAGGTATATGGTGGGGGGAGGCCCTGAATGGGATCCTGTTTCAAGACAAGGATTGGGCTCTAAGGGAGGCTTATAGGTTAGGAAAAAAGAAAAACAGAGCCTGGGAACAGCTCTGCTGTTGAAAGCTCCAGTTTGTCTTCCATTCTACTTGGGTTACGAGAGTTACAGTTAGAGAGCAGACTCCTCGGGACAGGGACCTCAGGTTGGAAACACGGCTGT
Source organism: Mesoclemmys tuberculata (assembly GCA_007922155.1). NCBI lineage: Eukaryota > Metazoa > Chordata > Testudines > Chelidae > Mesoclemmys > Mesoclemmys tuberculata. The sequence goes on along the minus strand of ML675611.1, from coordinate 8,742,834 downwards.
GTCCTTGTGGTGCTACAGAAATAAATCATCACGCATCTTTTTCCAAAATAATTTAAACCAGTGGGGATGAGTTATTGACTCACCATCTTTTTCCTTTTCCTCTTTGTTTTGTTTTTTACTGAATTCAAGAGCAGAGAGGACTCAACTTGGACAGCTTGTTCCTGGTGCAAAATGATGACTTCTTAGAGATCCCTGACCTGCTTTTTAATGCACTGGTAAAGGATCTACATTTTAAACCGAATAACAAATGTTTTTGTATTGTTAGCTGCTAGACTCTGTACTGGAAAAATGTGACACCCCTCCACCTCCGCCCTCCTGCCTCCTATGGAGGGTGGTATAGTAAAATGTGGATTGTCCGTGTAATGCAAAAGCCTTCTACCTACACAAGAGAAGCACAAATCGAGGCTAGGTATTCAGAAATTTCTAGTGCACTCAGAGGAGGATGGCTTCCCATCCAACAAGCAGGAATCTTTAGTCAGGTTCTTTGATTATTAACCTAATCCTGAATAAGTAATGTACAATGTAGTGTCTTAATGTTTTATTATAATTTTGCCTTAATAAAAAGTTTCAAAAAAATGATGCTGAAATACTAGTACACTACTTTTAAAACATGGCTTCCGAACATATGTATTTCACTGATTAATAATGGGGTAAATCCTGAATCTTTATTCAGTTTTTACATCATGACATGAGTAAGGACTTCAGAATCTGACGCAATAATATGCATCAAGATACTCCAAATAATAGGTTATGCTGTAATAATTCACACCTTCTCTGAGTTGGTAGGCACAGAACCTGCAGCCACTGCAACGTGTAAATTACTATACTATAACTCTCTCTTTGCTGGTTCTTCTTGCTTAAAACTGTGTCTGATATTCCACACACCATCCGTACAAAAAGCACTGAAATCATTATCTCTTTTGCCCGCAGAAACTCTAAAGTTTAAACGTATTGAAACATAATGAATAACCACTGAAATATATTTAATGCAAAGCTACCAAATAAGCTACCAAAACTCATCTAGTCTTAAGAACCCATCTGAAAACATAAGCCCAAATCTGTTCCTGCCCCAAGTTCTGCTCAGTGCAGGAAATGGGAGAGCCATCAGGGAGCTAGTTACAACTCCACAATTTGCAAGCAGTAGTTGATCCAGCCCTAGCCCCAACCAGGCATAAGTTACAGCAGCCCAGGCCTTGTCTACACTAGAAAGTGTTGTTGACGCAAGTTACAGCAATGATCAAGAAGCGTTAAAATTACAACGCTTGTGCCTCTCCACGCAGCACTCATGGTGTCACCAAAGCATGTCCAAAGTTGGTGCAAATGGTCCACAGCATGTAAGCAAACGACCCGGTCCCCTGCTCCACGTTGTCTTCCACCTCAACCTTCTTGTCCACAACTTCTTTATTGGGGTTGAGTCCAGTGTCCGCTGCCTCCGGACCCATGGAGTTATCCATGGCTCTCTTGGCGGTGGAGGTGGGGTTGCTGTTGAGGATGGCTTCCAACTCCTTATAGAAGGGGCAGGTCTTTGGCTCTGCACCAGAGCAATGGTTTGACTCTCTAGCCTTCTCATACCCCTGCTGCAGCTCCTTGATTTTCACACAGCACTGCAGCATGTCCCATTCACAGCCCTTCTCTGTCGTTAAACGAGAAATTTGATCATACATATCCAAGTTCCTTTAGCTGGAGTGGAGTTGGGACTGCACAGCCTCCTCTCCCCAAATGCTCCAGTGTGCTCCAAGTGGCAGAGCATTTGGTGTGCGAAGCTGCCATGGTCAGCTGGGAAGATGAGATGTGAGCTGTCCATGCTGACCAAGCAGGAAGTGGAATTTCAAAAATTCCTGGGACTTTAAAGGGAGCAGAGCAGATGGCTATAGCACAGCAGAATTCAAACTGATGGCCAGAGCAGCCAGGGTGGGCATTGTGGGACACTTCCTAGAGGCCATTTACCATGACATAACCAAGCATCGGGTCTACCCTGACACTTTGTTGTGAAAAGTTTGGGCAAAAAGGTCTATGCCTCTCATTGAGGTGGTTTTATTTTGTTGCAAAATCAAGGGAGTTGGGTTGGCAGGGGGTAGGGATGATTGTAGTGTGTACACCATTACAGTTTTAGGGCAAAAACTGACTTTGGTTAATAAAAGCCTGTAGTGTAGACCAGGCCCCAGTGGCTGGTCTAATTTATGCCAGCTGGCTATGTTTGCTAAAGGCTTCTCCTGCTGGAATTCTGTGCCACTACGCAATGCCGAATTTGCGCAGTATTAATGCTCCCTGCAGAATTTTATTTTTTCATGCAGAATATGTAATTTCCACCAAAATGCTTCCAGTTTCTGGTTTTGCATGTTTCAGATATAAAGGAGAACCCCATTTCTCTGAGCCTCCTTTACCCAGCTCTCTGGATTAACCGAACCACGGAGCTGACGATAGCTGGGGCTTGGGCTGTCAGCCCCACCGTGCGCCGGGTTGACATCAGGAGCCCCGCCAGCCATTCTCCAGTTCATCTGATCTAGCCCTGGTCTAAATTAGATCAGATAATCAGGATTACATTGTATTTAATTTCACTGAAACAGAAGATAACTATCAAGATACTTCAAGTTCTGTATTCCTATGCTTAATAAGGAATCTATTTGTCAAAAAACAGTTCCTGAATTTTTTGTTGATCTGTATTGTTAGAGACATACTTGCTGACAGGTATTTTGAAATAAATTACCAAAACAATTGAAACTGGCATGACTATATTGTGTTATTTTGAAAAACAAAATATACAGAATTCTGCAGAATTTTAAAATATGGTGTGCAGAATTTTTAATTTTTTGGCACAGAATTCCCACAGGAGTACTAAAGGTGCATACCCCAGTTGCAAATTAGAAGAGCAGAGCTGCACCCCACCCCAGTCAGGACATGTCCTCTCCTCTCCCTCCCTGTCACAACCCCCACACCTACATGGCTGGCCGGGATTGATAAAGAAGACAGCTCCAGCTAGATACTGTTTAGACCAACTGAGAATTTCTCTCCTACCAAGGAAATTCTCAGTTAGGCTAGATTCTGGGCCTTTTGAAATATGAAGGGGCTACAACTGGGGGAAGGAATCTGGCTATAGCCTTATGATTAATGTAGTTGTTTTTTACTGTCAGGCTAAAACTATGCAAGATACAAATACTATAAAGAAATCCCATGCAAGGTCCACTGTTTCCACCTGAACACAATACAGAGGCTATTCATGGTCACCCCAACATGGGCACACTACAAGGAAAAAGGGAACCTGCATAATTTGCCTGGGAAAACATTCTGAATTTCAATGAAAAACAGAATAAATTTTTATGACATTTTAGCCAAGTTTGCTCCTCATTTCTCAGCCAACTATATTCATGAGTGCCAAAAAAGGAGCCTGGTAGTCATGGCAGTTGCATTTGCATCCCCAGAGGTGTGTAGGTTGGCTGTGCTAGAGGGAGCAGCGGTTGAAGAGTTAAGCAGCATAGGCTGTCAGTGTTCAGGAAGCAGCGCGTCTAAAAGCCACGGGGCCTCCAATTTTCAGCCGTGGCCTGGAAGTTCACCGCGCAACCCAGGAGGCACTGCAAAGATAGGCTGGCTGTGCTCTGGCCCTGTGCTCTGGTGCCAGTTAAAGCAGCCTAAAGACTGCTCTAAATTATATCTGCTGCCAACAGGATCGTCATGACAGTGGGGAATTGCTGGGAGTCAGGGAAATTCCTGGCCATAACCCTGTGAAAGAGGTGGCAGAGCAGCTGCTATGCCAGCTCTACAGGCTATGTCATCACATCTCTCAATTAATTCAGATAACAACAAATGTGGAGTCCATGCTAGCTCTAAAACAAGGAAGTAATAAATAAATAGTTCTCGTGAAGCTCCCTGCAAACATTCCCTCTGCAGTCTAGTTCTCTACGCAAGCCAGGTGCACGGAAACAAGCGGTTGTCATCGCTTCCACAATGGCAAATGGTGTAACAGGATTTATGTCAGCCCTGTGCTTTCTGGTACCTACACGCTGCCTTTTGGGAAGGGTTTCTGCAAGCAGTGGCTAGGCCTAAGTGAACGATACAGAGCTGTATGGTCTAGATGTTAGAGCGAATGAATGTGAGTGAGGAGACTTGGGTTCCCTTCTCAGCTCTGAGACCTTTGAAGAGTTACATGGGGCAGATCCCCAGAGCTACGACTATTTACACCAGTTGGGGAGCTGCTGCTGCTGAAATCGCTGCTGCTGAATGATTTTACATGCCGACATGGGGGCTGAGCTCTTTTGGAAATCTGGCCCTCATTGTGGGTGCTGAGCAGTAGAAAATCTGGCCCATAAAGCTCTGTCTCAGTTAACCCTTCTAGCTTGCAGGGGTGTGCAGGTCTTGTTAATTGAAAGTGAAGCTGTGACCCATCTGTGCCTAGGGCAGCCACCTGAAAATGCCAAGGTCAGGGCAAAAGGAGAGCAGATTCTCCTAGCACTGGTGGGTGACCCTGAAGTCAGACTCCCCAAGCAGTCACAAACAAATGCTTCTGATTCCCCGCACTGGTCATCAAGAAGCTAGAACAAAATATACACAGCCCCCTTTGCTGCATTTCAATCTCTGGCTCCCAGTCAGCCCCTAGGTCCAGTAAAGAGATAAGTTATTGAAAACTCTGTGCTCTTTACTAAAAAGGTTCTCCTGATCCCTAAAGGACCAGCCACAGTACCAGATCAGTATAAGTTTGGATCTTACCCAAAATCCCACGCTGCCAGTCAATCCTTTAGTAACTAAAACTAAAGGTTTATTACAAAAGGAAAGAAACAAACTATAAGAGAAACATTAAAGGATTAAAGAATTGGATATCTACAAAAAAAAGTAAAAGTCCACATACATCAGGTTTTCATAAGAATTGTGGAGCTTACAAGCTAGTCTAGTCCCTCTGGTGTGCATCCGGTACCTGGATGGGTCTCAGTCCTTTGTTTCACAGCTTCAGTCGCAAATGAGTTGATCCAGAGGTAGGTGGTGAAGCGTGAAGGCTAACGACAAACTGGATGTGGTGCTGCTGTCTCTTTTGTCCTTTACCCTTTCCATGCTGCTTGAGGAAATTTACAGAAATAAGATGGAGTCCAGGGTCACATGAGTAACTCATCTGGTGACTCATAAAGTGTAACCCCTGGATTATTTCCCTGGGTTATTGTACCTTTGAGTTCCCTTAATGAGCCATCAAGCAGCTAGTGCTGCAGCCATCCTGTCTAGGGTATCGCCCAGAAACACAGCACAAGTTGAAATACAAGTTGAAATACGCCTTACATATTTATATTTAAATCTACATTTATTTACATTACAAATGACACACATAAACAATATGATCATATTTAGCAGATTATAACCTTCTAATGGCATCTGACATGGCATATCTCATATGAATTATTGTAACTTTGAAATATTGTTGTTAAATAATATCAGAAATGGTCCCCGTGATCCAGCCAGCATCACAAAAGCACTGAGAGATCCTCAGGACTGTTATTCGGGAAATGATGTGGGACTCTGTGGGTGCTGGCTGGCTCACATCTCTCTTTTTAGGGGCTACACAGGATGCCTGAGGCTGTCTGGTTGTCCTTCATCCCCATTTTCCAGGGGGAAGTCTAAAAAAAGGAAAACAAATCTAGGACAACTCTTAAAACAAGCAGGCACTTGGCTTTATCTGTTTTACTACACGCACTGCAAGAAGAAAAGCAAACACACTTTCCAGAGTACGCTTCCTTTACACCGTTACGATACTCGTCAAAGATTCGAGCAGTAGCTACTACCAGAGGTAAATCTGTGAGTTGTGTCAGAGAGAAATCATTTCCAATCAATAATTTTCTGACCAGGTGGATTTATTGATTCTGATTCTCTGGTGGCATGGCTCCACCTTGTCCATGAGCTGAGGACCAGGCCAATGTCAGTACAGTGTGGTGATTTAAACACAAGAGTAATACGAAATAAAACCATTAAGAAGGTAGGTTTGCAGTGGCATATACAAGATGCACGCAAGGCTGGATTTAGGGGCGGGCAATCCAAGCGACTCCTGGGATGCTGGACTGTGGAGGCACCGGGCTTAGGGTGCTGTTTTAGTTGTTAACGACAAAAGGGAAAACAGAGTACAGATTTACAGATCCTCGCGTGCAAATGTATCGTCTTCTGTGACAGGGATAAATCATACACGCAAATCGTGCATCAAAGTCATGAAATGGACTACAGATGCAATAAAAATAAGGTATTCAAAAGTTGAAGAAATGGGGGGGGGAAGAAAGACCGAAGATCCTTCTCGCCTGGGATGCCATTTGATCTAGGACCAGCCCTGGTTGCATGGGAAGTAGTCAGTAACTCCTGACACCAGGATCCAAATTAATTCCTTATTGCCATGTGGTCTAGCCAAGGTGGAAACAAGAGCTGACTTCTATTTTCAGTTGCACACGGTACTTCAGTTGGCTTTACTGGGAGCCAGACACACTTCCAAAACCAGTCTTTGACCCCGTTTGATGCAGTACACAACGGCAGCCCAGTTCTAGCTTGTACTGAATTTAGCAGCTCCTGAGTAGTAATTGACAGTTTAAGAAAAGGTCTGAAATATTACAAGTCTGGTCCCTGCTGTAAATTCAGCATTTTTAAATGTTCACATCCAGGTTTAAATTATTTATTACTAAGATTTCTTAATATAGACTTCAGGAAGGAAAGTTATTTCAGCAAAGAAAACGATCCACTTTCCGTGGCACTTGCTTTGCTGAGCGTACTTATACAGGACATTTAAGTCATCCATTTAACTTAAAGTGACGGATTGCCTGCACATGCAAAATTGAAAACACTTTATTTTTAGGCTCGAGTCGCAGAATTTCAACCTGACAATGAAAAACATCACAGTGATTTAATGACCACGCGGTTTGGCCAAGCCAGCAGTTTGCCGACACTCCATCCACAGACGTAAAGTGTCTGCTATTGAGCTTTCTCAGAGTGATTTTTTTTAACCCAGGAGTTTTAAATGTACCATACGGCAGACTTCAAGCCCAGATATAAGAAACCTGCTTCAATTACTATTAGTGTATTTATGCAGCTACTGCAAAAGTTAGCATGAAGGACGCACATTGTTCAGTGTAAAAGTAAAAAAGAGGAGGATGAGACAGAAGGGGGGGAAGGGAAAAGGCAGAGGTGCAGGGAAATGAAGCACCAAAGGGAAAGCTGAGAAATAGGGGAAATGATGGGAAAGGTGGCATGAAAGGAGAAGAAAGGATGGATTGTGCAATGTTTAAGGCACTGGGCTAGGACTTCGAAGATGCGACTTCAATTCCCTGCCCTGTCACAGGCCTTCATTCCCCATCTGTACAATGGGGGTCACAGCAATTTCCTCCCTCACAGGGTGCCGTGAGGATAAATAAAAACATTACAATTTGCGAAGTGCTTGAGAGCTACCGATGGAAAAGTGCAATATAACTGCTGGGTATTACTATTCCTGGAGAGAAAGAGAAGCGAGGAGAGAAGGGGTGAAGAGAGGCGCTCGTGGAGGAGGGAACAGTGGTGCAGCGCTTGAGGGAAAGAATCTGGAGACATTCTGCCTCTGGCGGTCAGAGGCAAAAGGACCCCAGAGCCGATGGGGAAAGTGTGCTCTTTAGTCTCAACTGCTACAGCTGTAGGACATCATGCGTCTCTCCTCAGCACAGCCCGGCAGCCACTGGAGGAAGAGGACAGATCAGAGCAACGCCTCACGTCATGCCCCACTTGGGAGCTTTCAGGAGTGCGCCCAGGCCATTTTGCACCTTGAGAATGCAGGTAGCTAAATTATGGCTGCCCCTTCCATGGAAGCCATAGGCTGGGGGAAGGGGTTTCCTGCCTCCTCTCTTCCCCAGCAGGGTGCTGGCAATGGTTTGGCTCAATGTGTTTCAGATACAAAGAAGCAGTTGTCCTTGTCAGCGTGGCTCTGCTCTCGCTCGTCACGCTTTCTAGCCACAGGAACAGAACGTGACATTTCCAGGGCTACAGGCTACATCCCCATTGTCATTTCATACCAAGTCACCGAGCAACGCACAACGTCACTTAACCAGACCCGACCCGACGACAAACAAACAACATGCTCAAGAGATGTTTTCCCCTCGGTATGTACCAAACGGTCGCTGGACTTGGCGACATGGCGCAAAGTTCAACCACATCACGCCCCTCAACTACAAAAATGACTAAAAACATTTCACTCCACACCGGCTCCGAGTTAATCAGCTGGAAATGGAACAAGGTGTTTCAAATACTACCCCCAAATCCCTCATTTTGTGTTTGGTTCTCCCAGGTTCTCCACCAAGCAAAACTGATTTACTTACTGCTCACTGGAAAAGCTACCGCCCAGCACTAAAAGATCCGGGGCGCACTGATAAAGAGGTTACCTGAATGCAGTGCCCACACAGCCACACTAGGAGTCCCATGCTTAGCCATGGAATCTGTATGAGAAGTAGTTGGCAAAGGACGGGGCACAGACATCTGTCTGGAGCTTGACAGTTCGTAGGCAAAGGCTTACCGAACTGACTAGTGATTTTGGGTGCCCAGCTTGATGCAGCATAAAGGGTTTTGTTTTTCAGAAGGTGGTTTTCTGCATTTTCTGAAAACCCAGCCCCTTTAAAAGGTCTTGAATTAGGCACCCAAAATCACGAGTCAGTTCTGAAAATCACTGCCTGAGGGCCCCTCTAACTTTCCCTCACTTCCCCCCGCCCCCGCCTGCTGTAGCCTTATTTGGAGCTACGGCCTCCGACGTTGAGGGAAGGAGGAAGGGTCAGTGCGACGCTGTGGAGGCAACAGCAGAGAACAAGAGCTACCATGGATAAGTCACCCCTGTCGATTTTGGAGGCGTCATCACAAAGAAGAAAAAGGGTTGCTTCCCAGCAGTATCTCCCGTTCTCTGGCATTGCCTTCAGAAGACCCACCCCTGACGGTAAATTAGCTAATAGTCACTTCCTCTAGGAGGCAGATTGAGGAGCCCTGCTAAGTGAACAGTAACAGACACTGTCCACCTGAAACCTGCATCTCTTCTCCATGTGGCCACCGGAAACCAGTGAGCCATGAAGGTGTGAACCAAACTCCATACAGCAAGCAGTCTGAGTTCAAGGTACTTTGTGGATCCCTGCCATTGGGCTGACTGAACACTAAGACATTCAGTGTTCCTGGACCTCAGGGAGTCCAGGACGTGATCTGATGCATTTACACTGATGCTCACTTTAAGACCCCTTTGCACAACCAGAGCAGTGTAAAGTGGCCCTGAGAAATCAGGTTCATACTTTTAGGGTAGGTCTACACTACCACTTAAATTGATCTAACTTAGGTCACTCATGGGGTGTGAAAAAGACACCCCTCCTCCCTCCACGCGACGCAAGTCACAGCAACCTAAGCGCTGTCCACACCAGCGCTATGATGATGGGAGATGGTGCAGCTGCGCCAGTGTGGCACTTCTAGTGTAGACCTGCCCTGAGAATATCTTTGAGCAGAAATGACCTGAATTTCAGATTTTTTTCTACAGGCCACAGTCTCAGTGACACAGCAGCTGATGACTCCTTTGACCTTGAGGGTATATAATCTCTGCCTATGGAGCTTTGGGGAAAAAACAGGCAGCGACATCAATGAGTTGGGATGAAAGCACAATATGACCTTGGTTAGAAATTTGGGGTGAGGCCTAAGTACCTCCTGGGCTTTGGAACGTGACAGAAGGCGGGCTGGCCATTCCATGCACGCCTCTGACGCACGTGAATTGCATCCACCACCAAGCGTTTGGCGAATATCCTGCCAGCTCCATGGCTGCTACTATCTTGCACTAAGAATGAACGTGGCATAATTCTTTCGTATTTGCTATCAAGAAGTGAAAGCAGGTCTCTCAAAGACCATGAACCAGTCCTGAGAGTTGAGCAGGGATTATGCTCAATCAGAATTTAAATTTTCCTTAGGTATTAATTCAGTTTTCAGTGATTCAAAATAGGATGAAGCCCAGTGTTTCTTTATGGGGATAAAGGATTAGACTACACTAACGGATCTGACGCCACAGGTATGTTTTTCATGGTCTAGGCAGCCAAGACCTCTTCTTGCAACATTTTCTCAGTAGAGAGAGCTCTAAAAAGAGATGGGAAAGGAGCAGGGGCTTGACATGGCCTTGAAATGAAGGAGATAGCCTTCTTGGATGATCTCTAGGATCCAGTGGTCTAACGAAACAGCTTATAATACTTGTCAGAAATGAAGCACACAATCTCCAAAGCATGGGGGGAAAGGAGACACATGAGGACCTGGATCTCATCAGCCTTGGTGCCTGGATGAAGGATCATATGTTCCCAGGTCTGAGGAGGAAGATCTGTGTCTCTCCTGATGGGGCCAGAAAAAGATTTTCACAGACTGTCTGGACCTCTGCCAGCAGCCTGTCCTAGACAATACCTGTCCCTTGTGAAGCCTACAAGCAAAATTCTCTGCAGGAAGCAGAATGTCCAAAATTCAGAGGTTTAGCCATGGTTTGGTGGCCTCCGATCTCTCCAAAACCTGACGCCTCTCTGGACTAAGGAGCTCTGCTCCTTCAAAGGGCAAATCTATTAGTTGTGCTTGAGGCTCAGCAGAAATGGCCAAATTCAAGAGCCATCCAGGTGCCCTAAAGGACTCAGCAGTGGCCAGAGACTTGGCAGCTATTTTACAGGAGGCCCCCCAAATATTTAAGGTCCTTCTGACCTTCTTAAAACCTTCCCATGAAATTTTGGAGCTGTGCTTCTTTTTCACTTCAAAACAAGTGAAACTTTTAAAAGCCACTTTTGCTTGACCTTTCAAGCTTCCTGAGCAGTGGCAGTGTAAGGGCCCTGTTTGAAATTTTCCCTATGGGCTGCGAAGAGGAGAGAAGGTGATGGAGAGAATGAGTCACGTACTATACGGCTGAACCCCTTTTCCTTGGCCAGGTTTTCTTCCCTAATTCTGATGCAGCGGGCACACATGTACAAACACATGCCTGGCTCTCACCAGTGGTCCACATCTGTTATGGAGGTGGGCTGTCTTTCCTGAGCCAACAAATGAAGTCGTCAATATATCAACTGCCAATGCTTTTGCCAACTGCGCATGACGCAAAAGGGCTATCGGGGCAACGTGACGGAATTTAAGCCAGGCAAGCAAAGACAGAGCATCACACGGCAGCAGTCACATGACTGAAAAAAACCAGTTTAGACAAGAGAATCTTTTCATAATTCATAGATTCCAAGGCCAGAAGGGAATATAATAGTCATCCAGCCTGACCTCCTGTATAACACAGGCCAGAGAACCTCATCCAGGGATTCCGGCCTCAAACCCAGGATTGTGGTTGAACTAGAGCATCTATTTTAAAAAGATCGTTGGTCTGGATTTGAAGAGTGCAAGTGACGAAGAATTACACACACGCGGTAAAACGTCTTCAGCAGAACGGTAATCGGTCCACCAGCCTATCCTCCGCTGGCTCACAAAGTGTTCCCAAAGTCTTACTAAGTCTTAGGGCATTGTGGCAAACTGCCGGCTTCTCCCGGTGGGTCTCGCACTTTATCTCTCTTCCTGGGCCACGGCGCCCCCAGCTACCCCATCTCCCCTGGCTGTAGAGGAGCCTTGTCTCCTGGTCTGGGTGGGAACCTTCTCCTCCAGCTGCCACAAGCCTTCTGGCCGCTTCCTGCTGGTTTGTTCCCTCCTCCCCCACTTGGGAAGGCAGGGATTAAGTACACCTGGTGTCACCCTTCATTGGGGCCAGGTGTCTCTAACTGCCCTGCTGTGCTCTCTCTTCTGCTTGCAGGGTGAAGGGCCTTTAACCCTTTAGGGCCCACATACCAGCCCTGGTACACCCTTTGGTAGCCCTCTGGCCTGACTTTACCACAGCATGTACATTGCACACAGTGTCACAGGAGTGCTGATGGTGATTTACAAAAAGGATAAGATGACAAAACTCAGGCAGGAGCAACAGAATTAGACAGACCTTCCTGCCAGGTCCCTGGCCGTGCTTTCTTACCTTGATTGTAAACTCGTCGTCAAAGCATAACCAAAAGTGCCCTGTACACTCAGACAGTCACGGGCTGCACCGGGCACACTGTCACAAACCTACCTAAAGGACTTTATATTAAATTGGGACATGGCCCTCCTAAATAGCTTACAGTCACCAGTGAGTGTTCAGATCAGCCCCACCAGAGGAGGACAGAACAGTTATGACCTATATCCTTACATCTTATGTCTTTTCAGCTCAAACAAACGAGGTGTTTCTATGAAGTGTGCTTTACTATGTCTCTTGCTGACAATGCCTTAAGATTGTAAGTCCCTACTGGAAATTTCAGTAAAGTCTATATGAATATTTCAGCAGGTCTCTATTGGTTTCTCCTGGTCTCTCCTGGTTTCATTTGGAGAATCAATGTCCTTAGGAACCAGGACCTCAACAGATCTGTTGCTTTGTCCAAAAACTAAACTAGCCAACAGGAAACATTTGAACATTTGCAATAAGAATTTGCACTGGGGAGTAGTTAAAGTCCTGTAAACACCATAAAAGGTCAAATGCTTCCTTACATATTTTACTCTCTCTTTATCTAACGTATCTCTACAAACATCAAGACATTACAACACACGGAGTACTCTCACTGTGGGAGGAACTACATTATACACTTTCCACATCCAATTGGGTTACTGCACTCCAGGTTAATGTCCTCCTCTCACTGGTAAATCCCCAAATATTTTTTCTTTTCACCTTTAAATAATTCTTGCCCTGCTTCTAGTGGAATAAAATTGAGAAATGTGCAAATCCCGGCCTGACCCATACAAAGCTGCTCATAAAAGCATGCAGTAAGCCAGCCCCAGCAATGCAAATAAAAAGGGGGCGCTAAGATCAGCCTCACTATAGCAAAACTGTATGCATCTACTGAGAGGGAGTCTCTAAAGATTTTAGGCCTGATTCTCCACTGCTGACACCTTGTGTGGTCAGTTACACCTGTGCATAGTACATTAAAGCTAACATCAAATCAGAACCCTCGCTTTTCACACCCACTTTGCTCATGTGTTATTGACCACACGAGGTGCCAGCCATGGCGGTTCAGGCCCTTAGAGTCAAATTTCGATGTAGAGTTTAAGGCTGGGATTGTCAAAAGTGCTGGCCTAACCCTGTTCCTATTGAACTCCACAGTATAACTCCCAGAACAGAGCTGCTCCCTGCTGCCGGCCAACAGGGCATGGGGTTCTTACATTCCTTCTGTCTGCAAGGAATCTAAATTATATATGAACCAAAATCAAACACAGCTACAAGCTTCGAACAATCATAATTTGTTGTGCTGGTTCTATCACAGCAACCTCTGAGTTACTTAGCTCAGTGAACTCTCAGTTTATAGCAACTGTGACTGTATTAGGATACCGCCAAAACAACCACAAGAAATACTAATCAGAAGGGTAAAAAAAACCCCATTGAATCTGTGGAAGCTAATAGATCTTCCTTCCACATCCAGCCAGGCTAGTGAGCAGAAAGCATGGGTGGGCACAGCTGCATAGAAGAACATTGCTGACATATAGGTTCTCAGGTCAACCAACTTGGTTCTCAGAACAATAAATCTCAATGCCTTTGGCACAGCTCCTTCATCTAGATGAGCTTGTGGGAAACCCAATAATTCATACTCACAGAGACACACACGACATTTTTATTAGGCCAAATTTAATCTAATTTAAAGTAGCTGATGGCACAAAAACTGCAGCCCGTTATCCAACTGCCTGGAAATTTGCTGACCTGGATTAAATGGAATCCAAATCCAAACTATCTCTGGTTTTGGATTCGCAAAAACCAATATAATTTAAAAAGAGATCGCTGACTTGCACATGTGGCAGTTTCTCCAACTCTGCATTGCCATGCTATGGGCTTGTCTGCTGAATCATCTTCTGCTTATGTGCTAGAACCCTGCCTAAAGATGCAGAATAATGATTCATAGGAGCAGGTGCATCTATGAGAGAAACGAGAGGCTGAAATGCCTTTCTCTGAGGGAGTGAGGGGCCATACAAAAAGATCCTGCAGGGATAATGCCATAAAGAGTCAAGCATTCGGAGAAAATGTAGGCTGTGGTTTGTTCCATCGTAGTTAGCTGGGATACCAATAAAGCCATCCCACAGGGAAACAAGTTGGTTTTCACTATATGTTGTGTGGATGCTTTATTAGGAGCAGGATATGAGCTCCATCTGTTCACACCCAGTCACAGAGATGGAACAGATCCCAAAACCTTTATGCTGCATCTCCCTTCTCAACCTTTGGTCATTCAGATCGAATGGGACCCAGATCTGAAGCACAGCTGATCTGAGGCTTGCTTTTGCAAAACCAAAACATATCCTTCATGGGCCCTCTCTAATTTAAAGCCGGGTTGATTCCCCTGCTGACAGGCAGGTATTTAGCAAGCTACTTGTATCCAGCTGGCTACACTCAAACTTACGACCATAAAATTCAGTTAAGGAGAAAATATGCATGAGCCACATTTTCGTGTTGCTTCCTCTGAAGGTGCTCTTATCTTATCTTAAATGGAAACTTCAGTAACCAGTTAAAATAGCTTAGGTCCAAATCATGCAGTCCTTATTATGAATTCGAGCTCTGCAGATGAGAATGCAGGAGTGCTTTATTGGACAGTAATCTAAACCCTGATCTCAACCTCCCTCAGAAGTAACCACATCTTTAGAGACTCCAAACGCACTGGCAGAAAATAACTACATCAGGGACAGCAAGGAGCAGAAAACAGCAGGGGAAGGAGCATATTTAGTGGCTGAGGATATGAACTGTCAAAGAGATGAGCTGCCTGTAGACAGACATCACGTGATCCCCCACGTTCATAAGAGTTACAAGGGATCACGGGATATGAACAATCTACATGGCAACATTGGAAATGCGATTCCTACGTAGTTCATTTTTAGCTCGTTTCCTAAGCAAAATACTTTGCAACCAGGATTAATAAAGGCCATCATCGTAACCCGCTTTGACTATGTCATAATTACTGGCATATCCTCTTCTAGCATCTCTCAGTGGCAAGCTACGTAAGGGAGACCTAGCCAGGAAAGTTCATTAACCCATTAGCAGCCAGATTTGCCAAGAAGAGTTCTAGGCCAGATTTTTCACTGCGCAGCCTCTAGAACAGAGTCCAGATTTTCAAATCATCTCTACCCCCATTAAATAAAGACCCCGTCGCTGCCATTTTAATGCTTATAGCCAGATTTTTCATAAGAGCTCAGCAACCAAGGTGCTGAAATCTATAGCCTTTTTTTCTTAGCGTCTAAACAGGAGCTAAGTCCTTAAAAATCTGGTTTCAGGTTGTGGCTGTTGGGCAGTTTGGAATACCTGGCCATAAAAGCATTGGAACCTCACACTGGAGGATAGAGAAACCATCACATCAGTTCCTAAGATGCCAGGGAAGAGAAAGTTACCATCGCATATTGCGGCTTTGTGAATGATTCTACCGTTCTGCATTTATCCAGCGTTGCACGGTTCAGCAGTTGGCAGAAGAGAGAGTATAAAAATCACATCTTGTCACCTTAGCACAGCTGGTCAAAAAACACTTGAAAGCTTCAGTGTTTTTCTGCTACTCAAAAAGGCCTGACATGCTTGTCTTGGCGTAAGTTGGGAGACTACTCACCGAAGTATGTCCAAAAGGAAGGAAGCGTTAGACACGCCAAGGAATAAATACAACATGGAAATATACAGCAACAGCAACATCTAGAGTTTGACTAGTCTGGTGCTGAAGCCGGAGACAGTCTCCTGGGATGGGCAGATGGGGTTCAGATAAATTGCTGGATGAGCCGGTGGCTGAAAAGCTTGGCTCCCTATCTAATGTAGGTCAGCTCTTCCCCACTGCAAAGCCCCTTCCTCCTGGCTGCGGAAGAGGAAGGACCCTGAACCAAGAAGGAGCCAGTCTTTCTCTCCAAAGTTCATTTATTCCTTTGTGTTCTTGGCTTCCCTATCTTGCTCTGCAGCAACGCTTCTTTTACCTAAGTCAAAGATCTTTGGAGTGCCCAAAAATCCTATGGGGTTTGCTCATCAAGGGGGTTACTGCTAGAACAATTGTAGAGGGAGAGTGGGAATAGAGATGTGCTGAACCTGTGACATATAAGGTGGGGGGGCAGCTGAGAAGTGCTGCTGTGTCTAGCCTGTGGAGTCCAGGGGCATCTAAGGGTGGCAGCTGAAAATGCTGTCTGGACCCAGCTTGCTCAGAAGTGCACTCTATTCTGGTGCAGTGCAACGGGGCATATAAGGGTGGCTGCTGAAAGTGCTGTCCCCCAGCCTGCTGAGTTCAGGGACATATAAGGCGTCAGTGAGAGTGCTGATAGCCCGTTCAGACACCCTTTGTTAATCTGGAATGGGTGTGTGTGTATGTGGGGGGTTTATCTGAATCTGGGGCTGGAGGAACCCAGCCCTGAAAACCTTGGGTCCTGCAGGATAGCTCCATTGGGAGGGGACTTGGAGCCACATGAACAAGCCAGTAAGTCGCACGTTAATAGAATCACACACACCCCTTCCAGGAAAGTAACCCTAATAAATGAGTGAACCCCAAGATGACAGGCAAAACTGGATGGCAGCTTTATCTTGCTAGTTAACCACAGAACGACTTAGCTTTGCAAAGTCCAGGTTCCCAATATTAAAAATATAATGTTAAATTGGTGGGGGAAAAGGTTTGGTTTTGCTTTGGGGAAAAAAAAAAAAAGAGGAGTCAGGATGGTGGGAAGAGAATCACCAGCAGACAAAGAAAGCTTAGTACCCTGTGACCCCTTTCCTCACTGGCTCAAACAGGGATTTTTGGGGGGGATTCTTTTTGTTTTATCACTTCACAGCAGAGACAGAGAAGCGCAAATGGTAGCGTTTCATTTCTGTCCAGCAGTCGGGATGGTGAAGAATCACACTGCCCCACTGGGAGCTGTGCTGATTTCCATGGAGTTACAGCATCTTAGATATGGCGTAGTAGTAGATTATGCTGACTGCTGTCATTAAATAGATCTCAAGAGAGCAAGGAGTCAGAAATCAAATCCCTCTCACCTCCCTCTGAGTGGATTATTGCTAATCCTCACAATGCTATTGCAAAAGTCTCGCAATATTTGGATTTTTCCGTAAAGCCCCAGTTTCTGGAGGTATGTGACTGTGAGACTCTCAACTTTCATTAGGATCAAAAAAGAACTTTTATAGACCTCCTGACTGAGGAGGGAAGCTAGGAAATATGAACTCTAAGGGCTCAAAGAAACAGAAAGCCAATAAAAATCTTTATCGTTTTGTAAGATCTTGTCATTTTTTAACCAGTCTCAAGATTCTGGGGGCTTGACTTGCGGGTTTTGAACGCTCGGGGTTGGCAATGCTGGGAGTGGACTCAGATCCTTTACCACCTTTCCCAGTTTGAGCAGAAAGAACCTAATGACCAAAACGGAAAAACAAACACCAAATGGGAACAGAGTGAAAGGGGAACAAATTGTCCAGTAAGAAAGCAAGCAGCCCTAAAGGTTCTGGCTGGGAGCACAGACTCTGGTGAGCCTGCTGCTAGAGTAACAGAACGCCTCAGAAAAGTTTTATTTTGTTTAAAATTACCTGGGAATTTATCAATGTTTATTTAAAAAAATAAAATAAAAGGGTGAAAAAAATCCGTAAAACCCAAAAATAAAGGTCCAGGGCATGGGGGGGCTGAAGGGTGCCCCTGTCCTACTGTTAAAATAAACAGTGCTTTGGTTTGAAGGAGGCTGTCTGGTCGGTGCCTACGCCACTGGTCACTGACTCCTGAGGGAAGAACCGCAGATATCCGAACACAGCTGGGCCTCCTGTGTGAGCACAGCTGATACACAGCGTGCTGTGGGCCAGGGCCCAGTCCAAGAGTGGGAGAATTGTGAGATTCCACCCCAGGAGGGATAAAGACCCAAGACTTGACACAGAGGAGATGCATTTGGAGAGACCAGGAGGGGAAACCTGGGTAGCTAAATCAGTAACCGTGACACTGAGCATCCATACCCACCAATCTAGTCCCTGCTCAACCACCGATTTCCAGTGAGGCACATCACTTAGTCTGCCTGTGCCTCAGTTTCCCTACCCAAAAATGGGATTGCCACCTACCCCTCAGGGATACAGTAAGGCTAAATATGTTAAAAAGATTGTGAGGCCCCATAAGTATCTTAGAATGATGTTACTTACTAGCATCAAAAGACCACCATATCAATACCACACCAACGTCCAAGCAAGACCTAATCAAAGGAGGGGCGATGACAAGCTTTTTTCCACCACTACATTATAATTTAACGTTTCCCACTGCTGTTCCCCATCCACCAGAAGAAGCAGATTGGGAAATAGCAGTAAACGTAAACTGGAAAGTAGCAAAAGAGTTGCCTTTGACCTGAAGCTATAATCTGCTGTGGAGGGAACTGGCTTTATCGAGCAACAATATTTCCTCCCAAGCAGAAAATGTTTTGCTGTATTGCTCACGCCCCATATCTGTAACATCTTACTCATCAAAACAGCCAGGCCTTCAGACACACCCAGGGTAAAGCCACGTGTTTGGTCAACGTTACGAACAAGCAGCCAAATGATGGGGCGGGGGAGATATTTATTTTCAGCCCCGGTTCTGGGTCTGACACCAGCCATGTAACTGTCACCTCTAAGCAGCCATTGGCAGCAGCACCCAATAGAGAAGCCAATGCAACTAGTGGCGTATTTCCTACAAAGGCACACGGCTGGAAGCCTTCCAGCCCAGCTGAAATGTCTGCTTGCCATTTGGATCACTTCGCAGAGTCTCGCTTTTGGCTTCTTTGTCACAATACAACAAAAAAGGCTTCAAAAACCCAGGTCACCTCTACTGCTCCATCCAT
The DNA here is from genome assembly GCA_007922155.1 of Mesoclemmys tuberculata. Classification (NCBI taxonomy): domain Eukaryota; kingdom Metazoa; phylum Chordata; order Testudines; family Chelidae; genus Mesoclemmys; species Mesoclemmys tuberculata. The sequence goes on along the minus strand of ML675611.1, from coordinate 8,724,060 downwards.
TGCCTTAATCTGAGTATGCGATATTTCCTAGTGGTAGTAACAAGTGGTCCAACTGAAAGTTACAATCCGCTTTCACGGACACTGGTCCAATCCCATGTGGTCACACCAGTATAAAGCCAGAGTCCTGAAAAACACTCATGGCCTGTTTCAATGCCCTTAAATCAGTGAGAATCTTTCAGTAGCCCTTAAATCTGTGCTTAATTTTAACCATGTGAACAGTGAAGTCAATAGGTCCACTTATAGCCTTAAAATTAAGCATGGGCTTAAATGCTTCCCTGGATCTAGTCCACAACGAAGCAGAATTTGAGTCTATGTTGTAAGGTGTGTAATGCAAATTTGGCACCCACTACAAGCATTTACAAAAGCTGGCGAGATGCTTCCCCACGCCCAGCTAAGTGAAATCCTCTTCCACTTCAACAGCTTGTTCTCTTTACTCTATGGCGAACACGTTCTTGATCAGAGATTAACGACCACCTGGCATTATAAGGATGTACAGTCTGGGGAAGGACTATTCTGGCTATGCTGGAATCCCTCTTGAAAGCCTATTGATTGCCTACCTGGTGGTGCTACACCCATCTAGGCTGCTCTTTTGAGCACACCAGCTCAAGCAGAGTTAGTGCATCCACCTAGTCGAGCTGGGAGGCATGCTCCTAGTAGCTGGGGAGACATACCCAAAGGCCTGGCCCATGCCTAAAACACAGGTCGACCTAGCTGCATCGCTCAGGGCTGTGTAAAATTCACACCCATGAGAGACGTAGTTAAGCCAACCTAAGCCCGGTATAGATACCACTAGGGCCCGGCCTACACTTACCTTTGCAATTCGGCAGCCGTCAACGGGAGATACGCAAGTGACATAAATCACTCATGTATCACCCATTCACTTTGCAGCATCTCCTCTGCACGGCATCCATACTGCGCTGCGTCGCAGGGAACAGCGCTCCCTTCGATGCAGCACTACGCCACTTACTGAGGTAGTTTTCCTGCATCACTTCCTGGATTGACTGAGCGCATCTATACAGACCACTCAGAGCAATCGATGTGACGGCGGCGAATTTGCCGCCGTCAGCGTAGACCCAGCCTAGGTCAACGGAAGAATTCTTCTGTCAACCTAGCTATTGCCTGTCGGGAGAAAGGGGCGAATTAATTACTACAGTGATGGAAAAACCCCTTCACTGCTGTAGCAAGTGTCTGTACTGCAGCTGCACTGTTGTAGTGTTTGTAGTGTAGACACAGCCTTGGAGACCTGATCCATTTGCTCTCCTCTGGTACCATTAACACCTCTGCAGCCATAGGACAAAAGAGGGTGAGTGGGTTATAGATTGTTGTAACATAAAACCAGTAACCCTACTGAGTCTACGATAGTCAGCGTCTAGCAGCTCCCAGGCTCATCTTTTGAAGGTATTGTGCAGATTTCCATTGAGGACGAGGACTGAGAGGTCATATACGGTGTGATTTAACTGTTAGTTAAATTGGAAAAGATGGGGATGAATGTGAAAGT
>ML675611.1:8647485-8722162 GCA_007922155.1 Mesoclemmys tuberculata | reverse complement strand
GACTAGATGATCATATTGGTCCCTTCTGACCTATGAGTCTATGATTGTTTTGTGAATAGTGTGTGACAAGGTGGGGCCGGGGGGGGAAGAGGTATCTCGCCCTCGTGGGTCTTGCGCTCTCCCGGGCTGGCCGGTGGTGCAGCTGGGGGAAGGTCCTGGGAGGGGCCGGGGCCCGCTCTGTCCCTGAGTACTGCTACCTTCCCTGGAGTCAGTCCGTGGTCCACTCCCTGCTTCCCCAGCCGGGGAAGCTGCAAGCCTCTGCAGACTGCTGGCTGCAACTACAGGCCGCAGCCTGCCAGCTCCAAGTCACCAACTCCGAACTGCAGGCTTCAAGCTGCCAATCTCCAAGCTGTAAACCGTAAACTCCAAACTGTAACTGTAACTCCAACCTCCTTCCTCCACACCTCCTCTCTCCAAACTCCTCACTCTACTACCCACACTGCCTGCTTGCACTGGAGGCTTTTAAGTGTTTGGGGCGGGGCTCCTTGATTGGCCCCAGGTGTCCTAATTGCCTAATCAGCCCCAGGTGGCCTAATTAGTTAAGCAGCCCCAGGTGGCCTAATTGCCTAATCAGCCCCAGCTGAATCACCCAGGGAATAGGGCTTTGCTGAGCCTGGGGCTAATATACATGCCTTCCCACACCTTTGCATAGCCTTCTGGCTTGACCCTGTCACAAGAGTTTTTGACGTTTATGGTTTTTCTCTCATTTGAAAGGGTAGTGATTGTCTGGTTATATCCATATAGCTATGTGACGCTAAGCTAGAAAGGGTTAAGCCATGAGCAGGCTGAATGACCCAAAATCAACTTTTAAAGACAGGAGAAAAGTATTGAAATGGTAATGAGGGCCATTCCTTGTAGATAATTAGTCAAGCCATGCTAGCAGAGCCAAGTGTTTGAAATGCAAACACAATTCTATATTTTAGAAACTAGAAGCAACTACTAATTATATTGGTCTTTATATTTTGGTGTTTACCTATAATCTTGTTAAAGGCTGACAATGAAACCAGATGGTTCCTGTCTAATACCATGTTCTACGGAGCTAGAAACCAAAAGGGAATATTAACATTTATATGTTTTATCTTAGATTTTGCTTGGATTTCATGGGGGGGGGCAGGGAGGCAGTTCAATTTGTAAGACTAAGATCACAGTTATAGACTGGTTCACCTTGCCATTTCTCATGGTAGAAATTATACAGCCTTCTGCCTATAGATTGTCCATTGGATTACAACCTGTGAAACTGATCCTGAAAGAACTTTTGCAACTCAGTTTACCATCTCTACTATGAAACTGACTCATGGACTTTATTCTTATGTGTGCATATAATGATTGTTAACCAATACGCTCTTTTCTTTTTTAAATAAATATTAATTTAGTTTGTAAGAATTGTCTGTAAGCATATAGCTGGGTAAGATCTGAAATATTCAGTGACCTGGTTGGTAATGTGTCTGGTCCGGTCCCGTGAAATTGATAGAACTTTATTATTTGATTAACAAGATTTTCAGTAATCCTCATCATCTTTGCCTTGGTTGTCTGGGTGGAAGCCAGAGGGCTGGATGGCTTTAAGGAAATAGTGCTTTTGGCTCCTGGATAACCAGTGAGATAACGAGAAGCTGTTTGTTGCTGGCTTGGTTATTTCTAAAAACTAGATTCACCACCGGTTAGGGGAATTACTTGTCCCATTCTTTGCAATTTTGCCCCATGGCTTCTCCAAAGGCCAAGGCCATAATCTGTTATTGGGGTATCTGATGCACTGGATGGGGTACACCATACATTGTGATAGGCCTGCATAAGGTTTGCTGCGGGGAATATTAATCGTTGCAGCAGGGGAGATATGGCTCCAGGCTTTGCATCTGTTGTTCTAGGAGGGTCTGGTGCCACTTGGAGTTGGTGTGCCCTGCTCTATGGGAAGCTTGCTTCTCAGGATGAGTTTGGCAAGGTAGGGGGTTGTTTGAAAGACAGAAGAGGGGCTTTGGGAATGATTTATTTCAGCATGTGGCCCTATCAAGTGTGGTTTGTAACTGTTTGATGATATCCCATATGGGTTCCAGCGTGGGGACAATTAGAAGCGTGTGACTGGCACAGGTCTTTTTCCTGTATTAAACCAAGGATATTTGGGTGGCTTGTTCCATGATGCGGTCTACTTCTCTGGTGGAGTGCCCTTGTTTGGTAAAGGCAGTTTTAAGTGCATTAAGGTTTCTGTGCTAGACTTTCTCATTGGAGCATATTTTGCGGTATCTGAGGCCTGGCTGTAGATAAGAGATTTCTTGGTGTGTCTGGATTGGTTCCTGGCTCTGTGAAGGTCAGTGAGATCTATGGGTTTCTGGTATGTGGTAGTCTGCAGGGTTCCATTGCTGTGGTGTCCAGGATTCTGATGCTAGTGTGGGAGTGTACTAGAGAGAGTTTAATGGACAGTGGGGGTCATGGGTGGCTGTTGAAGTTGTGGTGGAAAACTATGAGGGAGTTTAGGTTCTCTGTCCGGCGGATGAGAATATCATCGATATATCTCAGGTACAGCATTGGTTTTGTGGTGCCTCGGTCCAGAAATTATTCCTCCGCATGGCTCATCAAGAGACTGCCCTACCGGGGAGCCTGCAATAAGCAAAGGTCCCAATAACAGCTCTATGGATATAACCAGACAATCATTACATTGTTTCTGCCCCAAACTGCAAGTAAAATAATAAACATATAAAAGAATCAGGCTTGGAGATACAAATGACCTCTTTGTACTTAAACACGATGCACGTTAGATTGAATTGCTTCCTCGCCTTTAATGTACTGTCATTTTATAGGTCCTTTCTTCAGGAGATGTTGGTGTCTATTTCTTTGTTCTAAGTGGATCATTGGGGAGGTATCATTACAATACATTGGATTTATTGTTGTTCTAGCGTTCTTTTCCCTCAAGAGTTTCATTTCCATGTTTTCTGTTACCTTTTTGCTTTGTATGCACGATAAACTGTACCATATACACACAGGGATAATGGTTGCTCTAGGGTGATCACTTTTGAAATCCTGGCTTCTTCAGTTACCTACCTAAAAGGGAGTGGAGTTGTTTCAAAAATCCAATCTCAATTGTGCATGTTTGGAAAATCTGACCCCAGGTTACCTCATTCTTCATGCCATTTCTAACTCACAACACCGTCTTGTCTTGTACCTAACCATCTACCCTGGTAACTGAACAGCCGCAAGGCATGCTTTGCCCTTGAGCTAGTTCATTATCTGCTGAATGGACCCAGAAATCACCACCAGAGTCCTTATCACGTATGATATTACTAACTGGATAGTTACACTCTGCCAACCCAAAAGCCTCCTGTAGTTTCAGCTGAGGAAACTGTCCTTCGCTTCCCATCTTAAAAACACCTTGGTGGTGCTGCTGGCACGGAACAGCTGCCACATTCCACCCCAGAAATGACTGCATTTCTGGTGTGGGTGAGTGGCCTCCATCCACATGTAAAGTGCTTCCAGAATCTTCAGACTGAGTGGTGCTAACCTCAATACAAAATGTTGATGTTACAATATGCTGGATGCAGAAGCCAAATGAATCATGGGCCAAAGTCACGTGAGTCATGGTACTAACGGGGCAGCTCTTTATGGGTGAATCGGGAGGTGGGAGGGGGGAAGTACATTGAATGAATTATTGCTTCTGCTCTGTAAATTAAACTCTAGCTGTCACCCTCCTTACTTGTGTCTTTAGTGTCATCCAGGAAATGTTTGTAACAAAAGAGAGGACTAACAGGCACAGCTAGTTTGTAGGCTTTTTCTTTTTCCAGGGCTAGCAAACTTTAGCCAGTGGACAGGCATGCAAATGGATTTTTGATCCAAGTTTGGCAAACATCCGCATCTTCCTTCACTTGGTCTATTTTCTGAGTAGTGGGGGCATGGGAGGAGTTTACTTCAGGATGCTTTTTTCAGCACTGGCTCATTTGGTGGCAACAATTGCCAACTCTGTTGATTTTATCACAAGTCTTGTGATATTTGGCATTTCTCTCCAAGCTCCAGCTCCTGGAGTCACGTGATTATGTAAAACAATGAGAGTTCGTGGGCAGAAACCCGCTTCGTCAGATGCATGAAGTGGAAACTTCAGTTAGGTAGGTATATATACACATGCAAGGATGGGTGAGTTGTCTCTTCACTGTAACTCACCCATCCTTGCATGTATTTGCAGCTTGGAGAAGCAGAGACAAAGGAGGACGAGATGACTGTCTACAAACTTAAGACAGGTGGGATTATCTATAGTGAATGAGAATAGCATGGAGAAGTGCAATGGTCAGAAAGAGAAGAGAGCTAAACTGAGATCAACAGCATAATTCCTAGCAGCCGAGGCAGTGGAACGATCTCCCTGCAGAAGTAACTAACACACCACGACAAGAAGCATTTTAGGGTAGGTTAGAACATAAGAAACTCTGATCCAAAGCCCACTGAAGCTGGAAGCTTTGAACTGACTTTAATGAAATTAAATGAAATTAAATGAAAGGAAAATTCTGCTCCCAGTAAGATTAGGTGACCCAGGGTGCCTTTTCTCCAGCACAGATTGCCTACATTACCAAAATAGTTACAGACGTTTTAAAACATTTCCAAAAAAAATCACGTCTAGGCAAAAACCAAGAATGAGAAATTTCTTCTCAAGAGGTGTTTAGAATGAAAGAGGCAGTTCAACTGCCACTCTAACTCCAGTCCTGCAGGGTTCTCATACATTTTATTACTACAGAATACAGAATTAATCTTTTACCCGTTGAAATGTCGGGTATCTAAGAATGACTTTAGATTACAGCTTGTACAAGCACTACAATGAACTGCTTCACCCTACTAAGTAGATACTTTATTCTAGTAACTTCACGCCGACTCGGCCAACACCTGTTTGGAATTCTGAACTCTAGAACCACGCTGAATGCTGATTTGTGAGCTTTATTACTTTTATTGTCAATATTATTATTGCCCTTTTAGGCTCTGTAATCAGCCCCACACAACACAGCAAACCAAAGAATGTAAAATCACAAGGATGAGCCATCCTTGTTTCTGTCAATGCACTGATCTCAAGCTGATATTAACAGGCACAGGAGCAAATACAAGTTACAGAGGTTTGGTCTCATTTTCCTCTGACATTGATATCAACTGTCATGCTTCAGGGAATAAGTCGACTTCTAACTAGTGAAAGATAGGAAGAAAGTTCCCTGTGGGGAAGTTATTCCATAAATGCCTGTGGAGGGTTCCTTGCACTTTGCTCTGAAGCATCTGGTGTTGTTCATCACTGTCAGAGAGGATGTTGGACTATCTGCATTGTGGCAATTCCTATGTAAATGAGGAGCATCTTTGCTGAAACCAGCAGAGTTCTACTGATGTAGAACTGATAAAGGTGAGAGGAGAATCAGTCCTTACATTGATCCTCGCTTCTCTATTAAAGGTGTAGGCTAACTCCAGGCACCACACAGCTGCATCTTCCTAAGCCCATGTCATTTTATGACACTTAAATTATGCAGCCATGAGAGCGATTTCATGGTGAAGGTTGTAACTTCAAAATATATACAAGGGGTTTTTAATTCCAACTTCCTCAGAAAGGCTTCTTCTCATCAACATTTTCTTTCTACATGATCTCTAACCTAAGTAGAAGTTTGTATGTAATGCTCACTATAAGCCAGAGAAGAAACAGAGATGAGAGGTTTTCCCCTTTTGGAAAAACAGTCTCAGATTTTTGGACTGCTCTGTCTCAAAGTGGTTACTAAAAAATCCAGGTTTCTCTTATTCAGTTGTCTGGAATAAGACATAGCATCTGAGTATTTTTAAGAAGGTTTGGGGTGGTTAATAGAGCTGAACAAATAATTTGCAGCAAGAAAAATTCCTAGAGAGAAATGTTGCCTTGCTTTCCAATCAGGATAACAAAATCCATTTGTGAAAGCTATTTGTGAATTCTTTCAGCAAGTGATTGTTAGTCTGCAGATCACGCATGGATAGCTTGTTGTGATTATTCACAGTTTACATTCACTTCCCAACATACCAAAAACAAGGCCCAGGTCTGAATGGAGCAAACCAGCACCAAGCAGAAAATCAACGACTCCATCCAAGACAAGATTTTTTTTATCCAGCATTGCTAAATGACGAGTGTAGGAGTATTTTTAGTCATCTTCTGTGGAACCAGGTATGCTGCAAAGGTAACTCACATCAGACTCAAATAACTTGGTAGGCTATTTTTAGACATTTCCACATGCAAGAGGCCAGGAAGGTTCATTGTAGGAAAAAAGCTCTGGTATTTAGAGAAAGGCAGTGAAACAGGCTTCGCTGGGTCTTTAAGGGCAGACCCAGGTCCAGAATGGGCATGTTACTGATGTCCACCCAGACCAGAAACCAGAAAGCAAGGAATGATATGGAAAGGGCACTTTTTTATATCCTTACCCATTTTCCCTGCCTTCTTAAAGGGCCAGACCAGCCTGTGACAGAAATAGGCAAAAAGTCTCTTTCTTCCCCTCACTCCACGAACCGGCAATTACAATAAAGCAATTCAATTCTTAGCTCGGAAAGCCCATGTCAAAATCATTCCAAAAAACAGAAGAAAAAACATTGAGTGTAACAGAAAGAGAAGTAAAGGGGGGGTGGGGTTGAGGGGAAGAGAGAGGAAGACCAAGACGCAGCAGAGAACAGAGCGGACAATAACATCAGAAAGGGAACACCGTAGACAGGGACCTGTAGAAGGCAAACTTCAACCGGGGAGAAGGAAGCTATTACAGGATAACACATACAGAAAAATCCCAGACGTGGCTTTGACATATCCCCGTTTGAGGTCTGAGGAGAATGAAATCGCGCGAGGGGCCTGTGTGGAAGGCCTGCCCAGCCCCTCCATTTTTACGAGGATGCAGAAACAAAACTTCAGCAGCAACCGTTCGCAGAGTGACCAGCATCCACACTGGCAGAGCATGCGCAGGGGAGCTGAGCCCACTTACTGTGTGGACACGGCCACGGTAAAATGATCAAAACCAAATAAATAAGGAAGTTGGCTCTGAGAGCTGAAGCAGAACATCTTGTTTCTCACACGCTGCCCGGCTGGCTTTTCACAACCGCCCACCGCTCTAGCTCACAAGCTGCCAGGGGGGTGAGGAATGGCACTGTGTCTGGCACTGGCATTCCTGATACATGGTGGCCCCAATTCGGCTGTCACTGAAACCAGGAGTAAAGCTGGTCAAGCCAGTGGAGTTATGGGCCCTGCTTCTCAGTGAATCAGGCCACGTTGAGGGCAGGAATGGTGGGGGCAGGTGGAGACAAGTAGCTTCATGCACCCCTCATATTCTGAAGGTTCAGGAGAAAGTATGGCCCTTGGAGTGAGTCCTGGGAAGCAGAGAACAGCCACAGCAAAGTCCACTCCAGACATACTCTGTCCTACCTCTCCCTCCTTTAGTCTTCAGTAAGGATAAGAAAGAATCATAGAAACATAGGCTGGAAGTGACCTTAGAAGGTCATCAAGTCCAGCCTCCTGCTCTGAGGCAGGACCAAATAAACCTAAACCAGGACCTGGCAGGTGTTTGTACAACCTGTTCTGAAAAACCTCTAACGATGGGTGTGACACTGGTAAACCAAGTGCTAGCTCTTGTCAAGGCCATAGGCTTTCACTAAGAACTGACAAACTCATAGCTGGAAACCAAGCCAGCTCACTTGTATGTTAGTTTTGTTCAAAATAGGTATTAGTCTGATAAGAATATATTTCATGCTTGGACTCTATGTAATGCTTGTAAGTTGCTGCATGCATGAATTTCACTTGTAAGGTCTGTGTTCCGCACTATAAAGAAATACATACGCTTTGCTTTGCAACTTTGAAAATGCTTGCTCTGAACTTGTGAGCCCAAGCACGGGAATTGTCCCCCACTCCTACCCATTCGGGAGGTCAATCAAGGTAAAATGGGCCATTCAGGAACATCACAATACACAGGATTTGTGAATGGCCTTATCAGACATTGGAAATGCTAAGTGCAAGGGAGCTCCTCTCGTGGACTGAAATGCCAAATGTAAAATATAAAATGGGGTCATGAGAAAATTGTTCATTTCTTTGCTGTTTGAACAGTCCCAAGGCCAGAGACATTAAATTAAGACAGAGATCCCCAGGGTCAACCTGGGTCCTGAAAGACAGTTTGAACAGACAGATTACTACATCTCTATCACCCTTAGAAACCATAGATGGTAACGCATTTGTGTGTATATGTTTGCTTGCTTTAGCCTGTATATAAAACTCTTACTTCTTTTTCCTAGTTAAACCTTTAGTTAGTTTATTACGGGATTGGCTATAGGCACTGTCTTTGGGATAAGATCTAAAATACACAATTGATCAGGCGTAAGTGACTTGTCTCTTGGGACTGGGAACAACATGAATATCTTGGGATATCTGGTGTAAGTGACCATATCACTACACCTATCTTGCCTGGGTGGCAAGACAGACCAGAGAGCCTATGGGGAACAGTCTGTGACTCCATGGTAAGACTGTTATAGTGATCCAGGAGTTCACATTTGTTACAGGGTCAGTGAAGACTAAGTATAGAACACACGACCAGTTTGCGGTGTCTGCCCTATTTTTGACAGTCTGCCTTGAGACAGGCACTCATGGCTGTGAACCAGTGCAGACAGAGTGACAATGGGGATTCCATAACCTCCCTTGGAAGCCTATTCCAGAGCTTAACTACACTTCCAGTTAGAAAGCTTTTCCTAATGTCTCCTCTAAATCTCCCTTGCTGCAGATAGAGCCCATTACTTCTTGTCCTATCTCCAGTGGACATGGAGAACAATTGTAACAGCCCTTAGCATATTTGAAGACTTATCAGGTTCCCCACTTAGTCTTCTTTTCTCAAGATTAAACATACCCAGTTTTTTTTTTACCCTTTCCACATTTGTCATGATGTAGAACATGGGAGGCAAAAGCAGGATGGCTAATGGAATATGGGGATAGAAAAGGAAATTACCGCATCTAAGATGGAAACAAAGTTTAAAGAGTTTAATGAACTCAAATCTGGTGACCCGGATAATCTCCATCACAGAATACTGGAAGAACTGGCACATGAAATTACAAGTCAGGTAACAAGGATTTTAAATAAAACTATCAAACCAAGAGTGGTACCTTATGACTGGAGAGCAGCTAACAGCGTACCTATATTTAAAAAGGGGAAAAAATGTGATCTTGGCAACTACAGACCCATTTATCTGCCTTCCACAGCATGTGAGCCGTTAGAGCAAACTCTGAGGGAAAGAATATTTAAAGACATGGAGGTAAATGGAAAATAAGATAAAATGCAACAGGGGTTTATCAAGGGGAGATTGTGCCAGACTAACCTGGCATCTTCCTTTTATAAGAGGATATCTCCGCAGAGCCAGATCCTGATTTTGTTACACTGACCAATAGAACAATGCTGGATAACCTAAATAACCTTAAATCTTCCCTGTTAGACACACACCATGCAATAGCTGTATGATCAGAATAAAGGTATTTTAGTGTTTGTAGTTCCAGACAAGATTAAACTGATTTAGAAAGACATTTTAGATAGTTTTGGTTTGGGTTTTTTTTTCCCCTTCCTCCTCTCGCAATTGTTTCATTACAGGGGAGAGCTGCTCGTAAATTATCAAAAAATCTCCTCTGCACTCAAAGAGTAAATGCCTAACTGTGTGGAAGCTACGCTGTGTTCTTCATCCACAGCAAAGTGGCCGAATCCCTGCTTCAAATGCAAACTTCAACTCTGCCGCAAGTGGCGCTTCCATAACATAGGGTGGGATTTTTCAAAAAAAGCCCAAATGGTTCAGGAGCATAAATCCCATTCAAAGTCATGGATGCTCCTAAGTCACTTAGGGCCAGATTTATAAAGGTATTTAGGTGCCTGAAGGTGAAGATAAGTGCATGGGAGAATTTTCAAAATGATCCTAAACAGGTTATGCGCCGAGCTCCTATTGATTCCGATAGGAATTAGGCGCCTTATCTGCTCAAACGCTTTTGAAAATTCCACCGTTAATGCCTGATGGTGACGAGTCAAAGAGGGGTGTGGCAGCCCAATAGATGGCTCACGTGATGCCCCTGCCAGGAGGGGCACGGTCAGGGGATGGAGGCAAAACCACACATCTGATGATGCGGCTAGGGCCCTGGATTCCTGCATTCTGACCCGGAGGCAACTTCTGCGGGGAAGGATGCTCTGGAGACCTGGGATTTAAAACTGCCCTCCTCAGGAATGAATGGCCCTGCCCTGCCCAAGGGGGTGCAAACTGCACCAGCCTGCGAGAGGTGAAGCTGACCCAGTGAACAAATCCGGTGTGTGGGTTTGGTTTTTTATCCTCTCCGTGTCAAATGGTTTGGGTCTAACTATAATTGATGGCAGCATTTGCATTATTGCACTGGATTAACAGAAAGGGAGACAGCCCCACCCTAAACTCTTACCATCTAAATGGATAAGTATTAATTATTTGTATGGCAGCCACATTGTGCTGGGGCCTTAACCTATAAAACTAATGGTCCTTGCCCCCCAAACGTACCTTCTAGGCTTAACAGCAGACCAGGAAGGGGAACGAAGAACCAGGGTTCAGCTCATGAGTTTGCTTGGTTCTCTCTGTGAGCATCGCTGTGGATTGGGATTATTTAGTAGCATGGGGCTTTGGTTTGCAGAGTACGTGGCTTGTGAAGTGACATCTAGATGGCTCGTTTCTGCAGTCTGTACATGCAGCCCGAGTAAGGAACCCTGGGGGGCTGCATCACCCCACAATGAACACCCGGAGTTGTCTATCTCAGCAGAATGACAGTAGAATGACTCCCACACCAAAAAAAGCCGCTGTTATTCCCTTTGTCAGATGCAGCCCATCCACGCACTATTGGCCAGCCTTCTTGGCTAGTGCATCCAAGAGTTGGACTGATGGTCCATCCCTCTCCCCTTCAGGGAGCTGCACACCACTGAGGGAGCAGATACGGAACAGCTCCTGTCCTCTGCAGAGCACAGGGGGGCTGCAATTCTGCTTGGTCTTATTAGGTGGGCTGCTCAAGGAGGATTCAGGGAGAAATCCCCTTAAAGCATCCCTCCTCATGGCACACCATGTGAGGGCCAGGCGGAATACAGTCTATAGGCACAGGATCAGATCTTCAGCCGGCGTAAACTGGAGTAGCTCCAATGAATTTCCCTGGAGCTGCACTGATTTGTACCAGCAGAGAATCCAGATGATTAAGCACGTATGATCCACAGCAGGGTGGTGAATCAGACTTTGAAAGTTAGTTTTTAGAAATAATAATGTAAGTGTAGCACTAGTATTCTGCAGCCTGGTTACATTAATCACAGATGTGTATCACTGCAGGTTTAGCCCAAGGGATGTAACCCAGCCACCGTTTCTTATTAGAATATAACAGTTTAAATTCAGACTGAGGATAGTAACTTACATGATATGTCAGCAAGCTGCTCCAAACGCTCCTATTTCTTTGCTATATATGCACTATGGCTATGTCTACGCTACAGCTATGTGGACAAAACTGATGTCGCTCTGGGGGGTGAATATTCCACCCCTGTGAGCGACGTAAGTTACACCGACGTATGTACAGTGATTTGTCAGCAGGGGAGCCACCAACATAGCTTCTCCTGCTCACCAGGATAGTATTTTTATGCCAACGGGAGAGCTCTCTGCCATCAGCTGCACGTAGAGACATGGGGAAAGAGCGGGCCTGATTCTGGGATCTGTGTTGTCTGCCTGGTACCAGCGTCCCAGCACAAATCAGACTTCGACGTGGCAGATTCAGTGTAAGGAGGAATGCTCCATGCCATAGCAGCACCTATACCACCCCCTCATCGGGCAGAGGGGTTGATCCAGAGTTAAATGGGGCACGGCAGAGACATCTCCATGCTCTGGTGAGCCCACCTTCCGGAACAGGGCCATGGCTAACCAACGTAGCAAGCTGCAGCAGGGACTGGGCGGCACTGAGCCATGCCAGGATGAGGGGATGGTGCAAATGACCCACCTTCCTCCACAGCTATTCCCAGTGCGGGTTAGCATAGGTGCTGGAACCAGGCGTGCTGCCGCAGCCCCTGGCTTGAAGTGGTTTCCATCATGTTCAGCTTATGATTTGGTTCACTGGCTCTCAGCACCCGCACGATACAAATTGTTCAGAACCTCTGCATGTGGGGTGCAAACGAGAATGACCCTAAGGTTACTTCAAAATGTTTCACGGTGTAACATAGCCCCGTCCCCCCCCACTACCCACATCTAGCTCCTATTGAAGACAATGGCAAATGACTGATTGATTTTAACAGGAGCAAGGCCATCCCCTTCATATTACGATCAGTTCTAACGTACAGACCAAGTGGGATCTGCTTTAACTTTACTACCTGTCAGAGATGAGGTACTGCAGGTTCCTATTAAAATAACATGGCCAGCAAAAAAGGCCACTGACTACATCAACAAGGGAAGTTTTATGCTGACCCTGTATCGTCACCCAGTCCAGACCTGTCCGCAGTTCTGAATTTGAATTACCCAGGAATCAAAGATGATCACGGCTTCTGATTAGTGCCCCGTTTTGCTGCTCTGTTTAAACTGAAGTGCGGATGGAGAGTATCGAAGAAGCTACATTTCATCGGCGTCAGCTTTCACCTGCTTAGCAGCTACACCTCAGAGCAATCAAAGCAGATGTCATTTCACTCTTGGTTAAAACGACACAGTTCAGTTAAAAATAATGGTGACTGCTCTAAACCAGTGCGACCAACCCAGTGATGCAAGCCCAGTGAAATCTATTTCATTACGGGTTTAATAAAAAATGATTTCATGGTTTCTTTCTCTCCCTCCGCTCCCCCCGCCCCCCTAATGCCAATGTATTGACAATTACTTAGAGTCATGCCAGCGCTCATGCCATTAAGCAACGCAACCCACAAGGCAGCTGAGATTTAAATATGCAATTCCATAGGGAGGAGCGAGGGTCTGATCTTGCCCATCTCCTCCTTGGAAAGGATAGGACCCTTCAACTCCCTTTGACTCAAAAGCTTACCTGCATTATTTCACGGAACCCCTGCCACGCAGGCACCTATGATGGCCCCCAATTTACAAATGAGGAACGTGAAGATCAGAGGGGGTAAGCAGTGGTGGAGAGGTTTCCATGGGCACCAGACTTTCGATTTTTGGGGCTTTGCACCATGTGGTTCTACATTACCCATCTGCCGTGGCTCCTTGTTACCCAGGATGACTCCTGAATAAATCGTCGGGTTTTCACTTCTTTGTTTTGTTTCCCCATAATAAAACAAAGAAGGGAGGGAGGGGTGGAATGGCTCCCTGCATGCATCCCTTTGTGTGTTTCCTGCCAGAAACACAGATGCCAGCCATCCTTGTGCTGGTTGATGATTAAGCAGCCAGGCAGTAGCTGAGCATTAGGCCTAGGAAGTTAATCTTTGGGAGTTAATTGAATTTTATTTGATACTTATTAGATGCTGTAATGAGGTTCTTCCTTAGCTCCTCTGAAAAGGTTACTTTGTCTTCTGTCACTGGCATTCATGTCAGTGTTTATTGACTAGAAGAGGGACTGAATGACAGAGGATGGATCACTCGATAAATTGCCCTGTTCTGTCACTCCCGCTGAAGCATCTGGCACCAGCCACTGTCAGAAGACAGGACACTGGGCTAGATGGAACACTGGTCTGACCCATTATGGCCATTCTTATGTGAAAATATATTTGCAACACAAAGGGCAAACTGTTCCCTGCTTTCCCTAGGGCCCCAGTTCTTTGGAGATGCATTCTGCGTTTCTGTTCTTCAAGGGACAAACACTAAAAACGAAACACAGGAGTAGAAACATCTGCTCACGCAGAAAGTGCTACATATTAATCCAGCCCTTAATGCTATTGCTTGTTCCATCCTGCTAATAGAGAATTCCTCCCATTTTACAAATTACATTATTTTCTTGCTGCCAGGTGTCATGCCGATTCAAGGGTTTCACTCTAGAAGTTGATTTTCTGATTAACCCTGTAGCTCTGGGAGTTGGAGGCTGCCTCTAACTTTGTCAAGCTAATCCCATCAGTCTTGATTTGTCCACACACTACCACCCCCTTGGTAAAGCTCAGGTACCATGGCGAAGACAGAGGAAAGAGTTATCTACTGAAAACAATGGGCAAGAACCACTGGGTCACATGAGCCAAGAGACAGTTTCCTACCTGTTGCTTTTGAAGAGTGGGGAGACCCCAAACTTTGTCGCCCAAGACACATACACACACTCACAGTGCTGTCTCAGGCTGAGAAACTGAGGCAATAGGACATGGGAATCACAGGCAGGCCTCTCTCCCCCATGGAGTCTAGGAAAGAAAGCCACATCATGAAGGTAAAATAAGTTGTAGGATGTCACCAATAGCACTGTGGAGGCACTTAGCTATCCTTCTGAGGCAAGATGGACCTTATGTTGGTCAATAACATCTTCTACTGTGAGTTACAATGAGGGACCTCAGCAAAAAAAAACTACATTGCATGGCCTCTCCAGGGACAGGAGAATACAACAGGCTGTCTCACCGTTCCATGTCCTTCAGCTTCCCACCTCACCACACACATCCTAACTGTGGGGGCAAAACACTGGGGGCAAGTCAAGATGGCATATGTGAGGGCCTCAGAGTGGAAAAGGCCAGTCACAGGAAGACTGCACAACAGCCTCTAAAGTAAACAGGCAAGATACAGAGCAGACTTTAAAATGATCCCTACAGACACCTTTCAACTACCACAGCTGAGAAAAATGTGTTATAGATGTGTTATAGGTCAGGCTAGATGACCTGGTGGTCTCCTGTGGCCTTAAACTGTGAACAAAGGTTCAAACTAGGCAACATGGTCTAGTGGACAGTACACTGAATTGGGGGGAGGAGACCCGCATTCTATGCTGGGCTCTGCCACTGACTGGCTGGGTGACCTTGGGCAAATCATTTCATGTCTCTGAGCCTTCCCCTTCCACCCTTTCTGTCATGCTTATTTAGAGTGCAGGATCTTTGGGGCAGACACTGTCTACCACTATGTTTATACACAGCACTAGCACAATAGGGCCCTGATTACAGTTGGAGCCCTCTAGACACATTCATAATACAAATAAATAATAACGTCTTCAAGACGCCATGAAAGGCACTGAATATTATTTTGCCTTTCGTAAATTTGAAGAGTACTTGAATAGCATAAAGCACAAACTTCTTTTTTTTTTTTAAACAAACACTTCTTGAGCTTCAGAGCATGAAATAAGGACTCTCCATAGAGAATGGTATTTTTAGCTCCTCAGGTCACGTGACACGGCAGTGGCTTCTGTAAGGATCATCAGTCTCGCAAATGTAAATTGATTGAAGTAATAAGAGGGCTTGGCAACTGTACAGAGTTGAAATATGGAAAAGCCCAGCACGTCTACTCAAGCAGCAGGAAGGAAGTGCAGACCCCTTCATAAAATTTCTGCACAATTCCTATTAACAGCGCTTAAGACGGAATGTGTTACATTGCAAACCTAAAAAAAGACATTATTTCTTACCATGGACTTATTCTTTGTAGTCTCGTTTACAATATCAGCGATTAACCTTCGTATCGACATCCTGTCCTTCCTTTCCAAGTGTTTACATAAATTAGTCTTGTTTTCATTAAAAGCTCATTAATTCAGCCTCACGCCAGAATTTCTGCTACAAAGAAATCCTACTGTATAAGGAGTTATTCTCGCATGGCAGTTATCATGGCAGGGTGTATTGTGCTGTGCAACACATAAAATATTCAGACCAAAATAGGTTAAAATATGTTAAAAGTCTGGATTTAAACTGATCAAAGGCAGGGAGAGTCAGAGATGGTCGAAATATCCCCCTCAGTCCTTTTCATTATGGCTAGGTATTGAAATAAAACTTGCAACAGAAGGTGGTTTTGCATACAAAAAGCCAGATGTTCATCTGGTGTAAGGTTGCATAGCTCATCTGACTTCAGTGGGACCAATTTACTCTAGCTGAGGACCTGACTGACTCTCTCACACACACGAGAGAGAGAGAGTGAGAGAGAGAGAGAGAGAGAGAGAGAGAGAGAGAGAATGAATCCATTGGGTAGACTCAGGATACACGAGATGGGCAAGAGGAGGAAGAAGCGAAAATAATGTAAGATGAAAGTGAAAGTCTATCCTCATGGCCCCAAGGTCAGTGAAGTGCAACTCGTAAACCATCCTTACAGATGGCTTAACATGAACTAGAAACTTTAAAATCTTTCTGTTTTAGTGAAGTCATGTGTCTGCTGTAACCAAGTCTCTATAAGGACATTAGTTTTTAAATACTTGGTCCCTCTTTATTACAACAGGGTAAATCTGGAATAACTCCAATTAATTGAATTATTGGTTTAAAAGTGGTGGAAGTAACTCCACTGGAATCAACATTCCTGACTTTCACTGGTGCAAACAACAGAAGAATCAGCCCCATGATTTTTAACCACAACAGAGAATGTTTTAAATAATTTAGAAAACATACTCTGCATCCATCTTAGGGCACTGCTTATATATTTCTATGACGCAGGGTTTTAGAAAATTTATTGCTATGATGCAGGGCTTGCGACAGATACATTGACATACGAATAACTACTGTAATGCTACATGATGGGCCAAATGCACCTCCATGGACTTCAGCTGGAGATACATTACAAAAGAGCCTGACCTGAGGTCTCTACACAACAAAAACAAGTCCATAATTCAGCAAATTGCCTGAACTACCATTTTCCCTAATTCGATTTGAAGGTTAAGAAGTGACTTCACCATGGTCTACAGATACCTGTTACAACCCCGAATGGGCTCCCCCGGTGGACACTCACCAAATCACTGTACAGCCATGTGCTGACCCATCACAATACCTACAAAAGGAAGAGATTACCGAGAGACAGCTTTTTAATCTAGTGAAAAAAGGAATAATGACACTGAGTGGTTAGGAGCTTCAGTTACTGGACACAACATGCTGTCAAGTTTGAGGAGCCTGGATACAGTCTAGGTGCACTCTCAGGGTGTAAATCCTCTGTCTAGCCCCACTTCCTGAGTGATCAGGACTCCGCAGTCCAACCGTCCACACCCTGGAGCTAGTGCTGGCTTTCCCAAGCCTCCCCAGCAGCTCTTGCACACTCCCAGATTTCTATTAAAGCCATGGACCTCCTGAATTATTGCTTTCCCTTTGCGGACTCTTTGACCATGACAGGAACACACAGACTTTGCAAAGGAATTTCTAACCAGTCACACTTTACTCAATGACGAAGCACAAGAGTCAGACAGATCTATGGAAAAACAACAACCACCTGAATACACAGCTTTGCCTCCAGCATCCTCACCACACTGAGAGTCCTCTGCATTTTGGTCAGTCCTGTCAGAGCCCCAGAACCCTCCTCTCCATGTGCATAGACTTGCCTTTTGATTCTGGGGTCTCCTCTACCCAGAAAATGGCCAGTCTCCCCCCACCCACCTATCAGATGATTCTCCTCAGTGGCCTTAAGCCATTCAGTACCTGTTCTATTGCTTGGTTACAAGCAATCCTAGAAAAACTGGTTCCTCTTAGCAGCAAGCTAGCTCATTGTCCTAAGGGAATTCCATTTTAATGGGAGACCCTCCAGGTTAACAACACTTGATTGCTCTGCATTATTAACTCATGGCCAATACTGCTTGGAATCCCAGTCCAAAAGGGAGGAAAAAAGACAACTGCAAAGGCAGAGCAGTTCCCAGACCACTTGGCATTCACAAAACAAAATAGAGTTTTCAGATGGATACAGACATGCACAGTCAGAGACTAATCTGTCAGAATACCTAGGGAAGAGATTACCAGTTGGAGACAGCACTTTAATCTAGCAGAAAAAGACATAATGAGAACCAGTGGTTAGAAGCTGAAACAAAAAAATTCAGAAATAAGGTGCACAATTTTAAAAATGAGCATATAGCAAACTAGATGGCCCTAATGTTTCTTCTACCCTTAAAAAATAATCTATAAAACACGAAGGCCTGAATTAGTCACTTGCAGATGGAATGAAAACCAGGCAGGAGGAAGGGAGTGATTTCTCGGAAGTCATGCACCTCCACTTAGGCCATGTAATAGCCCCTGCACAGAGTGAGATCCATTCTCTGGAAAGGGAAGGCCAGGGCTGTGGTGGTTTGATAGGGCCCACTTGCTCCTTCCTCTGGCTCAACTCCATAAACAGCTCAGAGATCTTTTTGCTAGTAAAACACCTTGCACAGTTTATTTACAACATTGGTACAACCCTTAGGTGTTACACAACCTTACACCTGCAGAGGCAGGGAAGAGCCGTCGCCGCCGCCACCTCTCACTCTCTTTCACTTTCCCACTTTCTTCCTGGGAAAGAGAAAGAGTGAAAGAGACTTTCACTTTCACTTTCACTCCCTCCTCTCTTTCTGCCTCCCCCTTTCCAACTTTCTTCCTGTGCCTTTTGTACCACCTTCCTAGCTCTCCTCAGCCAATCACTTAGGCACAGCTCTGCTCAACAAGGTCTGCTCCAGAGTAATTTACTGAAGCTGCGGTAACCAGAGTGTTGGCTCAACTGCAGTTGCCCCACACTGTGTCACAGGGGGACAAATACTCTGAGGGCAAACACTCTGGGCATGATCCCTCAGATCCCCACCAGTGATTCCCCACCCCAGGTAAATCAATTCTGACTCCATCGCGTATTTACCATAGGTATTTGTAAGTTACTTTACACTGGGGTATCTAATCTCCATACAAGGGCCACCATGGCTCCTGTCTATCCGGCTGGCAAAACTCAGTCAAGGGTGATTGGTTAGGCAACTTCACTAATTCTATTTGGCCTTAACAAGTCCCACTCCAACTTTGTTGGATTTTGCCAGTGATGGACGAAAGCCCTTTGCATCATCGGGCCTGGGGTCTGAGGATCAGTGGGTTAATTCAAGGTTAAGTAGCCATTGTGCTGTATGCAACAGTTCCATGGTTTGGTGCTCTCAACAGAGGCTGAGACGAAAGCTTTTGCCTCCCATTACTGCATGTAGTGGGGGCCTTGCACTATTGTTGAATTGAAGCCAAGTGGGATTTACACCGAAGACATTTTAAACATCCGCTTTCCCTTTTCATCTCTCTACATTGTGGGGCCCATATGGGAGGGGGAGTTTCCAGGACAGAAGCTGGCACTGGAGACCTTGGCAGACACAGAACAAAATGGAGCCGAGAGAACTCCATGATGGAGCACTGAGGCAGAGTTATGGTGCTAACCTAGAGTAGATCCCTAGGAGATCCAGATAGATCTCAAGGGATCAATGAGCTTTTGGAGGCTGAACCCCTTGTTTGTTCAACAGGGACTCAAAACCGGCTCCTCCCATCCTCCTTCCGAGTGGAAATATGCTGGAAGCTCTGTAATGCAACCCTCACAGCGCCCCCACCCCTTACACAAGATTTCCCCCAGAAGTGACTCTCTGGGCCTGTAGATGTAGTTACAATTTATTATCAGGGACACACAAACACACGTAACCTCATTGCCGTTACAGGCGGCTTGCTCTTGAGTGACGACAGTTCTGTTACATACTGAAGATAAATATATGTTTCACCAAAGCAGTGATGATATTTTTAGGAATTAGAGACTCAGCAAACATCATGTTTCATTACAGGATGCCTTAGAATAACAGAAGCTTAAAATGAAGTAGTACACACTTGAAAATTAATGATCTGGAGGATGGGGTGGATTGCTCCCTCAACAAGTTTGAGGATGACATTAAGCCGAGGGGGCTGGTAGATACCCTCAAAGGCAGGAATAGGATACAGAGAGACCTAGACACATTGGAGGATTGGGCCAAAAGAAATCTGATGAGGTTCAACAAGGCCAAGTGCAGAGTCCTGCACTGATGATGGAAAAATCCCATGCACTGCTACAAACTAGGGACTGACGGGCTAAGCAGCAGTCCTGCAGAAAAGGACCTGGGGGTTACAGTGGACAAGAAGCTGGATATGAGTCAACAGTGTGCCCTTGTTGCCAGGAAGGTCAACAGCATATTAGGCTGCATTAGTAGGAGCATTGCCAGCAGATCAAGGGAAGTGATTACTCTCCTCTATTCTGCACTGGCCACATTTCTTGTATTCTGTCCTGCGTTGGGCCCCCCACTGATGTATTCAGTTACTGCATGTCAGTGTAACTAAATAATGTAGCTATTGCCGAATTTGTATACCCAGTAAAAAATTAAATGTTCAGGCAAAATTCTTATCCCAGTTACTTCAATGTAAATTTGAAATAACAGCTTCATGTTTCAGAGGAGTAAGGATTTATTTGTAAATTGTAACCGTGGATTTACACTCGTGTATCTGAAATCACAGTCTGGCTCATGAAATCTTAAAAGATGACAATTTAATTAGGAAAATTTTAAAGAATTTGCTCAATTGGAAATTATGTTCTTCATAGTCCACATTTAAAAACTTCCCACACTGTTCCTAGAACTTCACGGTCAGATGCTCAAGTACTGATCTATAGAGTCTAGCTATCCACTGAAAAGTATGAAAACAAGAGTTATCAGACACGGATCAGGCACACAAAATATTAAGGAACATAATTTTGATCTCATTTACAACAGTTTTATACTGGTGTAGCTCCACTGATTTCAATGGAGATATGCCTAATTTACCCTGCTATAAATGAGATTACAAATAAACACTAGGGTCTGCTTCTATTTTTAATCCTAGTGATTAATTATTCATAACACATGGCATATTTAAGATAAGGACATATTGCTGCTCTAGAAACAACTAATACAGGCAGGCTTTATTACTTTTCCAGATAAAAGAAAACAACGGAGATACAATTGTCTCAATTTCACAAACCATTCCTTCGTTTGTGTGGTGTCTAAATTAATGGCAGGGTTATTCCTTTGTCAACTAACAACCCCAAGTTTAAGATATTATTTTTGTTTTTAAAAAAAAAAAGAAAAGAAACAAAACCTAAATATGGCATGAATACTCTGCCTTCCCCCTTTGCCTCTCTCAATTTTGCAAAATTGGATGTGCAGAAGTAATTACTGAACAAAGCAAAAAAAAATCAGAGCAAAAATACTGATAGGCAGATACTTACAAACAAGCACCAGCCAAGATCACAATTAACTCACACTATGCACCAGTAACTACAGTCTATATGCAAGCAGACTCAAGTCAAACTGAAAAACATCCCGGGCTCTGTCCTGCGGATCTCACTCAGGTAAAAAAAAAACTCACATTGAAATCAATTAGTGTTTTTCTGAGACGGGACTGCAAATCTGGAACCTTAATTAGAGCTGAAAAACAATTCAGAAACAATTAATTCAGCAAATTTAGTACCTATTCCTGTTCAAAAACTGATTGGGATTTGTATTAACTGCTTTGCCATTTGCAATGATTTCACGAATGTTTTGTGCAAGGAATTCTCAGACAGTGGCTGGCTCACAAAGTGTCTGTTACAAGAATCTGAAATTTAAACCATGTGACTAGTCGCCAGGACTGGATTAAGGCACAGATGGTTTAGGACTGTGTAGGGTGACCAGAGAGCAAGTGTGAAAAATCAGGATGGGGGTAGGAGGTAATAGGCACCTGTATAAAACATAGCCCCAGGTATCAGAACTGTCCTTATAAAATTGGGACATCTGGTCACTTAAGGACTGTACCTATGGCCCCCGCTCCTGCAGTCATGAAATTACATCAGACACTCAGCTTTTATTTTTTTTAAAAAGTGAATTTCTAGCTCTCAAACTTGTAAAGAAAAGCTTGAAAATGTGACTCAGGTGAAATCAATACAATAAAGTCTTCAAAGAGCCTGAAACAAGAGCTCTGAGAGGTCTGAGCTGCCCCACGAATCTCAAGAGCATTTCAACTTCAAGATCCACTGCTCTGGAGGTCCTGCCAACAACATCCTACCTGGGGACACTGTGCATGGCAAGAGGCAAAGAGATCAGTGAGACCAGTATGTATTTCTTTCCCCAGCGGGAGGATGGCCCCTGCTGACATTGCTGGGCCAGGCCCCACGTTGCTGTCGTCCTTCTCTGGAAGAGAGACCCGGCCCTATCCTGCTACTCCAAGTGGGCAGGGGACAAAGCCGACCAGACGTGGAGGAGGCAGCATGGGGGAGAGTCAGCCTATATTGTGGTGTATCTAAAGCCACAGTTTACCTAAATCTGGCCCTGCTGCTCATTTAAATCATGTGGCCCCATATCTGCTTCTTGATGGGATGAAATATTTTATGAAACACTTCCACGTCTGCCTAAAATTCAGTTAGTTTGGTCACTAAACAAATTAGGCTCTGGGATTCAGTCAGTCCCAGCTACAGGTCCATAATTCACTTTACGGATGAATTTCACCCCCTGTGAAGAGGGACAGTGCATGCCAGTGTGTGACACCCTGGGTCTGAGAACCACACCCCAGAAACGCCATATTCACCAAGGTCATATAACTGCACAAAGTTTGCCTGGTGTGGTATTATTTTAAAAATCTTCTGCTGAACTTTCAGATCCTGTCGGATTGTCGGTGCTACCATTGTACGTGAAGTTAGGAAACAATGTTGAATGTGCTGCAAGGTGGGAAACTCCCACAAACTGCCTTACCAGCACAACAATGGAGTGGCCAGACAGAGTTAATGGCTCTCTCTCACCCGTTCAGGAATAGATTCCACTATCTGGAATTGGACGGAGAGGTCACACGCCCAATTGTTCTAGCAAGCTGGAACAAACTATAAAAGGGGGCACATGACATCATAATTTAGCTCCACTCCCTTTCAACTCAATCCCTGAAGGGGTGGTCTGAAAGAAAAAAGACTTTGAAAGGGAAGGGGAGTCCGAGGCAGGGAAGGTCGCCCAGCCTGCATTTAAGAAACTGCTTGTACCCACTAACAAGGGTGAGACATTGCTGAGCCAAATACTGGTAGTGGGTAGGACGTAGACTGAGACCTTATGTTTATTTCATTTGGTAACTATTTTTAATCTCTTTACGCTTCCCACTGATAATCACTTAAAAGCTATTTTTCTGTACTTAATCCATGTTTAATGTTTTATCTTAACCAGTGTGGTTTTGAGTGAAGCGTTTCGACAAACTGCTCAGTAACAAAAGTTGATGCAAGTTCCTTCCGCTCTGAGGGAAGGACAGACGGAATAACCATCTCCGCTGATCAGGTTTTTTGACCAGGGTAGACGGTACAGTCCTGGGGTCCTGCACTGAGCAGTTGGTGTTTCTCTATCGTTGGTTTATGCCTGTGGAGGGCTGTGTAAGTGCGAGGGGTTTGCGGCCTGTCTCAGCATCACGGTGTGAGAGGAAGCCTAAGATGGTCAGACAGAGCGCTCATTGGTATTGCAGCTACCAGGCACTGTCCCAAGGGTGCTGCTTACTGTCACATGATGTATTGCTTAAATCCCACACTCGGGCTTACATGGGATTCAAGTGGTGGGTAGTCTTTGTGCGGTCAGTGTGAATTTCACCTTCAAAGCAGACTTCACTTGGACAAATGCTGGCGACAAGCTTAAAATAAGAAAAACAGCTGGAACACATTTATATTTAGAAGTCACAGAAAGGTTCACAGATAAGTTCTCTTATTTTCTTTCCAGCATTGACTGATCTACTGACAAATATAAAGGGTTCATAATGGGAATGCAAGTTTTATCATAAGTTTTCAATGGAGCAATGAAAAACTGTATTTCACTTGTGCTTTAGTAGTCAATTTGCCCCATTGTACAGCATATTTCTGAAAAATAACTAGATAGACTTGGACCCAATCCCTGCTTTCAGTTATACCCAATAACTTTTTGACCTCCAGGAAGTTTGCACAGGGTCCATCTTAGAACAAAATTTGGCCTCGTGCCTCTTTTAAAACAAGATAAATGCCCCAAAACTAAGGTTGTTAATCATATCTTGTTATTAATCCACACACACAACTCACCACTGACAGCAAAAGGCATTAGGAGAAATTTCAAGGACCTCATGCAGGACTCTGGGATTTGGACAAATGGCAGAATACGGTCTAAATAGTTTGTTAGCAATAACTGCATACAGCCAGGTTCTGCCACCCTTACTCATATCACGTACTATACTTGAGGAGTCGAGTATTACTCAGCCTGAGAAAGAACAGCAGCCGAAGCATGTTCATCTTTTAATTAAGAATTAGGACTGTTTGTGATTTTTAACCTATGCACTTTTACGATTGCCAGAAACTGTTCTGTGGCAATACAGTAATCATATGGTATTATGAAGAATTATAGAAAGTGCAGACATAATGTATTCTGTTTGATCTCTCTAGTAATTGGTGGGGTCGGACTTACGAATTCGGCTGTGACACATAGGAATCCGTTTTCCCTTTAGCAGTGCCAAAGGGTAACCAGGAGACTGTGCTGCAGGAATACGCAGACTTCACATCCTTTCCAGAAAGACAACGGTTGAGACTTTCAAAGCAGTTTAAGGGGTTTAGACACGTCTTCCATTAAAATGAATGGGTGGGATGTGTCTAAATCCTCTAGACCTCTTTGAAAGTCATACCCAAAATTCTTTTAGGAAAGCAGTGATCATTTCAGCTGTCTCTGATGTACACATAGAGTAGGGACCAGAAGGTCCCATTAGATCATATAGTCTATCCTTTTGTATGTCACAGGCCATTAAATTTCACCCAGTTACCCCTGTATTGAGCCCAATAACTTGCGTGATGGTGTAACAGGAAGCAGGGGAGTCTGTGGTGACGCAGTGGTGGGGGGTTTGGTTCCCAAGCATTATGGGGGAAAGTTCTCCAGAAGCACAAAGAACTGAACGTTCTAAATTGGGTCACACTTTATCGAAACAGTATCTTTGAAAACGTTCATAAAGGGTGGATGAATGCTTAACAGAGCTTTTAAGAAATGGTTAGTCAACTATTACAGATTATTAGAGCTGCTGTCAGGACCTCAGTAACAAACCGAGGCCTGTCTGGTCCCAAGATGACATCCCAAGTCTCCATGTCACCGCAGTGTGCTGATCCACAGCCTCTGACCAATCACCATTATGCTAAAGGCATTAGAGTCCCATGCCCAGGCCTCTGATTGGCTGGACAGACAGCGTCCTCATTGGCTACCTGGACTATATAAAGACCCTCCCAGAGGACAAGGAAGCTGTCTGAGCTCAGTCCATTGCATGCTGGTTGCTGCCTACAGTGCCTCGCCTGCCACCTCACCTAGCTGTCCTACCAGCTCGCTCCTTTGAATCGGATCCCGGGCAACTGACTCTCTGAGAAAACGCCAACCCTTGTCCTGGATTGCCCCTCATCCACTTCAGCCACTGGACATTGCAGTCAAGTAGATTGACAGATCATCTATAACTCTCTCTAACGCCTTCAAATGGCGTGCTTGTAATCATCCGTAATGCGTGCAACGTGGCTATTACACCTTTCAGGAGCCTCTTTGTAAATGCAACCTTAACATAAAGGGTGGCCGTAAACAGCGCCCTAGAGACTAAATTAAATAAAGTCATTTTGCTGTAGTCTCATGTTTAAGCTTCCTGCTAAGGTACTTTACAATACATACACTTTCTCTTTATAAATGCAACACCTCTGTTGTGCCTACACTGCAAATAGCTGCCTTTGTGCACCTCTTTACATCAGCTCCCAACCCGCTTTTTTGGTGCTCTATAAATAATTAATATGTAGGCTTGTGTCTCCTGTGAGGAGGACTATCCTCTCAAGGATGTGCTTGCAATACCCATTGCAGACACCAGCATGCTGACTTATATATAAGGAAGCAAATGCATAGGTGTTGGTGACCTAGCCTGGGCCCTCGGTCCCCAGCTGTTCTCTTGGGATAGCGCAGATTAAGATTAACTGCTGCCCGCTAGAATGAGCAGAGTTGAAGCATATCGCTGGGCATGGCAGGGAAGTTTGCGCTGCTGCTGCCCATGCTGGATCTGTGCTGTGAATAAAAGGAATGTTCCATTCCCCAAGGCTGTCATCAGGCACCTTTCATAAACACTGAGAACCTGATTGTCCAGGGTTTATTCCCGCACTTGTACAAAATGCTGTAGGTGGCTTAGAGCCACCTTTGAACTACGTATATTCTAGGCTGCCTGGGGCCTTGCCTAGCCTCTAATATAAATTAGAGCAGCCTCGGATCTGCTCTAGTTTATGTTCTACCTGCGGTGGCCCCTTATGGACTGTCCATCAGCCTAAAATTGATGGAGAACTCCAGCCATACCCACTATATTACTCAAGAAATCCCTGTACACAGGGTTATTCCCTAAGGGCCCTCTTTATGCAATCGGAGCAGCACAAAAGGGATAGGGTCCCTAAATTTACTTGCACAGTAACTTTCATATTTTTTTTAATATACGTGCTCCCTGAGTTTCCATGTTTGTACACAGGTTTACTCAATCCACCGTAAACCCATGCTCAACGTATTTGTGAATTACATTTCATTAAGAGTGCTATATTTTTAAAGACTAGATCTTTGCACCATTTCTAAACAGTAGTGCCAGGTTTAAATGGCTGCACGGCGTTACATATGTTACTTTCACAGTGATATGGAGAACCCAATAGATCTTGTGGGCCAAAACTGGTAGCTGAGATTTCTCCAAAGACTATATAGTGTTTTGAGTCCAGGGAAAGTGATGACTTGCGTTCACAACCATCCTCCAACTAAGTTCAGGTAAGAGTGCCAGTAAAAAGTTACTTGGGGGAGGAGGGGACAAATAAGGAATGAAGAACTCAATTGATCTGTTGTAATCTGATCTGAAAACATTTCAGAAAATTCAGGGCAGACGAAGACAAAGTAAAGGGGAAAAAAATTCTAGCACAGAACAACTCACAAATAAAAATAGCAGCACTGGATAAAAAACAGTCCTTCAAAGGGATGTCAGACTTCACATTAGTTTGTGCAAAACAGCAACTAAAAGGTCTCCATGTTGTCACTATGTGGCAGTATTAAAATCATCAGTAGCTTTTGAGGGACTGGGGGACAACAGACAGCAAAATAATAAAGGGCCACCAAAAAAACAAACTTGTTCTGAATTATATTTCTAAAACCCTGGAGCGTTTTCCTTATTCAGCGAAGTCACAGCAATGTCACATTCTAAGTTTCTACACAGGTTGTAAATTTAATGACTGACAACACCCTGGAGAATGAGCAGAGCTAAATCATTGCTAGGAATTGAATTCCTTCAATAAACGGACATGGTATCCTTTCCTTCTTATTTAACTAAAACCTCAGAGCTACTCAAAGTGTTACATTCACCACTGGATTATGGCAGAACCATATACATCAACCACCTTTTTCGCGCTCTGTTTTCGAGCATTGCCTATAGCAGCCAAAAAGATGTCTGCAATGATGCACTTTCCTTTATTTCAGTTTGCAAGGTAAAAATCTTCCCTTTTATTCCCAAGAGGCCCTGGCATATTTGTGAGCCTAATAACATCGCTGCAAAGTAGATAAAACATTAACTAGTATCTTTACATTACCCAGGCAGAAAAAGAAAGAGCTAATAAGCAAAGGCAGTTATTTTGCAAATATGAAATTAAGATTGGATTTTATTATTTCAGATAAGTATGGATGATAGTCATGAATATTTGATAAGAATTCCTGCATTCACTCTATTTTTATTAACTATAAAGGTGAAGTGGCTTCATGCCATCGCATATGATAGTTTGGAGTCTTTTACTAATCCTTGCAGTCCTGTAAATTAACCTCTTATTGATCCAATTTAGGGCCAAAACTTGAAGCTTTTATGTGGGACCATTATTGTTATTTATATTCCAGCAGCAAAGTCCCAACCAAGCGCAGACAGAGTGTAAGAAACAGTCAGTGCCCTGAAGAGCTTGAAATTAAGTAGATAAAGAGTGGGAGGGAAAATAGAGACACAGAGAAATGAAGTGACTTGTCCAAGCTGGCAGACTGGGAAACACTGGGAACTACCAGTGGATTTCTGATCCAATACCCTGCCCCCTGGACCACACTGAACCTCTGGGGATCAGAGATACATTAGCACTTTGTTCCAGGATATCCCTGTTCCACACCAGACTGACTAATCCTTTATATTTCTCTCTCACTCCCTTCATTGGTACCCAAATGCCTTTGAATAAAAATACAGGGTCTGATTCAGTACATTAACAGACAGTACCCTCATGCATCAGCTATGGAATCATCGTCCATGGAGCTGGCAGTAAATGCGGGAAAATATCAGAAGGAATTTTAATATCTGGGAACAACAGAGAACCCCCTCTTAGGCACCCAAGAGGGAGATACAAAGTCCAAATGAGACATACAGGATACACATGGCAGGGAGCAAAAACACTGGGGTGGTAAAAATGGAGAACTTGCTGTTCTTAGAAGAGCAAACTGCTTTAAGCTGAGCAAACTGCTGCAAAAACCTGAACATTACAGCCCTACCGCAAAGCGCTCTATTCTTTTTTCTTTAGAATCATCCCCGCCACTTGCTTCCAGCCCCTAACAGTCTGCTACAAAATGCCATAAATTATAGAGTACAAATGATGTCAAACCCTGTCCTCAAAGGGAGGCTGGGAACGGTAATCATGTAATCGTCAGCTTTGAATACACAGAAACAATTTTTGCTCATAGTCTACCCATTACATCAAAGGCACCAAATACATTTCCTAAGAGATCTCAGCCCCCCACCAGCAAAATACACCATCACTGATGGGGATGGAGAAGGGACAGGGCTTGGCCAACATCAAGGGCCTAATCCACTGACCCTACAGGAAATGCAAGTGCAGCAGAAAACCTGATATTACATGTTTTCAGTTCACGGTCCCCGTTAGCCTTTATCTGTCTTGCCTCAAGGGAGGCTGGCCTCTAAATAACTGAACATCAGAGGAGATAAAGTCTGGGGCTGCAACTGTCATCTGAGGACCTTTGCACCCTCCGCAGCCTGCCCCCCTGCAAGGCCACTGTAAAACCCAGCCTGCAAGCTGCTCTGAGAAACGCCAGCTGTCAATGGTCCCCACTATGTCAGCTGGGAAATGCCAGGGTGTGGGGAACACCAGGGTGCAGGTATGTCCAGCCACATCTTTTCCCCTGGCCAGACCCTCCATGCCAGCCACATGGAGGGTGTGCAGCCTAGGTGCCGTTAAGCAGCTAAACCCCCGCAGAGGTTTTCCCTGCGCTGGGGGGATCGTGGCATGGCCCTGCTGCGAGCATGGCTTTGTGCCGTTGAGCAGGGGGAGGCAGATGGAGCAGAGCACAGGCTGGGGCCCTGATACCCAGTTCAAAAGTAGCGTTCACTGGGGGAAGATGGAAAAAGAACTGGGAAAGGGCTTTGCTTTTGTCCAGAACTGGGCCCAGAATCTGAACGTCTCACTTCTGAACATCCCTGAACTAGGAGAAGCTGTGAAATCTAAATCTGGACCCATGCAAATAGCTCCCCTCTGTATAAGGAGCCTGTCTTGAATACTGCTATTACAGTAGCCCACTGTGTCCCCGACGGTGATGAAGGCCCACTGTGCCAGGCGTAGTACAGAGAGACAGCCCCTGCCCCCCACCTCCCCCAAAAACCCATCTAAATAGGTCATGGGCGCCTCATTGTTACACTGAGCCAAACCCGGATCTCAACTTCACATTGTTCGTGTGCAGACACTCCTCAGCAGTGCTGTTGGATTTCTTTCCACCTCCACCTCAGACAGGACAAGCTTCGGGCCTGCACCCGCCTGGCTTGTCTCATGAAGACTGTCCGTGCAGGGAACGTCTTATCTATGTTTGTAAAGTGACATGGGAACGTATGCACTGCGTAAATGTTTTATTACAGTCAGCAAGGAGCATGTTTTCAAAGACACTCCTCTTAAGTTACGCCTGTAACGTTTCTATGGGCATTGCAGATCCTATATAACCCCTTACACACACTGACTAACAGGGCCTCTGAATAGCCCTCTGCACGTGCCGTGCACACAGATGTAGTATTTTCAGGTACCTGCCTTGCAAACATTGGCTCTGTGAGGTGCCACTTGCTGTAAGCAGGTAGAATTTATCCATTCACGTCTCACAAGTTTCTGGACGCTGCTGGCGTAGTTATGCCATTTTGCAATGCTCTCCCCACACGCTCCCAAAATCAAGGAAATTCAGAACTAAGAATGCGGCTAAGTCTTCAACAATAACAGAACTTTGTCCTTTTCCAGAGCCCCAGGCATTTAAAGGTCACAAAGCGGTTTGCAAACATTACAATTAGAACACCTCTCTGAGGAAAGAAAGTACTATTATGGCCCATTTTTAAAATGTGGAAACTGAGGAATGAGTAGGCAGTGATAACCCCACGGAGGCATGTAGCACAGCCAGGGACAGAATCATTCCCCGACTCCCCATCTTCCATTTTAGCATCTCCCCCTCTTCAGTACACTCCGTTTATCAACAGATGATGGGTTTAGAATACTGTATCATCTTCCTTCGATAACACAAGTTAATAATAAATAACAACTAGCTCTTACATAGCACTTCTCACCAGCAGATCTCAAAGCCCTTTACAAAGGAGGTCGGTATCATTCAGTTAAAGAATTGTCTGGTTACACAAGTCATGCAAGGGGATGAAAGTACCATGTTGCCCACTGCAAACAATCGTTGTGACTGTTGTATTCTATGGCATAATACATAACCAGCCTATAATGGTGCAGCATATGGCCACATGAGAGATCTTGGCACACCAAGATGCAGCTTCCTTATCTCTGAATTTCCTTGCTTCTTTTAGTGCTGATGTTTGCAAATTTAGGTGCAGGATTTCATCAAATGTGGATAAATCAGTGGATCCAAATGGAGGGGGGAGGGGGAGAATCTTTAAACAGATTTTTTTATCTTACTGTTTTTGTTTCTTTACTGGCAGATTTTTTTTAACTGCAGTGTTAACTCTTTCCCTTGTAATCTGTCTCTTGTTTTTAATATGGCATGAATAAAGGGATAAACATTAATGTCAATCTTTTGTTGTGTTTTTTTTTAACAAAATCTATACAAAAAGTAATTGACAGAATGACACTTCAATGCACAGCAGTAACCTTAACTGTCAAAATTACAAAGTATATTTTTGCTTGCCAAAAATACTTAATATTACGAACAATACACACTGCAGACTAAGAATCTCATACAATGTCCCAGCAAGTGTCAATTCATAGTCAATGTTCCTTGAGTTTCTGAAATTTTTGCTGACATTTTACATAGTTGGGATCATCACAGATAGTCCCACAAGATTCCCACTCATTCCAAACCAGCCCCTTTTGACCAAACGCAGCGTCGATATAAATAATTTTGCCCTCTGTTACAGGAGTTCAACTGCTATGGTTTTAAACACTTACGGTGTTCCCGTGGGAGTTAAAGCCATGCAATTAAGAGCAGAATTGTGCACTTGTAACCAGGGAACTCAGTTCTCATTTAGCCACCTGCATGCAATGTACAGAAAATACGGCCACTATATTTAAGTGCATCAACGGAAGCTGAACATTTCTGAATACGGAGCCATTAGCATGTAAATTTTAAAATGAAAACATCCACCGAAGTCACTCTGATGTTGTCCAGCTTTCATACTACACAACACCAAGACAGAAAAATAAGGCACAGGAAGCTAACATTTTTCAAAGGAAGAGCAGATGTTTTCCAAACTTAAGTAATTTAGATGTCTTTAAAAACAAACAAAGCATTTTATAAATAAGTGATTGATCCATTTTACCCTCATGCTTCTGTGGCAGCTTACAGAAAACAAACTACACTATCTTGTTCATTTGGCCGCGATAAAGTAGGGGCAATCTAGCTGTTCACAAATATTTTGTTCAAAATATAGCAGCCTTCCTCTAGAACTTCATGGAAACAAGCACAGACTTTCGAAAGTTTGGGGATTTTAGTTTTTATGCCTTTCTGAAAAGAGGATTTAACCCAATTTAAACCAAATATTATAATAAAATAACTTTAAGACTCTCAGTGAATTGGTAAAGAGAAATAGAAAGAAATCAGCCAGGCTGGAGCACAGTTGCATAAATACTGTATTTGCTTTTCATGTTGTTTCTGCTTGTTATTTAAGCACCTAAAGCCAGATTTTTAAAAGTAGGTAGGTGCCTAAAGATGCAAAAATCCATGTAAGCACTTTTCAAAATACCACTAGGTGCCTACCTGCATCTTAAAGTGCCTAGATCTTTTAAAAATTTGGACTCCCGACGCCGCAGTGATGGGTTTGGTAGTATCTCAAACCTTCTGATCACCAATGAAAATCCAGCCCAGCTAGACCATGACTGAAAGTTGTGACTGCACAGGATTCTGGAATAAGGCTCCCAGTCCAGGTTGACAGATTCAGGCTTCAGAGCCCAAGCCACAACCTGAAAGCATTGTCTATACAGCGATTTGTAAAGCTCTGGCACAAATCCCACTACCCAAGTCAGTCAACCCAAACTGGGACGCTCACTACAAAATGTTGTGCAGACATATGACTGTGTGGCACACTGTGTTCTCAAGGGACAAGTGCCCACACCACACTGACTTTAATCAATACCCTTGTTGGTAAAACTAGTCAAAGTTTTTTATTTGAGAAAAGATTTTAACAAAAAGGCTTCTTTTTCCAAAACAAACATTGGAGGTTCTTTTAACATTTTCCAGGTTTTCAACAAAAACCTAAACACTTTTTAGTTTTCAGAAACAAAAATTTGTCTTTTTGCCCACTGTTCCAACAGAAAAATGGAAACAGGATGAAGTGAAAAAAAAGTGAAAGAAAAAAGTGGTGGGGAGGGGGAGAAAACTGGAAACTTCACTGTGAAATTTTGAAAAATACATTTTTCTTAAACTTTCCATGAGAAATACTTCCCCTTTCAGACCTGCTCTACTTGCTGGCAGTCTGCTGAGACAGGCCAAGGACTGAATAAGCACAGAGAATTAACTAAGTGCTTTCTCAGACCGAGAAGTGATACCTCAGGGTCAAAGTGCAGACCCACTGGTGAATACTGCGTGCAGAATCCTCCACTTCACTGTACGCCCTGTATATCCCAAAGATGCTTATCATGCGGTGCAGTAGAAAGCATTGTGTGTAAGTAGTCACAGGTTCAAATCCTACCTAATTTGTCACATAAGTGACTAACACTTTTGTTGTCCAGCAGAAGGCAACAAAAATGATGAGGGGGCTGGAGCACAACTTATGAGGAGAGGCTGAGGGAATTAGGTTTGTTTAGTCTGCAGAAGAGAAGAACGAGGGGGGATTTGATAGCAGCCGTTAAGTACCTGAAAGTGGGTTCAAGGGAGGATGGAGCTAGGCTGTTCTCAGTGGTGGCAGATGACAGAACTAGGAGCAATGGTCCCAAGTTGCAGTGGGGGAGGTCTAGGTTGGATATTAGGAAAAGCTTTTTCCCTAGGTGAGCGGTGAAGCACTGGAATGGGTTACCTAGGGAGGTGGTGGAATCTCCATCCTTAGAGGTATTTAAAGCCCGGCTTGACAAAGCCCTGACTGGGATGGTTTAGTTTGCTTTGAGCAGGTGGTTGGACTAGATGATCTTCTGCAGTCCCTTCCAAACCCTAACCTTCCATGATTCTATGAATAGTACTGCCACTGTCCTCCAGCACTAAAACACACAATCAAGTCTAACGATTGCAGAGCTCAAAACATGCTTGCCAAGTTCTGTCTTGTAAAGAACTAAAAGTGACTGAGGTTTAAACCAACTGAAGTCGAAGTTCATAAAGAAAACACACTAGAAGGTGACATTTTAAATTGAGGATGGTAAATCTAAGTGCACATCACACTAGCTAGTGCAATCAGGCTCCTGAACCAGAAAGCCCTAACAGATGACATATGTACAGTCCAAGGTTCTCAGATAGCTCTCAAACATTGGGATGAATTTTCGTTACAGCGCTCCAAAAGGCAATCACACGACTCTCATTAGCTTAATGGAGTTGTGTGGCTAAATCCCTATGAATCATGCTGAAAATCAGCTCCCAATGGGATACTTTTTCAGTCCGTATTTTCCCCAACAACTCCTTTAATAACAGTCGCTGAGTACTAAATCTTATAGAAAATGTTCCCCAGAAGACTCATGGCTTGTCTACACTACAGGTTATGCCAGTATAACATATCTCACTCAGGGGTGTGAATAAGCCACCCTCTGAGCGATAGAAGTTACACCAACCTAAGCACCGGTGTGGACAGCACTATGTCAGCAGGAGAGCTTCTCTCACCGACATAGCTTCTGCCTCTCACAGAGGTGGTTTCATTATGCCGACAGGAGAGCTTGTATTGGTCAGCGGAGCCACTGGAGCACTTCTAACGTAGACTAGCCCTCAGGCTCCACAAAGAACAGAGATGGCTACACAGCATCTTTCTTCACCAGCTGAGTGCACATGCGCCACTGGCTTCAGATCTAGAAAGACGCTTCACGAGCAGGAATTTAGTTAGAACCTGGGAAAAGCCCATTTCGTAACACAGGAAGGAATAAAAATTTGAGAGGAAGGTGATTTTAGCTTTGTGCTCCATCCTTCCCTGTGTTCGGTATATGGAGGCCTAAGTCACTATTTAACCTAAGGTAAGTTTAGTGGCATCATCCCAGTGACATCAGTCACCTACCGTCGCCACCACCCATCAGCAGCACGGCCAGTGTTTGACTGAAGAAAGAGTCATAATTAGGTGTTAAAGTGGATTGAAACAAGCACAGGCATTCCCATGCCCCCACGAGCAGTAGGGGGAGCTCTGAAGGAACACAGCTCCCGAAAGACAGGGAGCAGAGGGAGAGCGCCTCCTGGCTGTAAGTAGAGGCAAAGGAGCTGTGCTCTGCCCCCGGAACTCCCACTCCCAAGGAAACCAGAAGAGAAGAACATCAGCTTCTTTCTCTCCCTCTCTGAAGAAAGAGGGAGACAGCCTGTGTCAGACCCGGTCCTGCTCGCCCGGTCTCATTTTACAGTAGCTCACATGTAACGGGCTAACACAAAGTAGTGAATTCACACTTCCATAAGGGGAAAAAGTGAAAGGAGTCTCTGGTGAGGTTTTACCAGATGGCTCAGGGGCAGCTTTATTGCTACATTCCTATGAAAGGAGAGAGACCAGCTCAAGTGTGGAGAAGTAGGTGCAACAGCCACCCTTTTGGCTGATACACCAAGGACCTCTAGAGCTAAAAGCATGAGCTGCTTGCTGCAGCTTGAGCTGAACAGCCAAGGCTCCACAGCTGGGAACCGTAACAATCCACATCCTCTGCAAGTGGGCCCAGAGGGGGCTCTGGAATGAACACGTACTAGTGGGTTACACAGGCGCCCTCTACCTATGCAAGAGCAGTGGGAGAACCAGAGCTCAGTGCTGTACAGATTGTAACCAGAAGTTCTGCTGTATTAATACTCAAACAAGATGTCTTCTGCATTCAAACAGACCAGATCCACAAATCTGCAACCCAACTTACGGCAGCAGAGACCTAAAGTTTCTATTATTTCATCATTTTGGCCAAGAATAAGAGACCCACCTCAAAGGAAAAATACATGGCTATTGAGTCTGACGGAGGGCATGTGGTAACAGGCAACAGCCTTATTCTATGCATCCTAGTTGCCTTACAGATTGGGATTCTCCACTGTCTATCTAGGCATTTTTATGGCCAACCATCACTGGGAACCTCTCTGGCATCTAAGCACTAAACACAGGTTCTTCAAAGTCAAATCCACACACAGCTCTGGAAGAGACTTTGAAACCAAAAGACTAAGGAAGATCATGAGCCAGCCTGAGGCCACTGAATTATATAAGAAAACCCAAAGATCCTTGTAGCCATCAGGGAATTTGTTCCATAATTATTGTTCATAATATGCAGATGACACACAACCCCACTTATTCTTCACCACACACAACCACCAAGACAGTCTGGTGCTTCTATGAGATCAGCTCATGGATGAAGAACGGCTGGGCTGAAGTTGAACCCAAGCAATGAAGAAGTGATGCTGATGGGCAGAGGAAAGTCTTTCAAAGAGCTTGTAACCACGGGGCAGGCTCCACTGGTTGACGATGCAAATCTGCAACCAGTCAATTCAGTTCATAGACTACTCTTGGGTTACTCTCTGATACTGAGCTCTCACATAGCAGCAGCCATGAGTAATATTTTCTACTATCTCTGGTCGGCTTGGAGACTGCCCTCATCTTTGCAGACAAGACCAGGCCTCAGTTGTTCACCTCTTCTTCATCACTCACTAAAGCAATGTGAAATACTATGAAACCTTTGGCATTTAGGAAACGCCAACTAGCATGAAACACTGCAGTGCATCTCTTCAGCAACACAGGCTGCCGTGAGCCCATCACACCTGTCCATTGCTCTCCACACTGGCTTCCCACTGAATTTCTAATCAAGGTCAAGGTCTCAGTCCTTACCTTCAAAGCACTCCATGGCCTGGGCCCATGATACCTAAAAGGTCATCTAAAGGTCTAGGACGAAGACCACAGCTGACAACTTTACTCCTCCCGTGCAATGGAACTCTCAAAAATAAGGGTAAAGCGTGTCCATACTGGAGAAAGAACTTTCTTCAGAGACTGATCCCAGACTGTAGAATGAACTCCCCAGGAACTAAAGACCCCATCACAGACCTCACCAGTTTCCATTCCAAGTGCAAGGTTGCATTTCTTTGACCTTGCCTCCTCTAATAGAAATGCATAGCATCAGGTATATTTATCAAAAATAATTTATTTAAAAAAAAACAAACCCCTCCCAAAACAAAACACTTTACTGCATGTGCTTCTCCCTCTGGAGAGAGGTTGAGAGAACAAACACCACATGACAGATGCAAGTCACATTGCTTAAAGCTCTCCTGGAAGGTGCTCCAATGCTACGGAGATAAGCACGGTATAAAAACCTATACAGAACAGAACGGATAGTACTGGAAATATTTTCAAACGCTATCACTTGGGAGGGCACAGTAGAAGGGAGTACCGCAGAGCCAGTCCATTATAAAAAGACAAGGGTAAAAGAGGGAGGATGAGTCTGGCGAGGCAGTTTGTTTAGGATTCAGAAGACCCAAGTTCAATTCCCCCAACCTCCACAGACTTCCTGCGTGAGCTTGGAGTAAGCCACTAAGTCTCTAGGCGCCTCAATTTGCTGTAAAATGGTGATAGCACTTCCCTACCTCAGAGGGGTGTTGTGACGATTAATTGCTTAAAGATTGTGAGACACCCTAGTACTATGATGATGGGGACCATAAAAGTGCCTTAGGTTGCTATCTGGCCTAACTGTCATTTTGTTATGATGCTTGCAGCTTCTCAGGATACTCAAGGTTTTCTGGACAAGTTACCACCATAGGGCATGGCTAAAATGTTATTCCAGGCCATTCTGCCAAGTACTATATGTTTCTCATGCACCAGAGTTTGTGGATTTGACCACTCAGAGATTTCGAATGCAGGACTGCCTGGAAACCTTGTTCTCAGTGGAGATGGTGAGACTGCATCTGCAGAGCTATCAGGTTCGATAGGGCTGAAGATGACATTTTCTTGGCTTCAGTCACCATGTCTGCACTTATTGTATGTGCCAGTTGGGTGGAGAGAGGAGTTTCATCATGTATGGCAAACTTTTCATGTTTTTGCTTCTCTCCCACGGAGTATTTATTCTTTATTCTGAACAATACAACAGTTCGCAGGAGCATTCTGGCCTCAGATGATGCTACACCATCCACCTCTACAGACTATCCCATCAGGGTGTGGCAAAGCTCCAGATTGGCAAGCCCTTGACTACACATAAACCCCACATTACACTTTCCTTAAAGATTGTGAGATGGTCAGATACTATAGAAACAGGGGCCATAGAAATACCTAAGACAGACAGTGACACAGTCAAAACACCCTAAGAGCCTTAAAATACCCTCAAACAGAAACAGATTCCCCCCCCCATGCTTTCAAACAATGTCTTATGTCACCTCTAAGGATTTTTCAGGGGTGGATCTGTGGCTACCAGTGATTTGCCGCATTCAACCTAAACACAGAAGCATGACCCCTGGACTCTATCGCTTCTATAGCATTCCACTTTGGCAACTAATATTGAGACTGGTAACATGGGCAACAAAAGGAAGCGTAAAAACTTGGGGCCAGAAAAGGAAGAGCCCATTTTATCAGCACTATTTGTTAATTCCAGCTGTTACCCAAGAAGCATTTGCAGTTTTCTGAAGCACTGATAAAGGTTTATTTGCCTGGGTGACATGCTCAAAGGCTGTGGCCTTCACTCTTGAACGTCAGTCATCATCCAAAATCTCTAGCAGGCTCTTATTTAGTTACCCACAACTCTGTCGTTCTTGTTTTAGACAAACCCCATATGTGAACCACTGTGCATAGGGTGAACTTCTTCCTTATTGAGTAGAGTGGATCCAGTGATTGGTTGTGAATAATTTAACCAGTGAATTGAGCCCCATTTCTACTTGCACATTATCCACAAAGAGACTGTGATTTTTACAGAGCTTTTCATTATTCAGCATCAGGTGTATGTGAACGGATTCCAGCCACTGGCAGTCAACAAACAGCAAGTGGGTGAGCCAGAAACCAGCCCTTCGCCAAACGCTCATACAAAGAAACGTTCGCATGAACAAAGAGCTGATAAAAAGGGAGCGAACACGGGTGAGGCAAACAGCTACTCAGAATTCAACCCAAATGTTCCTAGTCATTGTTTTACAGTATTTGCCTGGGTCTGCAGCCACCAGCAGGAGACGATTGGAAAGGAGACTTATGGATAATATATCCTGGGGAATGGTGGGAGGGGAAAAGGGTTAGGTGACTTCCTAGCACGCCCAAGGGAACAGAGCAGGGGGGAACCAAACAGCAGAAAAAGGGGAGATGAGGCCTAGGCGACAATGTTCAGCGGGAAGGAGGAGATGGGCAGAGAAGAATGAGCAGGAGACTTACAGAGGGGAAAGGGCAATTAACTAAATAACGAAAGCAGAGAAGGTGATTGATTTTGCACAGAAAGCTTTTATCACATTAAAGTCAGCTAGAGACACACAGCTAGAAGCACAGAGATACGTTCCCAATATTACTGGGAGGGAGCAATTGCTCTAGGCGCCACACCGGTGATGCGTTGTAAGTGGAGGAGGAGGTGGATCCATGACAGTCCCTCAATCAGGATGCGGTGTGTGCTGTACTAGGGTTTGAGATCCCCCTGCCTCAACACTACACAACTCAATTAACTCTGTCAATCTGCAGCCTGACATGATGGAACACCATAAATATCCAGTGAGAAATGCAAACAAACATTGCACTGACCAAAGTGAAAGGCCGCATGGTCTTTGAAAATGAGCAACGCCTTAACACCTTTAAAAATCTGGGCCTAGGTGACTTGCTCAGAGTCACAAAGAAAGTTTGTGGCAAAGCCAAGTATGGACCCCAGACCACTTGGCTCCTCGCCTACACGACTGAACCACAAAACCATCCTTCCTTTGAATTCCTCAAATGAAAGACACCATGAAGCATTATGATTAATACCAGAGCATCATTCACAAGCACATTTCCGGAACACCACACAACACTTTAGCAGAAGTGCAACAATATTACTAAATGCAGCAACTTGCACAAAATATGGATTTAGTAGATTAATGATGCACACCGCACAGTCAGATTATGGTCAGTAAAGACTATCTATCTATTTCATTCCTTTCACTTGTGATAAACACTTTCATAACGCACCTCCACTTTGGATGCTCAAGAATTATATATATTTTTCACATCTTGAAAGACAGATAATAATCACCTTCCTTGGAGAAGTATCTTTTTTTTTTTAAAAATACCAGATGCACATGTTGGAAGTTAATGCTGTGATTGTAAAAGGGCTGTAAGGTAATAGCTACACCAGTCGCATGTTTTGCACTGGGATATCTGCTTCAGTCACTCAAAACTGGTGGGATTTGAGAATTATGTGTCAGATCTTTGGTCCCAGTCCAGCCCTGTGCCACAAAAAGGGCTGGGAAGTTGTCCTAACAGAACAGTTTGGGATTCCAATGCACAACAGAATTCCTGTCTGGTGTAAAGA
This sequence comes from Mesoclemmys tuberculata, assembly GCA_007922155.1. Lineage (NCBI taxonomy): Eukaryota > Metazoa > Chordata > Testudines > Chelidae > Mesoclemmys > Mesoclemmys tuberculata. The sequence goes on along the minus strand of ML675611.1, from coordinate 8,682,349 downwards.
GGGAGGAATGATGACTTTAAGGCTGTGTCTTCACGGGAAATACTACAGCCGCACCGTGGTAGAGCTTCAATGTAAACACTCACTACAGTGACAGGAGGAGTTCTCCTGTCCCTGCACTTAATCCGCCTCCCCCAGAGACGATAGCTAGGTTGATGGCAGAATTCTTCCATTGACCTAGCACTGTCTACACACACCAGGGGGTAGGTTGGCTTAACTAAGTCACACAGAGGTATGGATATTTCACACCCCTGAGTGAGAAAGCTGGGTTGACCTAACGTTTTAGACCTGGTCTTAGTCACCTTTGCCCCCTTTCAGATGCTGCACCAAACATAATTCAGCCAGACTTGCATCATCTTCCAGCAAGTTCAAAAGTTCTTTCTTTACAAATTTAATTAAATCACCCAATCGCATGTTCTGTATGCAATGAGTATCTTAAAATCTTGCTTTGACAGGAGAGGAGGGCTCTATAGAAAACATTACAAAAGTGTCAGGGTATTTTCAAAAAACAGAACAGGATTTCATTTGCCTCGCTGAAAGTGGCAACCCGCTTGGAGGGCATGTCACGTGGGAAATGAGATGTTCTTGTTCTGTTGTGTGGCTCTTTTTACAGCAGAGCTATTGACACAGAAGAATAATGTAATAACCAGAAGAAAATTCATTGTGTTGTTTTGGAGTTTCTTTCTGCATCATGACTTCTTATTTTTTTAAAGGGTAAAAGCTGTGGGCTGGAATTGGAGAGGCTATGGCCTTGATTCAGCAAATCACGTGAGCACGTGCGTAATCCCAACCTTATCCTACAAAGCACATGCTTAACTTTAAATGCGTGATTGCATCCCATTGGCTTGAAGTCAAGCACAGGTTTAAGTGCTTTGCTGAATCAAATTATCAAAGTAAATCACGAAAAACTGGAAGCTACTCTATCAAGCTAACAAAACAGGGGGCTTGTTTTCAGCAAGATCTGCACATACGCACGACCACCTTCAATGCTTCATCCTGGAGTGCTAAGCAAGGTCCCTGGGCAGTGCCCAAGCTACATAGTGACGGGGCAGTGAGCCGTACTCGGCATGCCCTGTACGAGTCCAAGTAAACTATGCAGCTGTGTATCCCGGGGGGAATGCATTCTCTGATATAAAGAGGACATGACTGCTGCTGGTGGCGTGGGACAGCTCCCTCTGCACATGGTCCAGACGGTGTCAATCACCAGCCAGGCCCCAATGGCATCTTGCCAAAAAACCTCTGCACACAGCAAAGCTCCATCGCAGCATAATATGCAGCACACGGGCTGATGTCAATTGATATTGGGGCCAACCGGGATCTGAGCAGGGAGTTGCACAGGACCAGAGCAACACCTGCCAGCAGCTTCTGTGAAGTCTTTGTCTCGGGTGAGGCTTGTTCTAAGATATCTACAGTAGAATCTCACACGGCTTAAGCGCTTAGAGACTACAGTGACGGCCACTATAGAAAGACCTAAGATAAACAGAGAGGAAACACATTGGTGAACTTGCTTCTCAGCCTAACAAGGACAGTTATTGTGTCCCCAGTTCTTCCTTCCCTCTCCCACCCTGCCTGCTGGTGGACATCACCTATCCCTCAAGGTCAGAGCCTGGAATCTGGTTTCTGGGCTAGTCCACCTACCATACAAAATGGACAATCGTGCCCTTTCAAATCTTAGACAGACCTAACTGAAAAGAAGGACAGCCTCTTCCTTAGCTCACAAACCAGGGAGTTTATACACACTGCTACACATCTTAAATTGGGGAACGATGGCATCAAGTTATACACAGATCGCCTTACATGCAGGAAGATATGGTAAATGAGTATATTTCAGAAGGATCTCCATGTCTAATGCTAAATTTTATGCAGTGTAGACTTTTTGCAACCTGCATATTTTAGCAAAGCTCAGAAAAAATGTCTGTTAGCTAATGATAGAGTACAGCACAGATAGAATAAATAAAACTTTTTACTTTTCTAACTATCCCTTTTAGAATGAACAGACAAAAGGAAAATATCTATTACTCTGCAGACTCATAGGACTGTCATAAGCACATGCGCACACACGTTTTATGTAGCTTCACACTCGTGTATTGTACCAGGCGGAGTAAAGATATTTCCTAAAAGATAGTGTGTTTCTGCCTTTTTGGAAGATCAGCTATTATGTCACTCATCGACCTTCATCACTATCTTCACAGACATTATTATATCTTTATTTCATCTTGCCGTTACTTCACACTGGAAATACACTTTGTTCTCTAGTGGATGAAATTCATCCCTGTAGTGTGCGCCAGCAAGAGGCCTATACATTACTTTACTTGTAGAGCTTAGAGTGAAATCCTGATTGCACTGAACTCAGTTTGGAACAAATATCAATATATTTTGTATCTACATACTTTATATGTTTCATGTCTGAATTCTCAGAATTATAGGTGTATCGAACAGTGCAAATGATAAGATTCTAATTATTAAAGATCACTAAAATAACTGCAGAGTATATTTTACCCTGAATAAAGTAACACAGTAAAATCTCCCGTCCAAGATTTTCAGAAGTGACTAGTGATTCTGAGTGCGTCAACGTTTGAAGTCTGCAACTTGAGACACTTAGCGGAGGCTGGTTTTTCAGATAGCGCTGATCACCCACCTTACGTTTGCATCCAAAAACTGAGTCAGCTAAAATCACTAGTCTTTCTTTATTGCTGGTTGCAAGCACTCAAAAAGCATGATTCCTTATTGCCAAGAAGGCTAATAGCATATTGGGCTGCATTAGTAGGAGCATTGCCAGCAGATCGAGGGAAGTGATTATTCCCCTCTGTTCGGCACTGGTGAGGCCACATCTGGGGTAGTGTTTCCAGTACCCCTCCACCCCTCCCCCCACACACACACAGAAAGGATGTGGACAAATTGGAGAGTCCAGCAGAGGGCAATGAAAATGATTAGGGGGCTGGAACACATGATTTATGAGGAACGGCTGAGGGAACCGGGTTTACTTAGTCTGCAGAAGAAAAGAGTGAGGGGGGATTTTATACCAGCCTTCAACTACCTGAAGGGAGTTCCAAAGAAGATAGAGGTAGGCTGTTCGCAGTGATCGCAAATGACAGAACAAGGAGCAATGGTCTCAAGTTGCAGTGGGGGAGGTCTAGGTTGGATATTAGGGTCCTACTTTGAGCAAGGGGTTGGACTAGGTGACCTCCTGAGGTCCCTTCCAAACCTAATCTTCTATGATTCAGGTTCCAAAAAGCATGACACTGGTTTAAAAATCATGAGATTTTAAAATAATAGTGTTATTTTTATTCGCCTTCTGGGTTTTCTTTTAATTTTTTAATTTTTTTAGTTTATTTATTTATTTTTGAATATTTAGGGTGAACTCGGATCAGTTTCAAGCTTTTTCTTCCATGAGGAAGACTAGAAGCTTACTTGGTTTGGTTTGTTTTTTTTAAAATGAAAATGATATTTCTCACCTGATCACCTGCTTCTAGTGGCTGGGGCTTTAAGAAAAACACCATACATCAAGAGGCTTGCGATACAGTCATGAGTGCTGGCAACTTGAAACCTTGGCCTCCAAGCAATGCATGAAATTTGTAACATGCCATTTGTAGGATTTTTAAGGCTCTGATCCTGAGCGCAACGCAGGAAACCCCCCTACACCCTGGCAAAGCCCCGCCAACTTCAGCAACTTACCAGTGCGGAATCAGTTACAATATTGGGCCTAACTCAATCATGCACGTTGATACAGCGTGTTCATAGAAGACGGCTGTATTGCAGCACGCAGAAAAACTCTGTTTTGTTGCCGAAGGAAATCTGTGGCAAATTGCTTACGTCCTTGCCCTGCCAATATTCAGCAAATCTCTCCATTGATCTTCACTGGAGTTTTTTACCTGAGCGCAGACCTCAGGAGTAGGCCCACCTGGATCAGATTTCACCGACCAGTGGATTGAACCATCACATTACTTCCAGGTGCATTCATTCCTGTAAATCACCTTCGGTGTGTCTTCCTAGCGACTCTTCAAAAAACTATGGCTTGGTTTTGTTGCTAGAGACACATCAACTGACCTACCTAATCAAATGCTCAATGTACCTATCATATTGTTGGTACCCTGCAAATAATAATCTCATGCAGTGGTTTTATTGTTTGTTTGCTTCCCAGCTGCATACTACATAAGAATATTTTATTGCATTTCACCATCTGGCTCCTCTCTCTCAGATCAAGCATAAAGCCTGTGAACTTGTGTCTACATTGGTAGTTTGTTGGTTGATCCTTTATTCTTGCCACTAGGGCTGGCTGGCTGTGTTGTTCCTTTTAGAAGTGGTTATCTTCTTTGATTCTGCAGAGAGTTTAAATATCCACAGAAAACAGATTGTTCTTTATTTTTTTCCCACTTAAGTTTTTTTCCTTCACAAATGCATTGGCCACTGTTTCCCTTTGGTTTTTAGGCGCTGCATTTTAAATATTGTTTGTGGCCATTTGAGCTTTTGCAAAATTGTTTTGTTTATTAAACAATAAGATCCTAAAGGGTCATTCGTGCACAGATGAAAAAAAAAGGTGAATCACTTTACATTAGATTAACTTCCATTGTTTAAAGAAATAAACATTTTAGAGAGCACCAGGACACTTATAGTTTCAAAGGAACCTTCTAAAGCATTCCCAGCTGCCAAACCCCACTGTCCCTAATTAAAAATATTTCAAAAACAAAAATATTTAATTTCTACAAGGAGCATTTGCTTTAATTTTTGCTTCTCCGGTTAAAAAAAAAAAAGCCTTTGCCAAAGAAGTTTTATATTAAAGTTGAATGAAGAAAAATCACTCAGTAATTCATTACTTTTTCTGGAAAAATCTAACCCTATACAATTAGTTTTGGAAGGAAAATGTATATTCTACATGCCTTATGCTAAAACAGCTACTAGAGAGGAGTGATACATATTTAAACCTTCCCAAACCAAAGTGAAATGCTAAAACTATTCTTTCTAAACCTCATTCTCTGGACGGAGATGAGAGAGGTCTGTGGTATAAATGACGTTCTTAGTCAAGCAAAATTCCTGCAGACTTCAATGGGAGTTTTGCCCAAGTAGTGACTGCAGGACTGAACCTAGGAACACAGGGCACAGAGACTGTACAAACCACATTCCTTCTCTTCTTCGGAGCTATGTCATTTTATCTGTTCCACTGGGATTGTTTAATTAGCTGGCCTCGAACACGACATTGTTCTCGCAAATTAGGCACTAAATCCACGGGCCCTCAGCCCCTCGCTTCGGGAAGCAAAACCAAACGAGTTTAGTTTAACTTGCCGATTAAGTCAAATACTCCGAGGAGAGAGAACATCCTCTGGGCGCGACAGGCAGGTGAATTCTGGAGGGGGGAAAAAAACGCCTTGCCTCTTCCTTACTATCCGGCCGCCTCTGGAAAAGCTCCAGGCACCGCTGGAAAACGAACGGCTGGGAGACGCTTCTGCACAGACCAGAGATGGCCGAGCAGGCATCGCACATCTCCTAGCGCTTCCGAAACACCGCGAGCTAACTTACCCCACAGCACGGCACGCTAAGCGTCCAGCAGCCCCATCTCCGCGGGGGAGGGAGGACTTGAAAGCCCCGCTGACTTTTCAGAGCTGGCGCCGGGGGGGAAGGATCTTTCGGGCGAGCCGCAGCCCGGGGCGCGGCGGCGGCTGCCCAGACCCGGAGTCACTACGCGGGGGCGCAGCTCTCGCTGGCTCCCGAGCCCGGCGCTCACACCGCAGCGGCCGGCCCCGCGCTGGGGGTTCCCCGGGCTCCGCAGCGAACGCGGGACACGCGCGGCCGAACCCCCGCAGCCCGGGGCACGTGCGGAGCCCCCCGGGCCCTCTCCCCACCGCCACGGCCCGGGGGGGGCAGGTTTTCCGACCCCCCCAGGGCGGGGGGGCCCCACACCGACCCCCCCGGCGCTCCCCGAGCCGGCCCCGGGCGGGGCCGGGGGCCCTTACTTCTCTGGCTGGAGTAGCCGGGGTAGTAGCCGTAGTAGCCCGTGATCCGCAAGATCCGGTCCTCGATGGTGGCCACCCCGTTGGGCGCCGCCTGGACATCCATGGGGAGCGGCGGGGGCGGCTGCCGCAGCTCGTGGTGCAGCCGCTGCTCGGCTCTGGCTCCGCCGCCTGGCGCAGGACGGGCGGGCTGGGCTCCCCCCGCACCGCGCCAGCCGCCGCCGCCGGCCGCCGGGCCAGCCTCCCCCGCCGCCGCCGCTGCCAAGCGCCCTGCGGCTCCGCGTCCCTGCGCCCGGCCCGCGCCGCTGGGCCAGGCTCGCCCCCCGCGCTGCGGGCTGGACCACGCTGGGGGGCAGAGCCAGGGGCAGGAGGGGGTTGGGGGCTGGACCGTGTTGGGGGGCAGAGGCAGGAGGGGGTTGGGGGGCAGAGGCTGGGGCAGGAGGGGGTCGGGGCAGGAACACGTTGGGGGGCAGAGGCAGGGCAGCAGGGGGTTGGGGGCAGGAAGACACTGAAGTGGGAGCAGAAGCGAGGTAGGGGGTCAGGAACGTGTTGGGGGGCTGGAACACTTCGGAGGTCAGGGCAGCAGTGAGCCTAGGGGGTCAGGAGCTTTTTGAGGCCATGGTCCACCCTCTACCTCTGGCCAGCAGCTGCTCCTTCCCCGTGTGCCTCCCCTGGCGCAAGGTGCCCCTGTGCATGGCCAAAGTAAGGGGAAACCTTGGCTCCCTTCCTCCTCCTAATCCTTGAATTTCAAGGAGGCCTCCAGCTTTGTTCTTTGCTGCCCCACCCTGGCCCCAACTGCCTGCATGACCACAGACGCTAAGGGGCGGGGGGGCTTCATGGGGACATTCATGAGTGCAAAGGCAGAGGCAGGACACTTGCTTGGTGTGCTCCCTAGCCCAGGTGTAAGTATCAACTGCCTTTCCACAGTGCCTGTGAATCCCTCTCCTAATTCCTGGAGCCATCTGCCACAGCCTGCCCACAAAGCAGCAAGTCTCTCCCCGTCCCCTGGCATTTCTGGCACCTTGTGGGAGACTTTCGGTCCTTCAGCCTTGAGCAGCTCAGGTGTGTTTGGTTCTCGTCTCTGCTGGGGCCATTAGCTCTACACCCCAAAGCACCAAATTTTGGTAGCATCAGCTCTTACCTCATGAGGGATCTTCCCTCTTGTGAGCCACTCCCCTTGTGTCCTGCTGGCATTAGGGGCTAAATCCTGTAGCCTCATTCCCTCTTTATTCAATGAAGTCAATGTTGGCAGCGGGAGTTATAGGATCTGACCCAAAACCTGCTAACCAGATGAGCAGAGTGTAGTGTATTGCAAACTGTTAAAATTCTAAGATGACACTTTCCATTAGTTGGGGTTTTCCTGGTCTTGCTTGCAGGGTGGGGGGTCTGTGGGGAAAACCTGGGCTAGGAGCAGTCCATCTGGTAAGAGCCAACCTAAAGCAAGGTGAGGTGGGCTGCACGTTGCTGCCGGAGGGAGCAGCCTGCTTTGTCGCGCGCTGGCTTTGTTTCTTGTGCACTAGGTTTCTGGATACCAAGAAACAAAGTAGCATTATGTCACGATCGCCCTGAAAGAGTATTTTATGTTGGCATCTCACTTCTCTGTTTGTATGCCATGACATAGGGAGTATGTAAAAAGGTAGGGCTAGATTAAACTGCACAGTTTAGCATCTCCTTTCATTTGATCCTTTTCCTCCCTTTGGTTTAGATGGTGCCTTTAGGTACAGCCTTGAGCAAGGGCTGGTAAATAGGCTGCACCATGCTTGGAGCAACCGCAGGAGGCACTCTGCCCTAGTCTACATTTTAGCTATATCAGTTAGAAGTCTGACAAAAATCACCACCCTAACCAACAGAGCTATTCCAGCAACAGCCCTAGTGTAGACGCAGTTAGAAGAAAGTCCTCCAGCTGTTATTGCTTATTCCAAGTGGAGAACGGATAAAAGCTAGACTGCAAGCTGTATCTCCAGTGGGAGAATGTGCTGCTATAGTACAAAGAGATCCCAGCCACTCCTTTCCCTCTGGGTCGGAGGGAGGCCCCAGTGCCTCACTACAAACTCCCTCCTCAAGCCAGGCACCTGGGCCTGAGGTTCAGTGTCCGCCCACTCCCCCAGGCAGGATAGGGAATCAGCGTTGGCATTGTCTTCGCTTGCTCGGTGCCAGACAGTGCAGGCGAAGGGCTGTAGTGCAAGATACCACCGCATGAGTTGGGTGTTGGTGTTCTTCACTGAGTTAAGCCATCTCAGGGGAGCGTGCCCAGTAACCGGCCCGAAGGGGCACCAAGGAGGCAATACCTGAGGGCGTTGGCAGCTCACTTACCAGCAAGGGCCTGTTTCTTGATAATTAATTCCATTCCTGGGGGAATAATTTCTGGCTGATATATAGGATGGGGTAGTCCTCCCATTGACTTCCTGAGACAGGACCACCTCCAGTCCCATCTCCAAGGCATCGGTCTGCAGGATGAAGTCCTGGATGAAGTCTGGACTAAACAGCACAGGCTCCTGGCAGAGACAAGTTTATACGGTCTGGAAGGCCTTCTCGCTCTGTGTGGTCCAACGGATGCACCATGGACTGTCCTCCTTAGTTAGAAGGTCGGTCAAGGGGGCTGGCAAACTGTGGCATGAACCGCCTGTAGTAGCAAGCCGAACCCAAAACTGGCCGACGTCTTTTCGTTGTGAGTGATAGGCAGGCTTTCAAGGCCTGGACTTTCCCAACAAGCAGCCGTGCCTCGACCCAATGCGTATCCCAGATAGGTTGTTTCTTGCCATGCTATCCAATACTTCTGGGGGTTGGCGGTTAGGCTGGCCTTCCTCAGGGTCCACAGAACCATCAACACCCGGTTGAGGTAGTTTCCCAGTGCCAGCTATAAATGATAAGGTCATCCAGATAGGCGGTGGCGTAGTCCCTGTGTTCCTGTAAGAAGCAGTCCCTGAGCTGCTGGGACATCACTGGGGCCCTATGGAGGCTGAAGAGCATCTGGGTGAATTGATAGAGGCTGGTGGGCATGGCAAATACTGGCTTTTCTTTCAATCTGCTAGAGTTCAGGGGTATTTGCCAATACCTGTTGGTGAGGTCAAGAATGGTGATGAAGCAGGCCTGCCCCAAGCAGTCAGGTAGCTTGTCTATGCAGGATGTGGGGTAGGCATTGAACTTGGAAATTGCATTCACCCAATGGAAATTGATGCAGAAGCACCGGGTCCTATCAGGCTTAGATACCAACACCACGGGGCTGCGCCATTCACTCTGCAATGGCTGAATGATGCTCAGTTTCAACATGGCCTGCACCTCTTCTTCAATGATCTCTTGCCTCAGCATGGTAGGGGCCATGTCATTTCCCTGCCCACCAACCCAAGCTTGGTCTGGATGGCATGGTAGAGGGGGTCACTAGCCTCCTCATGATGGAGGAGGACCCTGACACTGGCATCCAAGTCCAGACTATATTCTGGATAATCCATCTCCCAGGCCATCGGGACCCGGGTTTTTCCCAGATTCACAGCATCGAAGACCTCGGCGAAGTTTGGCCAGTCCCATCCCAGGACCCCAGCGTAGACCAGGCAAGGTGCTAGCCCCACCATCATCGTAAGAGTTACTCTCCTCACAGTTAGGATGCAGGCAACAAGGTAGGGTTTCACATCCCTGTCCACACACTGGAGCTTTATTTTTCCAAGCATTGGCTTGGGGCCTGGGATGAGCTCCCAATGAACAAAGATCTGTCCTAATCCTCAGTTAATCAGGCCCATGACCTGTATCCGCCTCAGCTCAACAGGGATCATGAGCTTCTTCATGGCCGGACGATGGACCTGGGACTCCCCCATGTAAACCAGGCAAAGGGAACTGTTCTGAATTTGGCCCTGGTGCTAGGGTCCTCCTAACAGAGCATGGGCAAAACCGAGTCCAGTCTCTACAGTCTCCCAGGGTCTCAGGGAACTGAGGGGGCTCCAGTGGTTCTGATGCTGGGGTTCCTCTTGGCCTGGGGGCTTCTGGGTCACTGCATCTCTAGTGGCACAGGCAGGGTCAGGGGACAGCAAGGCGGCACTCTGCTGGGTCTGTGGCCTCTGCTGGCCGCGTAGCTATGTCCCCAGCTCCCAGGGCTGCTATTGATGTTGCCCACCGTTTTGGGCACCCAACTCCTGGATTAATCGCTGCTGCTGCGTCCTCAGATGCTGTACCAGTTGTCAGAGTTGGGCTGCCTGTTGCTGCTGGCTCTCGGCCAGGAACTGAATAAGCTGGTCCATGTCCATGGTGGTTACCAGGATGGTTGGGTGTGACCTTCCAGGGGATGGGTCAAGCTGCCCGTATTCTCCACCAAGCGTAGAGAGATGATGGTCACTCCTCCCCCTCTGGATCGGAAGGGGGCCACACTGCCTCACTAACTATAGTTATACCGATAGATCCGTATATCAATACTGGCAAACCTTGTCTAGTGAACACAGGGCCTTAGAGACATAATAGCTCCCGTGCTCTCATCTTGTTGTGGGCCAGGGAGCAGTGTGTTACAGCCCTTTACAGAATGCAGCATAGATTAATACAGTTAAGGCCAGAAAGAAAGGTTAGATGATCTAGTCTCTCTCTCCTGCAGGAATGCAGACTCTATGTCCAGGTGCCATACCCAGAGGATAGGCGTTGTGAACTTCCCTCCAGCTGTCAGGTTGGGCACTTTTCCACCACATGAGTTGCTGGCTGCAGTGCTGCTCCACAGTCACAGCAGGGGGAGGAAACCAGGCCAAGCCAGTGCATAATTGCAGGTTGCAGCAACTCTGCGGAAGCCAGAGAATAACTTGTTGAGCCTGGTCCAGGATCTGTGATCAAGTGGCAAGGAGACAGGTGCAGCAATGAGCTCCTGAATTTACACAGTGTATGTCTACGCTTAAAACTCCACAGTGGCATAGCTTCAACGCTGCAGAGCTTCAGCGTACAAACTCACTACAGCGAGGGGAGGGGTTTCCCCATTACTGAAGTTAATCCACCTTCTCCAGAGGCTCTTCAGTGTGAATTTTTTCACACTCAAGACACGTAGCTATGCTGATGTAAATTTTCAGTGTAGACCAGCTCATTGTGTGTTAGACTGTAGGCCCAAAAACAAATTTCTAAAACCAAAATAACACAAGCCTTAGAGATCTTTTGCCTGTTATTCGCTTAAGCCTGAAACAACCGGTGTGTTAGCCAAAAGCTCTGTGTACTGGATGATGTTCATGTTCTATTTACATAGTTTGGGAATATCCTGAGAGGCTCTTCTGTTAAATGCAGATAGTCTAATTAAAACCAAGAAGTGCGTGGTGCTAGTACATTGTGTTAATTGATGTAAGCAGAACCCATATTGATGGAAAACCCTGCCGCAATATTTACTTCTTCCTTTAAAAATGTATTTTCTTTTTAAGTTGTGTTTTAAGTTTGTATAATTTCTTGGTTTTAGTAAATTAGTTAAAAAATAAACGTGGTAGGTATGTGTAATAAAGTAAGACGGTAACAACCCTAAATCTCCACGACAACAAAGGGGAGTAAAAATACTTTGTTTGAACAACATTTTACAACCCAAACAGCCAAAAAATGCAAATAAAAAATAACCCAAAAATACAGGAGGACTCACTCCAAGAGCAAAAACAAAAAACAGTGTAAAAAATAACATAGAAGCAGTCATGATTGCAACAACAAACGGATGATTGACGATCACACCAAAATGCAAAAGCAGCATGATACAGCAAAATCCACAGACCCAAGTGGGGAGTAACCACTATAAAAATGAAATTTAAAAAAATGAGAACTTTGGATTCATTCTGTGGACATTCAGGAGCATCGGATTCATGTCCAACAGAGCCTGGCTCCCTCCTCCGTGTTCAGGTCACCTGGCCAGTGGACTGGCTCGAGCAACTCAAAGGCTGGTAATTATATTGCGCTTGCAAAACTGTGTGTGGGTGATTGCTTTTTAAAACTTCTGTATTCACAACGAACGTGGCGTATTGTCTTGTCCCCCTGAATAAGGTCCTGCTGTTTATTTCATTTATAAGTATAACAAGACTCTTCCCCCCCCCCTTTGTAGTTTTCAGTTCCCTGGCACCGCTGATTGTCTGTGTATGGTAAAGGGCTAGTAGCGCACTTGTCCAAGAGCTGTCGTGGCAAAAGGGGGGTGGGGGGAGTCAAGAGATCAGCCGTGGTGTCACACCCAGCTCCCCAGGAGTGGGGAGCAGGGGGTTGACTAGATGACCTCCTGAGGTCCCTTCCAACTCTAATATTCTATGATTCTACTGCATTCCCATGGTGCCCCCCATCAGTAATGAAACATAAAGGTAAAGTACACAAAATGCAAAAATCAGAGCTCAAGTTCTCATCGTAAGAAGCGAAAGAAAAATACAGCCTGAAGGAGTCTTTCAGGGCCAGTGTCCCAAACCCTAGCACTGGGGCTGGCTCTCAAGGTGCTGCACCTCAATGCTGAGGGAATCTCAACAGCCAAGAGGGATGACCTCCTCCAGGTGGCCATAGACCATGAAGCACGTATCACCTGGCTTCAGAAAACACCATTACTGACACGCAGCTATCAAGTCCTGGCTTTGCTGTTGTGCGCATCATGTAGTCTGACCTCCAGTGTATCACAGGCCTTTACATTGCACCCAGATACCCCTGCGTTGAGCCCAATAACTTATGTTTGGCCCACAAGTATCTCCCAGAATGGCAACCAGTCTAGATCCGGAGACATCAAGAGATGGAGAATTCACCACTTCCCTTGGCAATGTGGTTCAATGGTTACTCACCCTCACTATTAAAAACGTGTCTTGTTTCTCATTTGGCTTAAACTTCCAGCCATGGTCTTGTCTTTCTCTGCAAGATCAAAAAGCCCTTTAGTGACCAGTATTTTCTCCCCACAAAGTACTTATACACAGTAATCAAGCCACCACTCAGTCTTTCTGGTAAACTAAACAGTTTGAGCTCTTCAAGGCTCACCATTAGGCATTTACTCCTGCTCTCAAATCATCATTGTGTCTCTTTTCTGCACCCTCTGTCCCTCCCTCCCATCGAGCTCCTGTGTTTGTGCCTAGAGAGGAAGGTGGAGTCACTTCCCATCTACAGCATCATGCGTCCAGGCCCTGCTCTCCACACCATGATACCCATCTTACGTAGCCATGCAGACAGGTGGGGTCTGGGGGCTTTAATACTGCCCCCCCTCCATTCTCCTGCCTGGCCACGTAAGATGAGGGTACAATATTGACCTTTTATAAGCCCAACTGTGTTAAAAGTTGCCGCTGCAGTCACTTAACCCACAGACGTTTGTAGGTATTCATTAGATAATTAATATTAGTACAGGGCTTTGAAGATTGAGGGGTTTTTGTGTGTGACTATGGATATAATAAATGTGTTTAAGAGCCTAACTAATCTTTTGATCTTGGTTACTTGTCTCCCATTGCTCTGCAAAAGACTTTTACTGGAGACTAGTGTAATGGGTGTTAAATCAGCCACACATCGGTGAGACATCTTTCAATCACGAACGGGAGAATAAATCTAATTTCCCAGTATTTCATTCCTGATGGTGGTCTAATATCACACAACTATCCTATCTCCATCTACTAATTAACCTTGAGAGGTGCTGAGTCAGTAGGAGTTGAGAGAGCTGTCAGGTTCCAGCCTGAAGGCACCCTCTAATACTACAATTTGCTATAGCTGGTAAAGCATCATTCACACAAAATCACTTGCACTGTGTGTTGTTTGGAATCACTGGATAAATGGCAAAGTACCCCCATCCCTGTTCCAGTGGGAGCTGATATTATGAAACAGTATCAGCATTGATCTCAGCTTCAAAGCCAAATTTCAAGACTTGAAAGTGCCACTTTAGAGGGAAAAGAATTGATCTGGTTCATTTGAAGGTTAAGCTAATAAGACCAGAAACAACTGTAAAGTTCAAATTGTTTCTAAACACCATAGTTTTGGTTTAATATTTCATCTCTTCATTTTATCCTTTGTCTTTCAAGGACAGGCTGTGCATGATTAAACATCATTAGATAATAACGTAAAGCAAAGTAATTCTTGAAATTGCACCTGGCTATGATTCTCATCCAGCATCTGACTATATGCAACAGACACAGTAGTATTTCTCTGTCTTTGAAAGCTTATAATGAATTTCAGCTTGGTATTATTTCTGAATTCTTGCTATGCTGACAACTTTTTGAAAAAAACGAAACGTTACTTTTCATATGGTTAAGCTTTTTGAAATGCGATACACAGAACTACAGTGGGATCTTCAAGAGAGTAAACTGTATCAAGCGCTATTTATTACTAAGAAACAGATGTTTACACAATTTGATGCACGTGGGGGCTTATTTGTTCCAATTTTTCAAGTTAACAGTCTCAATCCAAATGACTAGCTGTATAAATATGCTAAAGTGATTCTAGAGAGATTTATACTTCCACGGCTCTATGACTAAAAACTAAGGCCCCGGTTCAGTAAAGCACTTAAGCAGCGAACTTGAAGCCTGTGAGTTGCTCCATTGTGTAAGCGTGTGGCCTGGCCCAGCAGGTCTGTTGCCGCGTTTCCTCGGGCCCAGGCTCTGAGGAAGGCCACAGCGCCTTAGTTTATGGCAGGAAAAAGCTAGCGGTCGGTGGGTCTGTAGCCCCCGGCCCTCAAGCAGGCAGGGCAGCCAGAGCAGTCTGTAGCCACCGGTCCTCGAGCAGGGCAGGGCTAGTAAGATGTCTGTTGCTCCCAGCCTTCAGGCAGGCAGGGCTGGTAATCTGGGTATCCTCTGGCCAGCAGGTTCAGAGGAGCCAGGCACTCCCGGGGTGGTTAGGGAAGGGGGACATAGGCCCACCCGTCTCCACTGCATCCCAGCCCAGGGCCCTACCAGTGGTTTGCCACTGAGTCAGCGGGGATCCAGCCGCAACACGCTGACTGGTTCAGCCACAGCCTCAGCCGAACGGGCTACTTCCTCCCACCCTGTCCCTGGGTATCTGCAGCCAGTGGTCTTCCTCCAGGTCGCTGGGGTAGACGGCCAGCGGGAGCCCCACGCGTCCCTCACCATCGACCGGCGGCAGGTCCGTGAACTCCTTGGGGCCATCAGCGGAGGGCAGCTCCTCCAGGTCCCAGGGGGTCCTCCGGGACACCCAGTGCAGGGAGCTCTAGTGGGTCCCCGGTGTCGAGCAGCTTCTCCAGGTCAGAGCCAACCTCGGGGGGCTGCTCCCATTCAGTGGCCTTGGGTAGCTCTTCCCAGCTATTAGGGCCTGGCGGCCCTTCCCATTCACTAGGACCCGGCGGACCGGGCAGGCCTTGGAGGCTCCAGTCAGTGGGGCTGTTGCTCCGCAGGGCCTGATTCAGGCCCAGACTGCAGCCTCGGGGAGGACACGTCTGCCTCCAACGGCAGCTTTCCCCTGACTGAGTTGCCAGGCCGGCCTTTTAAGCTTCCCTGCCCTGTCCTGGCTCCGCCTCTTTTCTCCCAGGGTATTCAGCCTGCAGGGCCTTGATCTGCCCATCAGGGGGGTTGCAGCTGGCCCTCGGGCCCAGACTCCAAGGAAGGCCACAGCGCCTTGCTACACATTGACTTCACTCAACCCTGCCAAAAAGGATGCTTTCATTGGTGAGCGAGGGGATTTATCACCAATTTCCATGGAATTTAAACTTTCATTTTAAAAACAATTATGAGGCTAGCCAACATGGCCCAAACCTGACCTTTAAAGACATATTAGAGGAAAATACAATGGTAATAAGGGTCATTCCTCACAAGACGACTAGAGCTTTGATATGCAAGTGTATGTTGGTAGTTATTTGAGGATGTTTACATATATCTTGTTAGAGGTTAATAATGCAGATAATTGCTTTCCTGTCTTCTACTGGTCTATTGATTAAGAATTCAAAAGGAACATATTAACATTTAGATGGAAAGTGAATGTAACTATTCAAAAACTATTCTTTTTATTTCTCTTTGAAGTTTAAGCAGTAAATACCTGCGAATGGTTGTAAATAGCCAATTACCTTGTGCTAATATAACTCGTTACCGGTGCACACAGGACATAGGAGATGATACTTCAGAGCCACAAGTAATCACCTATTAATTGTTCAAGAAGGTACCTGCTGTCAAGAAGATACCGGTCATCCTGCACAGATCTATAAAAGACTCCAGTGGACTCATCTTTTTTTATCTCAAATCTGTCCAAGCTTGTCAGGAAAAGTTTGGATCACAAGATTGGGATCCCAGCAACCAGCCTGGAATTACCCTGCTAATTCTCCTGGGAGAATCTGAATGAACTCTGTACATGGACTATTCAGTCTGGATTGGATTTCTAACAAAGAAGCTCTAAAGGACTGATGAGCCCCAACCTGTTTGAGTAATTTCAGAGACTTTACAATTTAAGAACTTTGCAATTCATTTATCTTCTCTACTTTGAAACTGACCTAAAAATATTATTTTCATCTGTGTATCTATACTAAGCTTTTAACTGTTACTCTTTGCTTTTTTAAAAAATAAATATTAGTTTAGTTAATAAGCATTGGCTTTAAGCGTTTATTTGGGTAAGATCTGAACTATCCATTGACCTGGTTGGTAATGTGTCTGATCCTTTGGGATTGGTTGAACTTTTTTGCATATGATGGATAAAGATTTTCAGTAATCGCCATCACACTTGACTTGGCTGTCTGGGTGCTGGCCAAAGAGCTGGATAGTTTTAAGGAAACTGTGTTTTTCATAGACTCATAGGATATTAGAGTTGGAAGGTACCTCAGAAGGCCATCTAGTCCAACTCCCTGCTCAAAGCAGGACTATCCTCAGCTAAATCATCCCAGCCAGGACTTTGTCAAGCCGCAGCTTAAAAACCTCTAAGGATGGAGATTCCACCACCTCCCTAGGTAACCCATTCCAGTGCTTCACCACCTTCTTAGTGAAAAGGATTTTCCTAATATCCAACCTAGACCTCCCAAACTGAGACCATTGCTCCTTGTTGTGTCATCTACTACCATTGAGAACAGCCTAGCTCCATCCTCCCTTGAATCCCCTTTCAGGTAGTTAAAGGCTGCTATCAAATCCCCCCTCATTCTTCTCTTCTGCAGACTAAACAAACCTAGTTCCCTTAGCCTCTGTCTACTGAATGACCAATGAGGTCATCAGAAGCTGTTTGTTGCTGGCTTGGTATATCTTAGAGAAGAAAAAACACCGGTATTGAGGGCTTTGCCTGCCCCACTCTTTGCAGTTTTCCCTGTTTAAGCTATCTCAGCATGGTTCCCCTGCAGGCCAGTGCCACACCCCTACTGTATTTTTATCTCCTGGTTTTGAAGTTGATCAGCCCAGTTCTCCTCTCACCACAGCGTAAGTCAATGGAGTTACTCCAGTGTAAACATGTGAAGAAATTATGCCCATAGACAGAAGAAAGGTCATAGTATATAAAGTGTGAAATGACTGAGTGTCCACTCACCACTGGCAATGTAAAACTCACAAGAACTGATGTCTCTATCTTGTTGTGACATACCTGTTTCCTTCTGCATTCTGCCTCAGATGCACCATGTATGACGAATGACATGGTCTCTCCTTCAGTGAGACTGCAAGTTACCTATTGCAGAGATCAGGATATTTAGTATAAACATGCCCAAAACAGAACTCTTGGATCCAGAACCCCTCCCCTCCCCCTGGAAACTCAGGAAATTCCAATTTGGGTCCAAATCTGCAATCAAGATTCAAAATTCTTTCATGATAATGGACCAAAAGGGACATCAAATAAGTTGACCACCACCAAACTTTGGGAAGTTACCAGTCAGACCTGAGCTAAGTGGACCCTCTCTTTGTACTAATCAGATTCATTGACCAGTGTAGCAGTAAGAAGCGCTCAATCCTGCATGATACAAAACACAGTGGTGGTATTCGGTGAAGAACCCAAGACAAAAAAAAGAAAGAAAAGAAAGGCAAAGGAAAGCGAGCTTTTTGACCAGGATCTGCAGAGCAGCCACACTACACTGAAGAAATTGGTCTTTGCTTGTTTGTTTCTTATATTTTTGCACTGCTGTACCGGAAGAAGGAAGCTGAATATCATTAACAGAATCAGGAAGTAGAAGAAACATAGGTGGGGCAACACTCTGCTAGGTGGAGGAAGACACAAACTCCCAAGTCTCTAACTCTTTTCTAACTAAAACCAACAAGAGGGGTCATTTCAGGGCACTCATCACTTTTATTGCAAATAGTCAAGGGATGCAGCTATCTTCTTTAAGTCCAATCTCTTAATCATTTCCTGAGAACATTTATTTAGTGCTAATGCTACCAAATTATTGACATTTCAAAGAGTGGTTAGGATCAGGGAAGTGCCTCAGGAAAAATTATACCTCGCTACTGCAAATATTTGCTCCCTTTGGGTCTTTTAGGTCACACCTGTTCATTCTTACTTGCAAAACCAATTTTTCCTCCTACAGCCAACATGGTTGCAGATGGGCAAACTGTTCTGTTCTGCATGACATACCGACTTGCCAATAAAGGGACCAATTCTGCAAGGCGCTGATTGCTCCCAAGAGCCCTCACTCCCCTTCAAGTCAACGGAGTTATGCCAGTTTACACGAGCTGAGGCACTGGTCCTGTGGGTCCAAAATTAGGATCTGATCCTGCAAGCTGCTGAGCACTCTCACCTCCCATTGAGTTCAGAGGGAACTGAGAGCTCTCAGCACCACGCAGAACTGAGCCCTTTGCTGTCTTCAGCAGAGCCAGCCTGATTTACACTGCCTGAGGGTTTTTGTTGTTGGGGGTGACGTACGTATCAGGAAAAGCATAGCTTGACTTTCAGATTCCAGGTTGAATTTGTACTGCTGGCAATTTGCCAACAAAACCTATTATTGATTTGGGAAGGTGATGAAGTTGTCTCTGAATAAATACGAGACCCCTGAGATGCTGTTTCTGCAGGACCACTTGTCTGATAATAGCTGCACTTTAAAACCCAACCGGGATTCCCATCGCTGAACAATCTCCAGTGTAAAGATTCACAATATGGACCTGTATCTGATTCATTCTGTCTACACTACGGAGACTCCTCTGTCCTTGGATCCTTTATGCCATTGCAAACAGTAACAGCACAGGAGGACCCATTGTGAATGCCTCTTTCTCAGTTAAATAAACAGGAGAAGCCTTTGACACTGGACATCTACAAGAATGGTGAGCTTTTCAAGTAACGAAGCCATGGCCCAGCCAATATTTTTATAACTATGAGGTTCCCCAACTCACATTATTAGCCAGGGACAAAGTTCATGGAAATTAAAGAATTAAAAGCCTAAGAATAGTATTAGGTACAGAGCAGTATCACAGATTTGTTCTTCTGTATATAAATATAAAATCTGCATCTCCTATTCATACAGGTCCAAAACCCTTTGAAGTAAATGGAAAGACTCCATAAAGCATAAACCATACAAAAAGTCCCACTGACACTAAATAGGTCAGGGAGGAAACATTTCAAGACAGATCCCACTAACACAGGCTCCAAGCCCCTCTCCACCTCTCCCTAGGTTTGCCTTTACAGATTCCATTGGACTCCCTTCATTTAGGTTCCCTGTCCATTTGATTGAGCTAGAAAAAAGACTATCTAGCCATACTTCTTCCTTCCCCTCTCCTCTAACTGGTCTCTTAGGCTGTATCCAGTACACTTGGGAAAAGTCATCTCCCCTCCAAAGTCACTGAGCCACAAAAAGGCACAAACGAAGGTGAAAAATTAAAGGGGTTTGTCCCCCATAATAGAGACAGGGGCATCTGCAGGAACGTGAGCACATATACTCGTGCTCACCTGATATGATGTCTCCCAGGTGCTTCTGACTAGTAGCCCCAGGAGCCCCACTGGACAGCTCCCAGGAAAACTAATGGCCTATCCCACTGGAATGAGGTAACGGCCAGCTGGGGAGAAGAAAGCGCAGGTAGAAGTATGCACCGTTACAATCCTATTCACAGGAGTTCACGTGCCCTCTAATGGCCCACTTGCAGTAACACCCCATGAAGATTCGTCAGAGAGCTCCCATCCCATCCTTTTTATCAAAAGCTCTTTGCAGCTCTTGAGACAGCCACAGCAGCGTCCTGAAGCTGCAGCTGGTATTTCAGAAATAAAATGGACTTTACTGAACACACATGATCAGGCACGATCACTTTGATTGAGGCTATAGAGCCTTGGCAAGGACTTTGCAATCACAGTTCACAGAAAACAACCTGCAGCTCTCCTGGTGTAGGAGATCATTGCCTGTTTGATTTCAAGATGCCTCTCCCTACCCCCCAGTCAGGCAGATTGCCATGTTCACTGTAAATGAATGCCTCTATCTTAATCAAGGGATTCGGGGTCTCTACCAGCATATTGAAGCTAACTGGTCTCTGAACAATTTGAAGGTGAGACAGGCACATCCTGCCTCTGCTGTTGTCAGGAATATTTCATCCTGAACTAAGCATGTCTAAGTCCCAAGGCTCTGAGAGTAGAAAGCTTTATTCTCCCCCTGGGCTCTCTGAAGCACGAGTGCTTTGTGGAATTCTCCCTCAGCCAGAACCACCTGGTGTAAACAGGTGTAACTCCCTGGAATTCAACTGAGGCCATTTTATACCAACTGAGGATCTTATCCCAGATGCATATCCATGTGGGATTTGGGCACTCAGAGATCCCATCAATGGCATTACTGATTTAGACTAGTGCTTTCCGCCTCTTTGGGCAGGCCATTTGACTGGCTTTTTAAATGGGGGGTTAAAAAAAAATCCATTGTCACCTGAATTTATGCAGGCAGAAAAATATTTAAACACTGACTGCTTTGCATGCAAAATGAACTGCACTTCCATCTGCCCCATTTGTGCATGCAGTGACTGTGCACGGATGCAAATACACACACACACATCCTCTGCAGGGTGGATGAAAATCTATGATTTAAAAACCAGGGTTTTTTTTAATTTACATTTGGGGGGGGGATTTAAATTAGATATTTTTAAAAAATAAAACTATTTTAAAATTAAATTTGAAATAAAAAATGTGTGAATTTATTATAATCTATTATATATTAATAGATATTAATCTATTTATTATAATCTATTAATTAATAATGATCTATTAATATCATTTACATTAAATACAAAAATGATATTAAGCAGTACATATTTGCTACCCAGTTTTTAAAAAGTCAAACCACTGAACTGGTGGAAGGCAGTGGCTAAGCACTGAAGCCAGACAATATCTTTTTCATTTCAGTTCAGTCACAGCTACCCCTCTGGAACTAGTTCAGTGCAATGACATGCTCATTCAAAGTTAAGAAACCCAACTGGTAACTGAAAAAAGCAGAACAGCTTGTTTTCCCTCTTCTAATCTATGAATAAAACCTTAGGTGGGAGAGAATGAGCTCTACTAGTTCTAAATTCTTGAAGAACATTCACTAACTGCCTTTGTTTAATGAATAAGTTAGTTTGAAAAGATACATTTTGCTAATTTTTTGTTGTTGTTGGTTCTTATATAGCCAGCACATTGAAGATGGTTTTATTTAATTTTTAAAAATAAATGCTGTTTCATGTTAATTGAATTTGAATTTCCATCCAAATAAAGCTAATAAAAATCACAAGTAAAAGATTCATCATCTAATAATGAAGAAATTTATTAACCATCTTCTAGCATATAAAAATTAAGAATCTGAATAATGTAAGTTAAATTGCATAATTGTTTAAATAAATACATAAAGATATAGTGTATCTTTCTGGTTAGGAAAAAGAAGCACCAAATTTAATGTAAATACTATATTTAGTTGGAAATCAACATGTTTTAATGCTTACCAATGAGAATAATTTTCTTTAGGAAAATAACTATCAAGTACAAATGCAAAACGCAATTAAAATCCATTTATTTAAATTGAGGTTGCCTGCTTGCTGATTTAAATCATGATTAAAATTGGTGATTTAAAACCACCACCTTGATCCTCTGTCTCCTGAAAGTGGGTCATTATTGGCTTACCCATCTGTCAACTGGCTCAGTGGGGAGAGGGGTTGATTTTTAACGCCCCCCTCCCCAGTTGTTCACCTTGCTTTGCTAAATATGGCAAGTCACAAGTAGATATTACCCATCCTCTGCTTACTGCCTTTGTCACATTGCACAACACTTGTGAGGTAACAATCCCCCTAGTATCTTCATGAGGAGATTTTCAGAAGTGCCTAAGGGATTTAGGAGCACACCATGCATTGAAAGTCTCCCTACAGTAGCCTAAGGTGGTTTTCTCCGTAATATTTACCATTCTGTATATTTTAGCAGTGAAGAATTGAATTTCCAATCTCTCCACCTAGTACACAGTTGTGGGAGCAAAATTACACCAACTAGGATGTGATCTAATGGAGTGATCTAACAGGAGCTTGGTTTTAATGTCTTGTTTCTCTCTAGGAGGGTCCTAAAGTACATACCTGTATTTGGGTTTAGGGTTACATTTTATAAATGGTATCCTGCTCCCCCTGGTGGTGCAATCTTCACCCACACCTCTGCACCAAACAAACTGTCCGGGTGTTCCAATCACCAACTTCTGCTCTGGCTCTGCTGTCTAGAAATTGACCTCTCTGCCCCAAGAGACAGGGTAAGGGAAAAATCTCATTCTGCAATAGATTTTCTAATTCAATCAAGGGTGTCCTGGTTTTGTACATAGTGCATAGTGCATTGCTTTGATCTTCCCACTGTTCCTGCTATTCAACGTGTCTGCAACTCGTTTTTCTGTCTTGACCAAGATCTCAGATTTTACTAGCATCATCATGGCTCTTACTGCACAATCAACGTCTCTCGCCCATGAGATGTGATTCCTCTATAAACACCTCAGCTTCATGTTTCCATCTGCAGTGCTGCAGTATTTAAGAACTTCATGTGATATTCCCAGAGGCTGTCCCTCCCATTCAGTCTGACGTCTCATTTCAAGTATTGTCAAGCTTTGCTGGCAGAGCATTATGCCATTGAATTGACACATTGGTTAGTATAATCTCTAAAAAAACATGAGTTCACTAATCCCAGAGAGGAGGGGTATAGCACTATTGAAATTTAGAACAGCAATAACTCATTCACAGAAATCAGTGTGTGAAGGTCTGAGTTTCTAGTCATTTCCTGCAGGTAATAATAAATTGCTTCCTTTCCAGTTATTTGATTATAGTATAAATCATCTGACTCCATTTCAAAGAGACGGCATGTGTATCTCAACATGCCCTGCTGCCTTGCTATTTATTACACTGAAAATAAGCTATATTAGGAGAATGTAAAGATTGCAAAGGCAAGCGCCTAAAAGTTAGGAAATGCCAGTATTCAGCTCGCCTGTGCAACCATCATGCAGCCTCTTGCATGTCTGCATTCTGATACGGTCTTTAATTACATGATCGCATACTACGTGTCTCCTACAGGATCTCTGACTCGTTCAGTGCACAGGACAGATGGTGCTCACTGAATAGATAACTATTCAATATTTCTTTTCATACCCATCCTTCAATATGTGGCTCCAGGCCTTTTTCACTACACATTGTTCAAACCCTGCACTGAATCCACAATTAGTAATTTCTTTGTAGGGTTTCTATGATACGCTGAATATTTCATACACACTAATGAATCTCTCATTATGTCACTCCTGATTTGTCAGCTGGTATTCTTATCCCCATTTTATAGATGGCGAACTGAGGCACAGCATTGCCAACACTGTTAAAACAGACCATTAATTTGAGGTGACCCTCTTGAGACCCCTCAGGCCTGATTTTTTCAGTGCAATTAGCATTTTTATAGCATCTTAAATGTTGAAAGCACAGCTTCCAATGACTTCAGTTGCAGCTGTCAGCATTCACCACTTCTACAAATCAGATCAGGCACACAGAAAATGAGGAACACACAATTAGTGACCACCTGTGAAAAGTGGGGTTCAAGAGACTTCCCCATCATGGAGGAACTCCCAACATTCAACTGCATTCATCATGCCCCCATCCTCTTTACTTGCAAACCCCTGTCTCAATACACTTTCTAACTTGTCTACGACAGGCAAGGCAAAGGTCCTACAGACAACAGCCTTGTACGCTACTCAGTCCTGATTCATTTCCAGAAAACTATCAACAGTGTTCACGGAATGAGGCAGAGGTCCTGTGGAAAAGGTAGTATGTGATCATGCAGATAATGACTGTATCATATAGAGGCTAAATTAAGATTGCACAGGCAACCTTAAATCTGGCATTTCCTAATTTAAGTGTTTGACTTTGCAACCTAACCTTCTTTTACTGTAGAGGGGTGGGTTTCCAATAGCATTTCCGACGTTTTTAAAAAAAGCAAATTGAAAAAATAGAAAATTTTATCATATGGGACCATATTAACCACACAGGTCATCATCAGGTGTGGGTCCTTTAGATACACAGCTACCTGAGAGCTACAGCATCCACCATGTGGGCCAGCCACTAGAGGGGGAAGAGAGACACACATTTTGCTAGTGTGGTCCATAGCCATTTACTAGCCAGCAGGGGAATGTTGAGATTCAGAAATCCCGGATTCAGATGCAGCGTCTGGAATGAGCCTAGATCTTGCTTCCCATGTCCCTGCAGCCTGTCCTCCTCTACTCCCAATCTACCCCCATTCTACACTTCCTCCCTCACTCCTCACCCCCTGCAGTCAAGCCACTCAGGCTGCTTTTCCTTCTCCTCTTCACTGCTGGCTGCTAAGATGGGGGTGAGGAAACACTGAGGGCACAGAGGTGACCGTCTCCCCGCTCTCCGTTCTGGTACCTAGAGACACCCTGGTGTCCAGCAGCCAGGAGGAGCAATTTCAGGAAAAGCCCCGCTCAGCCTCTGCAGCCTTCGGAGGGCTTGTGCTCAGTCGCACTCTGGGGATGGGCCCTGCAAGGTCCAGTCAGTGCGTAGGAGCTCCCCGTGCTCCGGGTATGGAGAAAGGCTGAGCTGCTCAACACAGCAGCTGTGAGAATTTAACAGGGGCAAACCAGTGCATTTCCCCCCGATTCTCAGGCTCGGAAATGGCTAACTATTTTGGCTGAAACGTTCCCTGATAATTCAGCTGCAGGCAGATACCCAGCATGCAAAATTTCAGCTCAGACAGGTAAAGGGTGGCAAAGTCGTAAGCAACTGAAGACAGGGCCGTACAATGCAGCGCATTAGGCCAGGTTAGCTACAGGCAGGGCTGTCTGTAGATGGTGACTAACCCTGCACAGGGAAGGGACGATGAAGAGGGACAAGGAGCCAAGGGCAGCAGGTCCATAAGGCCACGTAAGGCTTAGCCTTTCCTGACAGTCCAGCATGGCCCCGCCACCTCCTGCAGCGACCCCTGGGCCCACAGCCAAGGGGCGCTACGTCAGCCGCTGCCAAACTCGCCAGCCTCTCCCCCACCCCGAAGTGGGCACTCAGGCCCGCACGCTGGGGCTGGGGCAGGCCAGTGCTAGGATGGGTGGGTCAGGCTTGGGCTGGCCGAGCCGGCACTCCAGCCGTGACGGGTGGGGCCGGTGCTCTGGGGCTGGAGCTGCCTGGCCCAGCCCGACACTCCGGAGCTGGGGTTGGCCAGCATGCCAGGGCTTGGGATGACTGGGTCTGGTGGGCTAGTGGCCTGGGGCCCAGGACTTAAACCAGCGAGGGCGGGGCTCCTCCGGCCACCACAGGGGCCTGGGCGGGGTCTGGTGCGGGAGGGGGTGGGGCATCTGGCGGAAGGGCAGGTCCGGGGAGGCTAGCCGTTGTCACGCCGCCCACGCAAGGGGCCTTCTCCTTTCTTGGGTCCCTGCATAGGAACCAGGCCCGGTCCTGATCCTTGCATTCCAGGCACCCACTGACTGAGACTGTCTAGCCCAGAGTGACGCTACAGCCTCTCCTCCCCCTAAAGAAGGTGGGTGGGCTCAGCCCTCTTATACGCTGGCCACAAAGATAAAAGGGCTCTGGGGACCTCTCGGACTGGCATGCGTCAGGGCTCCATACAGCCTCCTGCACACTGTTTCTGGGGGCAACCATCCATGTGCACATTCTCCTCAGCCCTCAGCCCCCGGCCAGTGTGGGCCGTGGCGTAAAGCCACCGTCTTGTCCAATACGCGTAAGAGAGGTCGTTTCTGGGCAAATGAAGAAAGGAGCGGTGCTTGAAACAATGGTCTGCTATTTGTAGAGCGCCAGCCGGGGCAGCTGCAGGGGAGGAGTGAGGCCATTATATGAACACTGCTGAGTCACTGTGGCACCAATGCAATGTCTCCGGTAACGTCCCACTAGCACAGCTTTCCCAACTATGTCCAGTTGAGGTGCCCTCGAGTCTCCCGTCACCCATGTTTTCTGCAGAAACTTAGGAACACTTCTGCCCCGCGTTAGTTCCTTTCACCAAGCTGGGCGGGGTTGCAAGCCAGTTGGAGGGCAGAATTAGAATTCAGAACAACCTTGACAGATTAGAGAACTGCTCGGAAATCAATAAGATGAAATTCAATAAAGGAAAGTGCAAAGTACGACAACGGGGAAGGAAAAATCAAATACACAACTGCTAAATGGAGAACCCGGGGCTAGGTTGTAGTACTGCTGAAAAGAATCTGGAGGTTACAATGAATCACAGGCTGATTAGGAGTCCAAAATGTGACGCAGTTGCAAAGGAAAAAAAGGCTAATATGCTGGAATGTCTTACATATGTCACTTCCATTAAGACATGAAATGTAATTATCCTGTTCTGCTCAGGCCTCAGCTGGAGGATTATGTCCTGTTCTGGAAGCCATACTTTAGGAACGATGTGGACAAACCAAAGAGAATCCAGAAGAGAGCAACAACAATGATAAAAAGTTTATAAACTCTGACCTATGAGGAAAGGTTAAAAAACTGGGCACGTGTAGGCTTGAAGAAAAGAGGACTGGGAGGGGGTACCTGATAACAGCCCTCCAATAGGTTAGAAAGAGGACCGTGATCAGTTGTTCTCCATGTCCACTGAAGGTAGGACAAGAAGTGATGGACTTAATCTGCAGCCAGGGAGGGTTAGGTTAGATATTAGACAATATTTGTAATAGGTTTCCAAGAGAGGCTGTGGAATCCCCATCATTAGAGGTTTCTAAAAACAAGTTGGACAAACACCTGTCAGAGAGAGTCTAGGTTTCCTTGGCCCTGCCGCAGCACAGGGGCGGCTGGACTTGGTGACTTCTCGGGGTACCTTCCAAGCCCTACATTTCTATGATTCCAACACACTTTCAGTCTGGCCCACTTTCTCCTGCCTGGCTGAGCACGTCTAGTCTTGTTCCTGCTAGATTGCTAGATTGGACACACACTGGTTCAGCCTCCCCTTCCTGGACAGCCTTGTTCTGCTCCTTTTCCTCTCCTGACTGGCTTCTCCACTTTAATGGCTCTTCCTCCTGGGCCAGCCCAGCCTAGTTCTTCTCTTTTCAAGACAGCTCCTCACAGCCACTCTGGTTGCTTGCTCAGCATCTTGCTGCAGTGGTGACTCTTCCAAATTGCCAGGCAAAGAGACGCCAGCATCCCCTTAACGCTGCCTCACACTTATCATTTAGAGTGCAGTGGCACCTAGGATCCAGGACGCTTTTGAGCTAGGTGCTGTACAAATACAGAACACAAACAACTGACTTTAAGGCACTGCATGAAAACGAAGTCTCATTGTGGTAGGCACATTAGAAAACATTCCACGCCATTCCTCATGTCCTTCTATAAGTGCCCCCAATAACTTCCTCCTCAGAGGCTCTTCTCTTAAAGCTTCTGTCTGCCTTACATGTCATCGGCAGCTCACAGTCCACTATTGCAACGAGGGAAGCAGAAATAGGACAGTCAAACTTTGAAGTGTTAGACTAGGCAAAAGATCTATTAATTAGGCTATTAGCAGCATGTTTGTAGAATAAAATATATGCAGATATGATCGTTATCGATCAACAAAGAACACAGCAAGCCCTGTGGTTCAGACGGCATGCTGTGATGCCATGCCGGGAAGAGAATTTGCATTTAGGAGTGACTATTGGTTTCCAGTCTGCAGGCCAGGGCAGCTAGGAACATTGCTTAACTGACACTTTAACTCGCCTGGGAAGAGGCAGAAATGTACATCATGCCACAGATGCTCTTAAGCGGCTGGCCCGTGAAGCAGCATTAATGCCACCCCCTACCCCCCAAGGAGGCAGTCAGTTCCAGTCGGCCAGTCACAGGATGTGCCTTGAGAGTGTTAGAAGCACACTGGCATAAGGTGATCAGGCGTAATGGCAAAAGGAATGTCAGCCTGAAACACGAGATGAAGAAAGTCATGGCCCCAATAAGGAAAGGTCCGTCAAATAAGTAAAATGGACAACTAAAAGGCAAGCTTTCCACCTCTTCCTTTTCTGCCCCAGATCCACATGCTCAAAGGGTTCCTGGTAAGACTTAAAATGGGAATAACTCCCTGTTTTGTACACAGTTGATGTTACCCTGAAAGCAAGGACACAGAGGATTTGCTTCTGCCTCATCACAATTAACAGTGTTGTTTACCGAAGAAAGATGGTCCAAGTGGGAAGGACAGGTTACAGCAAGGGCAGGGATGGAATATAATTAGCGACATGACACAATAGAGAGGTCTGGGACGTAACAAGGAGGAATCTTTTATGTCCTACATTCCCCCATTGTTGTGTCACATCCCTGTTTTGGCTGTAAATTAGTTGGGGTATGGACTGCGCCAGATCTTCATCTGGTGTAAACTGAAATAAATGGATCTACACCAATTCATCACAATGGGTCCTGAAAGCTGACTGGAGCCCACTGGCTGCTGCAGTAATACAGCAGCTTCCTTGGAGCAGAGAGAGCAGAGCAATACACAAGGGCCAAGACAGATGTCACTTTCCAGTTGCTGTTGTTCTTGTGTCTGTGAAAAAGAGGGAAGCCAAAAATAGGAAGATCAGGGGGAAAAGAATGGGTTCAGATGAAGGATCAGAACCTCATCAGATGTAACTGGCTTCCACTGAAGTCGATGGAGCCTTGCCAGTTTCCACCAGTTGAGGATGTGGCCCTGGTTTGGGTCTCTCTCAATTGTTTATACTCTGAATAGAGCAGAAAACTTCTGTGGACAAGGGAGAAAAAGCAAGAGGAATGCTTCTTTTAATAGCTTACAATAAACAACACCACTTATAATCAATGTCTAGCTCTTTATACCATGCCTGTTAGCAGTAGAGCTGAGAGCACTTTGACAAAGGAAGTCAGTGTCATTATCCCCATTTTACAGATGGGGGAACTAAGGCACAAAGCAGGAGGGCAGCCAGTGGCATACCCAGGAATAGAAGAGAAGTGCAAATCCATCAGAATGATTCAAGGCCATCTTTTTGTCTCCTTTCTTTTTGTCTCATACAGCAACAGCTCTGTTGAACAAAACCCCACCAGAGAGAACTTCGGCACAAAGTTAAAAAGTTTAGCATCCTGTAGAAAAGGATGTCCCAGAACTGTCTTGTATGCAGTGACAAATGCAAAGTATTGTAATAGAAAAAACAACATTGGGATAAAAGGGCCGTAAAATAAGGTGAAACAGAGCTTATGGTAAATATCCAGCCAGTAACTAAGTTTCCACTTGCCCAGAAAGAGAAAAAAAATACATAGACTGGCTGCACCACAGATAGCCAAGCCAAAGGTATTTAAGGCAATAACCTAGACAGGAGCTTGACATGTGCTTAAACAACAGTGCATGCTTCAGTAGTTCAATACCTGTTGTAACTACAGCTCCATTGGATTGTATTTGCCTGCAACAGCGTATGAAATGCTGGTTCTACACCACCCAGGAGTGATCAATATGAGTATCGCATTAAGGTGGTAAATAACATGACAAAATAGCCTGTAAAGTCAAATAATACGTTACTGATATTCTAATAAGAGTCTCTGGATGGTAACAATATAGTACCTAACTGCCTAGTAATTACGTTCCAAGTGTAAGATCTAGAGTAAACAAAGAGTTTTGGCTTCTAAACCTGTATTTCCAGATCGTTTGAACTGAGTGGGATTTTGAAGTCATTAGAATGGTTTTCGCAAACTACTAATGTTTATATTGACCATTCACAGGCCCATAGTAAAAACCACTAGCTAGCATTCCACAAGCAAGGAGCTCAACGTACTGCCTCACTCACAGCACAGCAAAACTGAATTAAAAAACTGAATAATATTTATGCAGATCGTGTTAAAGGAAACCACTTATTTGCGGATAAAGGTTAACAGTTCATTGGTGGAGACGCAGTAATAGCAGGCTACCACAGCAGGCTACCACAGTTCTTAGTGAAAATACAATTAACTTAGAACAAAATTAGACATACAAAATCAGTAACAAGCACCTTACAGGCAACCTAAAGGGCGTGGTAAGAATACAACCTCACTGCACATAACCACTTCTGGATCAGCTCGGAATGCCTGGCACTTCTTTTAGCTCCATTCTAGACACGCTTTAGCTATATTATGTCTTCATCTTGTGGGCCCCCTCTCCATCTCTGCCCACAGGGGTGCATGAGGCCCTCATCTCTGGCACCCCCTACTGAGCTATCCTTCAGACCTTGCTGGTTCTACCTCATGCCGTCCATTGCAGAAGCCGAACCTGCTCCAGTAGTGTTCAGCGTCCACTGTATCCTGTTAAACGCTACCTCAGGGCTTCTCTTGACCAGAGGCCTGTGTCCTCTGCAGTTTCCTGACAACCAAGCTCCCTCCATCTACTTATGAGGCCCAGCTCTGCCTCCTCTGGCCAGGAGACAATTAGTTAATTACCTCCGTCCCCCATGGGGCAAAGTATGACTAATTGAGGGTCTTTCCTTTGCCGGGATGGGGTTTAAGTCCCATCACAATTTATATCTAATTATGTGTCTATACACACACACACACACACACACCTTCAGCTGGTGTAAGTCAGCATGGGCCCACTGACTTCATTGGAGCCCATAGTCTTTATACGTTTGACCATTGCGCAAATGGAAATTTTTAAAAAAGGACTTATACTTTGGCAGATGTAAACTTTGATAGCCGGACTCTACTTTCACATACCCTGATGCAGATCAGAGTAATTCCTCTGAAGTTGGTGACATTACCATGGTTTAAAACTAGTATAAGCAAAAGGAGAATCAGGTCTCATTCGCTTTATACATGTATTCTAGGCACCTTCCAAAGAGAGAGAAATACATCAGGAATATTACTGCAGTTTACAGAAACCAGGCCAGTGTAAAAAAAAAAAAATTGCTACCCATGCTATTTTAGAACAATAATCATGTTTGGGGCTCTGCAGCAATTGTTTGAAATTACAGTGCTTCCCTCAAATGAATTTATGTTCCACACAGTCTCCCTTCTCCAATATAAGAAACAGAAAAAATAATGTGAAGTATGAGTCATTGAAAGACCACTACTTGTTGTGCACTTGCACCTGTGATATCAAGTGCCTCTGATTTCCTGTGATTTCCATATTTTAGTCAGGTAATTTGACTGCCATTAATACTAGTATTGCTCTTTGCCTTTCTCTTTATGGGTGAAACTCAACCTTGTGCAGAGAGCTGACTCAAGATATATGCACCATTTAAGTCCCACTTCTGATGTAAAGACACTGAAGGGCTTACATAGGACTTAAATCATGGCTAGACCTTATGCTGGCTGTCTGCACAGGGGGAGTTTCCCCCACTGTGTATAGCAATTATGACCATTGGGAATCTCAAGTAGGCGTAGAGAAGTTATCTTACCTCTATATTTGGCACTGGTGTGACCACTGCTAGAATACTGTGTCTAGTTCTCACGTCCACAATTCAAGAAGGATGTTGATAAATTGGAGAGTGTTCGGAGAAGAGCCACAAGAATGATTCAAGGATTAGAAAACATACCTTAGAGTTCAGGAGCTCAAACAAAGACAAGATTAAGAGGTCACTTGATTATAATCTATAAGTATCTATATAGGGAATAAATAGTTAATAATGTAATCTAGCAGAGAAAGGTATAATACAGTCCAGTGGCTAGAAGCTGAAGGAAGACAAATTCGGAACGGAAATAAGGTGTAAATTAACGATGAAAGTAATTAACCATTGGAACAATTTACCAAGAGGCATGATGGATTCTTCCTCATTGACAATTATTAAATCAAGATTGGTTATTTTTTCTAAGAGAACTGCTCTAGGAATTACTTTGGGGAAGTTCTCTGGCCTGTGTTAGCCACGAAGTCAGATTAGAAATCACAAGATACCTTCTGGCCTTGGCGTCTATGAAATCCTTCAAGCCCTTGCTCAATCAAAAGCCATGTTGAAATCAAGGGGGTAGTTTGTCTAAGAGCTTGAGGACTGGGGCCAGTATCTGCAATTTGCCCTTAACTTGTCTGTTCATGATGCTGAGGTCCCAGATGTAGTTCTCAGTCCTAGTGATGGGCCCGCACCACAGAATTCAGATGCTGATTTCAAAAGTTTGGAGCTCTTCAGATCCAGGGTTTTTGACTCTTGCCTTCTCTATTCAATATCATGGTATGGAACAGCACTTTCCATTTTCTGCCTCTCCCTTCCCACCATTCCAGCCACTGACCCCCTGGCTTAATTTAACCATTACCAAGGTTCCCAGTGAAACCCAATCCTTCTTCCCATTCAAGAACACAGTGCATTAAATAAGAAATGCTTTCCAAGAGGCAATTTCATTCCATTAGTCCTCTTAAGATAACAAGGAATTGGAAACTTTTATATGAACATTTACCTCTGAGAAGTTCTTTCTGGACTACACTATCGTTGCGACATGGTGCACAGGTCTATTGGTGCCCCTTGGAGGGAATCCTGAAGAACTGCAGATCCTGGAAACATCCAGGAAGGAGGGAGCCTTCCAAGACAGGCAGTGGTGGGGGCTGTTAAAAAACTTGTATTTATGAAAGGGTCCCAGGGAGAAAGAAAAGTGGCCTTCAGAGGCTCACAATTGTTTAAAACATGAGGAGCCAGCAGATGAAACCCCTGGGTGATCTCTAGCACAAACTGATGCCAGTACCAGTCTCACTAAAAAAAAAAGGAACGTCAGCCACCTGGCTGGTGCAAAGCCGTGCTGATGGACATAGTGACTGCAGACAATGACTGTCCATCACCCACCAAACTCCAGGAGAGCACGTCATGCCTCAAAAGTTGGGCAGGTAGCAACCGTTGCTAAGGGCAAATTCACTGACGCAGAGACAACTCGTTACCTCAGTGGCCGCTTTACAGCTTTGGTATCGCAAGCTGCAAGCCGAGGGAGCAGACATTCTTTGGCCAGTACCAAGCAGAAGCTATCAGGGCAAGAATGAGGCCGAGGGGTCACAACAGCCACATGGTCACTTTGGTGTATGGGACAAGGATGGGGTATAGGTTCTACCACACAGCTAGAAATGGGTACGAGTCTCAGAATGTGATCTTGGCCCTTTCTAGAGTTGGAATTTGGTTTCATAAACCAAGAAAATTAGTGAGGCTAGTACCAAGGAGTATTTTAGACCTTTTAGACCCAGTCTGTGGTTTTATTTAAGTGCTAGAGGCTTTTGTACAGAAGAGTGTCGCTGTGTATAGAAAGTAATTGCCACTCAGAGGCAATTTATGCCAGCCGGCAAAGGGTACATCCAGCATGTTGTCAGAAATTTGGCCAAAGAGAGCCTTGTAAGGTATCGTATAAAAACTGGTGCCACGCTGGTCATGAGTATCACTGTGCGATGCCTGGCTGGGTTGTATATACAGAATTGTGTGTGTCCGTTGGAAATATGTTCTTAAACTACTTCGTGGAGGCAGTTGATAAACAAGCCTGCCCTAGGCAAAAGCATGTGGATTTTTACCTGACTGCATGGATCAAGCTAACACACGCATGAGAAAAACAGCATGGGCAATAAAAGCACATTTGCATCTAAGATAAACAAAGTGATCAAGCCAATCGAGAAAGCAAATTGACCAGGGGATGAAAAAGGAGCTGGGTGCCTGCACCCCAAAGAACAAGCAGAAGGAGAGAGGAACTTTGTCTGGCTTTACTTTTCAAAAGGCTTTTTGGAGTATGAAAGGGAAGACCAGGGACTCCTTTTTTACCCATCACTGGCAGGACCAAGGGATCAACACCCCCTAAGTCTGTCAGAAGGGCTGGAGATGTGGATAGCTTGATGTAAGCAAGAAAAGTGCTTACGCAAAGATGGTTGCTGGCTAAAGTTAAGTTCTAGACACAAGGGAGCGCATTACTTTTGTTTTGTCTGTAACCATATCCTGTCTCTTCTCCTCTTGCTTAGGATCACTTAAATCTGTGTTCTGTATTAATAACCTTAGTCTTAGGTTTACTCTAGACTATCTCAGAGCTGAGTACTAAGGACAAGAGTGTGTCCTCAGCTGGGCTAACAGGTTAGTGCATGCGTACTGTCTTTTTGGAGACAGCAGACTTAGGCTGGGTTTACACTGACGGCGGCAAATTTGTCGCCATCACATCGATTGCTCTGGATCGACTGCGCTCAGTCGATCTAACAAGCGATACAGGAAAACCACCCCGGTAAGTGGCGTAGCGCTGTTCCCTTCGACGCAGCGCAGTGTGGACGGCGCGCAGAGGAGACGCTGCAAAGGTGACAGGAGATACACAAGTGATTTACGTCACTTGTGTATCTCCTGTCGACTGCCACAGAATCGCAAAGGTAAGTGTAGACCGGGCCCAAATCATTTCTGTGAGTGTCCAGTGAAAGGGACGTCTCTGGGGAACTGGAGTTCACTGACTGTTTGCTGCAAGGCAAGGTTTAGACTGGAAGAGCATCAGAGTTTGCTGGTAAGATAGATAGACTAGTGTGGTAGGGAGCTGCAGCAAAGCTCCCTCTTGCTAAGCCAGTGAGATAACACATTGGCTTACAGCTCTGAGCTCCCTGAGGGAAGTGTCATGGTAACCTTAAAAAATCAGTGTGCAAGGGATTTTCAGGAGATGGATTTACAGTAAGTGCAGCATTTTCACAAAACACTTCCATTTCGACAAAAGAAAAACAAAGTTGGCAGAAAAATTTCGATCAGCTCTAGAATTTACATTCAGCATGATCTGATGGCCTTATGGGCTGCCGTCCTGCCGCCAAAGAGTGCGCAGAGGAAAATGCTTTTTTCTCTCGGTGCCTCCTGA
>ML675611.1:8614675-8631847 GCA_007922155.1 Mesoclemmys tuberculata | reverse complement strand
GTTCGCCCTCCTGTCCCTGGACCAGGAGAAGGCGTTCGACCGGATGGACCACGGGTATCTCCTGGGCACCCTGCAGGCGTTTGGCTTCGGACCCCGTTATGTGGGATTTCTCCGGGTGCTGTACGCCTCCGCAGAGTGCTTGGTCAAGCTCAACTGGACCCTGACCGAACCGGTCAGCTTCGGGCGTGGAGTACGCCAAGGCTGTCCGCTGTCCAGCCAGCTGTACGCTCTGGCCATTGAGCCCTTTCTCCGCCTCCTCCGCCGGAGGTTGACGGGCTTGGTGCTCCGTGAGCCAGAGCTGAGGCTGGTGCTGTCGGCGTACGCCGATGACGTGCTCCTCGTGGTCCAGGACCCAGGCGACCTGGTACGGCTGGAGGACTGCCTGGCCGTCTACTCGGCAGCCTCCTCCGCCCGGGTCAACTCGGCCAAGAGCTCTGCCCCGACGGTAGGGGCTGGGTGGCAAGTGAGCTCCCTCCCACCCGCGCTTCAAGCCATCCGGTGGAGCGCGGGCCCGCTGCTCTATCTGGGCGTTTACTTCTCCACCACCCATCCCTCCCCGGCGGAGAACTGGCAGGATTTGGAGGGCAGGGTGTCTGAGCGGCTGCGGAGATGGACAGGACTGCTCCGGTGCCTCTCCCTTCGGGGGAGGGCACTAGTGATCAATCAGCTGGTCCTGTCCATGCTCTGGCACCGGCTCAACACCCTGGTCCTGACCCCGAGTTTCCTGGCCTACCTCCAGAAGACAGTTCTGGAGTTCTTTTGGCCAGGACTGCACTGGGTCTCCGCAGGGATTCTGAGTCTTCCCCTGGACGAGGGCGGGCAGGGCCTGTGCTGCATCCGCAGCCAGGTCCACACCTTCCGCCTCCAGGCCCTGCAGAGACTCCTCTATGGTGCAGGTAGCCCGGCGTGGAGCCACTTGGCGCATGTCTTCCTCCGCCGCTTCAGAGGGCTCCGATACGACCAGCAGCTCTTTTTTCTCCACCCGAGAGGTCTTCCGCGAGACCTCTCCGAGCTGCCGGTCTTCTACCAGGACCTCCTCCGGACCTGGAGGCTCCTCTCAGCCTCCAGGCCCCTTGCGGTCACCGAGGGGGAGGATCTCCTCGCGGAGCCCCTGCTACACGATCCCCAGCTGTGTGTGCAGGTGGTGGAGGCCCCCTCGGTGCAACGGCGGTTGGTCCTGGCAGGAGTCACCAGGGTTGGAGACCTCCTGGACTACGCTCGGGGGGCCTGGGTGGACCCCCATGCGCTGGCTCGGCGTATGGGGCTCTCCACCCCTCGCACCCCCAGACGCGTACTCCAGGAGGTGAGTGCAGCCTTGCCCCCTACTGCTTTGATGTACCTCGAGCGGGTCTTGCAGGAGGGTTCTCCCCTCCCCCCCTCAGCCCCGGCCCTCCAGTGCTTACCATTGGGCCTCGGCCCCGCAAACCCCCTCGGCCCCCCCAACCTCACGCCTCAAGCCGGCTGCTCGATCTGCAGCCGGTCCTCTTCCAGACCGCGCCTCGGGAACATCTGTACGCGCTCGTGCTCCACACCCGTCACTTCCTCGCCCTCACATCCCTCCCGGACACCAAGTGGTGAGACCTCTTACCACCCTCGAAGGGCGAGGATCCCCGGTGGGCCAGTCTGTATTCCACCTTGACCCCACAGCCCGCTGGGGACATCAGTTGGCGGCTCCTTCACGGAGCCGTGAGCACGGGCGTGTACTTGGCGCGGTTCACCTCCCACCCTGACACCTGCCCGTACTGCGGCATGAGGGAGACCCTGGCGCACGTGTACCTGGAGTGTGCCAGGTTGCAGCCCCTCTTCTGGCTCCTCCAGAACCTCTTCTTGAGGTTCTGGCTGCACTTCTCCCCACACCTGTTCATCCACTCGCACCCCATCCATGGCCCCACGAAGTCGCGGGACCTCCTCGTCAACCTCTTCCTAGCCCTGGCCAAATTAACCATCTACAAGTCCCTGGAGAGGAGGTTGGCAGGGGAGGCTCCCTGCGACTGTGGGGCCTATTTCCGCTCCCTTGTCAACTCACGTCTCTGGGCGGAGTTCCTCTGGGCAGCGTCCGCTGGCTCCCTGGACACCTTCAAGGAACAGTGGGCGCTGTCCAGGGTTCTCTGCTCGGTGTCCCCTTCTGGTCTCCTACGTTTGACCCTGTGACCTTCACGCCCTTTCCTGTTTTTTTCATTTGTTGTCCCCCGTAATCTGTTGGACCCGGGTCCAGTGGTTCCTCCCCTAGGCTGGGAGGGGAACCTTTAGCGGTGGGTGGACTTGCGCCCACCCACGTAGCCCCCGGTGTTCAAATAGGGGCAGAGGGTTTTTAACCCTTAAGGGCCCTCATACCAGCCCTGGCACACCCTTTTAGATCCATCCGGCCTGACTTTATCACAATACATTTAGAAAAGGATTGGATGCGACAAGGATTGGATTGGTTTCCATGAAGTCAATGGCAAAAATTCCATTACCTTCAAAGAATGCAGGATCTGACCCTGTTCTTAAAAATATTAAAGCTAGCAGCAAAAATTGTGCTGTCAGATAAACTAGTGTAACTAACAGCAGAATTTGATATAGCGGGTCTATTGCTAGTGGGGGAAGTCATGTTTTTATTGGGAAATTCTTTGTCACTTTTATTCCACGTCAGGTGTATCGTTGTGTGTGCAGCAATTCATTTTGCTCCCCAAGGACACTGTGCATTTAAAAGAAAAATAACTGTTCTAGAAGCAGTGCAGTCGTTCCCAGCATCGTCCAGTTTCCAGAAGATTTTGCATTTATGTGCATCTTACTATGAATCAGGAAAGGGATTTAAGGAGTGCATGTTGTATCTTTCGCATTCACTCTTTTAGTGGTTTGTAATTCTTGATATTTTTGTTGCAATAATTGGAGAGATAGGGGATCTTTCTAGCCACTAAAGTAATTTCTCTAAATTTGCTATGAAGGATAAAAATAGCTTGTGTAGCTTAGTCAATAGGGCTTCATATTTCAATTGTAGCAAGTTTTAACCAGGACAAGGTTCTCCTTTTTAAAGGTGTCTATTAATTTCACATACACATCAGTGAATCCCTACAACTTTCTAAGTCTCAGTCCCAGCTGGCTATGGGGCAGATCATCAGCTAGCATAAAACAGCATCTGGATTGACTGAGCGGTCAGTGAAGACCCACTCAATCGATCCAGAAGTCGACGCCGTTAATCCACCCCCTCAAGTGGTGCAGCACTGCATCAATGGGAATGCGGTTCCCATCGGTGCAGTGCAGTGAAGACAGCGCTCAGAAGGGAAGCACAGCAGTCGACGGGAGTCACGCAAACTATTCTGCATAGCTTGCGTCACTCCCCTTGATTGCCGCCGAATCGTCGGGTAAACATAGACCAAGCCTCTGTATACTGACATGGCCCACGTGCCTGAGTGCACCTCAATGATTTTACACTCAGACGACCCTGGGAAGCAGGGAAATGCTAGACCCATTTTACAGATAGCTGAGGTTCAAGGATAGCAGAGGGGAACTGAGGCACAGAGTAAACCAACTAACTTGACCATGGAAGGCTGCAGCTGACCTGAGATTCAAACACGGGTCTATAGCATCCCAGTGCAGGGCTCTAGGAGGGAGCAATAGAGTTACACTGATGCAGACCAGCTGAGGCTGTGGCTTTAGATCCAGTCCTGAATGCTTTTCATGTCGAAGGCACCAGTTCTCCTCTGCTGTCACTCCTCTTTCAGAAATGGAATGAAAAGCCACCGCTCCGGCATCAACCCTCCTGAGTCAGCTATAATAGCATTAGCTCTAGGCGAAGCTCTGCCACTGCATTTTAAAATCCATATTCAAAAGTTTGAGGCGTCATGTGCACTGAATAAATAAGTAAACGATAACGATCCAATGCTGACTTGGTGTGAATTGCTTTTACATCAATCTGCCTGGGGGAGGGATGCGAAATTTTCATCTTTTTATCACGCTGAAAAGTGTTGACTTAGGAAACACTTCTCCTCCTCTGCAGCCCCCTGGGCAGGGGCATGCTCAAGGGAAAGGCAAGAAAACGTGCCCTGATCACCAACAGTCCAGACCACCTACCAGCGCTAACTGAAGTCAGTTGGAGATGGCTTGATATGGTTTCAGGAGCCTAACTTTGGACACCTGTTTTTTAAAACTTTGGCCCTGTAAAATGGAAGCTACTGCAGCAGTTGATAAGCTACCATACACCACATGGAGGACTCTGGATCTGAAGCGTTTATACAAGTCCGAGCTTGGTCCACAATGCTGTTTCACTGCCAAAAAGACCAAGCGCCATAAACTGCAGTGTATGCTTAGCTGTGGGTGTGTTGCACACCCATGCTCTTAGCATATGACGAGTCTGGCTTTGCATCTATGGTCATGTTTAGGCTCCCAGTTACAAATCCACCAAAAACGTGGTTGGGAGGGTTTCAGGTTTGTTTTTCTTTTATGTTAATCTGAAAAGTGTCTGCTTCTCTCGCAGCAGCCAGAACTCCTAAGAGCATCCAGAAGGACCAGACAAAAGTCAGTGGATTCATGACTCCAACCAGCCCATAACACTGGATACCAACCCTTGTCAAGGGACAGAGTTACTGCACCAGGTCATAGACCTGTGGCAAGACATCAAGTTCAGTTATTCGCCAGCGCTCTTCCTTCAGACTGCTATTGCATGCCTGTGTGCGAGAAAGACATCTTATACCTCTTCAGTGCCTAGTCCACAGACGGCAGGTCGGCTACTGGTGCCAGCAAAGGAAATGGGCTCCTGGAAACAAGCCCTTAGCTCAGGTGACAAGGGTCCGTTTGTTTGAATTTGCAGGACCAGGGTTCTACCCTCTGCGCGGTGAAGGTGGCTGTGTGCTGCACCTGGTAATCATGCCTGCTCCGTGCACCCGGCATCATTTCAAGTGCGCTCGGGTCAGATTACAAAGGAGAAATATCAAAAAATAACACAAGCAGGTAGGGACAAAATTAGAAAGGCCAAGGCACAAAACGAGGTTAAAGTAGCTAGCGCCATAAAAGATAACAAGAAAACATTATAGAAATACATTAGAAACAAGATGACGACCAAGGAGAGGGTTGGCCTGTAACTGGGGTGGGGGGGACAATAATAGAAAATGCGGAAATGGTGGAAATGCTAAATGCCTTTTTCTTTCAGTTTTCACCAAAACGGTTAGCTGCAATTGGGCGTCTAACATAGTGAACCCCAGTGAAAATGAGGTGGGATCAGAGGCTAAAATAGGGAAAGACCAAGTTAAAACTTACTTAGACAAATCAGATGTATTCAAGTCACCAGGGCTTCATGAAATACATCTCAGAATACTCAAGGCGCTGAGTGAGGAGATATCTGAGCCATTGGCGATTAACTTCAAAAACTCAGGGAAAACGGGAGATTCCAGAGGACAGGAAAAGGGCAAATATAGTGCCAACCTATACAAGGAGGAATAAGGACAAGCCAGGGAATTACAGACCAGTCAGCTTCATTTCAGTAACCAGAAAGATAATGAAGCAAATAATCAAACAATCAATTTGATAAGTAGCAGTCAGTATAGATTTGCCAAGAACAAATCATCCTAATAGCGTTCTTTGACAGGGTAACAAGCCTTGTGGATGGGGGAAGTGGTAGATGTGGTATATCTTGACTCCAGTAAGGCTTTTGATACTGTCTCTTATGATCTTCTCATAACCTAAAGAAATGCAGCCTAGATGAAGCCACTATAAGGTGGGTGCATAACTTTCTGGAAAATCTGTTCCCAGAGAGTAGTTATCAGTGGTTCACAGTCAAGCTGGAATGGTATCTCAAGTGGGGTCCTACAGGGATTGGTCCTGGATCCGGTTCTGTGCAATATCTTCATCAGTGATTTAGATAATGACACAGAGAACACACATATAAAGTTTGTGGACAATACCAAACTGGGAGAGGTTGCAAGGGCTTTGGAGGATAGGATTAAAATTCAAAATGATCTGGACAAACTGGAGAAATGGTCTGAAGTTAATAGGATGAAATTCAATAAGGACAAATGCAAAGTATTCCATTCAGGAAGGAACAATCAGTTGCACACATACAAAATGGGAAATGACTGCCTAGGAAGAAGTACTGGGGAAAGGGATCTGGGGATCACAAAGGATCACAAGCTAAGTATGAGTCAACAGTGTAACTCTGTTGCAAAAAAAGCAAACATCATTCTGGGATGTATTAGCAGGAGTGTTGTAAGCAAGACAGAAGTAATTCTTGTGTTCTACTCCATGTTGATAAGGCCTCAGTTGGAGTACCACATTTCAGGAAAGATGTGGACAAATTGGAGAAAGTCCGGAGAAGAACAACAAAAATTATTAAAAGTCAAGAAAACAGAGCCTATGAGGGAAGATTGAAAAAATGGAGTTCGTTTATACAGGAGAAGAGAAGACTGAGGGGAGACATGGTAACAGTTTTCAAGTACATAAAAAATTGTTACAAGAAGGAGGGAGAAAAAATTGTTCTCCTTAACCTGTGAGGATAGGACAAGAAGAAATGGACTTAAATTGCAGCAAGGGTGACTTAGATTGGACATTAAGAAAAATTTCCTGTCAGGGTAGATAAGCTCTGGAACAAATTGCCGACGGAGGCTGTGGAATCTCTGTCATTGGAGGCTTTTAAGAACAAGTTAGACAAACACCTGACATGATGGTCTTTTTATTACGCTGTCCTGCCTTGAGTGCAGGGGACTGGACTAAAAGACTTCTTAAGGTCCCTTCCAGCCCTATACTTCTATGGTTCTATGATTCATGATGTTTTCATCACGGTCTCATGGAGAAGTGCGCACAGTGAAAAGCACTCTCTGTCTAGGTAATCTCTTTCGTTTCAAAGGGTCCCAAAGCACTTGGCATAAAGAGGAATTCCTTTACCCACAAGTCAAATGCATCCACCTCTCAGGGTAAGATGCAGCAGCTCATTAACATTGCACAGAAAAAACTCTCTGCAACAGTGTTAGGGGAGATGGCATACCATATTGAAACTGCAGGGGAATTAGATAGGCAGAAGATAATTAGCAGCTGAGGACTGCATATGTTTTTGGGGTGATCTCACAGTACTAGGATCTCATGTCAAGAGCTTCAGATGTAGAAAGGGCTTTGATGTTCAGATTCACTTCAATGCTTTCACACTGGCCTAGCGCATTTCACACACAAAACATGTTTTTTCTTGAGGAAACCTGGCAGGACTATATGGCAGTTTTTGCTTTAATTTGACAGGAAATAAATTAACTACAAATGCTAATGAGGCTTTATTATAAAACTTTGTGGTGTCTGCCGCTCAAGAAAATTATCAGTGCATTACTGTGGCCTGGTCTACACTAGAAATTTAGGTCGATGGAAGCTGCCTTACATCAACTTAATAATGTATCTGTCAACACTCCCAGGCCCTTTCCGCCAACCTAACTCCCCTGGAACATTTACTTAATTACTTCACCTCCGTGAGAGGCAGCGCTTAATTTGATGTTGATCTTTCTACAGAGAGGCAGTGTCAATGCAGTGTTGTGTAAGTCAACTGAATTGGCCTCCAGGAGGTGTCCCATGATGCTTTGACTGTTCTGGAGATGGTTTTCAACTCCGCTGGTAAGTATGCAATTCTAATCAAGCTGTAGGAGTTACATGCTCTTATGTTTTATGTGTAATATGAAAAAAAAAGTTAGCTACCCACTTCCCAGTGGTTGCTCCAGCTATGCAGAGGGTCCCCCCCTCCCCCGGAAAAGACTATTTATGTGCACAGGGATGGCCTGGGAATCCTCCATTGAAATCTCCATGAAACTTTCATGGAGGTACTCTGCAATCCTCTGCAGGAGGTTTCTGGGGAGGGCTGCCTTATTTTTTCCACCACAGTAAGTCACTTTCCCTCACCACTCCAGTATTAATTCTGTTGCCGTCATTGCAGTTCACAGCATAGCAACATAAAGACTAGGTCTGTACCCAGACACTTGCAGCATCTGCTCCCTTGCCACTTCTGTTACCCTCTGGAGACTGATATCACATAGACACACCTAGGGGAGAGGATGAAAATTTTCATAGCCAGTGCTCATACTGCAAACAATAAAGCATGTGATCCCCCACTTGTGGTGATTTATGGGTCTCTCAACCACTGTTTCCCTAACATGCCAGTGGTTTGGGTGTCAGGGATTGGCGTTGATCTCAGAATCTGCAAGCCAGGGTGACTACCACCAGCAGAGTTAAGGGAAGGCGGGAGGTTTCCTGTGTTCTCTCGTGGCCATGCTGCCTCGGACAGAGACACCATTTTGGGAGGCTTAACTCTGCTCCCCCATCTCCAAGCACCATCCATATTGCTATGGGGAGGGGTCATTGTCCACCTGCCCACCTGTACTCCTGACGCAGGTTGCCGACAAGTTGGAGACAAGGCCCATCGCTCATGCCACTGGGCCATACTCACCAAGGCTGGAATAGAAAACGGTTCACTGAAAAACTGGACTACTGATTATGTTCTTGTTTGCACTTCACTGTAATAAGGGGAGTGATTTTTAAATAGCAACTTTGTACTAGATTAGGGTAGGCCCTGACA
This sequence comes from Mesoclemmys tuberculata, assembly GCA_007922155.1. Lineage (NCBI taxonomy): Eukaryota > Metazoa > Chordata > Testudines > Chelidae > Mesoclemmys > Mesoclemmys tuberculata. The sequence continues at coordinate 8,623,329 of ML675611.1, read as the reverse complement.
ATGATTGCCTGGTACTTTGCATGCCTTCCAGTGGAAAGTTTGGCCTTCAGCACATCCTCCACACCGGTGGAGAGGCTTTCACAGATTAGAAGGCAAAAAAAGAGAATGCATGGTGCCATGTTCAATGAGATAATGAATACCTCTGGGACATGCTGACCTGGAGCTAAGAGCCTGGAGAATTTCATTGTCTGAAAAACTGGACTTGGACACGGAGAGCAGGAGGGCATCCCAGGAGCCTGAGCATGCCATGCAGGAGGAGATGCTGCAGATTATGAAGGACCAATTAGACATGTTGAGGCATCTAGCTGAGCTTCAAAAAAAGCGGCTTGAGGCTAGAGACCATCTCAAGTTCCTGCAGAATGGCCTGAAAACATCACCCTGTCTGCAATCCCCTCCCTCACACATTTGAGGAAGCAGGGAGAGGGCAAGTTGCAGTATCGCTTCCACTCAACACTGGTGGAGGGTACTAAGGCGGCCATTTGAAGACCTATGATGGACAAGACTTTTGTGCTTTCACAGACAAGCTGACTTGGTTTCTTCCCTCCCAATTTTATCACACCATTTGCCCAAGGTTAAATATTTTCCTAGTCTTTCTGTTTCTTTATATTTGTGCAATAAAAATCAACATTTCAAGAATCAAATTCTCTTTATTTTCTCTAAGCATGAGGACTTGGAGGGGAAAGAGAAATGCAGGGAAACTGATGCACTGGAGGGGATGCTATGGGAATGCACAATCCAGATAAGCAGGAAACATTACTGTGGCTCATTACTGAAATGGGTTTTCAAAGCCTCCTGGAGACACGGAGCTCCTCGCTGGGCTCTTCTTATTGCTCTGGTATCTGGCACTCAAAATTAGCTGCCAGCCTATCTGTCTCCACGCCCCACCACTGCAGAACCTTCTCTCCCTTTGTCCGACAGACATTATGGAGCACACAGCAGGCAGTGATAGCAATGAGCCTATTGCTTTCACTGAGGTTTAACCTAGTGAGCAAACTACGCCAACGATCCTTTAAATATCCAAAGGCACATTCCACCACCATTCTGCACTTGCTCAGGCTATTATTGAACTGCTCCTTACTGCTGTCCAGGTGGCTGGTGTAGAGCTCCGTAAGCTGTTGGAGTAAGGGGAAGGTTGGGTCTCCCAGGACCACTATTGGCATTTCAACATCATCGGTGGTTACTTTGTGATTCAGAAAGAAAGTTCCTGATCGCAGCTTTCTGAACAGACCTGTGTTTATAGAGATGCGTGTGTCATGCACATTTCCTGACCATCCCATATTGATATCGGTAAAACACAGACCCTGTGATCCACCAATGCCTGTAACACCATTGAAAAGTATCCCTTCCGGTTTATGTACTCTTTGGCAAGGTAGTCTGGTGCCAAGATAGGAACATGGTGCCATCTATCACCCCACTCCAATTAGGGAACCCCATTGACACAAAGCCATCAGCTATGTCCTGCACGTTGCCCAGAGTCACTATCCTTCTTAGCAGAAGTTGATTAATGGCCCTGCACATTTGGATCACAACAGCTCCCATGGTGGATCTACCAACTCCAAACTGATTCCCCACTGACCAGTGGCAGTCTGATGTTGAAAGCTTCCACAGAGTGATCACAACTCACTTCTTCACTGTTAGGGCAGGTCTCATTTTAGTGTTGCTACACCTCAGGGCTGGGGAAAGCTCTGCACAAAGTTCCTGAAAAGTGACCTTCCACATTCCAAAGTTCTGCAGCCACTGCTCGTCATCCCATCACTGCATAACGATGTGATCCCACCAGTCAGTGCTTCTTTCCAGGGACCAGAAATGGTGCTCCATCGTGTTCAGCTGCTGAACGACTGCCAGCAGCAACCGGGAATTGTTTAATTCTATGGCTTGCAGCAGGGCTGCTTGAAGAACATCACGATGTTCTGTGTGGTGGTTCCTGTCTCAGCTCCGGAAATACGGTGGGATAAGGCGCAAGGTGTTTGTGATGCTCACAACAAGAGTGCACAGCTGAGCGGGCTCTATGCTTCTTGGGCTATGGCATACACATGGCTAAGTCAGGCTTCCAAAAAAAGGCACAAAAAGGTATGGGTTGTCTGACGTGAATAGGGTGACGAGGAAACTGCATCATGGGAGATTGAAGCCATGTTCCCATTCCATCCCGAATGTTGGGGAAGAGAGGGGGGGACGCTGGGGCGCCATGAGCCACACTTTAACTGTAAAAGAGACACATGCCGCTCCTGAGCCACCTTTTGGCCATCTCTGCAGTAGCCAATCTTGGATTTTAAGAAGGCTTCCAGAGCATCACCCATAAGGTACTAATATGCACAGGGTTGGTGATAAACATGTTGTAGTAAGAAATGAGCATAAGGGCTGTAAAACAGGCTAAGGCCTAAGTGGAAAAAGCCAAGTGAACAGGAGTATAAGTGGAAAAACCCGAGTTAGCTGAAGTTGGCCCAGGAAAGTGCTGATACTGTAAGAATACACATTCCCAAAATATTACTAAAATGCATAATATGTAGCAGGTGCAGAAGGCACCAAGACACCAAAAAGAACTAACTCCCTAAAATGACACTTTGATGAACAGAAATGACTAAAAGGTGATAAATGGAGTTGTTTTGCCCAAATCAGCCAATTAAAGGTAAAGGGCAGTATTAGCCTATGTCAAGAGGGTGGCAACTACCTACGTCGAAGGGGGCAGAACGAAATTGTCTGTAACAATGTATAAAAGAGGGTGTCAGAGGGAACAATGTCATCCAGTCTAGGGGATAACAGAAAGTCCTGCCGTTGGGCCGTGGCCATTGTAATGCCGCATATAGGAAGCTGACTCAGAGATACTCTTTAGGTCATGTCTCAGTGTGCCACACACAATAAACCTGGCCTGGTTGCCTTCGTTTCTCAGCTAATCCATGGTCGTGTTGATTCGTTCAATCATGAGTGCCATCTCGGTTGCCTGATCAGAGCTGGGACAGCATCTTCACGGGGACACACGCATGCAGCCTACACTGATAAACACTGGTAACCCCACACCGTACCACACATGTCAGTCTGGCTCAGTCAGCCAGGTCAGGGGTGTGTTAGAGACAGATCCGGCAAGAGCGATGTGGAAGTTGGACAGGGGCACCGATTTTGTGAAGACCAGTCTTTCTAAAGCAGTAAGGTGTGCAAAACTGGCTGACAACAGCCCCCTAAATCCCAGCCAGTCCTGGAGAGATACCAAAGAAATCGGTATCAAATAAAGACACGGTGCAATGAGCGGCTGGCATAGTTTAACCAAGAAAGCAAAGCTAGTGAGACTGTAAGGTAGATGCTCAATACAAGGCTGACTAGGATGAGAACGCAGGGCAACCATCTCAGCACCAGGCAATAGTCAGACAGCCTGGCTAAGTTGCTGGTGTGTAGGGGGGAAGTGGAGGAAAGAGGGCCCTCGCATCCTGGGCCAGCCACAATGGCAGCAGATTAGCCAGCGTAGGCGGCCTAGCCTCTGCAAAAGGATTTGGGATGAATTGGAACAAGGACTACACCTCCCTTCTGCGACTGGCCAGGAATGCATGCACCCCCTTTTCAAAGAGAGGAGCTTGCTACTGTACCCTGCACCCCCAGCAGTCTGTGAGAGGAGTCCTGGCTGAGTGGCCTGGCATCATCAACCCGCTACACCTCGCCCTCCACACACGCGCCCAGGGCAACAGAGCAGTAGGCCCAGACCCTCCAGCCCTACGTTAGCCCTACGGGGCTAAAGGGAAAGAGCACAATCCAAAGAAAATCACACAGGCAACGTGTACAGGGCTGCCAAGGACAGTGGAGCTGGCGTCTCACACATATTACTGGCGTGGATCACGGGAAGAACCAAGTAAGATGCAGAGAAGGTCACCTCAGAGCATCTCAGGATGGAGAGCTGGCTATAAAGACTAGGAAAGAAAAGCCAAGGAGACATGGGGGCCAGCTTTCCCAACTCACTGAGGTGCAAAGCGCCCTCGAAGCGAGTGGATGCATCGCATGAGGAATTCTCCCTCTGTGGGTGCAGACAGCTGGTGGTGCTGACTCTGTGGGTTCTTGTGCAAGCTGCCCTACCTGGCATAGGGGAAGGGCAGGGCATCCTGGGACAAGGGCCTGGGTTGAATGGGAGCAGGGGTGTCAGTTCAGAAAAACTGGGGTGGGGGGTGAAGGGAACAAAATTGTGTCAGCATGCAGAATATATGGGATATTATAACCTGCAAAGATTTGGGGGGAGGAAAATTGGAGGATACAGATATATGAAAAACCTGGGGAGAGGGGCAAATCAAGCTCTTGGTGGGAGGCAACTTCTTCCTTGCCCCATAGCAAATGATTTTCTTTCAGGAAAGACTGGGGATCTGGGGCAGTGGAGCTCTGTTATACCCCATTCTGCACTGTTGCATGGTCCCTGAGCTTGATGACGGTGGTGTAATTTACAGCTGCCCCTGTGCAGACATAATCTGCCGGGATACCAGGTGACTCTGAATCAGGGAGCTGCAATCAGAGCGTTGCCATCTCTGGGGATTTCATCACAAGTCACACAATATTTGGGTGTTTTTCTGAAAGCTCCAGCTGCTGGACTCAACATTGCTTTGGGATCTCAGCTTCCATAAAGAAATAAGTAAGTTTCTAGCCCTCATGTTTGCAGAAAAAAAAGCAAAAAATCTTGTGGTGCGTGTATTCTAAAGAAGAGGCTCTCAGCCTTTCCAGACTATTGTACCCCTTTCAGGAATCGGATTTGTCTTGTGTACCCCAAGTTTCACCTCACTTAAAAACTATTTGCTTACAAAATCAGACATAAAAAATACAAAAGTGTCACATCACACTGTTCCTGAAAAATTGGTTACTTTTTCATTTTTACCATATAATTATAAAATAAATAGATTAGAATATAAATATTGTGTTTACATTCCAGGGTATAACATAGAGAACAGCATTAACAACTTATTGTTTATGAAATTTTAGTTTGTACTGACTGCACTAGTGTTTTTTATGGAGCCTATTGTAAAACTAGGCAAATATCTAGATGAGTTGATGTACCCCCCTGGAAGAGCTTTGTGTACCCCCAGGGGTGCACATAGCCCTGGTTGAGAAACACTGTTCTAAAGGATCAAAGCAGGAGGCCAATAAGAAGAACCCAAAATTTATTATTTTTTTAACTATCATGATTTTTTTTAAAACAATCTTGTGATTTTTCGCATTTTAGGTTGGCAATGCTGCAAGCATCTCTCTGTGGTCACCACCTGGCCCTAATGAAGAATCGGGGCCACGGAGATGTATGATAGTGAGGCCCGTAGTATAGTCAATGACCAGCCCAGGTGAAAGGAGCTTCCCTTCTTCTCATTCGGGAAATATGGAGTTAGTTCTTAAATGAAAAGTGGGTTAAAGTGTTTCCTCACTCCTATGGTCCTGTGATAAGCAAATCCTGGCTACACAATCACCACAGCTGACAGGCACATTATCTACTGGCTGGTTACATGCAGCAAAAGAACAGCTGTGAAATCATGGCCTGTAAAAGTCTGCAGTAAGCCATCCTAAGCTACATCCAAGCATTAACTGAATACGTTTACTGACAATTAAAAGCATCCGACATTTATTGCGTACAACTAAGTAATTTACTAGCCTAAACCTAATTCAAAATAAGGGACTTCCTGCATATCTTTAATGCCTACCATACCACTGCCGAGCCTGAAACACCAAAAGGGTTAGTTCACCCATTTCCCATTTTTAACCACTACATCTCTGTTCTGGGAGGAAGCTGAGGAGAAGAATTTGAAAAATAACATACCCGCCCTACAGGCAAGTTAACAGTAGAACAGGAACAACTTACGTTCTGTTGTGCTATGTTCAATAAATATCGGAACCCTCAAGTAACAGTTCTGAGAAGTCATAAATGCACGTAGTTCAGATCAACTGAATTTCTCTTGTTTCCACTTGATCGATCCCTTTTGATCTTTGTGGTGCTCAAGGAATGGATTCCAATGAAAAGTTTCCTCTCAGAGTAATGGAGTGTGTTAGCCATCCATGAAAGAACCCTCAAAGTTGTAACCCCAGAACTATGTGAAGCTGGTTTGTGTCTGGAAGATATATTTATTCAAACTGAAGAATTATGATAGACTCATGGAAGATTAGAGTTGGAAGGGACCTCAGGAAGTCATCTAGTCCAACGCCCTGCTCAAAGCAGGACTAACCTCAGCTAAATCATCCCAGCCAGGGCTTTGTCAAGCCACACCTTAAAAACCTCTAAGGATGGAGATTCCACCACCTCCCTAGGTAACCCGTTCCAGTGCTTCACCACCATCCCAGTGAAAAACTTTTTCCTAATATCCAACCTAGACCTCCCCCACTGCAACTTGAGGCCATTGCTCCTTGTTCTATCATCTACCACCACTGAGAACAGCCTCGCTCCATCCTCCCTGGAACCCCCTTTCAGGTAGTTAAAGGCTGCTATCAAATCCCCCCTTATTCTTCTCTTCTGCAGACTAAACAAGCCTAGTTCTCTCAGCCTCTCCTCATAAGTCTTGTGCTCCAACCCCCTAATCATTTCTGTTGCCCTCCATCAGTATATGAGTCAGTGGGACCACTCAGAGAGTAAGGTGCTGTTCAGTATAAGTAAGGATATCAGATTCTGGCCCTTAGTGAGTACTCTAATGTCCTGCGGTGTATGCAGAAGAGGCAGTGTGGTCTAGTGCAGTGTTTCAACAGTCAGTCTCTGAGATTTCCCTGACAGTTTAGGAAGGCAGCCAGCCGGTCCCTGGTATCAAAATGGCTGAGAAACACTGGTCTACTGGACATGGCATCACATGGTGAATCAAACCTGGGTTTTATTGCTAGATCTTTGGGCAAGTCACTTCACCTCTCCCTTTCAGTCGCTGTCCCAAAGAGTTTGCAGTCTAAATAGTCAGAACAGAAGAAGGATGGTGGGAGAAAGGAAATAATGTTATCTCCATTTTACATATGGGAAAAAGAAGCAGAAAGTGATTGACATACCTACAGTCACACAAGAGGTTTGTGGCAGAATCAAGGCTTGAACCCATGTCTACAGTGTCCCCGTTCAGTGCCTCAGCTGTAAGACCTAGCTTGGCCATATAATTCCTTCAATATTTAACTGGTGTAGGGGAATGAACCTACTCAGCCTCTCCGTTACTTCAATGTTACCGTTACTTTTACATTGTAATTCAAAACACCAGCTCACAATTCTGAATCTACGGGTTGCATTAAACTATTTTACTGGAGTTACTTATTAGATGTCAGAAGATCTAGGGTCTCAAATCAGTGTCTAGTATCCCAGGAGATTAAAAGTGAAGCAGCTATCTTCTCTTTAGAGATATTATTCTAAAAGGCTGATTTGATTTGATAAGATTGGATGACCTGCTTGCTGGAGATGAGTGTTTGGAATTGCAATGGAGAAATTTCCATACAAATCATGAAAAAAAAAGGGGAGGGGGGGAAGAGAGGGAAATCCGAGATATTTGGTTCAGTGTAGCTACAAAATCGTCATCTGCAGCAACAGGTCGTAACTGCAATTCCTCTCTGAGCTTCACAGATTGTCATTAGGGCTCTTTTTGCTCAGAATATCACCACATTGAATCATCACCGGGTTTCCTGGCTTGTTACCACCCAACTTACATTCTCAGCCACTTGGACTTTACCAGTTGCACCTGTGCAGTGCACAGCTACAGCAAGAGTGGAGACGATGACCACTGTGAGATCAGAGGTAACTCAGCCAATCGCTACCTTTACTGTACAGCTAATTTGCATGCAACAATTTCATTGGTTGGATGAGGGAGACTGCATAGATGATGATGGATTAGTTGGCCCAACTGCTACTTCCCTGGTGCCTTACCTCTTCCCCAGGACCTACCACGGAAGCTGCCTCCTCTCCCACTACTTCCTTCTGGTTCCTTTCCCAGAAAGAGGGAACACCAACCCTCTCCTTTCTGGGACTCTCTGTCCGGGATCTTCCCTCCATGTAGCTTTAACTTCCTTCCTTTTTGAAGGAGACCCAGCTCCGTCCCATAAAAATCAAGCTTGTCACACCTCCAGAGGTAGGAAGGTGAGCTAGTTGTGCTCATGGATGCTTGTTAACCCTTTGTTCCCCTGCAGGAGATTTGCACAGTAGTTGTCCATACGCTCGTCCATGCCTCTGCAGAATTTTCCGACTCGCTCCGACTTATCAAAGCACTCCGCCTGTTGTCTCTCTTCTAGGGAATCAACCGTGCTAAATTCTCAGACTGCAGCCCTTTTCTATAAGGGTTCTCCTTCTGATTCTTCTCAGACCATCTGCTGATCACCATTCCAGTGGGGTGACTCAGATCAGAATCGGTCCCCTTATACCTGCCCTTCACTTTTGCTATGACATTTAGACATTTGTACGACCCTCCCCCCCTGCAGTTCTCACCTCATAAATTGCGGCTTTGTCTCAACTTACTGCAACAGAGCATCTCAGACTAGAGTGTTTCACTTAGGAAAGAGGCACATTCTCACACAGTTCCATTGTTCACAGCTAGACTCCCTGTGTCACAGAGTTATACATTTAAAGGCCAGAAGGAGCCTGATCTGTTACTTAACACAGGCCAAAGAATTTCACCCAGTGATTCCTGCATCCTACTCATAACATCTGTTTGAGCTACAGTGTATCTGTTAGAAAGACAGCCAAGCTATTTGCCTCCACT
>ML675611.1:8596006-8614275 GCA_007922155.1 Mesoclemmys tuberculata | reverse complement strand
GACCTCTGCACCAATGCCCATGTACACCACTGCTCCAACACTGTCTCAGCTGAAATCCTCAGCCAGGCCTTCCTGCCCTCTCAACATGAACTATTCTCTATGCCCTCATGGAGACCCGGCTTTGCAGATTCCAGCAATTGCACAATGCTTTCTTCCCACCCTCTTACATATACAAAGAAACAGGATCACACACGATCTCGGTGCTCCAATAACGCCATTGGCTTCTTGTTGGTTTCCTGTCCATTTCAATATTGCTTTCCCTCCAGCACCCACGGCTTGCTTCATCAAATCCACCTCCCTAGCACCAGCCTTTTTTTTCCCCTCTGTCTCTTCAAGAGTTTCATTGCTATTGACCAAAGCCTTCACCTTTGGCGCTCCTGCCATCACAGCTATCAAATCTCACCTGAGAACATCCTGTCCCTTTTCATCTTTACCAAATTTCTCCCCAGCCACTATCTTTATTGGAGCGCTAGCTCTAGTCTTTAACGCTGTGAACTCTTTGCCCTGCTCAAAAGAGCCCAGAACCTGCACTCGGAACCAGCACTGATCCACGCACCTGCATGGAGCCTGTGATGGGTCTATCAGCCCCACACCAGACAGGAAGGGATTAACCTCATACACTGGGCAGAGGAAGCCAGGCCTCTCCCCACTGCTGGGCATACTCCAGCTGGAGCCTCAGGATGAAAGGAGTGACCATCTCGGTCAGGGCTGACCGCTGAGAAAAGAGGATGCATATTAAAGGCTCCCCCCGAGCTGCTGAAGCTCCAGACCATGGAGGTTAGGGCACGCCAAGACCCAAGCGGATACCCCTCTACCTGCAGAACCCCACGAGGGGATGGCGTCGTCGGGAGCTTCGCCAGCCGACAGCCCTGTAGACTCCGAGGACTCGCAGACTGCCGCATGGGAGGGAAGGTAGGAAGTAGCTGTGGGGAACTAGAAATTGACCCGGTCGTAGAACCAGGACATGGGCAACGTGTTTCTGTCAGATCCCTGCTGACCTAGTGGCAAATCCACTTGCTGCTACCAGGGCCCAGGGATGAGACGTGGTGGAGCAGGGAGGGCCTGGGTCCCCCTACCTCAGCCATCACCCACCCCAGGTGGTGGCCCCAACTCTCTCTGGCCATTAGGCCACGCAGCCCTGCTGAAGAGGGTAGCCATATTGACTCTGGCCACGGGGCCATGCAGTCCTGCTAAGAAGGGCAGCCTTATTGACTTCAGCTATTATGCCATTATGCCACACAGCCCCGCTGAAAGGGGCAGCCATATTGACTCCGGCTGTTAGGCCACACAGCCCTGCATAAGGGAACCAGATGATTGACTCCAACCATTAGCCCATATGGCCCTGAGGCTAAGGTTGTTCGAACTCAGCTGCAGGGCTGTAACAGCCCTCACTGTCCCCAAAGGGTGGCGGGGTGTACCAGCCCTGTGACGGAGCCCCATTCACGTCAATGGCATGGGTGCAAATCCAGGTGCAGCACTGGGACCTTTATTCGTGTATGTGTGACCTGGTGCTCTGTAACTCACACTACTCCGGGCATCACATACCTCCTCTGGACAAAGGCAGCTTGTCCTGCATCTGTGGCTCCCAGCAGTTCAAATCCTGGACAGGCCCCCCCATTTCCGTACATCCACCATCTTGACCAACACGCAGAGGCTTGACCAGAAGATCTCCAGAGCTAAAAGCATAAGTCATTACAGCTTGAGCTGAAAGGCCATGGCTGCCGCAATGGGGACTGCAAGAACTCATGTCCTTTGTGGACTGGGGACACGTAACACACGCACCAGTGGCCCAATCTGGACAGATCTCCTGAAATCATTAGTCTGGGAACTAGACAGGAACATTAAACTGTATTAAAGTTCTAGGATTTCTCTTCTGCATCAGATAATAGAGCTCTCTCTCCCCTTGCTAAGGAACACACGTCATTTATCAGAGGAGTCAGATGTCTGACATACAAGAAAAAGAGCACGCTGCTCCTCTTGGTTTTTGTTTGCATTACCTGGTGTCTGTAAAGCATCTTCATGCTGAGAAGTCATTTCGCTTCCAAGCATCTACCCCTAGTGGAGAAGATGAAATGTCACCTTTTGCACTAAGCTTGACATTCACTACAATCCCATTTGCCTTTGTAGGTGAAAATGCACCTCTGATAAAATACTGTCACCGAGCTCAGATGCTCACTCGGCGGCAAGGCTGGAGAAGGCAGGCGAAAGCCACAACTGAGCGTCCTTTACAGAAATCTCCCTTCCCTGCCAACAGAAGTTCAAGCACTCTGGCACCTTGCCACTTCAGCACCGTGGGGAAAAAAAAGAGACTTCATCACGCGGCTCGTTTGCATGCACTGTTCTTCACCTTAAAATGCAAGCATCTTATTTCACAGTAATTTGGCTAGGGCAGTAGGTGAAATCTCTGCCCCTCTCCCTTTAACGCAGAGGAGAGCCGAGCTGAAGGGCTCTCGAATCCCACCCCTGGTACCCGTGGCATTCAGTTGTGATGACATGAAGACGCAGCTGACTGGGCTGGACGCAGTCCAAAGCGGTGCCCCTGGGACCTCATGCAGAAGTCCCTGCAGGCTCCCTTCCAAAATGCGTGGGCTCTTGCTTTCCACTGTTCGGTGCTGCCCCCCAGCAACGCCTTCTCCTGTGGCTGCTCTGGAAGGAAGAACACGAAGGCTCTCCCCAGCTAAGCACAACCATAGCAGCCGGCCAGGCCTGAGGGCTTCCATCCAGAGCGCCAGGTGTCAGCAGCGGCATGGATTACAGTTTCAAAGAAGCGGTAGCAAGAGGCGCTAATGTTGAGCTGATGAGGGCTGTCAAGGGCCAATAACACGGGGAATTACCCTCCCCCAGACACTCCCCAGCTGCGCGTCCCGTGTGGGTCCGTCACTGCTGCCAGTGGAGGGTCTTTCATCCAACTCCGAAATAAGAGGCATCTTCAGCTAAGTTCCCTGCCTAGTTTATAATAAGGCAATTAGCACAACGGCGACAGATGTGGCTGGTCGGTTAATGGCACCTGTACGGTCTTTGAGAATGTCAATGACTTTGGTGGCATCCCTTCTTCCCCTGGAAGTCAACGGTGCTGTGTTTTCCTGGCCTGGGGCCTAACATGACTTTGAGCAGGGGGCTGGACTAGATGACCTCCTGAGGTCCCTTCCAGTTCTATGATTCTGGGACATCTCCTGCTTCTCTTACCCATGTTTCGTAGGCGCATGGAGCCCAGCTCATTCCCCGGCATAACCGCACTGAAGCCAAGGGGGAAGGCCCAGGCCCCAGTTGAGCAGGATACTTAGGCAGAGGCCCAACTTTAAGCAATCCAGCCGTCCCATTGGGCTCAGCGGGAGCATTCACCTGCTGAAAACGAGGCAGGTGTTTAAGAGCTTTGCTGACTCAGGGCCCAGGTGAAGCTGAACGGGAAGTGAGTCAGCTTTTCTGAAAGGCGGTAACAGGCGTCCACGTAGCTTTGTGGAAGTAGGAAGATGGTGAGATAAATGTCCCTATCTGATGGCACTGCCATGCACTAAGTCCGCTATTTCTCTCACTGCCAAGTATTTTTCTCTGTATTCCCCTCACTTCTCTCCAGTGGTGGACTGAGAGGAGGGGTACAGGAGGAGGGCCATGCCCCTGGGCCCGGGCCTGGGGGGGATCCGGCTGAGCCCTCCATGGGGAAGCCAGCCCCACTGCTGCAGGCAGCCGAGGCCTGGCTTTGAAGTCCCCACCTGGCTGCTGGGGGCTCCCGGCGTAGGGGGAGGGGGAGGGGCCAGAGGGTGGCAAACATCCTCCTGCATCCCCCCGCCCCCCAGCACTGGGCATAGGGAGCAACGTTGCTTGGTGAGTCGCTTCTCTTCCCCTCTCAGCGGCCAAGACTGGGAGCAACGACGTTGCTTGCGCCTCTTCTCCCCCTCTCTTCGCGGGCCTCGTTCATGCTCAGCCAATAGGCACGCCGCGTGGGGCAGAGCCAGGATCCGGGCTGGGAGCCTCGCAGGGCTTTTTATTTCGGTCTGGGAGCAAACGCTCGGCTGGGAGGACGCCCGGCAAGCTCTCCGCGGAGGATGCTGCGGATTTCACCACCATCTGCCCCCACCGTCACATTGACACGTTAAAAAGGCGGGGGCCTGGCTCCTTTTGACACCGGCAGAGACAGGCGGGAGAGGGGCTGCCGGCCCAGGGGATGACGATCCTCACAGACAGCCCAGCTTTGGAAGTTTAAAGACACCAAGGAGCCGAGGGGATCCCAGCTGCACAGGGGCCAGGCAGCCAAGCCAACGGCAGGGATCCAGGACAGAAGCCGTCACCCGTGCAGCCCGGGGGCAATCTGCCCCCTCGCTCCCACTCTCAGCTGCACCACAGTGGGGTGGGGAGAGTGGGAAACGGGCCCGCAGACTCCCCCTTGCCTCCGTGGGGCACTGCCACCAACGGTGGGAGGGGGACGCAAATGCAAGCATACCCCCACCCCCAGCGCCAGAGACCCACGGCATGTCACTGCTTCCCTCTTCCTTTGTTTCTCTTTTATGAACCAGTCGAACTCTTTCAAGCATCCTTCAGGCTAATCAGCTTTTCTCTACCATTCCCCCAGAGAGCCGGGGCTGCAGCCACCCGAAAGCAGCTCAGGGTGAGAGGGTGGAACAGCGTCCCAAGGGAAAGGAATCAGCACGCCGTCACTTGGGATACAGGCGGATCAGAGAGGCGAGCCTGCACTGTTTCTAGTGAAGCAGGGCTGATGTAGACGCTAGGAAGGGCAAGCTGGCTACAGACACTCTCCGCTCAGGCTGTATCGCTGTCAGCAGCCTTCTGTGGCACTCGGAGGTGCGTTAAAATCTATGCCGTGCGGGTGGTTGTGGTGCCCAGGAGTAGATGAAGCGAGGGAACAGCTGCGCAGTGCGTCTGATGTGGCTATTGCCCGGCCTGCCTGCAGCAATGTCGTTTTGTGGGGCTGGGACTGGCCAGGCAAACTCCAAAGGAGTCTGTGTCATCACGAGGCTTCCATACTTCTTTCCGCGGAGGGGGCCAACATGGCCGGCCGGTCCTTTGAGGGCACACGTGGCTATGCAGGAGGAAACATCTGGCAGGGCGGCAGCTGGAGTAGCTGACCTGCCAAACCGTTTCTCCTTTATGTCTCCATGAGCCTGTGAGATGATACCCAAACGCTGCTCCTGCTGCTGCAGACACTCAGTGTCTTCTAGAAGGGGTTAAGCGCTTGTTTTGGGGAGGGAGAGAGCAACATTGCTGGGATGAGGCTGCCCTTCCCTTCTGAGCAGGACGAGGGAGACCAGGGAAAAGGGGGAGCCTCTATATGTGTGAAACCACAGCCACGATCAGACCCTCCGTCTCAGGAGCTGCGTAGACACCATTAGTGGCCAGGCTAGATTCTCCATTACAACATGGCCACTTTACACCAGGGCCTGACCCGCCATGGCCGCAGCTCCTTTCCCACCAGCCTCAGACGGGGTCTGGTACTGGAGCTCCTGTAAATGGCCACCCTGGCCTTCAGGCTGCTTTGGGCGACAGTGCACGCTCACCGATGGAAGAGTGAGGACCCCAATGGGCTGTGGCTTTCCAAGTTTGCCTAAAGGATGGCAGTGTCTTTGCCAGAAGGGTGTCATTGCCCACACGGGACTGTCCATGATATGGTGGGAAACGCCCTCCAGACTCCCTGTTAAACCCCACTATTCTTTGCCCTGTCAATTGAAAGTAACAGATACTATTTCTGCGGGACACACAGAAACTATGTGAATGTCTCAGCTGGGCTCATTTCTCAAAAGACAACCAAAAGACGCTATGCACAATATCCGCCGACCGCATCAGCGATACTGATGCACAAAACAGGAGACCAAACAGATCCACCCATGGGAATTTCAGCTTCATTCGAAATACGTGAGGACAGAAAGGTGGCCCTTTCTCTGAGCCAGGAGCAGACCACGAGTCACCTGGGTAATGAGATTGTACACGGCATTCCCCGGGGGTTCTCTGACGGCGCCACAGTCTTTATTATGAAAGGAACCTGCGAGAACGACAGATCTCTGCTTTTTAAGAGCTCATCTACCCCCCTGCTGAGTCCCCCCCCTCATAATCTTGGGTTGGCATCATTTAAATAACAATAGTCCTACCCCTCCAGCGTGGCAAATAAATACCAGGGTAGCGTTATTAGTCACCATTTAAAATGCAGTTACAAAACGAGCAATGAAGCCCTCGATACCCCAAGCCAGCCCAGTGTGACAACTGCCTTAATGCACCTACGCACATTGGGCCTGCTCCTTCGCCCACGTAATCAATGGGAGGTTTGCCAGTGAATACAGCAGGGTCAGGATCGAGCTGGTACGTGTTAGCAGTCAGGAGGGTGGAGCCAGCGAGGGGCGGGAAAGAGAAACCCCAGAGAAGTCACTGAAACGACTCAAAGGGTTGGAAAGCTGCGGTTCTTTCCCTCTGCTTCGTAAAGGACGTCAGCCTGCTGCCCGCCCACGCGTTGGACTACGCATTGCATGGGTGGCCTGGGTATGATGGGGGCTTAGGGACCATGTCACGTAGTCCCCGCTGTTCCTCTGCTGAGAGACTAAAGGACCCAGTGCGGCACTCCTCGCCATCTGGGCTGTACATATCCCCTGGAGTTTGGCTATAGGCTCTGGGGAAAGGTGCAGAAGCAGCTGGGCTGACGGCAAAGTGACCCCGGCAGGACCACTCCCAGGCCATCATTGCTCAGTCTGTTTCCATGTTCCATGCCCCGTCATCCAGGCTTACGCAGACCTGCCCCTTTTCAAGTTACCGGCCTCCCCCCTTGAACTGTGCTTACGGCTTTAAGCACTTTTCTCCCAGCACTTACAAAGTATTTCAGAGCCAAACGACCCAACACGGCACATAAAGGGGGGCCTAAAGGCCATAGCCCCCTCGCCCCACTTTTTCCCTTTTGCGCTCTCAGTGGGCTATTTCAATATTCCTTCCTCTGCCACTTTGGAGCCCTGGCACCCAAAGGGCCAGCGTCTCCCCAGCCTGGCAGGGAGGGAACGCGCCGTGACCTGGCCCACTTGGCCGGTACTTGGGTCCTGCTCTGCATTGAGCCACATGCTGGCACCTGGGCCCTCACCTGTCAGTGACCAAAAGTGCAGCGGAGGCTCTTCTTGGTGCCGGGAACCCGCTGGGTCTGGGAAGCAGGAAGGAGCCGTAACCCAAGGGATACGGTCTGGTCAGCCAGGAGAGTAAGGTAAGGAGAGGAGGGGAGGGAGGGCAGGGGAGACAAGGGCTCTGGGAGGGTGAAGCTGGTGGGAGGTACAGGGGCTCTGGTAGGATGGGACTGGGGTGCCAGGAAGGTTGGGCCATGGGGCTTCCCTCCCCCCACTCTTGCAGCCCTTCCAGTGCCCGTGTAGACAGAGCAAATTCCAGCCCTGCCGTGTGCGGCTGCATTGACGGGAGAAGGAAGGGGCAGGATCTCACAGCACGTCAGCACGGGAGGAAGTCAGGTACGGGTCTAGCCCTCAAGCCGGTGTGACCTGGCCAGTTCATCCATGCACTAGAGGGAAGGGCCGTTCATTATGGAGCAGCATTTGGGAGCTCTGCAGAGTGCATTGTCCCTTACGAGCCGTCCCCACCGGCAGAGACGGCCTGAGCAAAGGAGCCGCTGCTTGGCCTCTGCCTCTCTGCGCCCAGACCTGCAGGCCTCATAAGCTGTCGTGGCAAAATGTAGCTCGCTGCAAGGTACCTGTGTGATCCCGGACTCTGCACTAGATGCTATTGGACACTGCTACTAGAGGGGTTTGCAAGAGGATTTCTAGCCAACGTCTCAGGCACAGACACATTAGGAACTGGAAATGTCAATCATTCAACGCTGGAATAGCAGCCCCTGCGCTATTCCACCCAGCAAAATCCGTCTCAGCCTCCAGTGGGGCGGTTCTGTTCGCCAGTGGATCCCTTCACTTCTCCTGCATCGAGACTCCAGAGAAACGGGCCAGTGCTGCTCACTGCAGATGGGCAGCAGAGATGCCCGAGTTGTTAATCAGTCTGTGTAAAGCAGCAGGTGGCAAAACTGGCTCCTGTTCATTTACAGGAAAGAGGAAAGTCCTGCCAAGCTCAGATTCAGTTTGACAACGTGTCAGGTTTGTTTGGGGGGGGTTGTTTTGTTTTGGGTGGGAGGTGGGTTTTTTTAACTTCCATGCCCTGATGTGGAGGGGGGGCCTGGCGGCTGCTCTGACTTTAAAGCAGCAAAGCTTCATTCTCATCAGGCCAAAAACCAAAACCAAAAACCCAAACATATTTCTCATGTGTTGGCTGTTTTAGCGTGAGAAAACTGAACCTTCTGGCAGACTGCGTCCGCAGGGAAATGATTCACTCTGGGGAGTCAAAATTGATTCTGGAAGGAGCTATTCAGCCTAGTGAGATTTTCTGTAGCAGACTTTTTGTGCCATGGCAGGGAGCTGGACACTGCCAGGTTTATATTATGGGTCCAAATCGCTAGCGATTGCCACAAATGAACGTTTGGCCTCATGGAATCTGTTATGCAACTTCCTAACTAGAGAGAGTCATAACGCAATGGATGTGAATGCAAGCGAAATGAACTTTTGGGGACTCTGCCGGGCAGGACCTCTGGTCATCATCTTTACCAGAATGGGCCCATCGAGCTCGGCCTCCCCATTTGCCAGTCACGGGAAGGGCGTCTTAAGGCTCTGCGGAGGGAGAGCATTATTGAGAGCTGACTTGGGGTGCTCCGAGTCAGGCTTTCACCTCTTCCATCTGCTGTACAGGTTACAAAGCCCAGGGGAGTTGGGCCCCTAACTCAGTTCGGCTCCTTTGACAGTCCCAGCTCGTGCCTTTAGAAAGGGAAATCTGTGGCACTGGATGTATGAATTGGGGCAATAACCCTCAGTCCCCCAGGAGGCTGGCCTGAATCCAGCTCATCCCAGGACTGACGGAAGCGAGTTACTATTTGTAGAGGGGTGGGCCGTCCCTCCCTGTCTGTCTCCGAGGGAGGCCACACCCACTCCCTACCTGCTCCGGCAGGGGGCGGCTCAGCCCGGGTCAGGGGAACAGTCTCCGGGTGAGGGGGGGGTGGCCCTAAGGCAGACCCCCTAAGCCCAAAATGGGCAATACACAGCCACCAAGACCCCCGGTGGGGCAGCACAAAGTCTCAAAGGCACTCGGGGGGATCAGGGAAGGGGGACACAGGCCCACCCGACTGCACTGCGTCCCAGCCCAGGTCCCTGTCCGTGGCAGAGGGGTGTGCCACGGGGTCAGCAGGGTCCCAACTGCAACACGTTGACTCACCGTCCGGTCCTTCAATCTCCGGACCGGGCAACCCCTCCCCGGGCTACTTCCTGCCCCCTTTCCCGCGGGTACCTGCTGTGCCATCATCCACTCCTCCTCATCGGGGTACTCGTCCAGGGGCACGTTGCAGGGCCCCTCAGTCTCATCGGGGAGTGGCAGGTCCAGCAGCCCCTCGGGGTTCTCGGCCGGGGCAGGTTGTAGAACCCCTCGATCTTGTCAGGGGGCAGCATCTCCTGCAACTCGTCGGGGAGGTCATCGGGGCCAATCCTTCCAGGTCTGGCCCAGTCAGAGCCTGCACCTCATCGTCCTCCGGCAATGCCAAGGGCAGCTCCTCCAGGTCTGCCCCTGCTATGGCCCCCTCCTCCAAGTCTTGGCCCCTCTGGGACCTCAAGTCCAGCAGAGTGTTCGGCTCCAGGGGTACCCCGGGGTACCAGGCCGATCGCTGGTCAGTCACTGGTGCCCAGGCCCTGGTGCTGGTGCTGGTGCTGGTGCTGGTCCGCTTACCTGGGTAGCAGGCTGCAGGCAGCTCTGGAGTACAGAGAGGCACGTCCTTCCTCTCCAGGAGCTGAGCCCTGACTGAGCTCCTGGGCTTCTCTTTTATACTTCCTGTCCCGCCCCCTCGCTTCCGGTGGGCAGACAGGCAGTCTCTGGCTCCGCCCCCACAGTCTTAGCCTGTTTCTCCCTGTCAGTCTCTGAGGGAGGCCACGCCCCCTCACTACACTATTCAACTCCTGTTTTGTCACCCCATGTGTAATGAGCCAGTAGTTTTACTCCACACCACACAACTAGCCCTAATTGGCACCTGGTACACGAGGCAGAAACCCCGTCCAGTGGTCGGTGAGGAAAGGATTAAAATTCTCCCCCTGAGCATTCGGCCTTCCGCGCAAGGATTGCCACAGAGCCCAGTGGGGGTGATGAATGTGGATGAGCTCAGATGAAGCAGCGTTCTTGGTCCTGAAGGAGTACAAAAGCAAGGAATACCACGCAGTCTTCTACTCCGGCTGCTGGTGGACCTGGCAGGAGGGGAATTGTAGCAGTAAATAGGATTCCATATAGATTGTTTGCCTGCCTCCCTATCTGCAGAGACCTGCAGAAATTAGTAGGCCATGATGACCTTTCTGCTGGTGTTTTGAACCATCTTATAGAGTTTAATAGGAAATTATACCCCTGTGCTAGAATTCTGTAAGATGGTTCAAAAACCTTAGGGATAAAGTTATTATTTTCTATTAAATTCTACGGGTTTCTAGAGTAATTCAAAAGGAAATCTATAATCTGGCTACAGAACCTTATTGATGTCATCGCCGCTAATTTCTGAAGACCTGTCACTGCACACTTAATGGCAGCTTCAGGAGGACCAAAGACTGAATGAGCACAGAGACGGACCGCTCTTGCCACCCTTAGATTTCATCTTTCCCGTGATGGGAAGGCCAATATCATCACTGTCTCTATTAAGGGGCAGAACAGAGGCCTTGAAAATCCAGAGCTGCCAAGTCCTTAAATAAATAATAGAAGTTCAATAATAAATGTTTTTAAACGATCTCTTTTGCGAAACGCTGAAATCACCAGATACTATAAACACCCCCTAGCATCCACAGTTAGCAATATTACATCTCTTAAAGGCTATTTTATATGGGTATTTTTGTACAGCCTCGCTGCCAGTTACCTACAGATTTATAGCAGGTTGCTGCTTTGGATGCTATAAGACGATTCCATTAAAGGCATGTCCCTGGGAATTCTTGCTGCTATTTGAAGATATCTTACAGCTTCATAGGCCTCTTGGAAAAATTATTTCCTCTGCCCTCTGAATTCTAATATCCTCCCTGCAGATTT
Organism: Mesoclemmys tuberculata; assembly: GCA_007922155.1. Taxonomy (NCBI): domain Eukaryota; kingdom Metazoa; phylum Chordata; order Testudines; family Chelidae; genus Mesoclemmys; species Mesoclemmys tuberculata. The sequence goes on along the minus strand of ML675611.1, from coordinate 8,603,205 downwards.
TTACAAGACTCCTGGAAGCCACTGTGTTCATTAACACTCTGTGGCTATGCTGGAAGAGCTCATGAGAGTCCCAACTTCTCCCCTACTTCTTCCTAGCTCCTGGAGAGCACTGAATTATGGCTAACCCATAGCTGGCGCTCCCCTACCATTCCCCACCACCTGCTCCTAGAAGGAAATAAATAGGCAAGCAGTCTCACTCACTCCTATGCATTTGGGCTCATGGTTTCTGTAGCCCATGCTAGGTGTGCAATGGGATTCTTATTCCCTTCCATGGATGCACAGTCCAAGTTACAGCCTAGCCCTCAACTTTCTCCTGCCCCTAGTTCGGACAGTGGATGGTCTGGGAGTTTGTCAAACAAGGCACCCTATCTACAACTGATGATCACACCGAGCCGGATCCCAAAGCCCTCTGAAGTTGGTGAAAAGGCTCCCTGGGTCTGTCTACACTACATTGTAAGCCCAGGATTAGTAGAATTTGAGTTAGCAGAACCTGGGTTTGTTATGTAAGACTTGAGCGTCCACACTCATTTGTAACCCCGGATTAGGAATTGTTGAACCCTGGGTCCCAGCCTGGATCTCCAGCATTTACACTGCATTATGTGGGCCAAAGTCCAACCACCCATATCCCAGAATTCCTACCACCCTCCCCAAATGTGGCCAGAGTAGCCCTTGGTTTGTGGTGCAGTGGGGGAATATCTGACTGTCCACCAAACTTAGCTGTCCAGAGGACAAAGACAGTCGGCTCGTGGGATACTTTAGCGGGTTCCCAGAGCACAAGTCATGTGGGGCTGCATCTACACTGCAAAGCAATAGGACTGGAACCCTGGATCCTGGCTTGACAGAGGCTAGACTCTCCATCCCCATGGGGCCCAGGGGCCTTGGGTCTGAGCCCTGGGTTAGCATGATTTGTGTGTAGACAGGAGGGGGGTTAGGCTCGATCCTGATTTCAAACTCTGGGCTTACACTGCAATATAGACCTACCCCCGTTGACTTCACTTGGCTTTGGATAAAGCCTGCAGTTGGCTAATTGGCAGCTGTCAAGACAGAGCCGTACAGAAGCAAAGTTCTAGTGGGATGAAGATAGAACACAGACAATTCATCTAACAACAGCAGGATCTATTTAATGATCATGGAGCCTTCAATATATATTTTTCCATTACTGATGATAAATACCATGCTATAAGTTGTTAAAGACGTCTTTTGAACAACTCCGGTATACAACTCCAGCTGTAGTGCTGACATGAACAGCCCCATCAATTTTCAAGTTATCCTCAGTATGACCTCAAAGACTAATCTCACTATGAACAGAAGCTACTATTATTCTTCACTTTCCTAGGAGCCTGGACAGCAAAACTCCTACGTGAACAATTTGTTTGTTGGCATTAATAAGCGTAATATTTATCAGCAATGATGGATCTAGCCTGAATGACAACATAAGCCTACAAGGCAACATGAGAATATAGCTTAGTTGATATCAATAAGTTAATAGACAAATGTAGTTTTCATGGTGGAATGGTTCTGGACAAAAAATTAGCTCTCGTTATTGATTTGTGTCAGCCATCCCCGGCAAGCGCTCAAGAATGGATCTCTCCTCTTTCCCTCATAACTTCCACTTCAGCAAAGCAGTAAGACTCTAGCCATTGCATTTGATGGGGCGTTGCCTTTATCAAGTGAAAAACACTTTGCTCTCTGGCTACTTTCCTCACAAAGGATCTAGCATACGCAACAAGTTTTCCGGAAAACATTTCTCTGTGTGTGTGTGTATGTGTGTAAGTAAAAATCAACTTTTTTCCAGTCTCACACATACACCCCACTAGTGATAACCTTTACTGACATCTCCCTTGATGAACTAACGCTAGCTGGAGCCATAGGGGGCTCTCAGGATCAGCAATGTTCCACATGACTTCAAATATGAATACTTTTCACTTCTGCAGCCCCTCTGAGAGCGTACATTAAGCCCCTCAGCAGGCATGTGAGGTAAGGGAAGATCCATTTTCTGATGGATAAATGAAGAAAAGAGGGTTTATGTATCTTCCCCCTGACCACACCGAGAGTCACACCTTCACTTTATTCCTCCATAAGGCAGGAAAGAGAACCCAGGTATCCTGGGTCTGAGAGCTTGGCTCTAATCCCTGGTGCATAGTCTCTCCCACTTCCAGACTCGAATTCTGTAGAAATCACTCCATTTTGATTTCCCTGTGTAACTTTATGAAGGGGACAGGTTCAGCAAGAAGGCAGCTGCCTAGGCTCCGTGGAGTGCAGCTCGGAGCAGGCGCTGTGGGAGGGGGACACAGAGAGGCCCTTTTTAGAACAAGCAGGAAGAAGCATGACAGAGCACATTGCTCAGCGACACGCTGAGGCAAGTCGTCCTGCTAGGTGCTAGGGGAATGGCTGGAGGACACGGCTCCTGCGCTTACCGCTTCAGTCCTACTGCTCCGCTACACCCTCGGGGACCTTGGAAGCTTGTGTCTTTAAACACACCTCTGCAGCAAAATATGTCACTTGTTACCGTTAGTGGCTGTTTGCTTTAAAATAGCACCGAGAGGCCCCAGATGCAGCCTAGATGGAGCCACTATAAGGTGGGTGCATAACTTGCTGGAAAAACTGTTCCCAGAGAGTAGTTATCAGTGGTTCACAGTCAAGCTGGAAGGGCATCTCGAGTGGGGTCCTACAGGGATCGGTCCTGGATCCGGTTCTGTGCAATATCTTCATCAGTGATTTAGATAATGGCCTACGGAGTACACTTCTAAAGTTTGTGGACAACCAAGCTGGAAGGGGTTGCAAGTGCTTTGGAGGATAGGATTAAAATTCAAAGTGATCTGGACAAACTGGAGAAATGGTCTGAAGTAAATAGGATGAAATTCAATAAGGACAAATGCGAAGTATTCCACTCAGGAAGGAACAATCAGTTGCACACGTACAAACTGGGAAACGACTGCCTAGGAAGGAGTACAGCACAAAGGGATCTGGGGGCCACACTGGATCACAAGCTAAATATCAGTCAACAGTGTAACACTGTAGCAAAGAAAGCAAACATTGTTCTGGGATGTATTAGCAGGAGTGTTGTAAGCAAGACAGGAGAAGTAATTCTTCCACTCTACTCTGCGCTGATTAGACTTCAAGTGGAATATTGTGTCCAGTGCGGGGCTCCACATTTCAGGAAAGATGTGGACAAAGTCCAGAGAAGAGCAACAAAAATGAATAAGGATCTAGAAAACATGATCTGCCAGGGAGGATTGAAAAATTTGAGTTTGTTTAGTCTGGAGAAGAGAAGACTGAGGGGGGACATGGTAACAATTTTCAAGCACATAAAAGGTTGTTACAAAGAGAAGGGAGAAAAATTGTTCTCCTTATCCGAGGATAGGACAAGAAGCAATGGGCTTCAATTGCAGCAAGGGTTGTTTCGGTTGGACATTAGGAAAATCTTCCTATCAGGGTAGTTAAGCGCTGGAATAAATTGCCTAGGGAGGCTGTGGAATTTCTGTCATTGGCGAATTTTAAGAGCAGGTTAGACAAACAGCTGTGTCCTGCCTTGAGTGCAGGGACTGGACTAGATGACTGGTTCTCAAACTTATTTGATTGCGCCCCACCCCCTTCTTTGTGTCTGTAGTAGTTTATGCCCCCCTGCCACACCAGTACATATACCAGTTAAAAAAAAATCAACGTGCCACTCTCCCTAAATATTAAAAACAGTAAGGCATTGATTCAAACAACCCATTGTCATAAGAGCAAAAGCAAAACTGTGATTGTGGTTGATTCCTAAAATTAAATGCGCACACCATGTCGTAGCAAACGGATTCACCTACAGAAGGCAGCAACGGCTTTGTACAAGCTTAAAAGAAACCCGTCAAAATGCACAGCGCCCTGTAGAGTCAAATACACAGCATCGTCTGAGGACCCGATTTGGCAGGAGGAATCAGCTTTGCTAGTTATGCTGTGGATAAAACGAGTCCAGTAAGGTTCTTTCCCCCTAAAATGTCTCATCCTGCTCCCCCCGGAATATGTTCCATGCCCCCCAGTTTGAGAAACTCTGCACTCTCGAGGTCCCTTCCAGTCCTACAATTCTATTCTATTCGCTGGGTATGTCCATGCTTCTAGCTAGCGGTGTAACTCCCAACTCGAGGAGACACCCTTGTGCCAGCTCTCATCCAGCGAGCCCGCAGCAGCGAGAGTAGCAGGAGAGGCCAGACGCCCCGCTCATGTGTCTATGGTCAGCCAGCTCCTCCCTCTGTTCATGCCGCCACCGATACCCTCTGTTTTTAGGGAGCTAACTCCCTCACAGGAGCATCTCCTCAAGTTGGGAACTGCCCCCACCCTAACTTGAAGTGTAGCCAGACCCTAACTGGTTTGATTCAAACCATATTAGGAGTTGGACAAGGCCTGTTTCTCCCCAGGCTCTTGGAAGCAGTGCTATTGCTTGTAGCACGCTGCCAAGCAGACAGCTGCCTCGGAGCAAAGCTGCTGCACTAGAATCTGCGATCCCTGCGTGTGCCTCTCCTGCAGGCAGACTCTGCGATTTGTGCAAGGGTTAAGGCTCTCCTGTGGAGGGAAATGCTTTGGCAATGTGCCACTCAGCGAAGCATGGACCAATTTCAAGTACTCCTTACATTAGACAGGCCCATGCGGGGACAAACCTGAGAGCAGGGATGTGTAAGTCCAGAACTGACACTGCTTTCCAGGGGCTAATTATTATACACGAGAACCTCACCAATCTGCACCAAATGGGGCGGCTTCTCTCCCCCTCTCTGAAAAGTTTTAATAGCAAATGTGGCACGGAGCCCCCCTAGTATTAACGACACGTTATTTTTGCCAGATATATGGCTGAGCTGTTCCTAGTGAAGTAATACATTGATTAAAAGAATGGCTAAATAAGCAGAGGGCACCACATCACACATCTCTCAGGCTAGTTTATTTGATGTCTTCACTCACTCACTGGTTTGCAAAATTCAATACATGTCAATGGGGTCCCAGTCATAAGTGCAAATTAGTGAGGCTCTACCGTGCTACAAGAGAGGCTACCTACAGAACCCCTTAGACCATATGCACTCCCACTCGGTGTATCCAGTACCTAGTCAGCTCCCTCCACCTCTCTACCAGGTGTGTTTGTGAGCAACAAGGGTCTATTTCTGTGGGTGGTCCTGCGGGAACAATTAGCCTTACAGAACTACAACCTACGAGCTATTCTTAAGCATCAAACAGCCAAGGATCACACAAATCGTTTTGCTAGAAGACTCCAGTCTTGGCACCCTTATGAGTGCTGGCGAAGACAGGACAGGGGGACATTGCAGATGGAGGTTTCAGATAGGCCAGATTTTCAAAAGAGCTCCGTGGTCAGACGTGTAGGCACCTAAATAAGGGCCAGATATTCAAAAAATGCTCTTCACATAGTGGCTTGCACGTGACACTTTGAGCCATGTATTCAAAAGACCTTAGCACCCCACTTGCACTTAGAATGAGAAGCTGTTTTGAAAATCTGGCCCATAATGCATGTAGAGATGCCCTCTGCCAATCCTTCCAAAAAGTAGCTAAACTACCAGCTGAATCTGGTGAACTGATTTCATGATCTTGTATGCATGCCTAATAGTGCTGTGTTAACTCTCTCTTGGTTTAGTTCAGAATATTTGTTTATATGAATACAGTCATATTTTTGCAAATTCTTTTTTTTTAAACACATGACCAATTTATTCTCTACATTAAAGCCTGCTTAAAATTAAAGTGTAATAGGTGTTGGTTATTATGTCAAACTCCTTTTTCATATTCCAATTTAACTTTCCATGCTCCTACATTCAAGTGACAAGGATGTCAATAGTTAATGTCCTCAGTGATGGCAATTTATCCTTGCTAGTTTTAACACACTCGCTCGAGCCCTGCTAGCGTGGGTCTGTCGACCCATGCTGCGAAGCTTGCTCCACCTTCAGTGTAGACATATCCATAGAGGCCCCAACCAGGGTCCCATTGCGCTCTCCAGGGTGAACACACACGAAAAAGACAGGCCCCACCTCAAAGAACTCACATGGGAGACAGCAGCTGAGTACAACCAAGAGACAGCAGAGAGAACAAAGTAACCGTGAGGCGATTCTAGTTGACATAATGAGTGGCGGTCACAGCTCACCAAGCTAGAAAGTCTTCAAATTAGTCTGCACACTCTGTGAGCCAGGATGCTCGCTTCTGTTCTAAGCAGGCCCTTGAAAGGCCTGATCACGGTGTTGGTTTTGGTCTAGAAAGTCGCAGATGGTTTAGTACTCACCTGCTTAAGAAACTGCCTCTTGTCCCCACGAGATACCACAGCAGAGTTCAGTGAGACGTTCGTTCTACAGGCTCCTGGTTCAAAAGAAAGGGAGAGCCCAGCTGAGCGCTCTCACGAAGTGCCCTTGGTTCAGAACTCAGTTTTCTTTGATCACAAACAGCCTGACCCTCCTGACAAAGGCAGAGCAACCTGCAAAGCATCTGTCGTCCTGGGCTGGGCGGTAGACGGAGGTGCACTGAGGGAAGGTATGTGGGGGTAAGATGGAGTTCTGCAAGCTCTTGGTTTTCATTTTCATGAGTTGGTTACTTGCTGGGAGTGAATGGGTGAGGAGAAGCTATTTTTATTCATGTTTGGGTGATTTTGTTTTTAACATATGCAAAAAGCTCACAGGTCTCCCCCTGCCCCGGCTTTCCTTTGTAGCCCCACAATAAATCATAAGTAAATAAATTACCAGGGAATTATGAGGTGGATCACAAACTGCATAGATTGGGAAACTGGCTTGTGATTAAATGCAAGGATGAATATGTACTTCTTCATTTTAAACAGGGGGCCAGGAAAAAAAAGAAAGAAACACACCAGAAAGCACCCTTCAAATTACGGTAAAACTGTGAGAAATGATGGTTAGTTCTCCACATTTTAAAGTTACCATATTACCACTTTTAAACATAAAGTTTGAGGTAAAGGATCCCGTCCTTCCGAAAAGGTCTGACCATGTGATTTTGTTTTGTTTTGTTTTGTGGTTGCTGCTGTTTTAAACATTTTTTGAAAAGATCAAACCACTTACCACTTGCTCCCAAAACACGTTCCAAACACAATGATCATTTCACACACCCTGGAGATGAACCAGGGCAGCTTTTCAATGAGGCACAGCCACCTTGCAGAACAATTTAAAAGTCGGGACATGAAGACTCATAGACTCATAGACTTATAGGTCAGAAGGGACCAATATGAT
>ML675611.1:8404163-8591006 GCA_007922155.1 Mesoclemmys tuberculata | reverse complement strand
CGTCAAGCTAACAGGCCTATAATTACCCGGATCACTTTTATTCCCTGAAGAAGAAGGCTGTATCCATTTGGAAACGACAGGGGAAATTTAGGTAAGCAGAATGCATTTAACTGATGTAGAAGCTGGCCAAGTCATTGAGGTTAACATCCCAGTGGTTTCTGAAAGTGCCATGGACCCGTTAAGACAGTATTTTTAGAAAGAGAAGCCTAAGTTGGTGTGCAAATACATATGTGCAACTGGACACCTACATTTGTGTAGACCATGCTGCAATTTCACACACAAGCCAGGTGATTGTGCATGCAAACATCTGGTTACGTGTTTAAGTATTTGTTCCTGTAATCATGTGATTTGACAATATAGCTGGAAAAATTGCACACACAAATAGAGGCATGGAATTGCCTATGAACATTAATAGATGGATCTTGGGCTGCTATGTAAAAAAAAATGGCCTACTTACCAGGCATTTCATTCTATGTCTGTGACCATCTGAAAGGCAGCACTGTGTTGGGGCATTAATTCAATATTGCCTCCAAAGGAAGAATGCTACCTGCTGAATCACAATTGCTTCTTGCACACTGTGGGGTTTCCCATGCACGTGCAGAGCAAGTTAACCCTGCTTAGCATAAAATATGACAAACTCTCCCACCGACAACCCTCCCTACTGCCACGCCCTACTGCTTCCCATTCAGAATTTTAATTTGGCACCAATCGTGCAGTGAATTCCCTGGAGGCAGACACTTAAGCCTGTGCAGGGCGCCAATGAAGTCAACAATCTGTGATCAAAGAGGTGCTAGTCATACTACAGCTGATAAATATATGAGATTGGCAGGTGGCTTTCCCAGCTGGTTTCAGGTAAGCTTCTTTTAACTTGAAAAGGTATAGAGTGCGTGTACACTGTTCATATTGCTTCAGTGGTGAATGAAAAAACAAATTCCAGTAAGTGATACAAATAATTAATAATAATAATATAACTTGCCTTAATTACATAACTGGCCTACGGAAATCTCCAAATTTCTTCTGCATTCACATGCCAAGAAGCGTTTCCTTTGCAACAATCAGTTCTGGCAGACAGACAAGACTGCAGCTTTCTGTTTCTTTAGCCATCTTTGCACTGGATCCTATTTAGTATACTTTTAAAAAACCAAAACTTGAAAATATTCCCAACTACATGAAGCAATTCTGACATTTGAAAAGTAAATTACAATTTTCCTTTGAAGTCTCTGCCCTGATGATCCTTGGGAGCGTGTTCCTCCAGAGATGTGGCTGCCATCGGAACCAGCTTGTTTTTAGTCCCAAGAAGTTTTTGTGCTTCTTTAATTAGAAATCTGGATTGGTGTTCACTCCTGATTCCCTTTTCTGTTCCATGCCCTGCACTAGGGACAGAGAGTAAAGTCACTGGGAATTAGGGCAAGAAGAACTTTAACAGAATAAACTAAATACAAAATAAGCCCTGTGACTTGATGTGGACACTGCAAAAGATTTGGCATAAGTTGTATCATATAGCTTTGTATCTATATATCCAACTGTAGCAGGCATCCCCCATCCTCACATACATACTTACATACATGCCAACCACGCTATCAATACTTCATGCCACAGGGCTGGCCACATTAGATCCTGCTCCTGTTGGAGTCCCGGGCAAAATCTCTATTGACTTCACTGGTGCGGGATAAAGCCAAGAGCCTTCAGACCCGCTATCCCATCCTACATTACAGTCACACGGATACACGGGCAGGTCGTCACCAGAGAAAACTGAGCTGTCCTCCTCTGGGGACACACACAGCTCTGCCACTGTAAGGGGATGGATGAACAACTTCAGACCTACTGCAGGGCCAGATCTTCTGCTGGTGGAAATCAGGGTGGTTCCATTGATTTTAAAGGAGAGACCCCAGTTTACACCAGACCAGGGTCCAATTTATAATGTATTAATACTACTCTGCACTTTCCAGCTTTACAGAATTTCATCGATGAATCCTCCCAACACTCCAATGAGGTGGTTTCACCAGCTAGAAGTGATGCACCAGGCAGCCAGAGCTGTAGGAGAGAGATCTCCACTACGTGAGCGGCGCGGCCCATTACATGTGGAGGCTCTAGAGCAGAGGTGGCCAAACTGTGGCTTGTGAGTGGCATGCGGCTCTTTTACCGTTAAAGTGTGGCCCGCGGAGCCCCTTATGACCCCCCACTCTCCACCTCCCAGACTGGGTTGGGGAGCTCGGAGCTTCTGCCCTATGGTAGGGTGGTGGGGCTAGAGGGTTCTGCCCAGTGGGGAGGAGTGAGTCTTGGGGATCAGTAAATTTAGCTACCCCCGCTGTAGAGTTTCCTGCAGAAGCAGCCTGGGCCAAGCTTGCCTTCCTCAGCCCTGAGTTTCACACCAACCTCAGCCCCTTCCCTGGCCTCCTTTCTCCAGATCGGCCAGTCGTCTCACACTCATTAGCCCCATTTTACAGGTGGGGAAACCAAGGCAGAGATTTCAGAGCGTAGGCTGCTGGTCCATACCCTCAGCCCAGGAAGGAGGAATGACACCACACCCAGGGTCTGAAACAGGCCCTTTTCTGAGGGCTTCAGCTTTATATGGTCTACATAAAATTGGTACAGCACAGCAATCAGCCCTTCCCCCTAACCCAGTGTCTTCTGCAGGTCCTTGTCCCCTACAGGTTTCCACTGTAGAAGCCACTTGCTCAAGAGTCACCCTGCTCCAGGGCCAACCGTACAGCCAAGTTTCCTGTAGTTAGTTCGCTTGCTTGCCTACCCCATTCCTCCTTGTCTAGGGGCTTCCTGGCAGAGCCTCTATGCTCCTAGCAGCTCTCTCCCCATCTCCAGCTGTGCTATTTGATGGCTTTTATAATCACCTGACCTCCAGCTGATCAGTCCAGCAGAAGCTGGGTCCAACTCCCCTGAAAGGGCCAGCTACCCTGTGACAAAGAGACTCGAATAAAACCAAAGGAGGAACCTCAGATATTCCTCGTTTCCAAGGCAGTAATGAGGGCACATGAGGCCATCAGCTTCCGTCACGGCAACGCTGTGCAGTCGATGGGATGTATCCTCTGTACTTTGAGTACTGTAGGGAGAGTCAGATCTGGGGGGAGGGGCAGGCACTTCTCTCTGAAGTTTAATAACAAAAGAAAAATTGTTGTGTGTTTAATTATTTTCTACACAATTTTTCAGGTTTTCATCAAAACAAAAAGACAGGAAAATAGAAAACGTTTCGGTTTTGAGCAACTGAAAACCAAAAAATATTGGCAGGTTGGGCAAAAAAAAAACCAACCAAAAAAAATGTTTTCCTGAAAAAAATATTGTTGAAAATGGACAACCCCAAGGAACTGTCTGTTTTGGTGAAAAAACCTATTCTATGTAAAAAAATAGGATGAAAAACTTCAACCACATTAAGTTGCTAGTGAAACCCTGCAGAGGGCAAATGTAGGTGCCATACAAAGGCCACAGGGTGAATTTTGCCCATTATGACTCAAGACCATATGCAGTCTTTTCCACTGTTGTATATCCTCAAGTTGCATGTGCAAAACACAGGATGCACTAGGATAGTGTATATGCAAAGGTGTACATATAATCCAGCCTTTGACCTATGTAGGCAATGGGCATAGCATGTGCACACGTTTGAAAAATATGGTCTGGACATTTTTCACTTTCAAACACTTCCCATTCCTCTGTCTCATCTGTACAAAATAAACTCTAGTCACCATCTGTGCACCAGTGCATTATTTGATAACAGGCCTATATTCTTTATGAAATATTTGCAGAACCTATTTCTAGATCTCCTGGAAAACAGCACAAATATCACAATGTAGTCAAAGACAGAATTTTGCACAGGCCCCTAAAACATGCAACAAACAAATCAGACAAGAAAGAAAAGCAAAGTTTGGGTCTCAAAACTATGATTTAAATATTGGTGAAAAGCCAATGAAAGTGACAAACCATAAATCAAAGATACGAGTCAATTAAAGTTCTATATGACGGACAGCTTTTATTTTCTGATATTTTAATTTAACGAAGTGCTACATTCCATAGGTACAGTATGAGTAGTTTGTAATAGAAAACCACAATAAAGCACAAGGGACTGCTGTTAGCACTTAATGGAAGCTGTGCAGTCCAAAAAATCTAATAGAAGGTGGACATCCAGCATGAGAGACATTTTAAACTCAGCAGCTGTACAGTGAAGGTACATTTTGTCATTACAAGAACCGCACATCAAGCAGGCCTGCTCCTCCCATTTGAATCAAAGCTTAAACAGTGAACCTGTGTTGTGATGCCTACCATGAACAGTGGCGTGTGCTAGCATGAAATCCCAAATCAGGCATCCGCTGGGTAACAAAGGCTAGCTACCTGCCTTGTGCCAAATCAAAGGATCGTTACTGCTGCAGTACAGGAGCCATTGCACTGTGGTTACACCTGGGCCAACCGTTTCATGATATGCCCTTGTTTTTAGAGGTTTATAGTTCACCTGTGTGACACTCCGCAGTTACAGGCTAGGGCCAGAAACAAGAGCGGTTGTTGCATTTTTTTTTTAAATACAATCTTAAAAAGAAACGGTTAATTTTAATACAGAAGTACAAATAAAATCTAGAAAGTCTTAAGAGCTGAAACTTCCCATCTCTGGCATGGCACGACTGACTCACACCCAGCCTGCATTCCCATTATTTCACGTGGATTTGCCCAGCTTCTGGTGAAACCCGACTTGTTGATTGGGAAGTAATTTTAAAGGGTCTGATCCAAAGTCCTCTGTAATCTTTCCACTGTCTGCCTTTGGGTCAGGACCTACGTGGACATGCAATTTAACGGCATGTGTACACTAAGAGCCTGCTCCAACTCCTATTGAATTCAGGCCCAGCCTCCTTTCCAAAGACATTCCAATATAATTTTCACCAGAGGCCTAACAACGGGCCTGGCCATCTCCTCCACTTGTCTTGCAGAGGCTAGCTGGATTGGAAGATCGAGGGGATAGGTGGACTCTGTGGCACGCTCTTCATCAGAGGCAGAGGCTCTCCAAGCTGCTGTCTATATTAGCGCGGCTAGAACCTGCATTATTGTGAGCTCCACGCCGCAGCTCACCGGAGAGGAAGGTTTTACCCAGACACGGCATGCACGGCTAATGGCAGCCCCATTCCTGAAGGAGTCATGATGTCGAGGGGAGATGGCAGACTAGCCCTTTCTGCAGACGTCCCTGCATCTGCCAGACTGGGGCTTTCACTCCAAAAGCAATGGAAGTCTGTGCCGCCTGCCTCCTGTTCAGAAGATTAGCTGGAAACTCTGGGCCTCATGCAAAGCCCACTGATGTCAATGGGCATCTTTCCAACTGGCTTCATTGGGCTTTGGATCAGGCCTTCCGAGAGTCGCCTGACCATTTCATAGACTCTCTGCTGCTTCCCAGAGGCCTTTCCACATGAGGATGCAATGTGGATCCCAGATAGACCATAGTGGCTGGCATTTAGCCATGACCAGGAAGCACAGTGCATCTCATTGAGCTTGGAATTTCCTGCGGTGGCTGCTCATGTCACGTCTGAACTGCCATTTAATCACTGAGAGGTTTGAACTGAACTATCTGACCCTACTACAGACACAGCTGGCGTTACAGCATCATGGTTAGCACACGTGCCTGGCAGGGCCAGAGGGAATAAAATCAGTGATATTATTGAGCTGTTCTGGGCTTTCAAACACACCACGAATGACCAGCACAATGAAAGGCCTGAGTGGCTCACTAGCAGTTTTTCCAATCCATCAAGCAGATCTCCCCATCTGAAGAGTTCTGGCCTCCTTTCAGTACTGCCACAGCAGCCGACACTTCCTCCTCTCCTGCTAAATCAACAGAAGCTACAAATGTGGTGGAAATCTTGCATTTTTATTCATTTAGATCAATTACCACACTGAGCTTACACTGCTATTGCACCTTGTGAACAATGGCAACCAGGAGCAGGATGCAGAAGCTGTCATTCTGAGGTTGTTACTGCAGAAAGCCCTGCTGATCCCAAGCCTTTTGCGTCTCATCCATAGTCCTTTTACTCTCATCTCCCGAGACCAACTCAGATCTGTCCTCCAGGGCGTCACCACTGGCAAAGAGACCAGTGAGCCTAATCACTAACTTTGCTGCTCCTAAGACAGTTACACTCACTCCTATAGAATGAATCATGCCCTTAGCCCATATGGACTTTTTGCACCTCCCCTTTTAAGATAGAAGAACAGTTTCCACAAATATCCTGCAGTTGCCTGCATAGTCTGCTGCTCCCAGCCTGCTAAAAGCCTATTTTGACTGTGACGTTAATTAAGCTGAGCTGAGATGAGTCACTCTACTGAATACTTTGCTTCCACCATCAGACCTTGCCATCAGCCTTGCCACCTCCGCAAAAAGCCAAAAGGCAACGACCTTCCCCTTACCAAAACCCCAGCTGGAGCGGGTAGTTAGCCAGCACAACTTCTCATTTTGTTCATGTAGCAACACTCCAAAACCATCTCCCACCCTCCAAGCAACTTCAGAGAGAGACAGAGAGAGAAGAAAAGAGTGGAGTATTCATTCCAAGAAGAAATGCTTCTCCTAACTAGGACTGATCCCCAGCTCTCAGGGAAAGAGGCTTTGATCATTTGTTGTAAGAACAAACATCCCTGCTGCTGGGTTTAAACTGCATTTAAATAATGCAATATGTTTCCAGGGGTGGATTTAGGAGGATCCTTGCGACCCAGACTGCATGAACAGAGACGCCTGGGAGCACCAATGAGATGCAGAGTAGCAAACGGCAGCAGAACAAACAGTTGATTGCTGCCAGGGGGTGTGGGACTGCCTCACAAGACAGGAAGACTGAAGACTCGGGTGGAAGACAAGAGTCCCTCTGGGGGTGCTGGGAGGGAAAGTCTGTCTCAGAAGGGTGCTGGAAGGAAGACACTCTCCAAGGGGGACTCCAACAATTTGCTGGAATTGGCTCTTTTTAACCTTAGTCCACCTCTATTTTTCATGTGTTCATTGAGAAATCCCTGACTGACCAGCAGAGCTGTCAGATTGGAAGACTCATCAACCGATGCATTTCATACATTGTTGGTCCTTTCTTTCACTCCCCAGGGCAACCACCGTAACAAGGGAAAGAGATACTGCAAAGTAACTTGGTTTGGGTGAAGAAACTCTACTGTTTATTCTTATTAAGCATCACATCTGTGCATGACCTTCCTTTTCCAGAGGAAGAGCTATCACTACCACAGAGAAGGAATCCCATGTGTTCAGTTCGCACTGTATCCACCAGTTTGTGTATGAGGGGTTTCCTGTCCAGTCAGATTTTCAAAGTGTAGCCTCAGCTTTGCATATACAATCATGTGCCCATGCAGTATTTGAGCACTATCATCTGTGCATGCAACGATAGAATCTATACCCGCAAATGCTTCTGGCCCCCACAGGGTAGAGGTGTTGGGCAGGAAAATATGGCAGGAGTGAGGCCTCCCTGTATCTCTGGCTGCTGTATCATTCCCTTGGCCCACTGGTGTAACTTACACTGGGGAGTGCCCACAGCAAGACTAGGAGCAGGGGAGTAGAAAGGTGGCATAAACCCCCTTTGCAGCCCCATCTCCTGAGGCCTAGGACTATAACTACAAACCCAGATGTCCTGCCGCTTAGAAGCTATAGGGCTTTGCTGTGTCACATCTTGGCAATTGGCCAGTCCTTTTCACCTTTACAATGAATTCAATCATATCCTATCTATTCCTCCAAGCTGTCTCTCTTGTACTTCCTTCCAAGATGTAGAGGGATTGATCTAGATAAATTAGCAGTCTGACCTTATTTGACTAATCTTGTCTTTTCTATTCAAAGCAGCTTTAGGCAAGGTTCCCTGTAATAGGGGCAATTTCCAATTTGGGAATAAGGATTTTTGCATAAACATAATATGGATGCAAAATGAAACAGCCATCACACAACATGCCAGAGCAGCGGAAATTAGGGTCCCTTTTCCCCTCTTTTTTCAAAAAGCAAAACAAAACACGTCACACATTCCTAGATGAAACAAACAAGAGGCTCAGCAGCAAAGCCCCTTCTTGTCTGTTGTTCCAAAAACGTGTTCTGCTAAATCACTGGGCTATTTTGCAACCCACTGTGCATGTTAATGCTGCTCACTCTGGCTAATGAAATGGCCAGCAAGGCCACTTTCCCCCAG
Organism: Mesoclemmys tuberculata; assembly: GCA_007922155.1. Taxonomy (NCBI): domain Eukaryota; kingdom Metazoa; phylum Chordata; order Testudines; family Chelidae; genus Mesoclemmys; species Mesoclemmys tuberculata. The sequence continues at coordinate 8,582,868 of ML675611.1, read as the reverse complement.
CCTCAGCCACCTGTGGCCGCCTGTACTACGGCCTTAATTGCCTTTCCATCTATGGCCACATGCCTCCCATCCTAACAACTTTCTAATCTAAGGCTGTTTTCACACCAACCTCAGCTGCCTTCCTGCCTATGACCACATCTTCCAACCCAAGCCCTTCCCACTCACAATCACACATGCTGCAACCCTGACTGCTTTTCCTTTCTGGCCACAGGTATTCCAGCCTTGACTTCCTTCCCCACTGATGGGGACTTGCTATCTATGACCACATGTACCTCCAGCCGTGACCTGACCACCTACAGCCAAATGCACGGCAGCTTCCTGCTGGCACGATGTCTAAACCTGATCTGGATCTGGTCCAAAAGCCTACAGGGGAAGTCCTGTTCAGCACTCAAGAGGAGGAAAGCTCCTTTTGTAGATGCTGATCACTCCTGGGACCATTCTGTGCTCTGCTTGCTCCTGTACTGCTTTCGTCGCACTGGCTGTTTTCCTGATCAATCAGGTGGCAGGACATATCTATAGCACTATGGACCTTCCATGATGCAGAGGGGCACAAATGTTTGTGAAGCTTATAACAGTGAGTTACCAATTGTGAAAAGAGACAGCCACTCGATTATTATTTCTCTAGTACCGCTAAGTGGGCACAGCTCTGCATAATAGGTGAACCACACCAAACAAATAACCAGACAAGCCCCTTACAATGAAAACTCTCTTGCCTGCCTTTTCCCTTTCTTTTGCCTGTTTGAGATTCAAACTGCACACTGAATAAAAGCTAAGAGATTCATGAAAGAGCATCTGAAAATTTGTCAGTGTGTGTTCAGTAGTATTTATTGTGCTGTTATAATGCTGGTGAAAAATGCACTCAATATTTAGGTTGTGAATCATGTTTTGTTGCCATTCCCATATGTTTTCCCTAAACATGGAACACAGTTAAAGGGAGGATTTTAAAAAAGAACAAGGGAAATTGGGGCAAAGAACGTACAAATGAGTCTATTATTGTCTCTATAATTGCACTGTAGTTGCGTGTCTCCCTGTTGGCAAGGGATGAGGTTCAAGTGTGTAGTTTGTTAATTAAGCAGAACAGCTAATTTTAGCATTGAGAAGCTCTAGCTCGGGTAATGTAACATTTCCAGTTAACTAATTGGACAGAAGTCATTCTCGGTGAAGGTTTCCATTCCGACATTAAATGACAGCAATAACTATAATTAGTTACCATCAGCTGGAACAAAAATATTACACTGTGATAAAAACAAAGTAATCATTCATAAGTATCAGCTCCAGCTGTAGCAATATGTATTCTGCATTTCAATGAGATGCAGTGTGTGAATATGTAATCTCACTACTGTATAAAACAAACATCATTGCGCATTACACTTAGAATACAACATGCCTGTTTCGCCAGGGTGTAAAGACCACTACACAGTGGCACAAGGTGGCTGATAGCAGTGATGCAGCACAAACTCCTTTTTGCTCCTTTCCTCCCTCCCTCGAAAAAGTCATTGGATATCACAATGGCTCTGCAGTCAGATTCAAAATTCATCTTCAGAGCTATCAGCTAAGAGCATTACTCGGTCTTGCATGCTGTTAAATTCCCTCTGCTATGGAAAGAAAAAAAACATTACATAGATTCAATTACAAGGGCAAGAACTTTGAATTCCTTCCCCGCCCTGCCACACTATAATTTATATAATCTAGAGCATTGATCCATTTCAACCCAAATACAAAGATGCTCCACAATTCGCTAGCATTTACTTTATAAACCGAAAAGAGAAACAGGAGAGAGGTCAGAAGAGCAGATCTGAGTTTTCTTTACAGTTGTTGTACCTTTCTTTTATGCCTTTTGGAGCCATTTCTCCTGCGGCGATTCATAATCTTAATGCTGTAGAGTGCTCCCAGGATAAACAGGGCTCCGGCAATCCCAACCCCCACAGGAACCAGCATCCCAGACATGTATCCCGCCTACATGAAAAGGAGACAATCATAGCAATACTAAACAGACAATCAGTACAGGGGTGTTCTCTTTCCACTAATGTACGACAGCAGTGTATTCTATGCTTTATTTTACAATATGTTTCAAAACACAAGACTCCCCTAAAAAGCAGGAAGGGATCACATCTATTTATAACACCACCTAGCTCTTATATAGTGCTTTTCATCAGTAGCTCCCAAAGCCTTTTATATGAGGTATCACTATACCTTTTAAAATGTATGGAATAAATTGTCTAGCCTTCAGATATGCACATTTATCAGCATCAGGTTTTGCATACGAACATAGGAGCTGCCAGACTGGATCAGATCTGAGATCCATCTCCCGTGTCCTGTCTCTAATAGTGACCAGAGCCAGACCAGTGCCAACGCTAAGCCAGCTGCTTCAGAGGAAGGCATAAGGACGTTGCTGTAGGCAGACGTGGGATAATCTGCCCCATCATCAATTTTTAGTGGAAGCAAGATCATTTTCTATCTGTCGTAAGTACAATCTCTTTGCACGATACCTGGCCTATCAAGGTATTTGTACTGCACTCAGCACTGTGGGATCTGAAGATTAGGGACAGACTTAATGAGTTTCAGAAAATATCAACCCACTCAGACTTTTTAAATCCCTTACTGAGCCAAACCTTTAAAGGTTCAAGTACCATTAAAAACTCTGGGTTACAGCTGCCACTGGTGTAATGTGGCTGAAACTCCACTGATATCACTGGAGTTCACCTGCATATGCCAGAGTGAATTTGCCCCTTTGTCTTTTTAAGGCTGGCTGGGGCTTAAAGTTGGAATGACTCTTCTCTCAGTCACGGCCTCCAACCAGCTGTGCTCTGTCGGCTGCACGGAGACAGGCGTCACAATTAAAAAGCAGGATCTGACAACAGTTACCACCGTTCCCTATGCTTAGGAAAGGAAATAAAATGAGGCGCAGGATTGCAAATGCTGTGGGGAGGTTGCTAACTGTCACCATTAGTAGGTGATAGTGTGTGGGAGAAAAAGCCTGTGTTGTGTTATATTATAACACACTGAAAACTACTGCACACCTGAAACGAGAGCCCCCAAAAGTATTGCATGTCTAAATCAGAGCACAAAAATAAATGGGCCTAGGCCTAACTGAGCTCAGGGTAGGAAACAATTAGCCTTTTGCTGTGATTTATTTTGCACTCCCTAATGTGTGGTTATTTGTGTGCTGCTGGGTGCTTAAAATGGATTATTTGAAACTGTAGTCACACTCAAGCAGGGCTAACTTCACCCTCCATCCAAAGGCCTTTTGCACCTCTTATGTGCCAGGATCAGACTGTCCCTGTGTGTATGCCCATGCGTGCGTGTGCATGTGTGAGGAGTGGCTGTTGTAGAAGGATGTGGGCTGTGTGAGTACACATCTGAGTGTATAGTGGCTGTCACTGTGCAAACCTATGGCTTCAGAGAACAATGGTCAGCCTCCATTTTGGAAGGTGGGATTCTGAACTGCAGAGAGCGGAACACACTGTGGCTTGCTGCAGGCTCTCATTGCTGTGCTAAATAATACCTATATACAAATAATTAGGCTATGAAATACAAGCTCTCCGTTCCGTAAGGAGGAGGACACCGCATTGATGGGAGGCCATGCTGACACTGGCAGAGAGTCTCATACTGTCTGCTAAAGTTGAGCAAATAATAGATTTTTCAGTTTGCTGGAAATTCGGAGGAAAAGTGGCTTCAGGTCAACTCAGAATAGAACATTTTCAAAATCTGGGGCAAATCAAAAAGTCAGGAAAAAAATGCATCAAATAGTGTGTTTTGTTTTGATTTCAAGCTACCTCCCCCCCCCATTTTAAATATATTTAAAAATAAAACTGAAGGTAATTTGAAACGAAAAGTTGCTCTGAATAAAAAATATCAAAACAAAACTTGGGATTTTTTCCCAACTGAAGTAAGTTGCTGAAATCGACACGAATTCGCTAAATGTCTTGGTCAACCTGAATCTGCTTTTTTCACCAGTAAAATGTTTTAGCTGAAAAATTTTGCCCAGCTCTACACATCCTGGAGGTGGCCTCCGTACTAGTTTCAGACAGACCAATGTGGAGGGAGATACTGGGGACACAATAACAGAAGGGCTACAGGACCGATGTTTTAACTGATCCTGTGGCCCAACAATTCCTGCACAGATGAGTAGCTGATGCTATTCCATCCCATCAGCTGAAATAGTGGCTGTAGAGGGGTTGTACTGTTATCCCAGAATTGAGAAATGTGTTACCCATAGAATTTGATTAAGCTAATTGCAGACATATTGTGTTCATTCAACCACCATCAATAATAAAATAGAACACCACTTAAATGTTAATTTGGACAAGTGGGGATTTTGGAGTCAAGGTCAGATACTAGCTGCAGGCTTGCAGTTTCTGCTAATCACAATAGAAGGAGGGGAGAAAAGAGTCAACAAATTATAAGACTGAAAGAAAATAAGTGGATGGAGACCTTCAGTTTGGGCACCTTTGATACAGAAGCTTATTATGGCTAAGATTGTTAGGAATGTTTTATTGATAAATAGTTAATTGACATTAGGAGAAGTGATGATGCAGTAAGGGTCACTATGAGCTATGTATTTTGTAAATGCTAATTATAAAAAGACTAGATAATAGAGTGTACTTTGGAGCAGTTCTTTGAAGCTATCCACAGAGACTTTTTCCTGGCAACTTACTCCCCAGTGGAGAAGCGACCAGCAATCATAGACCTGATGTTAATTACTCAATACCATCTCAGATTTTAGTTAATTACTGCTTATGTTTATGTGTGCTTAAATCTAATAAATTGTACTTTTAGATAAGAGCACTTGTGTATATCAATCTTTCATCATTCGCAAGCGCTGTGTTCCCATTTATTTATTCCTGACACTGCCTGGCGTGAAACAATTAAGTTACCTTTGATTTGGGTTTTAAAACCCTGGGTAACAGATTTTCCCCTCCCCAGCCTCCACCCCACCACTTTTTCCTTTTTGTATGTGCTTTTTGTTTTGAAAGTTAACGGTTAAAGCCAAAGTTGTCTTTACTTTACTGAAAGTACTTTATTGTCTTTGAAGATATGGTTGCCAAGCAATAAGGAATGTTGCTACTGATTACTGCCTGGAAACCAGTTTTGAGAAAAGCAGTAAATTAACAAAAGAAGTATGAAGCCCAAAGATTGAAAAATTTATGTCCACATGAAGCAATCTTGTTTAAAGCAATAGCCTCCTCAGATAAAATTTTAAAGAAAGGCGAGGGCAAAAGAGGAGGAAAAAAAGAGAAGGGAAGAAGGACCCACAAAAGTTGAGGCAGAGACCCTGATTCCAGCGGGTGCAAATTTGGCTTCTAAGGCTTATCCACCCTGAACTTTTGTTAAGGCAGGCTGAGCATGTGGGGAAGATCAAGGGCGCCTCCCTGGAGGGAGCTGGCTGCCCCTAACCCTAGTCTCCCCTCGCTGCCCAGTGTGGCACAGTGGGACATTGAGTGGTGGGGGAGCTTCATGGTTTATGTGAAGTTTGAAGGAGGGGTGTTCAGACAGAATTTGTTGTTAGATACAGGTGCCACTTATTCCCTGATGAGTACCCAGAATGAGAACCTGTTTGAATCTCCAGTTGGAGTTAAGACTTTACAGAGATTTAGTGAGGCACAGAGTGTTGTTTCCTTTTCCAGGGATATTCTGTATCAGATAAGGAAGAGGAGAAAATAACAGGGCAATTTGGTTTAATGGATTTGAGAGGAGAAAGGATCCTTGGAATTGATGTCTTAAGAGAATTAAGAGTTAGTTGATTTTGCTAACAGAATTCTATGGGAAATGCCTTCTGACACATCCTGGGATTTAGTGGAGATTTCAGCACACTATCAGGTAGCAGCCATTAAGACATTTGAAGAACTGGAGTGGACTATATGGACTCCAGAAGTTCTAGGCAATTGCAGAAAAACACTGGGAGGTGTAGACCAAGAATAAAATTAAATGTGGTAAAATTGAGGTGGAAAGCATAGTGAACTAGGGAAAGTTTCCAGTTCACAGGACCTGATTCTCATGGGGGACTTCAATCACCCTGACATCTGCTGGAAGAGCAATACAGCAGAGCACAAACAATCCAGGAAGTTTTTGGACTGTGTCGCGGATAACTTCCTGGTGCAAATGCTGGAGCAACCAACTAGGGGCCATGCTGCTCTTGACCTGCTGCTCACAAACAGGGAAGATTTGGTAGGGGAAGTAGAAGTGGGTGACAATGTAGGCAGCAGTGACCATGAGATGGTCGAGTTCAGGATCCTAACAAAAGGAACAAAGGAGAACAGCAGGATACGGACCATGGACTTCAGAAAAGGAGGTTTTGACTCCCTCAGGGAGCTGATGGACAGGATCCCCTGGGAGGCTAATATGAGGGGGAAAGGAATCCAAGAGGGCTGGCTGTATTTTAAAGAAACCTTATTGAGGGCAAAGGAATAAACCATCCTGATGTGCAGAAAGAATAGCAAGTGTGGTAGGCGACCAGCTTGGCTTAACAAAGAAGTCACTGATGAGCTTAAACACAAAAAAGAAGCTTACAAGAAGTGGAAGCTTGGTCAGATGACTAGGGAGGATTATAAAAATACTTCTCGAACATGCAGGAATGAAATCAGGAAGGCCAAAACACAACTGGAGTTGCAGCTAGCAAGAATTGTGAAGGGGAACAAGAAGGGTTTCTCCAGGTACGTTAGCAACAAGAGGAAGATTAGGGAAAGTGTGGGCCCTTTACAGAATAGGGGAGGCAACCTAGTGACAGAGTATGTGGAGAAAGCTGAGGTACTCAATGCCTTTTTTGCCTCTGTCTTCACAGACAAGGTCATCTTCCAGACTACTGCACTGGGCGGCACAGAATGGAGAGGGGGTGAATATCCCGCAGTGCTGAAGGAACAGGCCCAGGACTATTTAGAAAGATTGAACATACGCAAGTCCATGGGGCCAAATGCAATGCACCCGAGGGTGCTGAGGGAGTTAGCTGATGTTATTTCAGAGCCATTGGCTATTATCTTTGAAAGCTTGTGGCAACTGGGGGAGATCCCTGATGACTGGAAAAAAGCAAATATAGTGCCCATCTTCAAGAAAGGGAAGAAAGAAGATCTAGGGAACTATAGGCCGGTCAGCCTCACTTCAATCCCTGGAAAAATCATGGAGCAGGTCCTCAAGGAATCCATTTTAAGGCACTTAAAAGAGAGGGAGGTGATCAGGAGCAGTCAACATGGATTCACCAAGGGCAAGTCATGCCTGACCAACCTGATTGCTTTCTATGAAGAGATGACTAGTTCTGTGGATGTGGGGAAAGCGGTGGACGTTTTATACCTCAACTTTAGAAAAGCTTTTGATACAGTTTCCCACACTATTCTTATCAGCAAGTTAAAAAAATATGGGTTGGATGAATGGACTATAAAATGGATAGAGAACTGGCTACAGCAAATGGCTCAACGAGTAGCTGGCATGTCTAACTGGCTCCATGTCTAGCTGGCAGCCAGTCACAAGTGCAGTGCCCCAGGGGTTGGTTCTGGGGCCAGTTTTGTTCAACATCTTCATTAATGATCTGGAGGATGGGGTAGATTGCACCCTCAGCAAGTTTGCAGATGACACTAGGCTAGGAAGAGTGGTAGATACCCTGGAAGGGAGGGATAGGATACAGAAGGACCTAAACAAATTGGAAGATTGGGCCAAAAGAAATCTGATGAGGTTCAACAAGGACAAGTGCAGAGTCCTGCACTTAGGACGGAAGAATCCCATGCATAGCTACAGACTGGGGGCCAACGATCTAGGCAGCAGTTCTGCAGAAAAGAATCTGTGGGTTACAGTGGATAAGAAGCTGGATATGAGTCAGCAGTGTGCCCTGGTTGCCAAGCAGGCTAATGGCATATTGGGCTGCATTAGTAAGAGCATTGCCAGCAGATCGTAGGAAGTGGTTATTCCCCTCTATTCGGCATTGGTGAAGCTGCATTTGGAGTATTGTGTCCAGTTTTGGACCCCCCACTACAAAAAGGATGTGGACAAGTTGGAGAGAGTCCAGCGGAGGGCAACAAAAATGATAAGGGTGCTGGAGCACAAGACATATGAGAAGAGGCTGAAAGAACTAGGCCTGTTTAGTCTGCAGAAGAGAAGAATGAGGGGGGATTTGATAGCAGCCTTTAACTACCTGAAAGGGGGTTCCAGGAGGATGGAGTTAGGCTGTTTTCAGTGACAGCAGATGACAGAACAAGGAGCAACAATCTCAAGTTGCAGCTGGGGAGGTCTAGGTTGGACAGGAGGAAAATGTTTTTCACTAGGAGGGTGGTGAAGCATTGGAATGGGTTACCTAGGGAGGAGGTGGCATCTCCATCTTTAGAGGTTTTTAAGCTGCGGCTTGACAAAACCCTCACTGGGATTATTTAGCTGAGGATAATCCTGCTTTGAGCAGGGGGTTGGACTAGATGACCTCCTGAGGTCCCTTCCAACTCTAATATTCTATGATTCTATTATTCTATATCCCCAAATGGGATAGTCTTTTGTTCAGCAGCTCACTACTGAAAGGGGGATGGAAACTATACTGAATCAGAACCATGGAACAGGACTCTGCCCCATGGTTTATGCCTCCAAAATTTTAAGTGAAGTAGAAAAAGGATTCACTGGCTGGGAAAAGAAGGTTTTGAATCTAGTCTGGGCTTTGTGCCAGTGGGAATACTTGGTGGGATTGTCCCGTGTTATTGAAAACTGCCCATTTTTCAGTGAAATATTTCTTACCGGCAAGATGGTCATGTGTCCACCCCAGCAAGTCCGAAGAAAATCAGGACTGATGAATTTGCTGAGCATCAAATGGGTGCTCCAAGCACAGTAAAAAGTTTAAGAACCCCCTGCATGGGGAAAAGGGGAGAGAGAGGGACACAGACCCAGATGGATCAGAGTAAAAGTTAATAAATTTCGTTTAAATGTTCAACTCCTGCTATATAGGGAAAGGAGAAGTTTTGTTTTGTTTTGTGTTTTAGATTATTAATCATGCGGATACTGAAAGATTTTGGAGATGGTGCACTCCTGTGGGCTATTTTGGCTGGCATTTGGATCGCAGGACTACTCTTCTGATGATGTGCATCCAGAACCTATTGTATTTGAGGCATAGGGATACTTCCCATGGCATGCAAACTGATGTCGACCCTGGTGACCAGAAAAGTCTCAAGCAGTGCTGCCAAGGCCTCTTGGAAGTGTTTAAACATCAATGGACAAAAGCCACCATACTCACAACCCACCTCCAGCCACCACAACGAAGGCCAGCTGCTGGTGGAAGGAAAAAAAGAACAGTGATATGGGACTTTGGGACTGCAAATTGGTGACAAATGCCAGTTTAAATTTTAAGGGTTTTCCACTTGTAAACCATTTTGTGTTCATTTATGAACTGACATCCCCACAGCTCCTCAAAAAAAGACCATTCATTTTAGGTGGAAACACTCCCTTTCATTCCCAAACACTGGACAAAAAAATCTGGGGGAGGCAAGACTACAAATAGTAAAAGCAGGAGGGGCGTTTCTTTTGTCTTGCACTTGGGAGGCCTGGGATTCTCAAGGAATTTATAATAGTGACAAAGGATTTTGGATAATGAAGTGGTTAAATGGTGCCTTAGTAAAATGATCATTAATATATAGCCCAATATGACAGGGAAATGGCTACACCAGGAACCCCATGGAGTAAAAGATATAGAAGTGTGGATTTTGGAACCACCTGTAATTAATTTGATTGGGGCATATGTGGTTCAAATCAATGTAAAAAAGGAAGCCCACATCCTGAAAAAGTTACTGTGGACCTCACATTAGCAAACATTTTGGCAATAGACCCCACTGTGGAGAGTTTGTCCAAACATTATATAAGGATTGGAGGAATTGGATAAATTTTCATGACGTTCCAAGGGCATGCAAGGACTGAAAGAAAAGGGATATTTTAGGAGTACTTTGTACTGGGGAAGGAGTTTTCAATAGTTAAATGAGGAGGTGATTGTGAATAAAATGAATGTACTAGAGCAACACCTAAAGGATTTGGCAACACCTCATAGGATATCCTTAGATCAGGGTCGCACACATTTTAGAGAAACAGGAGTAATCCTAAGAGGACCACCTCTACCTTTTGCAGGCTGTTGGTGCCCTCCAAAGTAATGTTTCCCTGGCGCTGACATGCATGCAAATGCAGAAGTGGATTACTGATGTGGTAAAGAATATGGTTGAAGGTGGTATGACTGGGATACTCCCATTAAAATCAGGAGCATTATTTATAAAAATTCCACCCAGATGGAAAGAAAGATTTGCAATTGTGACAGGAAATGATCAATTTTACTTATGATCAGGAATCTGGAGAAATGACAACATTTGTTTTACTAATTTCAGAAGCAGATATAAAATGGGATTTTCCTATTGTGGCCCTAGGCTTCAATATTAATCAAACACTGATGGAACCCAGGAAGTATGGGTCATAACAGAGGCCCAGCAATGGAAAACAGTAGAATTGGAAGCCTGTTTACAGGAATTTGGGATTGCGATCTGAATGTACCAAAAATGCTTTGCAGCCACAGGATGTATGTTTAGAAGTAGCAGAGGGAAAATGCCATTTTGCCATTAATTTATTTGCAAATGAATCTGTAGTTGTTTATGTGGGTAATAATTGTGTATGTCTTAGAAGTTGGTGCCCTATGCTCCTAATTAATTATGTGCACAATATTATCCATAATCCCTATGAAAATAAATGTTTTTGCCAAATTGCAGCTATTAAGGGATGTGATTTTCAATGTCAAGTGCCTGAATTGAAATACAGCCAATTAAGAGTAAAATACACTTTATATTCTAATGCAATGCCTGTACACATTGGAATGAATTTGATTGTTGTAAAAAATGTTGTTTGAGCATCGCTATTTACATATTGGTAGGCAGGACGTGTGCAAAATCATGGTTACCATACACCATGCTACTCATGGAATTAAACAAGTGATTGAGAGGATTAGCAGAGATTCAGAATACAAACAGTGCGAGACATTGGTGAAATGATCCCCGACAGTGACAGGGATTCTTAATTTGGCTTTACATCTGATTGTGGTGATTCTATTGTTTCAGGTTGTTTTGATTGTTGTACTTCTAGCACGGACATTCTGGATTCGAAGGAAAATCAATCGACTGCAAAGCCAGCAATTCTATAGGCCATGGGTACTCCTTGAAGATAAGTACATAAGGTCTGGTCTTTAACGAGGCAAAAATCAGGGGTGAAACCTGAGGGTGCCAGCAAAAAGATTATTTCTCGATCTCAGCTGAGAGCCTTGAGCCTAATGCTGGGCCTTCATGAGTAACTCATTGAACTTGTTATACATATGTAAAGGTTGCAATATTAAAGATATATGACCTTTAAGGAGGAGAGTGTTACCACAGAATTGAGGGGTGTGTTACCCCAGAATTTGATCAAGTGAATTGCAAACATATTGTGTGCATTCAGACACCATTCATTAATAAAATAGAATAGCACATGGTTAAGGGTTAATTTACACAAATGGGGACTTTGGAGGCAAGATCAAATATTAGCTGTAGGCTTGCAGTTTCTGCTAATAAGAATGGAAGGAAAGGAGAAAAGAGTCACCAAATTATGAGACTGAAAGAAAATAAGTCGATGGAGACCTTGCCTTTGGAAGGGTGCCTTTGGAACAGAAGCTTATTATGGTTAAGAATGTTAGGAATGTTTTACTGATAAATAGTTCACTGAAATTAGGAGAAGTGATGACCCAATGGGCATCACCATGAACTATGTGGTTTGTAAAAGCGGGATACAAAAAGATTAGATAATAGTGTACTTTGAAACTGTTCTCTGAAGCGATCCTGAGAGACTTTTCCACGATGGAGAGGAGCCTAGCCATCACTGATCTTCTGTTAATATTCGATGCCATCTCAGATTTTAGGTAATTATTTGGGATGTTCTAAATCCATTCCTTATATCTATATGTTTAATTCTAATAAATATTAATTTTAGATAAGATCACTTGTTTGTATCAATCTTTCATCAGCCAGAAGCCCTGTGTTCCCTTTGATTTATTCCTGATGCCACCTAGAATGAAAAAGTTGCGCTACCACTGCTTTGGGTTTTAAACCCCTGGGTAACAGTACTGCAGCTCCAGACTGTGCCCACAGATTGGGAAAGGAGAATAAATCCCCAATTCCTTCCCATTCCTGCTTAGTTCTATGCACAAAGCCAAAATACTCTGCCTTTATATAAAGAGGGGTGAATTACATGCTGCTTAATTTAAATTGGCAGTACAGTGCAACTGAGTGTTCCTATTATGGAGGAGACATAACCTGTAACTCAGCCAAAAAGGAAACACCCACTGTGACAAATGCTGTTAGGATAAACTGGTTTCAATTCACTACCGATTATAAACATGGTTCCATTGCCTGGGAGCTTATAATTTGGGATATGGCCAGTAACACACCAAAAAATGAATATTTTGGAAATAACTGCTAGATTTAAAACACTTTTTTAAAAATGCATGTAATTTTATATTTTATTGTTTTAAATTAAAATTATCTCACATTTTTCGTGTTCCTATGGTTTGGGTGCATGCAAAATTTGCATGTGCAAACTGCTCTCACATTGCACACACAGTTTAGGTAATCAGGTCCTTATCCTTCTCAATATGAATGCACAAATGCAAGTGTAAGTGTTGAAAATGGTTTTGACACATGCAGATGGATGCACGCACATTTCAGAGGCCTGAGGAAGATGGGGGCCTTTCAGTGTTGGTCCACATTCATTTAAAATCATACACTCAGCTCAGAGAGTTTCAAGCCAGAACAGTCTTACCCACATTTCTTGACCATCATTGCTTTTCTTCCATAAACCACAAAGTGGAAAAAAACTATTCAGCAAGCACTGCACCTTTGTATTTTAATCTGGAGAGTGAAAATAAATACTTTCCCGTATGAAAGAAGTTATGTTAGTGAGAGCTGACTTATACGTTGCCCACAAAAAACCCTCTTAATATCATGGCTGTATCACAGTTGTTACAGGAATGTAGCCATGTTGGTCCCAGTATATTAGAGAGACAAAGTGGGGGAGGTAATATCTTTTATTGGACCAGCTCTCTCACCAACAGAAGTGGGTCTAATTAAAAGACATTACTTCCTCCACCTTGCCTCTGTTATAGGAAAGGCTTTTCTGAGGCGGTGTCTACACTAGAAAGTTTTGTCGATGCAAGTTACAGTGATAATCCAAAAAGGACTGTATTTACAATGCTTGTGCCTGTCCACACAGCACTCATTGTTTTGCCGAAGAATGTCCGCAGTTGGTGCTCTAGCATTGACACTGAAAGAAATGCACTGTGGATGGCTATCCCCACTGTGCAACTTGCCATCTTGTGCTGCTAGGAGTTGTGGGAAGGCAAAGAGAATCGCAGTGCATCATGGATGCAGGTTCAACGTCCCATCATACAGTGATTTTCATCCCATCATCGCAACTGAGGAAGCCGCACAGCAGTTTGCCTTACAGCTGAAGCAGCAAGAGACAACTGCAGCCAGGAAAGCTGAGGAAACCAATCACAGACATACCTTAGAGCTGAAACAACTTTTACCACAGCCAAAGAAGCTGAGGAGAAAACCAGGGAAGCTGAGGAAAAAGCCCATCAGCGAATCATGGAGAACAAGGAGCAGGAGAGAAGACACTACCTGGAGATGAGGGACAAACATGGGAGGATCCCAGGTACCCCAACATCTCCCTCCATTCCCCAAGCCTCCAGCTTTGACAAGCTGTGTCCTGCTTACAAAGAGACAGATTGCACTGAAGAGTACTTAACTATTTTTGAAAAGCTCTGTGAAGCACACAAAATTCCTGAGGACCAGAAGGTTCCCACCCTCATTGCAAAATTGTCTGGTAAAGCTTTGTCTGTGTTTAATGAAATGCCAATTGAAAAAGCTTTAATGCATGCAGAGTTTAAGAGGGCTGTCTTGTAAAAGTTTCAGATTACTCCTGAAGTGTATAGAATGAAATTTAGAAATCCTCAGAGAGGTACAGGCATAAGTCACAGTGCACATGCTTATAAGTTGTGTGTTTTGTTAAAGAAATGGGTAACGGGAAAAGATGTTGGAATCCATGACCAATTCTTTGACCTCACAGCCCAAGAAAGTTTTTAAGCATGTGTACGGATGCTGTAAGGAATAGCCTGTGGGATAAAAATTTGAAATCTGTAATAGAAATGGCTGCAGTGGCAGATGCCTTTGAACAAGTACTGATGTCCATGGGCCTTAAGTCTCAGAAAGAGGGGCATAAACCCAATTTTAAAGGGTGATCCCTTTGAAGAAGGGGGGATGGGAGGGTAGGCAATCACCCCCCAAGAACCATTCTTCTCCCAGAAAACCCCACCCTAAAACACCTACGAAAGAGGAAAACCCAAGGTGTTATCGGTACAACTCCGCTAAGCATCTGAAAAATCAGTGCCCGGAGCTGAAGGGGGTTAACCCCTTCTCCCCCCACTGCTGCCTAAGTGATCCTGGCACCTGAAACCCCAGAGGCCCCCACCATTGATGTGACTGGCTTTGTGGGTGTTGGCCTTGAAGGGCGGGACAAGGAGTTTATCAAAGACATCAAGATAATCAGCAAAGCGGCTGTAGGGTGGAGGGACTCTGGTGCACAACTTCCTCTAGTCAGGCTGGGCTGAGTCCTGGCGAGCAACACGTTATCTGCACAGACAGCATTAATCGAAGTAGTGGGAGGTGGTAGGGTTTGGATACCCATGTCTAGGGTGCACGTAGAGTGTCAAGGCTTGGAAGGCAATCTAAGGGTGGGGGTGCTGGACCGAGATTCCCACCCAAAATGCTAATAGGGAATGACTTTCCACAGGTGGCTAAGGCTATAACAGTGTTGACCCACAGCGGCCAGGAATACCATGCTGAGATCCCTGGGGAGAGGGGACAAGACCCTGGGGAAACAGCAGCCGGGGAGGCCGGTGCATCTCCAGGTATGGATGGGGCTGAGGCAGGCTCCTGCCCACCAGAAGAGAGGGAAATGACCCGTCACTGAGGAAGCAGTCCCTAATGCTAGTTGCCAATGTTTCGCAGATGCCTTTCTGGAGAACATTAGGAAATGTGTCTCAGAGGGAATCCCAGGGAGGGAAAATGGAGAGAGATTCTTTGAAGAGGATGAAAGGTTGTATAGGGAAGCCTCTGTGGGAAAGAGCAAAAACCTCAGGCAACCCTATAAGCAGTTGGTTGTGCCTTTTCAGCACTAGGGAGTTAATGCTACTGGCACATGATTGCCCTTTTGCTGGACACTTGGGGGCTGTAGGAAGGTGCAGGGACCTTCCCCCGCAGCTGGACCCCAGGAAGGGCAGCTGCCGCCCCAAACACAGCCAAGCCCAGATTTAAACCCCCCGCCTGTCCGTCAAGGCCGGGAGCCGACCGGGACAGGCCCGAGCGACTGGCCAATCCCTTCCCCAGAGGGCGGGACTTCCCCCAGACAAAGGAAGATAAAAGGCAGGGCCCGTCGCTCAGTCCGGGGCAGACGGTCAGCAGGGTCAGACCTGCCTTCCTGCCAGCTGGAGGCCTGGCCTGAGCTCCGCCTGGCCAAATCCCAGCGCAGGCCCTTGCCAGATTGGCGGAGCTGGGAGCGCCCCTCCCGCCGTGGGACCGATGACTGGGTCGGACCACCAGACACCCGGGGATGGGGTGAGTCCTTGGACCCTCTAGGTTGGGAAACCCCCCCCGAGGCGGGTTGTGACCTTGAGGAGCTACCTGCAGCACCCCCAGCCGAAGCAGGGCCGGACCTGGAGGAGCTACCCGAAGCTGAGGCCCCCGCCAAATCCTGCGACCTAGAGGAGCTGCCCCTCGCTGAAGAGTTCCCAGACCTGCCGCCCGTGGACACAGAGGGCCTGCTGAACCTGCCCCGAGCAAGCTACCCGGTGACCACCGAGGAGGGAGGTACCTGGGACGGGAGGGGAGGAGGTGGCCCAGGGGCAGCCCCGGATAGGGCTGCGGTGGAAGGCCTGCTACCTCTGGCATGTTGCGGTCGGACCCCGCCAGAGCAGTAGCAGCGCCCCTGCCGCTACTAGGGCCCTGGGCCGGGATGCAGTGGAGTCAGGTGGGCCTGCGTCCCCCACCCCTTACCCCCCTTTTTTTGTCCTTGGTGAACCTACCAGAACCTCCTTTACCCTGATAATAGACTGTGTGCTCGCCCGCCCCACCAAGGGGCCGGGGCGATAGACTCTGGTACTAAAGCTAATTCCCCATTTGTTTTCTGGAAGGTACAGGGACCTTCCCCCGCGGCTGGGCCCCGGGAAGGGCAGCCGCGTCCGACGGGTGACACCTGCCGGTCTACACGGGCCAAAAGATCCTATGACCAGTTAAAGAAAAATTTATCCTGGCCAGGGATACAGAATGATGTAAGGAGCTATTGCAGGTTTTGTGAACTCTGCCAAAAAAGAAAAAAACCTGTAGGGCCCCAGAAAGTCCCCCTATCCCCCCTTGCCCATAATACAAGAGGCATTTGTGAGGGTAGCAATGGACATTAAGGGCCCTATGCCTCATCCCACATGCAGCAGGAATAGGTATATTTTAGTGGTGGTGGATTTTGCCATCAGATATCCCGAGGCAGTGGCTTTGTCTAATATTGAGGCAGAAACTGTGGCAAGAGCCTTACTCACTATTTTTACTATGGTTGGTTTCCCCAGACAGATTTTGTCTGACCGTGGGTCGAACTTCATGTCACAGCTATTCACCGAGCTGTGAAAATTATGTGGGGTAAAGCAATTGAAGACGACCCCATATCACCCAGAAACCAGTGGATTGGTAGAGAGGTTTAATGGGACCCTAAAATCCATGCAAGGGATGAATGCAAACAAGAGAAGATAAAACTGGTATGAATTATTGCCATTACCGCTGTTTGCATACAGGGAGGTGCCTCAAGAGTCAACAGCGGTTTCCCTGTTTGATCTTCTATATGAGAGGAAGGTGACGGAGGCCCTAGACCTCATCAAAGACTTCTGGGAGGGAGGCACTGAAATAAGGGAAAAGGCAGTGATTGAATATGTGCAGAAGTTTAGGAAGGAGTCAAAAGATATGATGGATATGATCCTGGCAAACTTTGAAGACAGGCCAAACAAAAGGCGTGGCATGACAAAATACTTGTAAACGCTCTTTTGTAATGTGGGACTTGGTGTTGAACCTGGTGAGAAAATGTAAAATATAAAATGCATGGGATGGACCTGATGAGATAACAGAGATGGTGTCTGAGGGCACATACTGCATTAAAAAACCTCAGAATGATGCATTCTCCAGCTGGTCCATGTAAATAGGCTTAAGACTTATCACAACAGGGAGGCCAGGGTAAGCCTGATCAGTTGTGCAGAAGGGGAAGCTGAGGCACCAGGCCTCATTGACCTGATGGCAGAATGCCAGAGTGACTCACCCATAGAGGATATTGATATCTGCAGTGATTTATCACCAGGTGAAAGGGCAGAAATGGTGCCAGTGCTGCAGGAACATAAATAAGTGTTTTCTAATAAGCCAGGGAAGATGCCTCAGCTGAGCCATAAAATTATCAGAAACGGGCCATAACCCCCTCCCAGCAGACCCTACTATGTCACTGGTAAGGTACAAGAGCAAATTAAGGCAGAGTTGCAAAATATGTTAGACCTGGGGTGATCAAAGAGTTTGACAGCTCGTGAGCATCACCTGTGGTCCTGGTCCCAAAAAAGGACAACGCTGTAAGGTTTTGTGTTAATTACAAAAAACTCAATGCTGTTACAGTGCCAGACATGTATCCTATGCCTAAGATCGATGACATGCTGGATACTTTAGGGACAGCCAAATATCTCAGCTCTTTGATTTGACTTGGGGATACTGGCAAATCCCCCTAGATGCAGATGCTCAAAAAATCACTTTCATTACTGATACAGGACTTCATGAATTCACGGTGTTACCCTTCGGTTTAATCAATGCAGGAGTGAGTTTTCAAAGATTAGTCAATTGGGTACTGAATAGTTTGCAAAGCTTTGCGAAGGCATATGTGGATGACATTGCTGTATTCAGCAATACTTGGGCTGACCACAAAGAACACTTGGGAATTATGCTGTCAAAGCTCAGGGAGGCAGGCTGGACCATAAACGCCTCTAAGTGTAAAATTGGAGCAGCCAAAGTACCCTACTTGGGTCACTGGGCGGGGGAGGTCAAATCTCCCTTGACCCTTTAAAGGTGGAAGCTATTCTGAAATGGCCTGCACCCCAAACTAAGAAGCAGGTTCAGTTTTTCATAGGTCTGGCTAATTATTACAGAAGGTTTGTGTGTGGATTCAGTGATATTGTGTCTCCAAGCACAGATTTGTGTAAAAAGAATAAGCCAAACAGAGTTAACTGGACCAAAATATGCCTGGGGACATTTGATAAGGTGAAAAAAATACTATCTGAAGGACTTATCCTAATTAGCCCTGACTTTAACAAGATGTTTGAACTGTGCACTGACACCTCAGATACTGGACTGGGCGCTGTGTTAATGCAGATAGGGAAACATGGCAAGAAACACCTAATTGCTTTCTTAAGCAAGAAACTGACTCCAACTGAACAGAACCATTCGGTCATAGAAAAGAAACGTTACATCATAGTGTGGACAGTTAAGCAATTAAGGCCCAACCTGTTCAGCAAAAAGTTCAGAACCTTAACTGACCATTCCCCATTAATCTGGCTAAGTAAAACCAAAGGCTCCAACTCTAAACTCCTGCATTAAAGCATCATAATTCAGGAATTTGACAAGGAAATCGTTCACATTAAAGAGAGAGAAAATGTTGTAGCAGATGCCCTATCCAGGAGGAAGGACCCCAACTCACTGCCTTCAGATTAGCCACTGGCTAAACCTCCAGCTTTGTAAGGGGTGTGTGTGACACCCTGTATCCCCCCATGATCACCCTTATAGTGTAATTGCATATTGTTTAATGCAACGTATGTCATGTAAGTTGGTTTTGGAATACTTATGACGTATTGAACATTATTGTTATAGTCATATGTATGTTGCAATGTCAGTGTACGGTTAAGATACTGTACGGTTAAGACATATT
The DNA here is from genome assembly GCA_007922155.1 of Mesoclemmys tuberculata. Taxonomy (NCBI): domain Eukaryota; kingdom Metazoa; phylum Chordata; order Testudines; family Chelidae; genus Mesoclemmys; species Mesoclemmys tuberculata. The sequence goes on along the minus strand of ML675611.1, from coordinate 8,563,857 downwards.
CCTGAAGGTGTCCTCATGGCCTGAAACATATCCAGGCAAAACTCTGCAGAGCAGAGAGGCAATTCTCACTTCATTAAGGCATGCATAAAACAAACCCAGCTCAGCATTCCAGGAACAAAGGACTGGCCTAGGTATCCACAAAGGATCAAAGAGCCTCTCAAGTGACCTCCCTTCCCTTGGCCAGTTTGGAATTACAATAAGGTGATGCTCACTGACTCAGGGCATGGATGAAGCCATACATGGACACTGTTTGTCACCTGACCCTGAAGGAAGAAGGTACATTTTAAGAAAGGAAGACATTTTGTCATTCTCTTTCTTCCACCTACAAACACCACCAAGCATCTGAAGTGCAGACCAAAGGGGGGAGCTTAACTGAAAGGAAGTCAGCCAGCCTGTGGTGAGAATCATCTGAATTTGTAAGGTTGCTGAAAGTGTTAAGCTTAGTTTAGAATACATTTGGCTTTTGTTTCTTTTGACTAAATCTGTCTTGCTTTCCTCTGACTTATAATCACTTAAAATCCTTCTGTAGTTTAATAAACTTGTTTATTTTACCTAAAGTAGTGCCTTTGGCTTAAGGTGTGTAGGAAAAGCCATTTGAAGTAACAAGGCTGGTGCATATCAATTTCTTTGTTAAACTGACGAACATAGGAGCTTGCAGCGGGCAGCACTGAACATTGTAAGACAGAAGTTCCTAGGGTTGTATCTGGGACTGGAGATAGTGACTGAGGTCATTCTGTTGGATAATCTAAAGAGTGGCTGGCCAGAAGCACTTACTCACTCAGTTGGGTGCCAACTTGCTTGCTGGAGGCTGGGCATAAACTGCCCAGGAGTGAGAGTTCTCACACAAAAGCAGAGTAAGAGGACTCGAGGAGTGGGGGATTGTGGTGACACGGCAATTCACCAGTCCAGATTGCACTAGGGGAATGTCACAGTAGGACAGTTCCTGGAGGGTATTTAACTCGACATAACCAAGTTGCAGGGTCTACACTGACTCTTTGTCACTAAAAGTTTGGCACAAAATGCTCTATGCCTCTCATAAAGGTGGTTTTATTTTGTCACAAAATCAGGGCAATTGGGTTGCTGGAGGGAATTGCAGTATGTACACCACCACTGTTTTGGTGCAAAAAGCTGACTTTGGTCGACAAAAGGCTGTAGTGTAGACCAAGCTTGACAGTAACAGCTTTATTCCCGTATCCGAAGATCTGAGGTATGTATTTGCTGTTTGTTTGCACTCAGTGCTGTTTGTTTAATGGCACATTACCGCATGCTGAACCTGCATTCTTTGAAAATGAAGCCCCGCTCAGTGCTTGCTCTGAGGAAAGACAGCTGCCTGCCTCCAAGTTACTGCAAAAGGAGGTTAGGAAGAATACAGTTGAATGGCTACATTTCAGTGAATTAATTAAGGTGCCTTAATTGTGTGACCTAATTAATACAGTATGGGCATTTCTATTCCTGGAACTTTGCTGTGAGTGCAGACTGAGAGGTGAGGTTGAAATGCTTGCTGTTAGCATTATCCCAGGCGTGTCCTGTGTCTTGATTCTCTAGCCAGCACAAGCCTAGGAAATCTGTGTTCCTTTCTAGAGTTTCCTCATAGAGGTGTGTCAGTGCCCTCCACCCAAATACCTACAGCATGGGCCCAAATCCTGGCCCTGCTCCCTCCTTGCTGTTATATACCGCAGCCGGTGGAGTGCTGCATGTATACTCAATGGGAAACCCCACTTTTGGGGGCAGCTGTGTAGCCCCACCTAGGCCCCCAGCCCTGGGGAGGAGTCTGACTGCCCCCATGCAGGTGACATTTGGAAGAAGAGGAAGACACACTCCCATGATCCCTAACCATCCCAAAAACCTAAGAAGAAGGGGGAAAGAGGATATTCCCAGTGGCATTTCCACAACCCCTGAATGGACAACAGAGACAGGATTGCATGGATGGCTCATTTACATGCACTCCCTGCCTCCCAATGCAGTTTTCTACACCTGTCCCACAGAACCACTGGCATGCTCCCTTCAGCTGAAGGTCTGATCTGTCTTGCGTTCAGATGGAGAATTGGGACAGGAGGGAGTAAGGGATTCATGTGGCCAGAATTTTGCCCTATACCAGAGTAAATGTAAAACACAGGGGCCAATGCCGTCCTCCATCCTTCTGAGTAGAGAAGAGCATATATTAAGTCTAAATCTTACAAGGAGTCACAACAGGAAAAAGGACGTAAGAGGATGAGTGAATTTGCTTTTGAGAGTGGTTTTATTTAGCATTTTATTTTTGGGTGGGTTTTTTTTAACTGAACAAAATGTTACTAAATAATATAAAGCATCACACACAAAAATCAGCCACAGTATAATTCCCATCCTCCGTGAGGTATGTGAATCTGAGGCAAACCCCTCCATAATGTGGATGCGAACAGGTTTTTTTTACAGTGGAACTACGATGGCAGTAAAGCCTGGGCTGGGGCACAGCGATGAAATATGTGCAACAGGCTCAATCGATATTATAAATAAAAGAGCAATTCCAGTTTGAAATTGCAAAGCACACAGGCACCTGCACCAGGGAAAGAACAAAGCTGGAGAGGGAGGGAAGTGCCAAGGGGAGAAAAATAAAAGATATACACTCGGTAAGAAGAAAAATGAGCCCAAGTCAGTGCAATGTACTGGGGTCATTTTGTCATTAGCCAGTGACACATGAGTGCCTGCCACAGGTCCCTTGGGACAGTCTCCATCTTGGTCTCTGTTTTCATCATGAGGATCATTTTCTCCCCCTTTGAATCTCTCTGAGGTAGACTGGTTGAGCCCTAGGCTTTGCTACAAGCCACACACTTCAACACAGGACAAGTAGAAACTCACCATAATCCCCTCACATACTCCACTTTAGAAAACGGCTATCCTGACCCAATATTTCATTGCTATATGTGTGTGTCTCATAATGCTGCATAAATAGACAATTACCTTAGGTCAAGTTCTGCTCTCAGCTAAATCTCCAGGTTTCAGAGAGTTTATTCCAGATTTACACTAGTGTAAATGACAGCAGAATCCAATCATTGTGTTTTAATGACAGAACATCAATCACAACCGAAAACATCAATTCACAGTACTGTGTCAAGATGTTACTCTTGGCAGTTCTCTGCCACTCTGTTCAATGACAATGTTGTGCTGTTGGGCTGAATAATACCGGGATAGGAATTCACTAAACAGGATTATCTGCACTTTCAATAGAAGAATTCTGCTTTTTGTTTTCCATCTTTAAGCCTCTAGGGAAATCCTAAACCCTTTCTTAAATTTTCTTACCAGAGATAATGGCCACAACTTCCTAGATACTAAAGCAGGAAGGGACTACTGTGATCATCTAATTTAGTCTGACCTCCTGCGTAATCCAGGTTTTAGAGCTTCCCCAAAATAACTTCACTAGTCTAGATTTCTTTTTTCTGAAAGTCAAAATGTAACTATCTTTAAAATAAATCAAGGGAAATAAAGCATTTCCTACCTTATCTTTTAGCTTTTCCATCCAGCTTCTCACTAAAAAAAAAGCAAGAGAAAAATATGAGTTGAAGTCATGATACTTATGTTATATTAATTAAAAACAAATTAATAACAATGCTGTTTATAGATAGACAAATAAACTTGACAGATTGATAATACTTTCATTAGGTTTCATATTTTCTCAGTTATTAAGTAGACAGAATGCAGCAAATCAGCCAGAAAAGAAACTTTTAAAAAATTCATCTTGATGGGAGATGAATAGGCATCATTCTGCATGTTCCGGGCCCCACGGGACTCAAAAGGGAAATAGAAAAGAAGATAAAGATTAATGTTCCTTGTTTGGTTCCTTCTCATACCATCAGTTCCCAGCATGTGTACAGAGTTTAAAATGGGAAAAATCTGGTGATGAGTAGTCGATTGTAGATTCTCCAGGCAATGTGGTGTCTGCTTCTATTGAACTCTCCCAGTCAGAAGGATTCTTTTCTCTGTAAAAGGGTAAGTTTATCTTGGAGACTGAAAACGCTCCTTTCCCCATTGGGTTCATGGATAACTCTTATGCATGGGGATACATTTTGGCTTGTCCAGAGTGGGTGCACTAGGATGGGAGAGCATTTCAAGATTCTTCTTACCCCCTATGTGTGATCAAGGCAGGATACTGACTTCGGACCTCCTGAGCACTGCAGTGGGAATGAAGACAGGTCCATGTCCCCCCTGCCCACCTGCTGGTCTCTGGGGCTGGAAAGGACATGCGCTGCACCTTTCACCAGCTGATTTCAGGAGTACTAGTCGGCACTCTCCTTCAAGCAGCCCCTGAGGCAGTTTGCCTTCATCTGCCCTGTGAGGCAGAATGCATTGGAGGAATCTGCTCGGTCCTTACACACCTCCAAAGGAGAAAGGGCACAACTTGTCCCTTACATTGAAAAGTCTGCAGGGCAGGAAATCTTTCTGACTTTGTAACATTCTGTAGAGCGTCGTGTATGTTTGCAGCACTACACAAGTTGTTATTAGTATTAACAGGAATAATAATAAATAATGAAGAGTCATTCCAAAATAGAGGCATGTCAGAGTCACGGTTCTGGCCGCCCATGGCAAGCAAGAGTGGCCCTACCTTTTGACAATTCAGGGGAATCTATGTTTGAAAAGCATACACTGAAAACAGTCTGTCTCCAAAAGGTCTGTTGTTCCTGGTTTCTACTAATTTTATCCTGCCTTTAAAATGTTCATATCAGCTAGTCTCTATGTCAGGTCCCTGTTACAAAGAAAAGAAATCCTCCTCTATAAAGGAGGATTAGAAACTCATCGATACTGCACAATTGCTACAGAAGGAATGTGTGTGATGCACCATGAGCGCTCATCACCAGTCCTCTGGCTACTGCACTGCTCCTGTGACTGACTTATATTCAAGATACCATAGAGAAGTTTCTTCAGATTTCTCCTGGACAGAAACTGTGCTCCCAGCATGTTAACTGCCAACAAATGGAGGTTGCCATGCCCTCTCGTGACAAAATACCTAGAAAGCAGATTTGGTACCACTACAGGTGAGGTGAGCTAGATACTCTCCTTCAGCTGAAGTAGCAGAGCTATTGATTTCAGAATCTAGTGCCTCCACTTCAAATCGTGGCCCCAGGAAGGTTGGATTCCCCAAAGACCCACCCCTCAGACTAAAAAGACTTATGCCTGAAGCTGTTTTCTGAGCCAGCTGCTCATATTTGCAAATGCACATCTGTACAGACACAAAAACTGCTCCTACACATGATTACAGGAAGGTCACATAGGGATCTGTGGGACTATCTGGCCCCATAGGGAAAGCAGTCTCCTTCTCTTTCCCCCAGTGTCCCATGGTTGTTCCCACTAGTTCAGTTCTACTGATCACAGCAACGGTGGGGACACTAGTGGAGACCAGCTGATGGTGCATTCAGCACCATACTATCTCTACCGCTGCTCAGAGAGAGAGCCTAGAAGACAAGGTGGTTAAAACACCTAGAACCACTGGTGAACGACCTACACTAGACAGGTTGCTGTTGCTACCACAGAAGGGGCTGAACTAGCCGCCTTTATAAAAGTGAGGCTGTATGCTAGTAAGAGGACCCAAAAGACTTTGCAGACTTACTAGTGTGAGGCTAAGGGACATGCAAAGAGCTCTCCATGGTCAGAACTGGTCTGTTCCTATACAATCTGTCCCCTTGTAGGTTCATTGCTATTGCTGGAGTTGTGACTTTTGTTACACTCTTTCCTATTGGATGCAGTACATGTCCAACTTGGAGCAATACACTGGTCTGGGGCTTCCCTAGGTCAGTCAGAGGACTTAACTGGAACTGGGAGTGTCCACCTAAGGGTTTTCTTGTTTAGTTATAAATGGATTGTAGGTATGCCCTATCACCACCTTTGAGTTTGGTTCCTAGAGGTAAGATAACTCATGCCACTCCATACCAAAGAATTAAACACTGCTTAGTGCCATTCACTACAGAGTTAAATATCAAGCTCATCTCAAAGAACTGAAAATAATTAGCAGTGGAAGCACCATTTATTAATTCTACTGGCAATATTAGATTCATCCACAGGGGATGGAAGACAAAATGCTAGCCTTTGGGACATCGGTCATCATTTTAAATGAATGTCTCTCTCATAGGCAAGAGATGATGGACTAGTGAAAAACAGTTCTTTTATCAAGCTACGTGATCATGTTTTAAAACATCATTCAAGGATCCACTTTTTCACTGTGGAAGAGATTAGATATGTTCATAATATTGGATGCATGGGTGTTCTTTCAGGTAATACTTTCCCCAAAGCTATCTTAGATCCCAAATGTAATCTGTGACATTTCCTTTATGGAAAGATATCTGATTTATAAAGGATACCTCACTACAGAGCCTCATTTCAAAGACTTCACTTGCAGTATTAGAGTCTGCCTGCTGGCATATTAAAAAAAAAGAGCCACTAAAGCACTTTTACAGGACAGTCTAATGAGGCTTAGGCCGTCAGAACGTTATGGGTTATAAGCCTTGCGTGAAGAAAGAAAACAGAAGTAAGAAAACAGAGGTTAACAATGGGCACAGCAGATAAAGAAATATTAAGAAAAGAAATGTGTGATAACTGCAACTGCAGCTTTGTTTACTAACATATTTACTAGCATCTGATTTCATGCTTTGTCCATTATTAACTTCTGTTTTCTTTCATTGTTCATGCAAGTCCTACATGGGTGGGTGAGAAGAATATAGCAATGGGGGTAGGCGTGAATGGCCTTTAAATCTGTCAGATAAAAATAGGCATAGACAAACTGGGTGGGAAGAAATAAGACCCAGCTCAAACCCGGTCATGATTATTAAACTAAAATGAGGCATTTTTAAAGGTTTAGATCAATTTGGATAGTGATCCTTTAAGAGTCCAGAGTATCTTATGTTAACATAGCACCTTTCATACCAAACCAAATATGCACAGTGTACAAAGTCACATACACACACTTTGATCTGCAGCCCTGGAAGAAATGTGGCAATCATTCATTAACCAGTACATACTCACACTGTTGTTTAGATCAGGAAGAGGCATATACTGTGAAATTTTACACACACGCACACACACGTGCGCGCGCGCGCGCCTTCCTCCCCAGCCTCTTTCGGGGTTTTAAAAACAGCATTTAAGAAGCGCTTGCTTGGAATTTGATTCCCTTTTGAATATTAAGTTAATCAAGGGAAATATGGAGAGAAAAAACGGCTGTATACTCCCTTCATTGTGCTACTACATGTAAAACTAAAGTGTAACTTTCACTTGCACTTCAAGGAGAAGTGCTACTCTATTGCCTCATTATATTTCGCTGAGCAGAAAATGAAAGATAAATTAGGTGCTACCTGACAGACACCATGACATGGGAAAATTCTATTTAAAAACAAAAATGCTGAAAAAAATTGGCAAATCTACAAGTGAATTCTGCTAAAAGAGTTCATAAAGTAATAAAAGAAGCAGCTTCTTAATTACCTAAGCTATTACTTTTCCATTCCAGTTTCCTATGCTAGATGCAGTAAGTGTCTGATGAACTCTCAGACTTGTATTGGAATAGCTTTAGGATCAAAGTAAAATGTAATGCACGTTTTGAAGGTTTAGCTGAAAGTGGTAGACATATACATACGTATAGCTTGTTATAGCTTTAATTATGCTAAATTTGTCTTAATACAAGTTAAGCACAAAACTCATTTGTTGTCATCTTTTTTCACAATTACATTGCAGTAGGAATCTCATGAATAGAATGACTTACTTCCTTGTAAAAGAACAACTGAGCATCTGTAAAGCAGCAATTAATGTATGAGTATTTGTAGCAATTCTTATACAGAAGGCTGGTGTTTCCACTGGGGTGAGGATCATATAATATTATGCTCCCTGCTTACTTACTTCATTCTCACACTCTCAAAACATGTCTGCTAAAACACACATACCTTGAGACACAGACCACTAATTGCCTTCTGCACTGACCAGCTGTTACTAAAACAGGCTGCAGTTCAGAAACGTGCTTACATACATGCTCAACTACCTTGCTGAATCAGGACCAAAGTTACAACAAAAAGTTTGCCTTTTAATGTCACAAGACATGGTAAACTCTTCGTCATCTGGGGCCTTTAACCAAGACTGGATGTCCTTCTAAAAGACACACGACAGCTCAGCATGTGTACTGGAGAAGAGGGGTCCCACTCAAAAGAATAACCAATCCAGTCCAGAAACTAGGCCCAGCAAACTCATCTCTGCAGCCTAATCATTCTGGGTGTGCAAGCTTGGTACTGTCCACTCCTCAATGGGTGACCACGGAACTGCTGGGTCACCAGATGTCCTAGGGTGGTAGATGCTTTGGGTTTTGGTGCACATGCTCCTGAATGAGTCCATGCTGTGGGTAACATAAAGCAGGAAGGAGCACCATACAGTTCACACCCTCTGGGAGGAGAGAGTGCAGAATAGCCATAAACCAGGCCCAGAGGAATCTGCAGGTGACACAGAGCCACCATAGCAGTCCCGATGCCTCCTTCTGGCTCCCAGCCCAGGGTCATGGTCAGGTATTGCTACACCCCTGCAATCTCCAACTGTTGGAGCAATCTCCTGGGGTTGTAGGCAGCCAACTTAATGCAGAGCAACCTGACGTCTGCTCGTCATGACAACCAGGGTATGTCTACACTGCAGTAAAACACCTATGGCTGGCCCATGGCAGCTGATTTGGGCTGGCAGGGCTATGAAACTGCAGTGTAGACATTTGGACTCAGCTAGGAGCTCGTGCTCTGGGGCCTTCCACCCTTATGGGGTCTGGCACATGATGCCCTCACCACTGATGGCATGTCCTGCTGGCCATCCCAGAGATTAGCTCTGGCAGGCACTGCACCCTTCCCATCGTTTAACCTTGCGGCTGCTCTCACTCCCGGAGCTGCAGCTTCCTGTGCGTGGCTTGACCCTCCAGTCAGGTCACTAAGGTCCTCCCCTTCCAGGAAATCAAAGTCCTTCTGGACTAGCTGGCATCTCCAATGCCCTGCGCCACTTCTCAGTGGCTGGTAGGGGAACCCAGGCGCACCCTCCACACTGGCAGCCAAGATCCATACAATCTCACCCCTTGGTGTGTTTCCTCCTACCTTTCTGGCTTCCCCTTCTTGCTGGGTTTGCCAGCCCAACCTCACTTCTCCCAGGGAGTGACTGTGGACTACTTCTTTCCAGACGCTTGCTACTTCATACAGGCCCTTCCTTTTCTGCCCACCTGTGCCCATTTCCAATTAGCGGCCTGCTCCCTGTCTCCTTCAGGTGAAGCCTGGTCCATTATTTGGCCTGCCTAGTCATTTTAACCTCTCCAGGTCTGGTGTGGGTGAGCATCCCATCTCAGGGTCCCACAGCTTGGACTCCAGTCTGAGCCCAAATGTCTACGCTGCAATTCAACAGTCACGCAAGCCTGAGTCACCTGACATGGGCCATTAATTGCAATGTAGACATACCCAAAGAGAGCAGCCCCATACCCCCATGGTTGAGGAAAAACAAAGAAGGCTTAAAACCATCTCTGCCCCCCCTCCTCCAAGCTATTCTCAATGCACAAAGGTCAAGCCCCAATACTCAGCCCATGTATTCCCAAGAATAACTGCTTTGGGTCACTGTTTTCATTCTTTTTTAAATTTTATTTATTCATTTTTGTAATTTGAAGGTTACTAATAAACCAGGGCTCGACAAACCCCGGGCCACAGGTCGCCATGGCGCCTAGAAATTTAAGTCTGGCGCCAAGTTTTTTCCAGGGGGAGCGGCCACCACGCTCCGGCCAGGGTGCCCCGGTGCTGGGCCCACGTTGTGGGAGAGGGGCGGGGGGAAAGGGCGGGGCCGGGAGGGGAGAGCAGCTGCTGCGCTCCAGCCAGGGCGCCCCGCCACTGAGCCCACGTTGCCTGGTTCCTTTACTTTTTGGGTTGGCGCCTAGCTCTGAAGCAAATTTGTCGGGCCTTGTAATAAACAGTGGCGTAGCTACGGGTGGGCCTTTGAAAGCAGGCCCACTCAATCAGATTTTAAGCAATTACCCTGCGTTCTTATCAGCGCATTTCGCTTGTGACAGAAGGCTTGTGCCCACCCATGTCAACCACAGGCCTTGCCAAATAATCAGTTCTGGCTACGCCTCTGCTAATACATGATAAAGTGGTCCAGCAATAGGCTTCTTCAGTCCCAGGCAGGTTAGCCGACTTCAGATTCTGGAGACCATAAAGTCCATCTGCCTGCACAGTTTTTTGACTGAATAGCATGTGACCATGCGGCGATGCCATAGGACAGTTTATTTACTATTACATTAATAACATTTACATTTTCCTTGTCCCTTCACTGACCAGGACTTTCACAGTCATTTCCTGTCTTGTTACCTTCTGGATTATAGTGAATTACAAAATATTGATTTTATCCTGATCCAATACACAAAACTAATTTTAGCACTTAAGGAAAAAATTACAGAAATGTTATGTGACTAAAAAAGAACTTCCTGTCCAATTATTTTGAATATACAAATATGGAAAGTAAGACTAATAACTGGATAAACTGTTTTCACAGCAGGTGCGGTTTGTTTAGCTACTGTTGATTACATATGCAAATATAGCCTCTATTATACATAATTATTTATAAAACTAATATTAGTATTCTGTCCTTATCTTGAAAGATAAGAGGAACATTGAACATTGAAGAGGAACATTGAAGATAACATCTTCACATGAAAATGAAATGCACCTTGAGAACATTAGTGACTGCCAATTAGATCTGTTAGAGATGAGCAAATAATTTCTGACAATTTATTAAACTAATTTTGTCTCTTGTTCCTGCTCACAAAATGTCTGAACAGACTGCAGCATTCTTGATGGACTGAATTTATTTACAAATTTCTGGAATGAATAATTGTTTGTCTTTAGATTGCTCAAACTGTGAATACTAGAAATAAATATGCAAGTGAGGGATTCTCAGAAGCTCACAGTGTTGGCCTAACTCAATGGGGACTCAGAACCCTTGACCTTTAGTGGGAGTAAAGTTAGTCCAGAATTGAGATCTTTTGAAAATCCCAGGCATAATCTATGATTTTCACAGTAATGTATATAATTATGTATTTTATGCAACTGTCATTTAAATAACACATAATTTATGTGTAACTAAGGTAACTACCCAACAGAGCATGGATTTTGAACCACATGTATGATTCCAACATTCACAGTAAGAGCAGTGTGGGTTAGTAATATATGGTAAACCATCCAATCAGGGAGCAGAACTGTGTGTAACTTATGTCTGATCAACACAGTGAGAATATCAAAATTGGTTTTTCACACATATATATTCATTTGAGTTAATCATTCATGTTCCACCAGTATTCGTGCTTGTAAAATCAGGGGATTGGAAAATATGCAGAAACAGTGAAATTTCCCCATATTCAGAGGGCCTGTACAAAGCCTAGGCATCACTAAAATTCCACTTACAAGGCCTATTTTGAGAGTATAAATGGGACATAAGTGTCACGTTTGCCTTGTGCTGGCCTGCTGCATGAGTGAACTTGACCCAATGAGCATGTGAAGTGTCCTGAACAGCACTGAATCATAATTTGTTTGCACTTGCTTTTTGTCCACTGCTCACAAGGTACACACAGATGGTCCAGTGGTTAGGGTACTAGCCTAGGACTTGGGATACCTGGGATGGATCCCCTATTCCATCACAGCCTTCCTGTGTGACCTTGGTCAAGTCACTTAGTCTCTATGTGCCTCGGTTTCCCATCTGTGCAATGGGGATAATAGCACTTCCCTATTTCACAGAGATGCTGTGAAGATAAAGACATTAAAAATTGTGATGTGCTCAGACAGTATGGAGATGGGGGCCAAATAAATACTACACGTTGAAAGGCTTCTTCTGTTGATTCTAATAAAAATGTAGACGTTATGAGAAAGATACAAGAACCTTGGATAAATCCACTGAAACAGATTTAGCTCTGATAAAGACTTCATTCATCTAAAATCAAGGATATTTTGATTGTCTTTGTTTATAAACAGGAGAGATTAGATAGGATTTACAAGAGAGAAGAGAAAAAGGGCTGTGAAAGCTACTTCTGAGTTTGTTTTTGAAAAGACTCTCTGGCAAGGAACATCCCACATGAATTCACTGGAAGATTCCAAGACTGAAGGCTCCATACAAAAAATAAATAAATACAATGTTTGAACTACTGACCACATTTGCAGTCTAAACTACAGCTCCGTCACCTTTCTTCCAAATCCAGAGTATCTACAACATTCATTAGTGCTAATGATTCAGGAATACTAACATGATCCTGCTTAATCAATCAGGGCCAACTTTAAATTCTGTTGCTTGTCCAAAGAGATGCAATTAATTCTACACCAGGGAACTGAGGCAATACTGTCCATTCTTCCTTTCTAGAGTTGCTGTATTAAAGATAACGAAGGACCGTATTTAGAAGTGACACGTTCGCTCCCTTTACACTCATGGTCCCCAAACTTTCTATTTTGTGCCCTCCTCCCCCCCCAGCCATGGTTGGGAGCCAGGGCCAGGAGTGGGGTCACGGTCCAGAGTCCAAGGCCAGGCTTACAGCGGAAGGTGGACCTGCGGCCAGGAATGGCGCCGCAGCTGGGCCATGGTCGGGGCTTGAGGCTGGGGATGGAACTGGGGCCACAGCTGGGAGCAAAGCCGCAGTCAGGCCAGCAGCCAGGGGTAGATGCAGCGCTGCACTCGGGCCAGCACCAGGGCAAGGGCCAGGGCCACAGATAGGAGCAAGGCTGGAAGCAGAGACTTACAAGAGAGAAGAGCAGGGGCAGAAGCGGAGCTGCGACCAGGGCAGGGTTGGATGGCGCTCCCTCCCCATTCCCCCCTTGGACACTGACCCAGGCCCCGCCACATCCCCCAAACATTCCTCCCCACCCCGCCCCACAGTTTGGGGATCTCTGCCTTCCACCCTCCCTTGGACATAATTACACTGGCTCTACTCCTGTGTCTAAGCAGGTGTAACTTGCAAACCAAGGAGCCAGAAGATCTAAATTAAAGGTCAAAGATTAAAGTTCAATCAATAATTGATTCAGGCTCTTACTTTCAGCTCTGTGCTGTGAAGCGTCAGTTAGAAATCAGTGGATTAGGTGTCAGTATGGCTTTTAGAGTGCCTATTCTAATGGCCTCATCCAAAGCCTACTGAAGTTAACGGAAGTGTTTTCTATTGACCGAAAGAGATTGTGTGTGGATCAGGGTCCAAGTTACCATACAGAGATTTAACTGACATGGATGCTTTTGTATTGTTTTGTTCTTCTCACAGGTCCTGATTTTCCAGCTCCGCCCCAGTGACTTCTGTGGAACTGCTCCTGGTTCACAGTGGGGTAAGTGAAAGGAGCAGCGGGTTCACAGTGGCTATATTTAGCTGAAAAATTCTTGCAACCATTTCACTCCCCCAACAATACCAAATAATGAACACACCAAATACCTCCCTCTCCAGAGGAATCATGTCTAAGGGCCTGTTAAGCGCTCTTGGGTGAAAGCAGAGAGTCCTGGAGAGCGCTCGGCTGAAGGACCTGGAGAGTAGTGCTTTTGAGACACCTTATTAAAAATAACTTACACAGGAAGGGGAGATGGGTGGGAAAAGGAGAAGAATATTTAGGTGAGCCTCAGGCTTGGGAAAAAAGCACTGAACATTTCTTACATAAAGTGACAACTTATTGGGGGGACAATCAATGACTGGAAATGGGCTGGGGTCACCCTGCATGTAGTAACCAAGGTGCTGGAAGCCAGTGTGTGGTTGGTGTCTGCTGACATGCTGCTGGGGTCAGAGTTGTTGAACCAGTACTGTGGCTTTACAGACACTTGGAGTGGGACCTGCGTGCTTTTTCTGAAGAGACCAGGTTGGGAGCTACAGCAGCAAAGCACCGTGAGAGGTAGCCAAAGTTGCAGGTCAAGAGGTGACACAGCCCCTCACCGGTCTGGTTTGCACCCCAGAATGTGTGTGCGTGTGTGCGCGCGTACTCGTGTGCATCTCTCTCTCTCACACATACCCACACACACAACCACACCCACAGAGAAGAAGAATTAGTCATTCTGGCTTAAAACAGATGGAGCTCTAAATTTTTATTACTACTACTACCACTGCTAGAATCATGGGACAAATTCACCTCTGTTGTAACTTCAACTTCAAGCAGAGTTACACCAGGGATGGATGTAGCCCAGAAAGTCTAAACTGCTGCCAGGGAATCCCAGTGTGACTGTCAGTCTGCTTGCCCTTTGCAGCCAGAGAGCGATGAATGGGGAGGGAAATGCTCCCATACTGAGGGCATTTGGGCCTGGGTAGAAACTCAGGCCAGTTTTTATTTTTCCCAAACCCACGGGCCAAATCAAGCAGGTTGGATATATTTTTTTTTAAACATTTTCATTTTTTGATCGTCGTTCGGGCCCCACCTCTAGTTATAAATGCCAGCGAGACAACCCAACTCTCACTGCCTTAGCAGCTGTCTCCTTCCCTTCCTCTCTAAAATGAGTTTAATTTTCCAGATATAAACAAAACACTGTAAACCAGCACAGTCCTTCTGACCCTTTCGGCAGCCTCCTGCATTCAGATTTTCATTTTAATGATCCTCATTTTGCGAGATGCGGAGTGTCCTCTATTCCATTCACTCAGCAAACCCATGGTCTGCTTTATGTCCTCTTACTTTGTAAGTAACTGCATGATATGAGATACAGGCTTCCTGAAATCTAGCAAAAGCTATGTCCTCTCTTTTACTGCCATCTCTCAGCAACATACTCAGACCTCAGCAAGTTCTTGGAGCAAGATTCTTAGCTGGTGTCAATCCGCATGACTCCATTAATGCTGATGGAGCTGAGAATGTGGCCCTTAGTCTCTAGGGCCCAGGTTCTCAAGAGTGTTTAGGTGCCTAAATCCCTGAAATCAGTGGGAGTTAGGCTCCTAAATACCCTGGGGAATCTGGGCCCAGTTCTCTGAATGGGTAGCAGTGCACACAAGCTCTGGAAAATGGGCTCTTCACATGAGCCAACTCCTATCACCAATTATGGAGAACGACAGTTTGAAAAATCTTATCCACCTTTGTTCTGCTGGAAAAGATGATGACTGCAATATATTGCCTTGAGGGTAGGGTTGAAAGTGGGATAAAGAAAGGCTCAGACAGGGGCCTGAAGGACCCTCCCAAGGAAAATAAAATAAGCTAAGCACATTCATTAACTGTAACTTCCTCCCCTGAATCCTCATATGTGGCCCTTACTCACGTCTCTCACCACTGTTCCCAATACTTCCCACTTCCAAATGAACTCAGATTCACTGGTCTAGTTTCTTGAACCTTCCTTCGTGTTATCGCAATTCTGAGCTGCAGTACATTGGCTACAACCCAGACCGCTGGTATTAACTCCATCCATAGTGAGCTGTCAAATCTTTTTGCCAACGGCTTTTTCCTGCTTCCCTCACTGCTCCCTTCAGAATTCTGGCAAGCAATTCCTTCAGGCTTCCTGCTTTGTCAACTTTTAAGAATTGTAATAACCCTAATTGCCTAATTATCCACTCCAGCACAATGATAAAAAGATTTCTAATACTTCTGTTCACTTTCCCTTCCTCTTTTCCCCCTCCCCAACTAAGAAAACATTCCCCATCCTATGACATTACCTTCTAGTGAAGATTTCAATAAATAATTGATTCAGGCCGTCACAGACACAGAAGTCTCCTCCATCACTCACATGCCCCTGATGCTTTCCATTGTCACTTTGGTTTCTGTAGTATCTGCCTGTTTTATCATAGTTAAGTTTTTACCTTTGCCATCTCCAAATAATTATATTTTTACGATCACAGAACAGAAAAGTTATATCCCTAATTATTATACATGGCCATGATTTCAAAACCAACATCTGTACTCATAAGCTTTTCACTGACAATTAAATGTGAATGCAACTCCTGCACTTCAATAAGACTCAGCCACAATCTTAAAGGCCAAAAAGTCTAGCACCAAAAATCCAAGTATATACCCCAAAGCCATAATAGCAGATAGTGTCAAAACCAAGAGCTCTGAAAGACTCAACACAGCCCACAGGTGAAGGTAATTTATGGTCCAATCCAGCAGCCCTTACTCAAACCCATCTCTGAAGTGGGTTCAAGTGTTAAAATACAGAAAAACCCTTTTTCCTCCTGAAGTAGATGAACAAAGTGGAAGAGGCATCACTTCAGGGACTGAAATATATCAGCTATTACATTTTTCCCAATTGAATATCAAAAGCCAGAGCCATCCAGAGATTTTTAAGTTAAAAACGCCCAAGTTCTGATGAATTAGGGCGTCAGGCAAAAAACCTAAAATGGAGTTAAGGCAGAAAGTACAGAGGCTGAAGTATTAAGATCTTTACAATACAAAATGTTGTTAGTTATGCATGGTGACAGCTCTGAGCCACACCCAATTTTACCCACCCATTCACTCATTGATCAATGGACTCAGAGCTCCTAAATTCTGCAGTCTGCTCCTGCCAGCAGCTAGTCCTGCAATCCTGTGGTATTTCTTAACTCTGCCTCCTTGACTTGGGGTAAAGCCATGCAGCGCACAGGAGTTACTGGGAGCATTAGCGTTTGAAGAGGAGGAATGAGGACCCATCCAAGAACTCGCCACATAGCTTTTAAACCCCACAGCACCCATCTAGCAGACCTTTGCTGGAATATACAGACTTTCTAAGCTCTGTCAGATGTGTGAGCTGGCAGCTCTCCCTTGAGAAAGATATAAAGTACACAAGCCAGACTCTATGGTGTCATGGGGTCTGGCTGAACCAGGCTTTAGTCACGGAGTGTGTTTCTATAGTTCATTTTTGTGCCCACTGATACTGTGACCCCATTTCACAAGTCCCCAGAAGACTGTGATTAGGGAAATAAACTGCCAAGCTTCAGCCAAAAGCTGAAAAGATATTTGTTTGGAATTAGAAAATGCCTGTACAGGGCTGCAAGCAGCGTTACACTTTCCTGAAGGGTGAAATTGCTCAGTGTATTCCGAGATAATCATCTCCCTCAAAGAAAGCACTTGGCAGCCCGCAAATGGGGAACTGGAAGATTAGCGTGCAAAGCGGGAAGCCTTCTCTGGGAGTGGAATGAGATACACCTTCACGCCCATTCACACCTCGGCCTCTCTGCTGAAACTGCCAACCAAGGTGCCAACTAGCACTAGTTGTGATGGGGGGTTCTCAGATGCAGACACCCATCTGGTAGGAGCTGGACTGAAACAAGACTCATTTCAAACAGGAAACCACCAAAAAGCTTTGAGATTAATGACTCTGGGATTTTACAATGTTGATCCTGGTTTGTACATGTAGCCTAGAGGTGAAAGGTTTTGCACCCCTTTGCCAAATCCCCTGTACCATGAACAACTCTGGCCCAAAAGAACTAAAGCAATTCATCATGTACAGCTCCCTTTGGAGACATTCAAGGTTCTGGACTGTACAATATGTGGCTCTCAAGCAGCATCACTCAAACAGACCATTATCAGCTGCACTTTGCAGTACGGTTCATCCCCAGAAAAGGATGGACAACACAAACCTTGGCACTGGACCAGAGTTATTAGCCATCAAGAAGGTTTAATGAGCATAAACGCAACGACTTAGTGAGGGGACAGACGAGTGAAGGATGGTCTTAAGGAACTGGATTGGGGCTCAGGCAACCTGACTTCAATTCCTGGCTCTGCCGCAGACTTCCTATGTGACCTATGTGACCAACGGTCTCAAGTTGCAGTGGGGGAGGTCTAGGTTGGACATTAGGAAAACGTTTTTCAGGAGGAGGGTGGTGAGGCACTGGAATGGAGGGAGGTGGTGGAATCCCCATCTTTAGAGGTTTTTAAGCTGTGGCTTGACAAAATCCTGGCTGGGATGATTTAGCTGAGGTTAGTCCTGCTTTGAGCAGGGGGTTGGACTAGATGACCGCCTGAGGTCCCTTCCAACTCTAATATTCTATGATTCCATGACCTTGGGTGAGTCACTTACTCTCTATGTGCCTCAGTTCCCCATCTGTAAAACAGGAACAACACTTCCTTTGCCTCTCTTGCCTATTTAGAAGAATGTAAATTCTTCAGGGCAGGGACTGTCTCTTACTATAGGTAAGGCTACACTTATGGCAGCAAGCAGAATCCTGACACTGCATGCCAGCTAGCACAGGCATAAAAAGCCATGCCTCACCATTTACACTGCTAAGGCGAGAAGAGTGCCCTACATGCCTGAACCCCTGAGGTATCCACCCTCCATGGCTCTCTACACACCTCAGCAGTGCCTCCCACATTCACACTGCTATTTTTAGCAGTGTGCTGCTGCTGGAGCTGGGCACTGCTGCATGTAGCTACACATGTGATTCATGTATTCTTCATGTCCCAGTAAGTACCGATATCGCCTGAGTGCGCACCCAGTGCCTAGCACATGTCCCCTATCTGGGGCTGGGACGTCCGTGCACTACGGTAATATGTAAAGATCATGTTAGTTTTGCCCAAAGTGCTCACCGCTTGTTATACCAATAGCTACATCTACAGTTCTTTACATGAAATGTGTGGAAAGACACGCGCACTAGTTACTGCTCTCACAAGTCAGTAAACTGCTGGTTATCAATATACCTTTACGGGGTCAGAAGATTTTTGTTCTAACGGTTACCATTAACTGCAACTCTCATCAGCATGAATTTGGATGGGGAACAACCCTATAGCACCGAAACGAAGCTGCAATTCTGAAGACCACTTAATTCATTTTTATTATTTGTATTACCATAGCACCTAGGAGCTGCCTTGGTCCTGGTCCAGGATCACATCGTACTAGGCACTGTACAGACACAGCATAAAGAGATAGATTGTAAGCTCTTCAGAGCAAGGACCAAGTATAAAACAAGAGATAACAGGTGGAGAGACAGACAGATGGGGGAGTACAAGGAAACCATGAGACAGCAGTGGTCTTAGCAAACCAGACAAAGTGGAAAACGTTTAAATGTATTGGGTAATTCAAAATGATTTTTCCCCTTCTAGCCAGAATGAGAGAACCTGCCCCATTAAGTTTAGAATTCACAATTTACTACAGCTGAGACTTCATATTTCCAAAGCAGTTACATGTGTAAGAGAGTCTTTGTCTGCAGTTAGAAGCTGGTTGTTAGGATTCTTTCATGCGCCTCTTAAATCTCTGTTACACACACAAAACTGTAATTTACCAGAGTTGTTTCTCCAATTGTATACACAGAGCCATAAACAAATCTCAAACTATATTATTTCCTCCCAACAAAAGAGGAATATTAAAGTGTGAAAATAAAAAAAAGGATCAATTACTTTAGACTAATCCAGAGACACAAAAGGATCTGTCCTATTACATTACAGATATCACCTCTTTTTCTGACATAAAGGACTTGTTTTTATGAGACTATAGAGGACAATTTTACAAAAATGCTCCTCTCCATCTGCTCAGCTCTGACAAGTTAATGGCAAGATGCTGCGTCAAATCAATTTCCTTCAAAAAATGAAAATTTACTTAATCAGACAAATAATAGAGAAAATGGTATTTTGCTAGGAGGCAGGATGTTTTAAAAAAATCGACATGGAAAAATATTTTCATCTGATGAGAATTATGACAAGTTTATTTCCCTCAGTACCCAATTAAACCAGAGCTGAATGGTTGGATGAACAGACAAACATCAAGTTGATGGTTATCATTTAGGTTTTCAGACAACGGTCTGCAAAGTGAACTTCTAATTAACTAAACTAATATTTACAGACATCTGAACAATATCACTGTCATTAACTGTTAGTGATCCAACCTGCCCTCTGCCCACACAGCTTGAACTAAATGCTGGTAACCAGACCCCCAAGGCCCTGCCCGCTGTGCTGTCTTTTTCCCAAAACCCACCTCTTCCCTGGAGGCCCCACCCCTGCTCCACCTCTTCACCACCATGCCTCTCCCCCCATCGCTTGCTCCTTTCCCCCTCCTATCACTGGACCAGCTCAAGGAAGGAACCTGCCTACAGGAGGCAGCCCCGGGGTAAGCAGAGCCTGGTTCAGGTTAATGATCCAGCGCTTCCCCTCACCTCATGGTAACCAGATGTTTGGTTTGGCTGCCATTTAGGGTTGCCAAGTTCTGAAAACCAGACACGTGGCAACCTTAAATGGCACCTGGACACAGGAACCAAAAACCAGACTGTCCGAGTAAAACCCGGATAGGTGGCAACCCCATTTCCCTTTTCTTCCCCCTGCCCCATCCCCCACCCCTTTCCTTTCCCTGCGGGCACCTGCCCCTATCCCACTGCCCCATCTCCCTCCTTCCTGATCCATTCCCCCATCCCCCCTCCTTCCCCACTGCCTCTTCCTCCCACCCCACCCCACCCCTGTGCCCTGCGCCCTCCCTCTCCCCACGGGCATGCATTGTTGTACAGAAACAGGACCCAGCACATGGAGATGGAGACGACAGCAGGCCCTAGGACCCAAAAGTCAGCGTCCCGGAGCTGCCAGCCTCAGCCAAGGAGAGGGCCCAAGTGGGCCTGTGCAGCATGGGAAGGATTTAGCCTCCCCTTCTCCCTCCCGCTGCACAGAGCAAGTCCTGCTTGGCGCTTACAGAAACTGGGGGGAGGAATTGGTAGGGGCAACGTCTCCCCAAATTACTCCCAGGGCTGGCGCAGGTTGATTACCCAGCACCTCCCCCTGCCCATGGTAAGTGGACTTTTAGTGTCGGGTCAGCAGTGGTGCCTGGACGCTGCTAGGTTCCCTTTTTGACTGGACGTTCTGGTCAAAAACCGAACACCTGACAACACCTGGTTGAACACCTGCCAACCCCAGCTAGAACTCTCATCCAAGTCCTTATCACCCCTTTAGATTAATATAAACTCTGCAGAGAGAAAGTGTGGTCCAATGGTTGGGGTATGCTAGCCAGAGACCTGGAGTCTATTCTCTGCTCTGACACAGGCTTCCTATGTGACCTTTGGCATGTCACTTAGTCTATTTCTGCTTCACTTCCCTATCTGTCAAATGGGGATAACAACATTGCTGTGCCACAAGGGGGATTTAGGAGGATAAAAGAGATCGTGAGGTGTTTGGATATCATGGTGATGGGGGCTATAAAGTATCCATGGGCTTGTCTTAACATACAGCACAGCAGCTCTGCCCCTTTAGTGCTTTAGTGAAAATGCTACTACACCGACGGGAGAGCTGCTCCCATCAGTGTAGTTAACCCACCTCCATGAAAGGCAGTAGCTGTGTCAATAGGAGATGCTCCCCCGTTGACATTGTGATGTCTACATGGAGGGTTAGGTCAGGTTAACTACATCACTCAGGAGGTGTGGATCTTTCACACCCCTGAGACTGACATAATTATACCGATATAGGTTTGTAGTATAGACCTGGTCTAAGACCAAGGGGCTACAGAATCTTTTTAAGTCCTGCTCTTTCCTCATATAGCAAGCAGCAGCTAAGCCATCTTCCTCACCTTTTGACTGACAGCATCAATCCTCCTACTGGACTGCCTTCTCCATGACATTAAGGTCAAGTTTCTCATTATCACAGTCAGGGCTCTAAGAAATTATGCCCCATCCTACTTATCTAATGGAGTCTCATTACAGGGCCTACTGCCCACTCCACATATGATATCAGCCCTGTCACCCAACATCTATCTGCTTCTTCCACGACCTCTGAGTTTTATTTGCATGGAACAGCCTTCATGAGTTGACTGACAAAGCTGATGCTCTTTCCTCCTTTAAATTCCTCCTGCAGACTCCCTCCTTTTGTGATGCCAAGAGAAACATGCCAACTAGGTTTATTACAACTAGTATAGATATATTTTTTTTCTGGTCTGGAGGTAAACAAAGACATTAAAATGGAGTTAAAGTAGAGTACATATCAGCATTCTAAGAGGTCAGAATTAAAGACAGCTGAAAGGGATGTTGTAATTTATCCCCTAAAATAAGCATTACAAAGCCAGGAAATTCAGTTAAAGCACACCATGGACCAAAATTATACATGCACTAAGAAACTAAATGCAAAGCTACCTTACTGAAATCTGAACACCTACTAGAGAGCACACACTGAACTAGATTCTCAGCTGATGTAAATTTGGCCAGCTCCTGGAGATATCCTGATTTACACCAGCTGAGAATCTGGTCTATTATAGCCAATTATTTTTATTGCACACTGAAAACATTCACATTGCCATTGTGCATGCAGTACATAACACACAGACATTACACTGCTGAACATTCACCATGTTAACATTGCAAATATAAGATCTACTAAAATACACACATAGAGCCAGTCAATGAACCCATGAGTCCTGACTCCTGACACTAACTTGCTATGCAAATACAAGGAAGTCACAAACCCTCTTCTGTAGCGCAGATTCCAAATTGTATAATGATTACTTACCCCACATGGTATTTTCATCTGCAAAGCACATCGAGATCATCAAATGAATGTACCAGCCAGTATAAGTGCAAAGCAGATACAGAAAGAAGATGTGATGTGGTGTGATGTTGTATAAAGGTTTTAATCCAGGTGAATTGCAGATCATTCAAAACTAGTGCTGATACAAACTTAATGCCTCACCACACTATCAAGAATTCACTATGGCTGTTTTTTTCAGAGAAATCGAAGGAAGTTCAGTCCCTAACCTCCTTTGAATTTCAGTCTATTAGAATTTTTTTTCTATCCTTACATAACCAGAGAAGGGAACAAGATATTTTAAAGGCTTCTAAAAATGCCCTCATGTACAAAAGTTCTGCAATCCATAAACATACCATGACTGTAGAGTCTACTATCTTGGAACTTCCAGAGCTAAAAGCAAAAAGTCTGTGTCCCACCAGGAAATTGTGATGGTCTCCAGTCCAGAGTATCAAGCTCCAGTTTCTGGCCCTCATAGACTGTAACATGCCAGACCTTAAACCTCACATTGGTTCAGGAGTAAATATTGCCCATTCTCAATTTCAGGTCAATGTGATTTGGAGGGGAGGGGTATAAAGAGGGAGAAGGATGGGACAAAATTTCACATTGGGGAAAAAGAAAACATTTATGTGGTATGTGTTTTTTAAGGATTTTTTAATGGAGCTCTCTGAAGCTGCTCAGCGGTTTCTAACTAGCATAAATTCGCGGAAAGATGGATTAGCAAACAGAGTGATATGGTCAAAAAATACGTGATAAATTATCACATGGTTCTTCAATTTGTTACTTGGTTATTTCTACTATATTACATATATTTATTACACACACACAAATCTGTGTTAAAAGAACATTCAAATTGCAAAGTCAAGCCTCAACACTCATAAAATGCGCCCTGGTGCAAATGAATTATGATCGTCTTTAATTCATAGATTATAAAGCCAGAAGGGACTATGGTGACCATCTAGTCTGACTTCCTGTTTAACATACAGCATAGGACTTTCCTGAATTAATTCCTGTTTGAACTAGAGCAGATCTTTTAGAAAAATATCCAGTCTTGATTTCAAAATTGCCATTGAAGATGACTCCACCACGACCCTTGGTAAATTTTCGAGTGGTTAGTAACACTCACTGTTTAAAATATGTGGTTAATTTCTTGTCTGGATTTGTCTAGCTTCAACTTCCAGCTCTTAGACCTTGTTATACCTTAGTCTGTTAGACCGAACAGCCCTCTATCTAATTTTTGTTGCCCTAACACACTGCAGTCAAGCCACCCCTTCACCCTCTCTTTGTTAAACTCAATAAACTAAGCTCCTCAAATCTTTCACTGTACGGCAAGTTTTTCAATCCTTTGATCATTCTTGTTGCTCTTTTCTGAATGCTTTACAACTTAACATCTTTCTTGAACTGTGGAGTTACATGATCACATGCTTCTCCCCCAGACTGCATCCCCCACCTCTCACAGGACCCCTGAATAGGGATATTAGGTATTTCAGTGAAACAGTTAGGAATTTTTTTTTCATATAACAAAGCATTTTTCCCTCCTCCTCATTCTCAAAAATAGCTGAACTGTTTTATCTGACTCTTTCCCCCCAAAAATTCCACTTGAGACTGATATCGGGCATGGAAAATTTCATCCTTAATGGTTAAAGTCAGGCAAAGTTATAAGCAACTGAAAACAGGGTCTTATAAAGGAAAATGACAGGCAACCTCAATAACAGGCAGCTCCACCAATACAAGTGCACATGCTCAAGTGTGCATTGTTTTATAGGAAGAGATATTATAATTAAGGTTGAGACAAGCTTACTGTTTAACAGGCGGTTCTTCTCAGTGCTCTAATGTAGGCCCAGATCCTCAGCTGGTATACCCTGTCTGCACCAGCTTGACCCTTACTCAGTTCTTTGGGGGAAGGATTTTGTGTTTGTACAAAGCGTAAGTCACTGTGGGACCTACTGGATACAAATTAATAATAATAAGGCTCTTAGCAACTAACTGTGGTATTTAGACATGCCACATAGTCTATCAGTGTCAAACGGTGAACCTTCATGCAGAGAATACTCTGGGGTTTATTATTATTATTTGTACGATAGAGAACCTTTGTACTTCTATAACCTAATCTTGCAGTCCTTACTGAAGCCAAACTCCAGCTGATATGGATACAAGTTTTGCCTTAGGAAAGACTGCAGGATTCGGCCCTTTACTTTTGTAGAAAAGAAGAGCGTGCAACAGATATCAGTTTTCAAACCATCTTTAAATGCCCATTTTTCCACCAAACTTGTTTTCTGCTTCCTATCCCAGCACTGTCTCTCTTAATCTGGGAAAGGCAGACACATTTTTGCAAATGAAGGCTAACATCAAATAGCTGCTTTGGGGGAGTAGAAAAGTGAAAGCAGCAGCAGCTAGAGAGTACCTGGCGCATTTTCCCTCCACTCTGACAGCATCCCATTTCTGCTGCAGGATAGTTGCAAAGCAATGGCTTCTCTTATATGATTAAATGAATATCTGCAAAATCTCCAGCTGCAACCATGTGATCCCAACTCTCCAAGGACAGAAGAGGCCATTTCTCCATGTGCATGTTTGCTGTCTCTATACAGCTCCTGTACCTGCTCAATTCAGCCTTTTCTAAATGCAAGCTGTGTAAGCTTCCATCTACTTCTGAAACAGTCAACACACCTTATGTGCTCTTAAGAATCCACAAACCAAACTGCAAAATTCCTTGCTATAATTCAGTTTGCATTATAATTAATCAGGCTCTGAAAAATGTTCTCAGGGTTCTTTTCCTTATATAAAAAGCAATTGCATTTGTCATAATTATTTTTTCCTGGGAACGCTGTATAAAATATATTTGCTTCCAGAAAGGCAGGGTGAAATAAGAAAAGTGCACTGAACATTTAATGATGGTTTGTAACTGGGATGCTTTCCATTCAGTTCTTTTAATGTCATTTCCTATTCAAGAGTCAGCTTCTGCAGCCTTTACTATAGTTGGGAAGACCAAGAAGTAGCTGTGAAATGCCAAAAAGATCAATAAAGTCCTAAATGTTTGAGAACAATGAAGGAGGTTGATTTTTAAAAGGAAAAACAGAGAGACTGAACTGTTTTCAGCAAAAACTTCTTCTAATAATTAAACCCCAAAGCGTCGATTAGGAAATAAAGTCTGATTATCCCAGAGACTCATTTCCATGCAAACACTTATTAACATCAGCAAACCGAACATGGTCCGGAATTAGCTACACATGAAAATGTATTTGCTCAGACTTGCTAACAAAACAAGGGCCTGCATTCCTTGTGCACCTAAAACTGCATATGATTTCACTGCAGAGAAGAGGAGGAATGCTCTTATGGTTGAAGTAATGGACTGAAACTTAGAAGATAGAGGGTCAATTCCCAGTTCCGCCACAGACTTTGTGTGTCCATAGGCAAATTTCTTAATCTCTCTACACTTCATTTTCCCATCCTTAAAATGAGGATGACAATACTTAAATAGACAAAGGGTGGGAGAAGTTATAAGTTTTTTGGGTAAAGCAGACTTTTCCTCTGTGTGTTCTACAGCACCTTGCACGACGGTCGATGCATCTAGATGCCACTATAACTCTCATATGAAATGATTCCCAGTTAACTCCTGATTATTAATTTGAAAACTTCTACAGTAGTAGATTTGTACACTGAAACAATGCTCAGATAACGTCAGTATTTATGCTGTTTATGAAAATGAAGCTCATTTTCCTCTTAGCTGTACATAAGTAGTTTCCATTATCACATGTTCAGAGAAGATACCAACATATTGTCTATTTTCAGACAAAGAAAATGTTCAGACAAACCTTTACCTAATGCTTGCATGGAATAAAACTATCCCATAAATGTAAGACAGCAGAAAGAAAAATGGCTGCTATGCAGTTCCTTGATCTAAACAGGTGCTCCTTAGAAATTCAGCACAAAGCACATCATAGAATCATAGAAGATTAGGGCTGGAAGGGCCCTCACAAGGCCACTTAGTTCAACCCCCTGCTCAAAGCAGGACCAACCCCAACTAAATCATCCCAGCCAGGGCTTTGTCAAGCTGCACCTTAAAAAATGGCACTGCCCAACAGAGAAATGCTGGGGCCCGATCTTGCGCTCACGGAAGTTGTTGGGAGTAATAATTAAACATCAACACAATGGGCCAAATTCAGACTTCTTTTAAGTGGATGAAACTCATTGACTTCAATCAAGTTGTATCCACTTCCACAAGATCTGAATATTTGGCCAACGATCAGACATATTGTTCTAACATTGGGAGATCTAGTAATCTCCATTGGTATATACAACAAACAAACCTAAAATACACAAAGGCAAATTGCTCTGTATGTTCGGAGTAGCAGTTCAGCTTTGGGGAGAGAAGGAAAAGATATTTGATTCCCAAGTCAGCCCCACTTGCCTTTCCACATGTGTAGCAGAAGATATGGCTATAAGGACAGATGAGTTTCCTTCTAATTCACATACAGCCCAATCAAATGTCCAATGACGTCAACAGAAATTTTTTTTACTGATCTCAGTAGGGCTCTGGCTCAAACCCAGGTCGGTACATTTCTCCACATATAGTAAAACGCACAGGTACAGAGAGTAATTGTCCCCCAAGCAGAGCCTCTTTACCAAGGATGGGAGAAGGGCAAAAAATCCCTGAAGTCCACTAGAGGCTTCAGCAGGCAGATTTAATTTGCCAGGGAAGTGATTAGGGCTTCATCCAATGTTTATTGGAGTCAGTGAAAAGACTCCCCTTGACATCAGTAGAGATTGGAACAGGCCCTTAGATTCCATAGATATGGATACTCTTGAAAGCATAAAGGCAGACAGATGTGCATGATCTGGACAGAAGAAAGTGATTAATCCTGAGGCTACCAGGACCTTACTCTTGACATGCACAAAATACAGATTTTGGTTGTGTAACATTTGGCTCTACTCCTTGCAAATATTTTTTTCAGGTAAAGCCCATAATGCCATAGTCACTGGGGGACTAGACCCCCACCAACTAGGAAGGCAAGGCTCTTAATTGCACCTGAAATTATGGCATGCCCCACTCATAACCTCATATGACAGCCAGAAGGACTGCCTAGCACCCAGATGGGCTTTTAATTGGACTGGGATCTCCAGGAAAGGTATGACATGGAAAGATTTCATGCCTGGAAGTGAAGCACACAGGAAGCTAATGACATGAGGCATCAGCCCCAGGTAGCATATATGACTTCTTCTATCCGCTGTAGTGTAACACTACTCCTAGCCTAAATTTATAGTACATTAAAAAGGAAAAAACCTCCATATGCATCAAATGAAGTCGCATAATGTCAGGTTAAATCATACGCAAAGTAACAGGATTTAACGTGTCAAAATGCATTATTATAGCACTGACTAAAATAACACATCACACTTTCCAAAAAGCATCTTCAGTTAATTCTGAGCTTACAGGCATGTCTGCTGCCTCCAGGCACTGTTTGATAGCCTGCCTTTTTGTTGTGATGGATATCTGTAGCGTGTTTATATCTAGCTTTCTATGTACTTATATGGCCCCCCCACTGTAGGAACTGAGTATCTCATAGATGTTAGGGAATTCAACACTCCTGTGAAGTAGGAAATTATTCTTCCCATTCTACAGATGGGGAAAACCAAGACACAGAGAGACTAAGTGACTTGCTAAAGGACATACAGGGAGTCTGTGACAGAGCAGAGAACAGGTATCTTGAGAGCCTTAACCACTATCCTTACTCTCTGTGCAAAGGAAATTCTTTCCCACACTGCCTTGCTATCTAGCTATCTGAACCCAACTCTGGAGCCCTCACCCTATGTCAAGGTCATGGTGTCTGGATGCCCTGGTGATGGATGTAGTATAAGCACCTAATCACAATAGAAATCAGACCACTAAATAGAACAGACTTCACATCTTCCCAGCCCAAAGCAGAGCTTGGCAACCGTCTTAAAGGCTATGTGATGAATGAACTGTTCCCTAGGGAAAGAGCTAAGGCTACAGAACTCATTCACTTTCTGAATTGAACCATCACCCCAGAGGGAAAGGGCAAGACGATGTAACAATCTCTGCTTTTTCCAAGTGGCAATGAATATGCAAGATGAGAGAAACACAGGAAACTGGAAAAAAGTCAGCAGTACAAAGTCTTGGTTCTGTGATGTCTTATAGCTGACTGGGAACTGCTTCTGAACTACAATGTGCCATTACCACGGGATGCTACACTGTTCATTCCTTTGTCATAACAGGCCCCTCAAATGAACTCTGATGCATACCAGCCATGTGATGTTATATCAGGCAGTGTTCAGTCAGAAATCAGCAGCCTCCATTCTTTGATTTACACTTCCAACCCCTTCCAAAGCATGCAAGGAAAGATGGTGCTCCTGAGATGCAGAGACTAATTTTGGCATGAGCTGTGGTTTCGATGGCCAGACATAATGCACCTCAGCATTACAAGGGAAGTTATATTCCCATTCTGGTCACTGAGCAAGACAAAATAATGGTTATGGCAAAATGACTAGGCTTGGCCAAGTTGTCTTCCAACAACCACGGCAGCCCAGCCCAACCATGCCAGTCTGAGTCATTAATGTAACGTTACCTACCACCTTGTAGATATTTATGTCGGAATGCAGTAACATAGTGTCCTGGCATTGCAAAACAAAGTCAACATGATCCAAAGTCAACTGACGTCAATGGAAAGACTATCATTGGCCAAGACTAGCCAAGGAAACCCTTAGGTCCCACAAGGCTGGGTTACAAGGCTGGCTTTAAGTACAAGCAACTTCTAGTTATCCTGCATAAAAATTCACTGTTTAAATCCCACCAAAGGAGCAAGATGGGAATAGGGGTCACCAGTTTGATTCCTTGCTTGGGGATTTACAAATTCTTCTTCGAGTAATGGTCCCTATTGTATTCCACTGAGGTTTATGTGCACGCGCCACGCGCCTGGAGCTTTTGAAAACAGTACTGTTCGGCAGTCCATACATGCATCCCTGCACTGCCTTGTGGTTTCTCCTGAGGCGTTAAAGGATGCAGAAGACAGCTGGTATCTCCAATTCCTTCTCACCACCATATGGTCAGAGCTTCTGCTACTCTCTCGCCCTTGTGACGCACTTCCCGAAACTGTTAGAAAAAGCTGTTTATTACTATTCAGGGACCACACGCCTCGAAGTGCCTCCAGTTACTGGTAAGTAACCTTGTTTTATAAAGCTGTCCCAACAGCAAACAATCCAGGCAACATAAAGCAGGATGAGGTTTCAAGTCAGCCAAATGCTGTGGCAAAAACGTTCACCTTCGCCTCTAACTGATGTCAGTTTGCTGAGGATGGGAGTTCCCAAAAGAGGAATGATTTTTAGGAATAACCAAAAGCAAACGATCTTTGAGCTAGTGCTGTGATGTCAAATATTGCTCCATGCGCAGAGCACTTTCCAGATGTGGGAGCATATCTTCTCCTCCATTCATAAACCTACTTCACCTGCTCCTGTTTGTCCCTCCAACAGGGCAGGGTAGTGAACAGCAGCTCTGTAACCTGACCCACAGGGCACAAGCTTACTCTGATCTGGTGTAAGCCAGAGTACAGCTTCACTGAGGTCCACGGAGCTCAGCACTTTCTGAAAACCAGGCCACATTTGTCTAATGCTGGGCACCCAAAAACAAACCTAAAAATGGTGAAAATACTTACCTATCTCACAGGGGCATTGAGAGGATGGAGAATGGGAGTTTCAAAGACACCTAAGGAAATTAAATTCCCAATATGACCCGTCCATGCATAGGGTAGCCACCTGAAAATGTCACGGTCAGGGCAGGCTGTAAAAGGAGAGCAGATTCTCCCAACACTGGTAGGTGACACTGAAGTCAGACTTCCCAACTAGCCACAAACAGTGCTTCAGATTCCCCACACTGGTTATCAAGAAGCCAAAATAAAAATATACACAGCCCCCTTTACTGCATTTGTCTCTGGCTCCAAATTGGCCACTAGGTCCAGAAAAGAGACCAGTTATTTAAAACTCTATGCTCTTTACCCATAAGGTTTCTCCTGACCCCAAAGGGTCAACCACAGTACCAGATCAATATAAATTTGGATCTTACCCAAGATACCATGCTGCCAGCCAATCCTTTAGTAATGAAAACTAAAGGTTTATTATAAAAAGAAAGAAACAAACTATAAAAGAAGTGTGAAAGGATTAAAGCAATCAGATACATACAAATGATTTGAAAGTTCATATATATCAGGTTTCTAGTAGAATTGTGGAGTTTGCAGGCTTGTATAATCCCTCTGGTGTACATCCAGTACCTGGATGGGTCTCAGTCCTTTGTTGCACTGCTTCAGTTCAGTTCAATTGTAGGTGAGTTGATCCAGAGGCAGGCTGGAGACTAAAGACAAAGACAAAATGGATCTTGGGTAGGTGCCTTTTATGTCCTTTGGTCTTTGCCATGCTGCTTGTGAAATTTTACAGGAACAAGATGGAGTCCAGAGTCACATGAGTAAGTCCTGGTGACTCATCAGATATGTCCTTGGCTTCTCCCCCTGAGTTCCCTATACCTGTGAATTTCTTAATGGGCCACTAAGCAGGCTAGTGCTGCAGCCATCCTGTCTGGGGTGTCGCCCAGACACAGCACAATTTGAAATACAGATACATCAACCATATCCATAACTTCCATTACACACATAACACATGCACATAAACATCATCAACTTACTTAGCACATTACAGCCTTTCTAACAGTACCTGACATGGCACATCTCACATGGATTATTATGATTTTGACATACTGATGTCAAATAATATAATAAATGCCCCTCCCCCCATCCAGCCAGCATGACACCGAACTCCCAGTGAGAGTTCCCAACCCCCTGACAAACCCTTTAACGATCATCAGCCTTAGTTATTAGTGTTCATAACGCACCTTTTGTGAAACAGATTCCAAACCTGGACCCGAACCTGTTCATCCTAGAGAGGAGACTTCCCCCCTGCTATCTCCAAAAAGTCCATCTCTCTGTGCCCAAAGGCTAAAGATCTCAACACACCTCACATCTCCGGGCAGAGTTCCTCTGGGCAGTGTCCGCTGGCTCCCTGGACACCTTTGGGGAGTGGTGGGCGCTGTCCAGGGTTCTCTGCTCGGTGTCCCCTTCTGGTTCTCTGTGTTTGACCCTGTGACCCTCATGCCCCTTCCTGTTTTTTCATCTGTTGTCCCCCATACTTAATTGGAATCCGGTCCAGTGGCTCCTCCCCTAGGTTGGGGGGAGGAGGAAACCTTTAGCGGTGGGTGGGCGCTAGAAAAAAACCTTTTCCAGTTTTTCAAATAGGACGAAGGTACCACTTTAGCCCTTTATACTCCACTGACAGCCTCTCTTTGATAGAAAACTAAACAACACAGATTCTATCCCATTTTAACTACAGCATATTTAAAGGCATCAACTTTTTAGGTCCAGCATTCTCTTCGTCATTGTTGACAATAGGCACTAGACCAGAAAAATCCAATAGCTGATGAAGAGTTAGGATGCCATTTTCAGGAGGTGTGTGCAGCTGGAAATGGGGAAATAATTAGGGAAAGGAAAGACTGATTTGTTTACCATTTCTTCTTCAACTCCTATTGGGCAACTCGTTCTTTTAGAAAATTGTAAGGCATATAATATTTCTCTGAATTAACATCTTTTTGGAATGGGGGGAAAGAAGAAATGAAAAGGAATGTAATTTAGCACCCTGGAGCTCATCTGTTTGGCAAGAATGACAAAGCTTCTGATCCAAATCACAAACACCACAAGAGGGCCAAATTAAGGATTGTTTTGAGCACTTCTAGAAAGCAATTCATTATTTATAAAATCTACTTTTATGCCTAGGAGATGCCGAAAACCTTTCCAGACTTGCTGGTATTCCCAACCCAGCACACATATTGGCAAACCACATGGGTCCTAAATCTCTTTTTCTGGATCGAAAGAATCTAATATTATTGATCCCTCGCCTCCTGCCAACGAGATGAAATCTCTAGCAACTCAGCATGCGAGTCATATGGATGGAAGAGCTTCACCGAAGAATCACAGTGAAACTAATGAAACTTTATCCCTTCGACTGCAAGTTCACAGACTAAGAAAACAACAAATTATTTAAACTACCCCTTCTCCAGTCGGGAAAGCAATCACATTCCTGCATAGCTTCCGGCACACAGAACAGACCAAGCTGGGGAATAGACACTGCAGAGTTTGAGATGTTAACCAGTAACATGACATCACTGTACTTCTTTGATGTTGCTCTCCAGGGATGTAGCTTCAGCAAAAAATTATAGCAGGCTGTTAACCCAGTGCAATGTAGGAAGTGCACATTTGACAATCAAGCAGCACCTTTTGATTGCAATTCTTGACCGTGATAAGTTTTGCTGGATATATGAAAACTCAGAGCTGTATCATTGCTGCAGAGGAAGGAAGTGGAAAGGGGTAGGAATCAGAAGAAAGGTGCATTGCTTTATACTAAAGGAAGAGGGGAATGGTTTGAATCCCATGTGCTAGCACAGAAATTAGAGGTATTTGAATATTTAGTCCATCTCTGCCAATGCAGGAGTGAGCCCTACAATACAGTCAAGCAAAATGACTAACAGACACATTGGATTGCAGTTCTGCAGAAGAGGACCCGGGAGTTACAGTGGACAAGGCTTACGGCATATTGGGCTGCATTAATAGGAGCATTGCCAGCAGATCAAGGGAAGTGATTATTCCCCTCTATTCGGCACTGGTGGGGCCACATTTGGAATATTGTGTCCAGCTTTGGGTGCTCTACTACAGAAAGGATGCGGACAAATTGGAGAGAGTCCAGCGGAAGGCAACAAAAATGATTAGGGGGCTGGAGCACAACTTATGAGGAGAGACTGAGGTAACTAGGCTTGTTTAGTCTGCAGAAGAGAAGATCTGATAGCAGCCTTTAACTACCTGAAAGGGGGTTCCAGGGAGGATGGAGCTAGGCTGTTCTCAGTGGTGGCAGATGACAGAACTAGGAGCAATGGTCTCAAATTGCATTGGGGAGCTCTAGGTTGGATATTAGGAAATACTGTCTATCTGGGGATTTCACTTCTGCAGCCCAATTAATTTTGAAAGTTTCAGTGCATGAGGTGGTGACAGGCAAAGGAAAGGGAGGACACTGTGTACAGATGTCTTCGTTCAAGCACAATAGGAGAGATCTGGCTCTCTCTTCAATTGTTCTCATGAATTCATCCTTGAAGCACATGCCAAACAGTTTGGAGACCTTTTAATAACCCAGAAGGCTCTTCTACAGCACCTCCCTCTAAGGATCATTGAACTAACAATGAACCACACTCCATGAAGCACAGACTTATTGTCATCCCTATTTTTCAGGTGGGGAAACTGAGACACAGGAAAGGTTAAGTGACTAGCCCAAGGTCACAAAACAAGACAGTGGCAGAGCTGGGCAGCTGGGCTGACTCCCAGAGCCAGAGGGTGTCTGCCAACCATGAATCCAATGCACCAATATATCATTTGCAAAATGGAGGTAGTTTTGCCTTTGCTTAAGTCTGTTGTTCTGAACTTTAGGTTCATATTCTGTGTGTGAACCTAATACTAGAATTCTAACTATAAGGAAGTATTTTTCTTGCTAGAATGGGATGATTGACAGTAATTTCAAATCTGTGGTTTAGAGCAAGCAGCTTATGGATACCTAGTTTTTCATTGTGACAGCTGAAGTCACAAATATTAGTTTTAAAACCTGCTCAAATACTCCATGCTGTAGTAAGCCACGGAAGTCACACCTTGTCTCTCTTCTTCGATTCCTTCCTCTTCACTGAAACACCCTGACCCCCAAATCAGGAAAGCTGGAGTTACCACTAACAGCACGGGCAGGATTTCTGTTTATGGCACATGCTTCACTGAAGCCTGTCTGTAGTTTAATGTTAATGCCTTGGCTGCTTTCAGACTTTGTCAGTCCCATCACATTTCACAGACAGACTGGCACAGTGAGAATACTGGAAGGGAGCAGGGGGGAATAAAAATTAGAACCTGCAGGTTTATTAAATTTCAAACACATTCTGTGCAAGTTCCCAGTCCCTGCTTATAGCACATGCCTTCCAAAATGCTTGGGTGGTTCAGTATAGCAAGCCCTTACCTTCTTAAAGAAACACACTCCAATTTTACAGAGCACTTATTGCAGGTCATATGCAATCTCCCTACAACAGCAGGATCAGCTGCATCCACCCAGATGCTGGATATCATACACCTTATATGCTGGGCGCCTTTCCCCAGAACCCAGGGAAGCAAATTTATAGTTGGGCTTTGTAGCACAGGGAGCTCTAGATCAAATACCTCTTCCATCAGTCAAATGGTGCTTGCAAGCACCTCACATGAATAATCTCAGTAAAAAATGGGATGCCGTTCATATTGCACTGCCTCATTCTGAAACAGAAGGAAGCCACGGGCCCATCTCCAGGAATGACCATTAGCACAACGTATTCCATCCCAGACCTATCCTATGCCCATTAAATACACAGGAGCCTCTCCTTAACTTCAGCAGGGTTTGAGTCTGGCTTTAAAAGATTAACCATGAATCTCTCACCCCTCGAACGCATCTGAAAGTTGGGTTCTTGGATTCTCCTTAACCATAGATGGCCCTCTCTTCTTTCCCCGGGCCAGTGCAAATTAGGCAAGCTCACACTGACTGAATTTGTAATACGGGTTGTTTTTTTCCCCTGTAATGCACCCGAAAAGTTGGGTATTTGTGTTGCGACTGTGTGTTAGGGAGGCAGCATTGCACAGTAGACAGAGCACTGGAGTGGAGAGCTGGGGTCTATTCCTGGCTCTGCCGTTAGCCTGCTCCGTGATCTTAGGCAAATAACTTCACTACTCCATGCCTCAGTTTCCCCACCAGTAAAACAGAGATAATGATTCTGACCATGTAGCTCCACGGAGGAAAGGTTCTACATAGAACTAGTTATTAGTTCTAGCCTTTCGCTAATTATTCAGCCTTTATATTTATAGAAAGACAGCACTTTGCAAACCCTGGAAAATGCTAATGTGTTGTTTTCCATAACTGCAGCAATTAGAACTGGAGCTGTTCATTAGCATTCAAATGACAAATAATTAACCGGAATCGAGTGTATACAATTAAACTAAAACCATCAATTCATCATCCCTTGCAGGACTTCATACTTCATATTAGTTACTGTGAACTGGTGCTCATTATTTAATAATACTTAGAACCTCCATTATTTTTCAGCACCGTACAAACATTAATGGGCCTCACAAGGTAGGTAATCAACGTTATATTCCCACGTTATAGATTAGGAAACTGAGACAAAAAGAGGTGAGTTGATTTCCTCATGGGCAAACTGTGATAATCAGGATCAGAGCCAGGGTTAGAAAGTTGAAAGTGAGATTTTCAAATGTTTTCCGTACTGGCCTGACTCTGCTCCCCCCTAAATCTGGGGTGCTGACTTCAACAGGAATAGAGCTAAGCCAATGCTGAGTGCTTTTGCAAGCCTCACCCAGAGTTCTTGCTGTACAGTCCCAAGATTAATCTTCTAGTCCATGCCCCCATTTATTGAATGAACAAGCTTTTTAATACGAGTTGAGCCATTTCATCCCATGTGCTCCAAACCAGTAGTTATTTCTCTGTGTTTATGGTCTAGATAATTAATAACAACCAAAACCAAATGATTCCACTGAGACTGTAGCAAGCAGAAAAGAAAGCAAACTTGACAACTGAAAACTTCCTTACAAATGTCTAAAGTGCAGTTGTTCCTTTGGTAAGCAGAAGTGAAGGAGCCCCAGATACACCCAGTGTGATCTGAATAGAAGGCTGGTCCATTTTCAGCTTGTACTGATGGAAATGTCTCGTCTCAAACACTTGCATTGACACTACATTCTCTGTGGGAGACTCCGAGAAGTAGAGGATTAATTTAACTAGCCAGCTGGTGCAGCATGAAAAGGTACAAAGCTTCAGAGCACAAAGGTAATTGGCATCTTGATCGTTTTCACTACAACATAGGGCCAAATTCAGCCTGGGGGGAGGCAGGTGACACTCTACCACCATCACTGGAGCTACACCACAGCTACAGGTTGGATGTACATTCACTCCTGCCCAGAGCCACTAAAGGCCTAGACATGACTTGGAGTCTCCCAAACAAGGGTCAATTTCATCCTCCCTGCCCTGCAAATACCAAGTCCTGACAAGGTGAACTCAGAATGAAGTATGGGCCTAAACTCAGACTTCCTGGGCCTTTGTGGCTTTAACTTAGATTATTAATAACAATTTTTGTAGGGTGATCTTTTCTGCGGCCATAGGTGAACAACGTTGATCTGTCGCAGCAACATCTGTGTGGCCCTAAGGACAAACAGATAGGGACTCAAACTCACTGAAGTTCAGCACAGTAAACACCATATAATTCTCACTCTGTCTATCGACCTGTGTGTATGTCGCTCCTGTGCTGGCATTGCATGGGTTATTTTATACAGGGATTGTATTCATCGTCTACATTTTATTTTTATTTCACAAAAGGCACAGAAGGTGCTGCTCCCACTCAAGTGAGACAACTAGATTAATGGCTCCGTGATTTCAATCAAATGGCTGTTGCAGATGCCCCAGAGCATTAGCGACATCTTATGCCAGATTGTGCTACTGCATATATTAATGGGGTTCCCTAAGCACCAAAAGACAGGGAGGGAGGAATGAAGCTCTAGGAAGTGCTGAGAGGAAAAGTCATTCAGTTTGTGACCCAACATGCTAGAAATGCAGCTTCGACCTGGAGCATTCTTGTGGAGAATGCAGCTAACAGCATTATTTCTGGTCTGGATTAATGACAAACCAATAGTGGTTACAATCCTGATCTGCTTGATTTATAGCTTTAAGTACTGTGTTATTAAGAGAAGCATTGTTAAGAACAACTACATGTTATTGAATGTGCCAACTTCCCTCCCCTCCCCATTACTCTACTACACAAGCAAATTCTGCAAAGGGAGACTCTGAACAAGAGAGAGGATTTTTCTGCACCATTTATACGAGGGCTGCCACCCCTCCAGGATTGTCCTGGAGTCCCCAGAAATTAAAGATTAATCTTTTCAATTAAAGATTATGTCATGTGATAAAACCTCCAAGATACGTCCAACCAAAATTGGCAATCCTCATTTACACGTTTGTTTGAAAGATGCAATCAAATAATTTCTTCAGTCTCCAAGGCCCTCGAGGAGGTCTCAAAACAAAACAAAGCCATGATCCAGCCCTGCCGCTTAATTCTTCGATTATCAGTCCTGCAGCAGTTCAAGATGCCAGAAGAAACTTTTGCACTGTCATTCAGAACTGCAATTCCTCTGTGTGGAAATGGATGAATTTGGTGGGGGTGCGGGTGGGAAGGAGCTGTAAATAAAGATTAAATGAATCTTTAAAAATGTTCTTAGGCTGAAAGGACATTATAGTGCAAGGTCCATTTTCAAACTGAGATAGCCATTAGATGCTGCTCTGGTATAGTGCTTTAGAATAGGAGGGTATCTGAATGGCTTCCTGACTTCACAGCTGTCTGTGCTAAACAGCAACAAACTGACTAACCAGGAGAAACGTTACCCAAACATATTAACAAGCTCAGCTTTAATGTTTGAGCCATCCTCAGATCAACAACATCTTTATTGCAGTGATCAGTGTAGGCAGCACCTGCACCCCTTGGCAGAGCTTAGTTATCTTAGCACTAAGCTGTTGCCCTGTTTGGCTGTTGTGTTGTATTTGATCAGGAGTCTGGCAGAAGTTTTAGTCCTGCCTGTCTGCACTGTAATTGTCACTTGCAGTGTCCCAATAGATCCTTGGATTTCTGTAAGCAAGTATTACACTATTGTTTGTTAAGCGCTGACAGTGTGTTTGGCACACCTCAAAAAACACCCGAACGCTGCAGGAATTGAAAGACTCTCCCTGACTCCAGTGAGAAGTGGCTGAGTGTAACATGAAGACGTACAGACAGACAGATTCACTGGCAAACCCAGAACAAGGAATAATTGGCAGGAATTTTTAGGTTTACATTATTAACTATCATTATTGGCTCACTTCTTGCAGGCATCACAGAAGAAACAAATCGTTAAGGGGGACTTGAAAGCACAGAGGCAATATTCAAAAGAGACACCACGACTTTAAAGGTTTGCAGGTTTTAGCATCAAATGAAGATTGAGCTGAAAAACTGAATAAAATGAGGAAATGAAATTCTTTGGGCATTTCCCATTCTAAAAGGCCAGTGATGACCGTCTGCTTGAGAACTGGCTGGGGTGTAACCTAAAAGAATCACCACTTCACGGAAAGGAGCTGGGCCGGAAGCAGAACCAAACATTGGGAAGGTCTAGTTTACCATCAACATTCAGAAGCAAGACAGAGCAATCAGTCCAAAACTCCGCTCTGCACACCCTGCTCCACAGCAGCCCAGCGCTATACAGAGTCCTGACTGGATTTTTAAAATGCCCTGCCAGTCCTGGCGCATCTGCATTCACCGGTAGCAAGATGCAACAACACGGAAGTGAATCTGGCCTCCCATCTGGAAGGCCTGTAGGATGTGATGTTACCATCAAGAGACGGAGAAGTAACAAAAGTCAAAACAGACAAGATGCAGCAGCAGAGAGTGCTATGAAATATTTAAACACCTATTCCGGTATTTTACAGCCCTCTGAGTGCAGATAAATCTGAAAATTCATCACAAAGCAAGCAGGAAGGAGGCCTGTGTAGAGATACTTAATCAGGCTGCAAACAGGGCTGGCTGGTGATCTTACTTCAGGATTTTGTGAGCGCTTGAACAAAATCAACAAATGAGCTGTAATCTCGCAGTCAATTTTAACAGCCTTCCAAGTAGGCAAGTGGTTTCCAGTAGCGTGTTCCAATAATAAATAAATAAGTTTAGGACTCAGAAGCTTCTCTCCCCTGTTTCAAGACAATCATGGGTCCTGATTCAGGAAAGCACTTAGTTATGAACTTAACTCCAGGAATATGCTTAAATCACTCTGACCTCAGCTAGGACACAGCACATGCCTAAAATGAAGCACCTACTTAAATGTTGTCCTGAAAAGAGCTGCTTTCCTAAACGGGATGCTGAGAGATGGTAGCTAGTGGATTAAGTCTCTAGAAGCACCATGTGCACACTACCTGGAAGAGCACTGCAGTTGACCAAAATCCATATGCCTGAAGGAGTTTCACTTTATGACAGCAATGACTGTCTCTATACCAGGCATTCCTTAGGGAAAGATTCTCTCAATTTTTCATAGCCCAGACCACATCCTGATAGAGAGAATGTCTCATTGACCACCTCCTGCTCTTAAACTGGATCACCTAGCATCCTAGTGGTAACCACGGTGATTGCTTACATGGAACAGTGACGTGAGGAAAGTATTTTTTTGCTTTCTTAATGTGATGTAGCAGCTGAAAACCAGAAAGCCAGCACCATGTTAACTGTCCAAGGAGCTGGCTGGTCACAAGCACTCCGGGGACCAGTTTAGGAACCTGTGCACTAGGAAATAACAGCTGGCTGGGGTTAATGGCTGTCAACCACCAATTCCTCCCATCTGGCCATTAACGTCCCAGGAATGATCTGTACTCCTGTTATTCTTATTTAATTGTGTAGTTATGGTACCTTTCACCATGTACAGTACCCTGGTGGTTGTATAAGTGATTAGATCTGTGATGCTGAGTGTCATGGTCTGGCCAGCTTTTTTTGGCAGGTTGACGAATGCGTTAACAGGGCTGTCCAGTTAATCTACCCAGTCTACAACAATCATGGTAACTGGGACACTGGGAAAATGTACTTCCAGTTTGTGGTCACATCAGTGGCTTAAATAGAACAATAGTTTAATATAATCGAAGCTCACTAATATGTCTATGCAAAACCATTTATTTGGTCAAAATATAGGGCTAGACCCAGTCACGTATGAATTTTCAGATGAATAATCCAGGCAATTTTGGGAATCCACAAATAAAGCAGCAGCCGCCTTCTGAATGTCCATGAACAGTGAATAATAAGGCCTTGCAGCTAACAGCAGGGCAAACTCCAAACATGCATTAGTCAGTGAAAATATTTGCATATTACTTTATAAATTATTTATCCAGCTCTAGAGGACAGCAAATTAAAATTTTAGTGGGACCTCATGGGCCATAAAGACAGCATAGATTAGCACCCAAGAAGGCATAGCTACATATATGGCCACCCACTGCCACAGGTAATTCAACAGTAGCAAAAACAGCATCAAGGCCTATACACTGTAAGTAGCGGTGTCTAGCCAGAGGCCTAGATGTTGCTGTGTGAAGAGGTTCAATATGTGGACTCTGTCCTCTGACCATGCCTCATGGGGCTGGTGACATGAGCCAATGCTGAAAGATCTTTGCAGCAACAGCAGGAAACAGTCCCTGTCAGAGCTAAATTCCTGTTGTACCTCTTGGCTTCTATTGCATCTTTGGTCTCTGCAGAACATTAAAATGTGTGGTAACCACAAGGACACAGCTGGGCTCCACATAACTGTATTTACTAACTATATATAAGTGTATAATCCTAGCTCCGTAGACACTCTGCTGTTCTGACAGTGTTTTGGTGACAGAAGAGCCCCAAACTGCTGTTAAAGAGATATTACACAATTCCTATACACTACAGCTTCCTCATGCTATTGCTATTTAAAAGCGTTCGAGATTTTCAGGGAAAGATTATGTAGTTTAATCCTGTCAACACTGAGCTCAGACCCAGGCTAGCTACCTCACAGTTGCTACTAGCAAGTTTCTTTCTAGCGCAGTTTCCATGACTAGCCTGTACAGCAATTATTATTTTTCTCTGCGAGCTAAGAGTTCATTGATATAAGGACTTCAGGAGTGTGTTATTTATTAACTATATTACAGTAGCACCTAGAGGCCCCCCACCTCAGCTTGTGTCCTTGTGTGCTAGATTCTGAACAACACAGAGATAGTCTCTGCCCCAAGGAATCTAAATAGACAAGGCACACACAGGAAGCATCATTATCCTTATTTTCCAGCTGGAGAGCCGTGGCAGAAAGACATTAAGTAACTTGTTCAAGGTCAGACAAGAAATAAGTGACAGAGCCAGGAACTGAGGCCATTTCATACAAGTCCCAAGCTAGCGCTTCCTTTCATAAGGGAGTGGTCATCGTGAACAGTCTAACGCCCTACTCAACAGGGCACACAGTCCCTGAGCTACTACCCAAACTCTCCTCCTTTCTGCAAGTCTGACTCTCTTAGTAACACTCACACCACAACATAAACCTCAGCCTCCTGGAGTTTGACTGTCCCTAGGGATTTCCTCTGTGACCTGCGCTGGTCCATAGACACGCACCCATT
Source organism: Mesoclemmys tuberculata (assembly GCA_007922155.1). NCBI lineage: Eukaryota > Metazoa > Chordata > Testudines > Chelidae > Mesoclemmys > Mesoclemmys tuberculata. Next base: position 8,522,251 of record ML675611.1, on the reverse strand, counting down.
ACCTTCAGATTCTGGCTTGAATTAATGAGATCTGCCTGCCAGCGTGAGGCAGCAGTAATAGTTACCTGAATGGTTAATGCTCATTTTGAGCCCCTGAGCTTAGGGTGGCTCAACACTATACAGGGCTTGCCAGCTAGCGGCAGCCCCGTTTGATGTAAACCTGCTACTTACTGTCTATGGGATGGGGTACAGCACAGTCTGGCTAGCACAGAACTCAGAAAATCCTGTCTACGCTGATTCTGGACACCATGCTAGAAATCCGGCTAGCAACTATGTTGAAATAGTCTGAAATAGAAAAGTGAATGGTAAATAAATTAGAGCTTGTGCAAGTGACTGAAAAAACATGAGACATCCCTTTGTGTGATTCCCGGGCCCCTGCTGCACAGCACAGTACCTAAGTTATATTCCTCTAATTCCTCTAATATACAGCAGCGTGTAGTCAAGGGAATTCTCTCCCTGGTTGCATTACCACTGACACTCCCCAGAACACATTTCACAAGTAGTTGCCCTCAGTCAGCCTTAAAAGCCAGACCAGTGGATCAGGATGCCCTTTTGTTCAGGATTTCCATCAGCTGAAGTAGTTACAGCTACAGGGAATGAGAGATAAAGGATGAAATACCATTATCCCCATTTAACAGAGAGGGAAACTGAGGCAAGGAGAAGTAACATGACTTGACTGAGGTCACACAGCAAGTTAGTGGCAGAGCCAGAAACAGAACTGACTCAATACAGTACCCTCTCTGATGGACCACACTGTCTTCTGTATAACGAATAATTCTGGAGACGCGGTCTGGAGCATAGAGAGAACATGACTTTTCAATCACTTTTATGTGTGACTTGGGGCACATCATGTAGCCTCTCTGTAACAATGGTCATAACAGTATTGCCCTACCTCACAGGGGTGCTGTGAGAATAAATACATTAAAGATTGTGAACTGCTTTGAGATCTACTGAAAAAAAGCCCTATAAAAGAGCTAGGTATTATCCTCCGTGCCAAAAGCACCTTCATAATACATATACATGCAATACGTGTTCTCTCGGGGGTCACAGGATAATACGCTTTGGTATATTTTAGCTGGATACTGTACTAGATTCTTGTAAGCAGACTCAAAATGTACCTACCGCTTTTATCCTTGACCTTTGAAACTCACTGGTCCTTACGCTGTTATTACTGTTTGTTTTCAGAGCCCCCATATTAGGGTCTGATCAACAACTAGAGATGGAACTGGTTAACATTGTTATTTATTAATTCTTCTGATTGCACATTAATGCCTTTACTCATTTCCTGCTGAAGATGAGCCAGATACATGAATCCAAGTTCCGTTTTTAAAAAGATGGTATTGCAGTTGCAGTTTTCTGGCCTATGCCTAAAACCTTCCCTAACAATTCTAGCTAACAGCAGCGACATCTACTGTTGAAAACAAAAAGAGATCATCTGCAGTTCCCCAGTAACTGAATTCAGTTGGGAAGCCATTCAGGCCTCCAGGAAATGTTTCCACGTTTTATGCCAATCTGAGGTTCAATTCTTAGCTGGGGTAAACTGATGCAGCTCCAAATAGAACCATTTCATTTTACACCCGCTGAGTATCTGGCCCCAGAATTGCATGTTCCTCCTTTCAGATGTAAAAGCCTCTTCTTTTTATTAAAACAAAGCTACTGCATAGAAAAGGGATGTGGTCTAGTAAGAAAGCCACCACTGACACAATTAGAATTGGATTATGCTGTGGGAAACTTATCAACTCAAAACTTGGGCCAACTCTGCAAAAAGTTGATGAGACTTTCAGTAAATCTAAGTCAAGTTTCACATAAACCTGGTCTGGTTTGTCATTTCAAGTGAAAGTTTGGTGGTTTTGCACAGCTGGAACACCAAATCCAGCCAAACTAGCCTATTTTGACTGGGTTTTGCTTTGAGTTTGTTTGAACCCAAAATTCAAAACCAAACCTGAGGGGTGTGAAGCAAAGTATGAAGCTAGAGGAAACAAATATGTTGCACAGCTCTAATCCTTGTGGGTGGGATTTAAAACAGAGACACACTGCAAGACCACAGGCCAGATTCTCAGTGACTTCATCAACTGGAGCTAAGCCAATTTATACTAGCTAACGATCAGGCTCCACCTGTTCAATTAACACAGTTTTATGCACCACACCAAAAAAATTTCTGAAGCTGCCCCTGGGCAGAAGCAGAAGTGAAAAAGGCTCCCTGACCTTTCCCATGTGCACTTAGACAGGAGCAGCTGTCTTGGGCTAATGGGGAAGATACTCAGCTATAAGCGAACTTGAGTTCATTCCAATATTACTGCAGCAGTCAGGAGCTCTATTTCTAGCCTATGAAGCTAGTGCAATACAGGATACAGAACTGCATCCCACAAGTTATGCATAGTTGGCCTGGCAGTAGATAGCTCTTCTGGAAACTCCATCGAAAGTGGAGATAACAGGCAGACTTCTGCAAGGCAGATAAATGTATCAAACCTAGAAGTGTCTCCTACATCAGTAGAATCATAGAAGATTAGAGCTGGAAGGGACCTAAGGAGGTCATCTAGTCCAAACCCCTGCTCAAAGCAGGACCAACCCCAACTAAATCACCCAGCCAGGGCTTTGTCAAGCCACACCTTCAAAACCTCTAAAGATGGAGATTCCACCACTTTCCTAGGTAACCCGTTTCAGTGCTTCACCATCCTCCTACTGAAAAAGCTTTTCTTAAGAGCCAATCTAGACCTCCTCCTCTGCAACTGAGACCGTTGCTCCTAGTTCTGTCATCTGCCACCACTGAGAACAGCCTAGCTTCATCCTCCCTAGAACCCCTTTCAGGTAGTTAAAGGCTGCGATCATATCCCCCCTCATTCTTCTCTTCTGCAGACTAAACAAGCCTAGTTCCTCAGCCTTTCCTCATAAGTCATGTGCTAATCATTTTTGTTGCCCTCTGCTGGACTCTTTCCAATTTGTCCACATCCTTTCTTTAGTGGGAAGCCCAAAACTGGACACAGTGCTCCAAATGAGGCCTCATCAGTGCCATATAGAGGGGAATAATCACTTCCCTCGATCTGTTGGCAACGCTCCTATCAATGCAGCCCAATATGTCGTTAGCCTTGCTGGCAATAAGGGCACACTCTTGACTCATATCCAGCTTTATTGTCCACTGTAATCCCCCAGGTTCTTTTCTCCCAAACTGCTGCCTAGCCAGTCAGTCTCCAGTCTGTAGTAGTGCACGGGATTCTTCCATCCTAAGCGCAAAACTCTGCACTTGTCCTTGTTGAACGTCATCAGATTTCTTTTGGCCCAATCTTCTAATTTGTCTAAATCATTCTGTATCCTATCCCTGCCCTCCAGGGTATCTACCACTTCCCCCAGCTTAGTGTCACCTGCAAACTTACTGAGGGTGCAATCTACCCCATCCTCCAGATCATTAATGAAGACGTTGAACAAAACTGGCCCCAGCACCAAGCCTGGGGCACTGCGATTGTTACCAGCTGTCAACTAGACATCAAGCCGTTGATCACTACCCATTGAGCCCAATAATCTAGCCAGCTTTCTATCCATTTTATAGTCCACTCATCCAACCTATACTTCTTTAACTTGCTGACAAGAATACTGTGGGAGATCATATCAAAAGCTTTGCTAAAGTCAAGGTATATCACATCCACTGCTTTCCCCACATCCACAGAGCCAGTCATCTCATCATAGAAGGCAAACATGACTTGCCCTTGGTGAATCCATGCTGACTGTTCCTGATCACCTTCTTCTCCTATAAATACCTCAAAATAGATTTCTTGAGGACCTGCTCCATGATTTTTCCAGGGACTGAGATGATCCTGACCTGTATGTAGTTACCCGGATCCTCTTCCTTCCCTTTTTTGAAGATGGGCACTATATTTGCCTTTTTCTAATCATCTGGGACCTCCCACATCATCACGAGTTTTCAAAGAGAATGGCCAATGACTCTGCAATCACATCAGCCAACTCTCTCAGCACCCTTGGATACACTGCATCCAGCCCCATGGACTTGTGAATATCCAGCCTTTATAATAGTCCTGAGCCTGATCTTTTAGCACTAAAGGCTACTTATCCCCTCTCCATTCTGTGCTGTCCAGTGCAGTAGTCTGGGAGCTGACCTTGTCTGTGAAGACAGAGGCAAAAAAAAAAAAAAAAGCATTGAGTACTTCAGCTTTTTCCATTATCATCTGTCACTAGGCTGCCTCCTCCATTCCATAAGGGGCCCGCACTTTCCCTGTCCTTCCTGTTACTAACATACCTGTAGAAACCCTTCTTGTTACCCTTCACGTCCCTTGCTAGCTGCAACTCCAATTGTGATTTCGCCTTCCTGATTTCACCTCTGCCTGTTCAAGCAGTATTTTTATATTCCTTCCTAGTCATCTGACCAAGCTTCCACTTCTTGTAAGCTTCCTTTTTGTATTTAAGCTCATTGAAGACTTCTTTGTTAAGCCAAGCTGGGCGCCTGTCATATTTGCTATTCTTTCTGCACATTGGGATGGTTCGTTTATGCATGCTATTAACACTTAATAAACCCAAGCATCTCACTCAATAGCACTCACACAAACACACTCCAGTTAAAGGTTTGCTCCATCAAGGCAGTTTGCTTTGTCTCATACAACACCAGACATTCGCTCTCTCCCATTGCAGCACAGTAGCTACAAGATAGTGAATTTAACTTGCTCTCAACTGCAGAAAAGAAGAGTATGTGGGAAAAAGATGTTTTCCTACTAGGAAATTCATTGGAAATCCCATGCTATTCATACTATCACTTGCCTGAAGTTTATAGGCAGTTGCAAGAGAAGGATTGAAGAGGTGGGTTGGGCTAGGCACCATACTCTAAAGGGAGCACATGCTCAGCAACTCTACCTCTGGAACTAGGCCAGAATATTTCCAATGAGGGCCCAAATTTTGCTCCATCCCATCCTGCACATAGTACGGCAATACAGAATTCGATTGTCCCCTGCGTCTAAGTTCCAGCTGGCAAATGAGAGGGTTGGGTGGGTGAATCTGAGCTGCCTGGCCCTGGAGATAATTAGAACAGCTAAGGGACTACCCTAAACCTACACTGGACATAAGAACAGACCAATAGTCCATCTAGCCCAGTACTGTGCCTTCCGACAGTGGCCAGTGCCAAGTGCTTCAGTGGGACTGAATAGAACAGGTATAGAACTAAATCAGATAGGCAGAGCAGAGCTCCTCTGTGTCCTCACTCTCGAACCCCACCCCAGCATAGCCCCCCTGCCAAAGGTACTGAAAGCAACTGGGGCAGAAGCCAGCTCCTCTGGCTTGAATTTAGGGAACCTTAGGGAAACTTCCACTGATTCTCCACGTACTTCGCCTGATCGGTGGATAAACTATTTCTCTTTCAAGGACTGTTTATCTCCTTTCAATAGGAGTGAATTACTGCTTATATATTACCTCAAACTATATTATCTCATATTCTCATCGATTATGCAATGTCAGCTCTGGCCAATACTTGGATGAGTCACCTCCATGGAAAACTTAGGTCCAAGCAAGTGGTGTTGGTGGTTCAGTAGCTTTGGTCAGGAATTCCTGGCTCAGTTCATTAGACCGCACAGCCTCTGAGCATTTTTGAAAAAAGAAAGTGAAGAATCTCATAACCAGTTGAAACTGCTTGAAGGAGGCCCAATGTAATCATATAACTGGAATTTAGCCAGGGAACTGCAGCTAAGCTAACTGTAGGATAGCTTTGTTAGCGCCAGCGCTTGCAAAGTCATGTTTTTCTTAATGATGGTAAGACAGTGAGTCCTCCCTTTTACATCTCCAAAGTTATTTTATTAATTGTTATTGCATGAAATGACACCACATCCAATAGCAGAGTGCTGCTTAGCATCATAACCGAGCTCCAGTCCAGTACTGAGTCAGAAGGAAAAGTACAAGAGGCAGTGTGTTCTAGATGTTAGAGATGGGGAGACGCAGGTCATGTCTACACAATCACAGGGTATGATTGCAGCTCATGTAGACATGCCCAAGGCAGCTTTTAACCTAGCTAGCATGGCTACCGGAGCAGTGAATCTGCAGCAGTATGCATTTCAGTGCAGTCTATCTGCCAAAGTAATTACTCAGGTTTCCAGGGGGGCTTGTACGGCCCATGCTGAAGTCCGGGCTGCTGAGGCGTCACTGATCTGGTAACAATGCTAGCCAGATTAAAGCTAGCTGAGGTATGTCTAGATGAGCTCCAATCACACCCTGTGATTGCAGTGTAGACGTACATTAGGCCAACGGTTCCTGAACTCTACCACATTGCGTACCACCAACATAAAACACCACCACCTGTAGTGCCACCACCTTTAGGGGATGGAGCAGCTCCTGGCCAGCCGCTTTGTGTCAAGAGCGGAAGGGGACAGAACAGCCGGGCCACCGCGCTGCTTGGGAGCAGGGCCGGCACTGGAGCGGCTCCTGGCCAGGCCCCCAGCAGCAGGTGGATGCGCACCATTGGGAGGTGGCCTGCATACCACTAGTGGTACGCGTACCACAGTTTGGGAACCACTGCATTAGGTGCAAAAGACCCGAGTTCCATTCCTTCCAGTTTGCTGTGTGACTTGGGCAAGTTGCTTAAATGCTCAATGTCCCTAAAACGGAGATAGTAATCGAGATCATGTTCTAATGAGAGGTAACTTTGCCGTGAAGACAACCCGCACATTACCTCACACTTCAGAAGACAATATCCACACGAAAGAGGCAATAAGGACAGAATCTCTTAGCTACTCCAATAAAGTAAAAAGAAAGAACCTTGAGCTCTTCGAGCAGAGTCTAGGACCTGTGATTGTGTTAAAATTCTAAAAAACCTTTCTCAAGACATATGTTTACCTACCAAGAAAGGAAAGTTAAGATGTGTGGACACTTCAGCTAGAAAGTTAGTTTTATATTCCAGATGAAGGAGAGAAAAAGCAAAACAAAGCAGAATTATTGAGTTATAGAACGGGTAGATTTGTGGGTCTCACTTTAGATTAATAAAGCTTCAAGTTCAGATGGCACTGCCAATAAATTAAAAGAAATAATGCTTTCCTCAAACCCTTTATTATTTTCCCAGGTTTGTTTGAGGCAACGATTAGAGTTCTTCAAAAACAAAGGAAAAGAAAAAAGAAGAGACCTGGGGTAATATTCACCCTATTGATCCCTCTCACTGATTAATGCTGATTCCAATATTTTTGTGAACATTGGCTTGAGGGTTGAAGAAATTATTTTATTATTGGTAACCCAAACACCCACACTAATTTCCAATAGATGTTCCCGTCTAGCCCTCAGAGAGCATAGGATTTGTATGTTTACCAAAAGGGAGTCCTTCCAGCAGAACTTCAATCTCCACGGACCCTAGATGCTTTTATTTGGACATACGGTACGGCGTGAGGCAGGTTATGTTTATGGTTTTAGTCAATTCTGACTCTTATTCTCTGAGCTGGATACCATTCCTTTACATTCTCAGCAGGTAGGAATCTTTTAAAACAAAGTTTGCTCAATAAAGCACATCATCTGTGCATGGTACTACAAACGATCTCTCTTCCTCCATTTTTAACTTAATCACTGTGCTACCAGAACCAATACTTTAACGTAAAAGATTAGCATCTGAAGTGAATTCCCGCTTGCATAAAAAGCCAACTCAAGGCTGATGCACACTTACTTCCTACTTTTCTGGAGGGTTTACATGGAATGCAAATGGTACACAGGCAGGCCTTCCACACAGGGGTGTATTTCATCACTGAGAATAAATGCTTTCCTCTGATATGCCAGCTTTTCTCTTGCATCTATACCAAAGGCCACACAGCCTAAAAGGATCAAAGCAAAATCTAGGAGGCAGGAAGACCTTGGATTCTAAACCTGGATGAACCACTGAATAACCAGGACCTGGGGAAAATTACTAGACCTTCTGGAAACTCCAGTGAGAACAGCTGTAGAATCAGGATGTCTAAAGGTTACATCTAAGTGAAGCTGAGTTTCAGGTCACAGTCTGGCAGCTACTGAGTACAGAGACACAGAGTTCACAGAGACACTGCACCAAGGCAGGCCATTGTCCAGTTTCAAAACGCACAGCCCAACTTTATTCTGATTTGTCCCCATCCAGTACTGCTATAAAACCAGCTGTGGTTTTGTCTGATATTGTGCACAGAGAACGCCATTTTGAAAGCACACTGCTCTGCCCATACGAGCATGACCTCACACACCAGCGAGAGCAGGGCATGGTGGCAGGCTCTTCAACATGGCATTTTGGGGATGTGCCAGTCGCCGCTTTACACGCACCTACCTCAGGCACATCTCTGGGACAGCTGCTGCTGTTACTCCCCACGCCCCACCACCAGCAGGGAGAACAGGAATATAAGCTCAAATAATGCATTAAGTACAATTGAATGGGTGTTTGGGTTTTCACTTTGATGGCCCGAGTCCCTCATAAATGAAATGGTTTAAAAAGCAGGAAGCACCAAATCAGGATCAGATAAGACAACTTCAGTGAACCTCTGAAACATCAAAAAAAAAGTTTGGGTACTCATGCCCCAGCACACTCCCCTTTACACTCTTCCCTATACCCACCCCACCACAAAAGGGCTCTTATTTGCTCATACGAGATCCCTCTGAACCCTCTCTGAGGTTTTTGTACCTCTCCCATTTGTCCCTGAGTACCAGAAACTGTGAAGGGGACAGACAGGCCTAGAAACAGGAATCCAGAAGGATGTTAGAACACATGCAAGACTGGGAACAGGTCCAGAGCAGACGATGCCTCAGAGTCTGTCATCACTACCAGGAAGGGATGAGTGCTAAGCCACAATGCAACACTGCATAGACTAAACTGTTATTATGGCACCTGGGAGGCTTATATACATGCCCTGAGGGTCGCCAGATGAGCTCCTGACTTGTGGATTGGCTGGAGCCTAGCACAGGAATGACTCATCAATGCATGTGGCTTAATCAGGGTCTTGTTGAGGGGTGACTCATTACTTTACACCTGGAGAGAGACTGCAAATGCCTAAATCAAATTGACCAAGGGGTGAGAGGAAGATGAAGACAGGAAGCAAACAGACAGCTCCATTGATTTGCCTGGTTTTACCATCACATTTGTTACCAGCTCACAGGCAGGAGAGCTGCATAGAAAAGGAACTTATCTTTGACCTGATCCTGTTTCTCTTTGCAGTCTAGTAGTGCGTAAGTCTAGCCTATCTAAAAACAAATTTGCTGCACTGTCAGACAGTCTAGTTTTTAAACTGCAGAAGGTTTGTAGGCTGGGCAGCAGGCATCAACAAGCTGCCTTGCTTCACCCTGCAGTCTGTAATAACACCTGTAGATGCCATGTCTGCCCTCACCTTGATTTGCTCAAACCCATACACATGGAAGCCAGTGTGCTACTGCTGAAGCTGTTGTTTCCCAGGAGGGCTAGCTGAGGGATTCAGATCCTGTGATTTCAAAAGATCTGTGCATTGCCCAGATATCTAGGAACAGAATGTGAAATTACAGCAGCCTTTAGGAAGGGCTTAGCCACTTTACACTGTATCAGTGGGCCTTGCTAAGCTATGTTCTTTGTTAATTGATCTGAAACTGCTGCCACTCCTCTGTCAGTAAGATCTGAGCAGGAACCTCTTGTATACATAGTATTGGGTCTTGATAGGGGGTCTTCCCTTTGTCTCATTGAACTGGCAAAGGGATTCTCTGTTACTTCTAAAACTCTTAAGGCTGAAATGGGGGATAGAGGGAAGGAAAAATATTGCTGAGGGAAGTCCCTGTTAACTTGGTCATCTGCTTTAGTAACTGACCCTAGTTTAGCATCAAGTTTGACAAAAATCCCATTTTTTTTGTTGCTGGGAAGAATGAAGGCCTTTACAGATGTGGCTTTTTGTATAAGCAAGTATTTCTAAATCTCTCAGCGCAACTGGAGGTCATGAAGGATTGATAAATGGATTTAGTGACTTTCTCTGACATAGCTTCAACCGGGCACATAAACCTTTTGGAACAGCTGCTGTTTCAAAGTAATTTATTTGAAAATGTTGCAGTGCTGCTGTTTCTTAATATATTCAGCCAACAACGTCAAACTAAAATATCAGCTCAAATTTCCTATTAGATGGTTGTGTGCGAAAAGACCCTTGATGCCCCCTGTCTTGATAGGTTTATAAAGACGCACATTTATTATCCCAAGCAGAAGCTTGATTTCACCTATTTCTCATAGCAGTTTTCTTTCAGAATTAACCCCTTTGAGTGCCGGTAGGTAAGCACATCCCAATTCCTTTAGCTTCTGGGAGTTCCCAAGGCTGTCCCAGCTTGATGCTCTTCAATGCGAAAGCCTGGGAGAAGCTGCTGGATGCTATCCATATTTCCTTTATCTTTGCCTCCAGCTTCATTTCTTTTATGGAATCAATAATCAAGGTGTTTCCTAGAGGAAGAATGGGGATCTTACTAACTCTTGTAATTGACTAATGTCAGATGGCCTGTGTAGATTCTGAGATTCCTCTTTTCCATCTCACGAGGGAATGAGGATACTGTAGAATTTTTACTTATTTTAAAATATAAAGGGGCTTAATTCACAACTATGCTTCTCCAGTATTACACTGGTGTAACTTTTGGTTTCAGGGGAGTGTAAAGGCAGAGCAACCGACTGGTCAGTGGGGCCAATTGTGCACAGGATTAACTGTGGATTGTATTTCTCTCTGAAGGACCAACCACACAAACACTTAGGACTGGTCCACACTCAAACCACTATTCCTGAATGACTCCATGTGTGGAAACTCATATTCCGGAATAAGATTGTCCAGAACATGGAGCTGATCAGGGACAACTCATTGTGTAGACAAGCCGGTATGTAATACTTATACTATGTGTAGTTCTGATGTGTACTGCACTTGACAGTGTTTGCAGTACTTAGCCATAAGCCTCTTTATTGCATCAGTTGTTAAAAGGAAATATGAATAGAGAAAGTAGAAGAAAGAAATTAAGGATTAGAGCTAGAGATGCCTACCCCAGCTACCTTTGGGGAAAACAAAACAAAACCCCAAACAATTTGACTACTGGCTTATTGTGATTCTAGGATATTCTCATCTGGGAGTTACTCAGAAATTACAATGGCAAGTGCCATTACCAGAAGGCAGATAAGATTGTTAACGTTGATGTATTTGGAGGTTGATTCTGCTTCAACAAGACAAAACTCCATTAAAGGTCTGTCTTCTTTCAGGAACTAAGACTTCCACCTAGACAAAACTTGAACGATCTCTGGAAAACAGACCCCCCAAAAAAATGTTCCAAATGTACATTTTTCATTTGTTAAGAGAAACATAACTGTTGATAGCTGTATAAAATATTTGGAGAAAATAAATACAATAATCTGTATTTCAGGAATCATTCATCCTAGTTTAGTCACCATTAAACAAAAATTTACACTACATAGTAAATGTTACATATAGCAGAACTCATGTAAACATACATATGCTCATTAATACATGACAGAACTTGTGGAAATGATTACAAGTTTGACACGCATGTCAGGAAAGATTAGCCTGTTGGCCACAAGACTGCTGGCCCTTCATGCTAACTCTGGCTCCTGCCACTCAGTCATGTGTTGAATCCATCATGCAGAAATACCTTATATTGGGACTTTAGTTCCATCTCTGCTTCTGGCCTGTCACCTTCCTGAATGCAGAAGTTCTAGTGAGAGCCCCTGCCATGCACTAATCATCACTACTTATTTCAAGGTGCAATTAAAAAAAAATCTATTTTGCATTACAAAGGGGAAGGATGTTTGAATAATTAGAGCACAGGCGGTAGTCTAGCACATGGGAGACTTAGAGTCAAGTACCTGCTCTGCCACATTCTTCCTGTGTGACCTTGGGCAAGTCACTTAACCTCAGTTCTCCATCTGTACAAAGGGGATAATAGCACTTCCCTACCTGACAGGTGAGAATACATACACAAAAGATAACAGATATCATGGAAATGGAGACCATTTAAATACCAAAGAAATTATTCTGGGGCAGCATTTAGAGAATGTGCATCCATGTCCTGAGTACCATGATGAGAATTCATAATGCTAGCTGGTTTTGCCCATATAAGCACTAGTTCTGTATGCTCAGAAAAGAATTTCAGATTTCACATATGCCACACATTCTGCAACTCTGCTGTGTGTTCCTAAGCCAAAGTGACATATGCCACATAAAGCAGGTCGCACAACTACTTCCTGCAGATCAGAACTATAACTGCCATTATTCCCATTTTCTGCAGCAATTCAGTCACAAATATGTCATGTCGGAAAGGTTCCCATGCTCAGGGAATTACACACCTATCTAAGGGATGTTTATGTACCCCATAATCATAGTACCTGAGCACACAGTTATGTAAAACAAAAGACACACTAAATACTTCTGGACCTACCTGCTTAAAATTATGCTCGTAACTGTCTATATAAAGTACTTTATGCTAATCTGAACTCACAAGCCAAACAAGATTGGATTTCTTATTATTCAGGGCCTTATTTATTGTATGGCCTGTTCCAAAGCCCTTGGGAGTTGAAGAAAAAATATGCATTGACTCAAATGGGCTTTGAATCAAGCCGTACAGTAAACGCAAGAAAAATGTAAAGTAACACGTACAAACCTACATTTACATTTCTTGCTTAGGAGCTACTTTCTTGAGTTAAAGATGCTTAGTCTCCTCTTCAAAAACCAACAGCCGGCCAGTCAGATAGAACACATTCTATAATACAGTCTTTAATTGCCACCTTCGCTTACTTTCCACATCACTTCAACTTCAACACTGTAGCTTCACATTTACAGAGAATAATTAGAATGGTCCTCACTCCATCTTATGCAAACACCTTCATGGATGTATGAAAACTAATAATGGATACTATAAGGGTATGACGCTGTGGGAGTGGGTGACCAAGGTGACTCGTTATGGGCTACAATATGCTGTGTATCAACTGTTCTCACCCTGCAGGTCCGCCTGAATTCTCGGAATCTGCTGTTCTTCTCTTCAGGAGTCTTTGACCTGTGGCATGCATTGATCACTCAGCTGTCTTGATACCAAAGTACTGGTTCATTTAACAGTAGGAACAAAGCATTTAAAGAAAGAGGACTTGAAACAACAAGCCATTTCACACGTTTCTCTTACCTTATCCTGATGGTAACCTAGCAAGGCCTTACTCCTCCAGACTTACTTCCCAGTGGGACAACACACAACAAATACCCGCACAGCTCCCCCACAACAAATACCCGCCCCTCTCCCTTGAGAGAATGTTCCTTTTTAAACCTGCCACGGCTCTCCCAATCTTTTGTGTTCTTGAGCCTTTTCTTGTATCTGAACAACTCTTGTGTATTTGCTGAGAAGTGGTGTATTGTGAGCCCCTTCCAACTTTTCCCTCCTCAAAAAAAATATTAAAGATAAAGGGCCAACTTTAACTCCAATAGGTGCCTGAGGATCAGTGCACTGATCCTGTCCCGCTAGATCTGGTTCTATAGATTAGAACAGCTCCCCATGAATATACAAACCAAAACATATGAACCCAATTAATCACTTTAAAGGCAATCATTACCTGAAAGGAAAAAGCTTAAATTCAGCTCCTCCCAGGTCTAAAGACAGTGCTCTAGATTCTGCTTCCAGTTTCTCCAGAATAAACGTGGAGTAACTCAACTGACTTTAGACTAGTTATTTCAGATTTACGCGAGCATAGCTAAGAGGGGAATCCATGACAAAAAAATAAGTAACCTTTGCTAAAAAGAGTCAATTTATCAAATCTCCTAGCTTTTACTTTAAGAAAAAAAAGTTCTTATGGCAAAAAGGAAGTGGTGGAGTAGCCACATACAATATAAGAAGATTGTAATCAGTAGAATCTTCTGTTTCAGTTTATTGCTGATGTTTACTATTACTTGATTATATAGATTTTTGTAAGCTCTTTGAGACAGAATGGTCTCCTTGTTGTGTGTTTGTACAACAACTAGCACGGTCCAGGCTGGGGCCCCTAAAAATAAATAATAGTACAGTCCAAGGTAACGCTGACCTTTGGTCCATAGATCAGTCTCCTGGGCCCAATCATTGCAGGTGCACAGTATGCAGAGTCACCAGCTGTTTGGCGATCTCTGTTGCACAAGGCAAAACAGGGAGCTTCAATGACAGCTTCAGCCTGTTCTCCAAACTATTGGACACAGCTGTAGTCATCTGCCTTGTTATCTACATGCATGACTCTCCCATCTCCCTTCCTTCTCCTCTAAAGCGGAACGTGTTAGGAATTGAAAGGGGTGAGCAATTCAATTTTAAAATAGTACTGAGTTTAAATAAGACCTTTTGGAAACAACTAGCCTTACAGCTTCCATCCGTAGGACAGCATACAATCCAACCTCTCAGGGTCTTATGTGTAAACGAGGTGGTGCAGCTTTCTTCTTCGCCCTCTGGGTACAATACAAAACGAACACACACGGACCCATTTGGTGGTGACTGGCAGCTCAGGAGGCAAAGCCTGGCAGAGATGCTTACCAAGAGTTCAGTCCTGCCAGGCATCGACCACCCTAGCCCTGAACCAAGCTAACCACATGCTTAATTGTAAGCATGTGAGTAAGTCCATTCATGGTACTGATCTGGCCAAGCCAGCACAAAGGGACCTTGAGCCCAGTGATGGATTTGGTCCATTATCTTTCTCTCTCCAGACACCATAAAAATAGTGCAACAACAAATCAAAGGTTTTCTAAGATTCACAGTCCTTGTCTTCTAAATTTTTCCCCATTTATTCCTCTTAATCCAGCTCTTTAAAATTAACCAGAAAGGAGTTAATGAATCAGAATTATTTACTTCACACATTGCTCCTGTCCAGTTTAATGGGCAAATAATATCCATGCAACAGATATTTACATGTGAAACATGAAACTGCTTTTCCAAACAAAATTTAGTTAGCCAGGGCGATATTAGATCTGATTCAAACTCAATCTGCCCTCCACAGGGAAAGAGCAGCCTTGCAGCTCAGGACCTTGAAAATGCTCTTTGATTTGCTTCAGGGGAAACAAATTCCTCCAGAGCAGGCTGGAAACGAGGATTTACAGGGGAAAGAGCTGCCAATGCAAGGAATTGAACTCCTGGCAGAGGTGCACAGTATTACCACACAATACACAACAGAGGCTGATGACAAAAAGACTCGAGAATTGTTTGAAGGACCCACCAGAATGGCCAGTTGTTTAATGGTTACACACAAGGGCATTCTGTCCGGACTGGATCCAATTCCCATCAAAGCCACTGGAAAGATTCCCACTGATTTTGATGAGAGCTGGTTTAGGCCCCACGACATGCAGAAGACGACACTGGTACAATTAGTGCTCACGCAAGTTCGGTGAGCTCTCGCTTTCTTTAACCTTCCACTGGCCCACACCAGGTCCTGCTCGCCTTAGTTGGCTGCTAGCACCCATTTCAATTCCTCACGTTCCACTTCAGAGCAGAGGGCTAGGAGATGGAAAATTCAGTCGTATCAATAATAAGACAGATGACTAAAGCTGTGTCCAAAGAAGTTTGAAGAACAGGTTGATGCTGTCATTGAAGCTCCCTGTTTTGCCTTGTGCAACAGAGATCGCCAAACAGCTGGTGATGCTGCATACTATGCAAGCTGCAATGATTAGGCCCAGGAGACTGATCTACAGGATGGCCTTCTTAGGCTGGTGGCTTTCCCAGGTGGGAATACCTGATCTGGTCATGCAATCCAGGCTAGAGAAAAGCTGGGTATAGACTGAATATAACTTCATGTCGGCCTTGCTTTATAACCTTCACCAGTACAGCCTCACAGACAAGTGCTCAATTTGTGTGGGGTCTTGCTGCAGTTCCCAGCTTGGCATTTTATAGCCCCGGTACCTCCGGGCTTGCCACACCAGTTATGAAAGTAAAAAAAAAAAAAAAAATTGCTTGAGGCCCAGCACCTCTTTCATTGCAAATTAAGCACTGCTCATATACTGATTGCCTCCAAGGCTCGTGTACCAGAAATAGATCTCTCTCATGAAAGGCCAGGAAACGGACACTGAAAAGAATGCAGCAGCAGAAGCAGCAAAATGCTTGATTAACCACTACCCTTCCCTGTCCTAGCAGGTCTCACATTGCTGTACCTCTGTTCCAGCAGAGGTCGCCCAACTTTACCTTTGAAGTTCAGTTTGTGATGTTTAGGATTAGCCAGCTAGTGTGTCAGCAGAGTTATACATGGCTAGGCTTTGGAAACAAAGAGCTAGAACTGGTATAGGGAGTGGGTTCTCCATTAAAAGGGACGTTATTTGATTGGGGACATAGAGCCAAATTCTGATCCTGGTTACACAAGTGTCAATCTGGAGTACTTGCATTGACTACAGTAAAGTTACTCTGGATTTAGTGAATGAGTTAAGTATACAGGCCACAGGATTTCTGAGTGAAAAATTCAAAACAAAGAACGCTTGCCCTTAAAGAAAGAGAAAAGTTGCTCTTACCAAGGCCCTGGTTTTGCTGTTCCCATTCAATGGTGTCTGGAACTTGGTAAGGTACCCCAGCGAGCTGTGCTGCAGAGTTTCCTATGCCAGCTATGGGCTCCTGGGATGTCTCACCAGGGAGAGTGAAACCTGGCAGCTCAGTGTCCCCCTCCATGCTTTCCTCCATCGAGTCTGTATCTTGGTCTTCCTCCTCTTCCTCCTCCTCATCCTCCTCTTCATCCTCCTCCTCCTCACCCTCTGGGCAAATAGAAACCAGGACAAAATCAACAAGGAAAAAGATCCTGCAAAGCTGAAGATTTATACATCTGTGTCAGACTCCACTAAGTGGGTTTACTACCAGAATGATGGTTTATTACCTTCATTCAAAAAGATAGATTGATATTTGAACCAGGTTGTATCTGTTCTATAGGGCATGAGACACCGAGGAATTGGTTACTTTGGAAAAGCTATCAGCTTTCTGAAGTTGCTAAGTAACTATGTTCAGGTTCTTCTCAGCCAATGAGATTAATTCTAAGGATGTCTTGTGTCAATGATGGAGTATGTTGTCACTTAATATCCTCAGTGTGTGTGTGTGTGTGTGTGTGCGCGCGCACATGCGCGCACGCACAGATGTGCGCCCAACCAAGGAGGGCCTGTGCTGACAATTTTCAATTAAAGTGAGAAATGTTTTCCTGGTTTCTAAGCATTAAAACAGCAACAATTTGCTTCTGTTTATTAATAATATATTTTCACAGAACCCAAACATATGCAGAGTTATTTCCCAGCACAATTAGACACAGTCCCTGATCAAGAGAGTCAGTCAAAAGCCTCAATCCTGCAATGAGATCTGCTAAAGCAGATGCATGTGTCCACAAGGAGCCCCACTGATTTGTGCTGGCACATCTGTTTGCAGAATGGAAGCCCCATTTTAGACATTGTGGATAAGTGAGGAACCAGCAGGGATAAGATGGGGCAAGGAAGGACCAGGGTTACAGCAGTCTCACATGGTTACTCAGTTTAGGCAAATGTACGTCTAAGGGGTTCCATTTTTTAAAATATAGTTGAGTCACTCTTCCAAAAATTGCAAGCCAGCTCCTCATCTGGGGTAAACTGGTATAGCTCCATCAGCTACACTGATTCACCCCAGCTGAAAATCTGATGCACAGAGTCATAAGGAAAGCTTTCAAAGAATCCAGTAGTATTAAGATAGTGATAAAAGTTGTAACCCCCTTTAACCTCAGGACTGGTTGCTAGAGTGCTGGACATCTGAAAAGGCAATAAGCTGATAAATAAGGATCAGAAATATTTTTGCAAGCCAGCCTACAAAAACATAATATCGCTGTAGTTTATCATTTACATAAAGCTCACTTTGATCTGTTAAAAACTGCTCTGTAGACATAATCAGAGTAAAAGATGCTGTCGCAGTGCACCTGAAGGCGTAGTTCAGTCAATGGGCCTCAGCCTATGTTAAAAACAAACATTATAGGAAAAAAATCTAGTTTGCCATTTGGATACATCTATTAGGTGAGTTGTTTGGGTTCAGAGCCATGTCCCATGTATACTACTGCCTTGGCAGTTAGCTGGAGCAGCTCAGCTTAGGTAAGATAAGGCAAAACATAAGAGTGGAAAACTCCAATACTTATGACATTAAGAGTTGTGCCTTAGCAGTTATTCAACACTGCTCTACTTTACCCCACTACAAGATGCAATTAAACTTTGAACAGGTCTCATCCAGGAACCAACTACTAAGCAAGCTGGAAGAACTTTTGGAAAGGATGTTGCTTTGTGGGGAGGACATCCAAGTTTTGAATTCATTGTCTGTGGAGCTCCTTCCTCTACTTTCTATTTCAGAGATGAGAATGACATTACAATTTACAAGCCTTTGGCATGTCATGCTGCATTGGTATCAAAGACTGGTGCATGACAAGTGTTTTTATCATCAGGGATTTGCCTTAAAAGGCTACACTGCTTTTCAGATCTTCAGATGAGATCATTTCACTTTGAGGAGTTTTATTCAGTTCTGGAATATTATGCAAGTGAGATACTATTTGGGTTTGGCTGTGACACACGGGTGTACAATCTCTTTCAATACCTGTAAAGAAAAGATCATTTCTAAAAACAATTATGCCATGCAGAGTAGTGGATAAAACTTAAGGGACACCATCCACCCTTCGATTCTCATTACCTTTGATAGGAGAAAGGCAGGAGTATTTCATTCCCCTGGTGGGTTTGTCCTTCTGCTTTTCCCATCCTTTCAAATCAATGACAAAAAACTTTCACTGCCATATTAAATGAGCTCACACCAAAACACATAGCCTCTATAAACAGAACTGAAGCCTATCCCAGGTGGGTCACTAGGAAAATGCTTGCAGAAGAGTTGTAAAGACAAATTAAAATAGGTCTTTTGTTCTCTGCCAGGAAAAACACTGCCTTAAAGGAAGGTAGCAGCTTTGGATTTCTAAGCTTTCATAGTAAAGACAGAAGGGGGAGAGGGAACCTAGCAGAAACTTGAATGTTAGCAGAGTTCCCCCTAGCTCTGAAGGAGGGTTGGGAGAGCTGGGCTGCAGAGGAGGAAATACAGGTTCGAGGTCAAATCTGAAAAAGATTTAGGGCCAAGATTTTTCAAACTGACTAGTGATTTTGGGGAGCCCAACTTGAGACACCTTTCAAAAGGCAGGTACTCAGCACTTCTGAAAATCATGCCCCTGGAAAGCATTTGAAGCTGGGTGCCCAAAGATGGAAGTGGCCAGAATCACTAGTCATTTCTGAAAATCTTGGCCTGAGAGCTGTCACAAAGAGGAATATGGTCCCTAAGCTGTGAAGACCACAGCGTGATCACACCACAAAGATCAAGGTTATACAATCCTTCTAGCATAATCACTGGTAAAAATCCCTATTGGACAGATAGATGGCTCTTGAAATCTGCACCCCCTCTTTCCTCTACCCTTTGCCGCAAGTTCACAGTCTAAAAAAAGGGCTTTACAATCTCTCTATCCAGATGCCAGCGGTTCACTGTTCCTTAGTGAAGCAGATCAGTGCTCCTGAGAGTAGTGAAGAGCGCCACCTGCCAGTCACTGTAAGGAGGTGCTCCTTCCAAATGGAATATTTTGCAAATGCTGGGATGGAAGAAGGAAGACAAAAAGCAAAAGGAGACTGACAGACAGACAATCCACACATCAGACCAGATGCTGCCACAGACCAGAATTCAGGGGCAAATGTTGCCACAGACTAAACCCAGAATATTCCAGTGAGCAAACCATACACAGCAACCGTCACAAAATGATGTTTCCCTGCACTAATGTACATACACCATTGGGCACCCCAGGCCTCTGACTGAGCCCGGAGTAAAAGAAAAGAAGTTGAAAGGGCCACAGAGATCAGACTAATGGAGTGTGCTGGAGCTGCCCATGTGGCAGCAGTTCGTGATGAATTTTACCAGGTGCTGGCATATATAAAAGTAGTGAATTTTGGCCCTAAATCTTTTCCAGATTCTGCTTGCAACAAAGAAGAGCTAGAGATGAGGGGAAGGATGGCCCAGGGTTTAGGCCACTAGCTTAGCACTTGAGTGATATGGATTCAATTCCCTGCTCTGCCAGAGATTTTCTGTGTGACCCTGGCAAGTCACTTAGCCTCTTTCTGCCTCAGTTCCCAATCTATAAAATCAGGATAACGGCATTTCCCCACCTCACAGAAGGATTGTGAGGATAAATACATTAGAGATTGTGAGGTGCCCAGAAACTACAGAAATGGAGGTCTTATATATTCTCTTCCTTGCTAAGTCAAATAGATGCCCACACTTTAGGACTACATTTTTATTTGTATCTGCCTTTCACAGCTATATCTTCCTCAGTACACCTTCTGTATCAAAGCCTTGGACCATATCCGTACTTGTTGTAACCCCACTGAAGTCAGTAGAGTCACACCAACAGGAATTCAGCCCTTCATTTTTACTTCAAGAAAACTTTCAAAGGAGAAGATTCCAGTCTTCAGAGTTTGCCATTACCATTTGCTATATCTTCTGGATAGCGAAAATGTTAAGAAACAGCCATCAGTCAGATTTATAGCAGAGAAGAAATATCTTGTGCTACCCTGAGCATTAATATTATTTCATTAGAAGGAGAAAAACCTCATTTGCCTAAATTGTGAATTAAAATTAATGACAAAAGAATTATAAGCCAGTACTCAAATTGCCATTCTCTCTGTGCTGCACCCTCCCAGTGGAAAGCAGCATATCCCCTGCCACACCACTGATTTACCATGGATTTGGGAACTGTTCTGTGCCTTATTCACTGCCACTCATTAAGCACTTCCTTGCACACTCAAGCAGCACTGTATACAAACAGCAACAGACGGCATTGCCAAAGAATGACTGGTACTTGTCATCGTTATGCCTCTCTACAATCGCTCAATCTGTGTTTTTATACTGTGCCCATCACCATGGCATCTGAACACCTAAGAGAATCTGATGGGTGTCTGAGTGTTTTGTCACTAATCAGAATTGCAAGTTGACACACATATTTGTCATGGGACATTCTAAAGCCATGTGGCTCAAGTCAAAGTACTATCCCATATGCATATTCAGCAAAGCATCCTTCAAACTGAAATGACCACTGAACAGAGATCTGAAATATGGGAGAACTACTGCACAGTGGGATATTGTGTTGATGTGTCCAACAAGGAAAAGAAAAACTGGAGCATTCGGCAGAAGTATTCAGAGGCTGGTCCATGTTAAAGAGTGCTTCTTACAGGGCAAACTGTGATCTGCCACCCACACGGTGAGGAAAGTTAAATATCTGAATGAAATGCTACATTACCAGTACAGGCTGGCTAAAATATGTCAAGAGTGGGTCAGATTTTGCGTTGATCTATGCTCTATGCAGCCCTACTTGAAATCAAACTGGCTGCATGGAATGTACGTCAGTGCACTTTTTTCAAGTTGTTGTTGTCAAATCTCTGTGTCCCATCTCTCATCATGATCCTCCATCTGCATGTCTATAGCTCATGATTACTACACAAACACATTATGGGCCAGACCGATGTTGCAAAGAGGTCTGCACTGAAGGAGCAGTGCTTTGGACTCAGGCCTAATTCCCATGGGGAAATCAAGCATGTAACCTCCCCCAGCCACCCAGAGAATTGGCTTTTCTGCAAGTGAGCACATGGGCATGACCTGACCCTAACCCCATCCCCTTCCAGACACCAAGCACCAGCAGCAAAGCAAAGAGAGCAGTGCCTACTCTCATGGATGACATTGTGCCTGAGACCTCCATAGTTTTCATCCTTTGTACATCCATGCTGGGTAAGACACAATCCTAACACTGTAGGTCTTGCATGGAGTTGATTAAAGTCTATGCTGCAAATTCAGTCTGCAGTCACACCTACGTGGGTGTGTAAACGAGGGTAGAATCTGGTCCATAGTATCTCACTCTACATTTTGTTTTCAAGAAACACGGTCTAGCTGAATTTAAATTCTTTGCCAAACTTTCTTTAATCCAGCCCCTAATTTAATTATCAGGTTCTTTTCCTGCACTGCCTTTGCCATCATGGATGATTACTAAGATGGGAGGGTCCTTTTAGGATCATTCTCTTTATTATTTATCTGCTGCTCCTGCATGATTCACTTGGTAATGTCGTTGCCTGACATTTCCCAAAAGCTATGCTGGAAATAATCACTTGTGAGTGCTGGCAGAATCAAGCAGGGATGAGATGGCTGGCAGAAAAGACAGTCTCAGATATGCACCAATATCTTAGGGCCAAGATCTGAAAGGGACCACGGGTGCCTAATGTGGTCAGCATTTCACGGGCACCTTTCAGCACCACCCAGGACCTGGCCGGCCCATAATAATGAGCAATTCTGTATAATGGAAAATACAGAGTGCATGTTAGTGGCTTAGCAATTTGGGGCAAAATTATTTGGTCATGATTTTAAAATGTCCTCAAAGACACACTATTCCCAAACCTTCTCATCTGACTGGTGTGAAACAAGGCAGATTACACTATGGCAAAATGGAACTCGGAAGCCTCTGGAGCCAGAGGATTCATTACCAAGATCAGTTACAATATAAACAGAAGTTACTAGCATGAAAGGCTTTTCCGCAGAAAGAAGATTGCACCTGGGAGAATTTATTTTCCCGGTACACCACACTGGAGCTGAATTTTAAGCAACTTCCAGGATCAAATAAAGGAAAAATCAGCTGATGAGCTTTAGAAAGTCTTCAGTCTCAGTTCACGGAGAACAAACCTGAGTCCATACAGTATATACACTCAAATATACAGATTTTCAGAGTGTTTTTTAAAGTTTCTGACAGTATAAAGGATGAGTATAGAAATAATTCACCAGCAGAGGGCTCTAAGAGATCAAAAATACAGATGGACAGAGGAGATATTTGGATTCTGAGCCCAATCTACTTCCCAAATGCAGATTCGATTCATGCTCATCTCCAATCTGATGCACTGACTATCTTTTGCAATAGCTGCCACAAAGGGAGAGCAATGCAAATTATGCAACCAGAGAAGCTTGGGTTTGCTTTGTATTATGATCAGAAAGAGGACCTAAAGCAGAGCTCCATGTGAGCTCAAAAGCTGGTCTCTCTCACCAACAGAAGCTGGTCCAATAAAAGATATTACCTCACCCACCTTGTCATCCTAATGAACTGCATTTCCAGCAGCATTATTCAAATTCCCTGCACACTGAGCAGGGAGGGCTAAGAAGACACGATGGGTGAGGTAATATCTTCCATTGGATCAGCTTCTGTTTCTGACAGGCAAGCTTTTGAGCTTACACAGAGCTCTTCTTCAGGTCTGGGAAACTTACTCAGAGGGTCACAGCTAAATACAATGTTTGAACAGATTGTTTAGAATAAGGAGTTAACATATTTCAAGGGACCATTCAAGGCGGAAGGAATTATAGAAAGATGCTGACAGAATGAAAGGATGGAATGATAGATCTCCCACTGATGCCAGGCT
This sequence comes from Mesoclemmys tuberculata, assembly GCA_007922155.1. NCBI lineage: Eukaryota > Metazoa > Chordata > Testudines > Chelidae > Mesoclemmys > Mesoclemmys tuberculata. Next base: position 8,498,900 of record ML675611.1, on the reverse strand, counting down.
TCTGGTTGAGCCAGAAGAGTAACCTGAGAAGGTGAAGTACCTCCACAAAGAAGGAGTTCCCTTTTACTATTACACAAAAGAAATTAAAAGGAAGGAGGGGTGAAAGTTAGAATGATTCCCAGAGACTGGGGTAAACAACCTCAGAGATGCAGGAACAGGAGATCAGTAAGTCACTGAAGCAGATAAAAGATGCAGTGACAGGTGAATGACAACGTGCTGTTCCACCTGCTCCACATGATTCAGGTTGAATGTCAAAACATGCTCTCTCCGACAGCTAAATATAAACAGCAAAGCGGGAACAGAACAAGAAAAGGCAGCTGGATCAGAAGAGCTAAAACTAATGACACACTTGGACTTCCTAAAAAAAAAAAAAATGTATGTCGGAAGAAGCAGCTTCATGTAGAACATAAAACAATTAAATGACTATTCTTCAATGCTGCAGGTCCCAACTATTTGAGGATTTGTAACATGGAGAGAGGAAAAAGATTGGGTTTTTTTTTCCTTCTGAAAAACAGAACATGGCTAGAATGAAAACACCCCCCCAGAGGTCTAACACTCAGCCCTGGTACACCTTGAAAGGAAGTGTGACTTGACTCAGGAATGTCACCTTGTAATGCATTAGGGTAGGATGTCTTCCTTTTCCTCTCCTAATTAGAAGATAGATAAAGGAGTGGGGACCATTCTGATACTTCATAGGATCATAGAATATTAGAGTTGGAAGGGACCTCAGGAGGTCATCTAGTCCAGCCCCCTGCCCAAAGCAGGGCCAACCCTTGTGTAAGAGTTGAAGCTATCCACACCAGTGAGATTGTGGTCTTCATGACCCAAAGATCCAATGTAAAGCACTGCTGGGATCCCTATTCTCCATGTGACAGGGTAGCCTGAGCCTTCAAGATTCAGAGTAGGAACTCTTCCTCCTCCCAGCACTCTGATTTTTATCTCTTGATAAGAGAGGTTGGCAAGTTAACAAAGGCAGCCTGCCAAACTTATCCCTGTTGGTCTTGGATAACCACCCAGAGTAGAAGCAACCTTTAAAAATTGGAAGTCAAATCCTACTGAAGAAAACAGAAAGGAGCATAAGCTCTGGCAAGTAAAAGATAAAAAAATAATCAGAAAAGCAACTAGCTGAAGACCCAAAAACAAACAGCAAAATTTTGTTTTAAGTACATCAGAAGCCTACCAAACTATTAGTGGGGCCAATGGACAATCAAGGTGCTAACAGAGCACTCAAGGAAGTGGGACAAAGTCAGGCCAGAGAGCTACCAAAGAATAGACCAGGGCTGGCATGCCAGCCCTAAAGGGTTAAAGGCCCTTCATCCTGCTGGCAGAGGAAAGATTACAGCAGGGCAATTAGAGGCACCTGGAGCCAATGAAGGGCCATGCCAGGTGTACTTAATCCCTGCCTCCCCCAAAGAGGGGAGGAGGGAACAAACCAGGGGAAGCTGCCAGAAGGCCTGGGGCAGCTGGAGGAGAGGTTTCCCTCCCAGACCAGGAGACAGGGCTCCTCGGCAGCCAGGGAAGACGGGATAGCTGGGGGTGCCCTGGCCCAGGAAGAGAGGTAAAAGTGCAAGACCCACCAGGGGAAAGCGGTAGGTTGCCACAGAAGACAAGGCCATTGTGAAGAAGTTAAATTAATTCTTTGCAGTGGTTTTTGTGGCAAAGGATATGGGGGAGATCCCCACACCCAAGCCATTCTTTTTTAGGTGACAAATCTGAGGAACTGTCTCAGACTGAGGTGTCAGAGGAGGTTTTGGAACAAGTTGATAAATTAAAATACACACTGCATCACAGGAAGTAGAGAGGGCTCAGGGCTTCCTTCTTATCTGAGTTTCTGATATATCGGTTACAGCTGGGATCGCTGGAGTGAGGTGCTAACAATGAATAGCTCAGTTAAGAACCACAAATTAACTTTTTAAACACTTTGTGCTAGCAGTTCACCTAGAAGTGGTAGATCTTTAATTGCTAGTTCATGTTCTCTGGAACACCGTGAGACATCTAGATAGGCTTATGTGCAATGCTGAGAAGAAGCTATTGTACATCCTAACAGGATCTGCACCTGCCTCACGAGCACCCACTTCTGATCGGGTCTGAGCTTGCTGTTTCTGGTAACGGGGCAGCACTCACATCTCACAAGCTCCCTCTCCCCCCCGTCGATGGTTTCTTCAGCAGCTCATCAGTTACTTGTCCTGTAGCCGAGTCACACACCATCTGTAGGTGAAATAAAACAGACCGTTTCCGGAGTATACAGTCTTTACCTTTGTCCACCCCTGGTATAGGGCCATACCTCTAGGGCTTCCTCCCAGGGGCACTGTCTTCTATAACAGTCCAACAGGGCCCATCATGGTACTCTTGCTTAGTCTGGCTAGGTTCTGGGCTCAGACCTTGCTTGCACTGAGCTGTCCATGGTCCTGCTGCTCTTCCTTGCAGCCAGCCAGGAATCGAGTCCTCTCTCTTCCAGCTATAGGCAGAAACCGACTCTTTCCTGTTGCTGCAGCCCCTTTTTATTTGGCCCTCCTGTCTCTTGATTGGGTGTTCCTGCAACCCCTCTGATTGCTGCTTCCCCTGCAGCCACTCTAGGCTGCCTGAAAGACTTCCCTTCTGCTCCTCTGGGATGGGGCGTGGCAGGTTGCTGAGTCCTCCAGCAGGGAGTCTCTAGACCTACTCCATCTTGTCACATACACATAGATACCCAGGACATAGGGAAAGATAGAAGAGAGGTCCTGGGGGCCAAATTTAGGCTGCTAGGTAAGAGGTTAAAGTCCAGGATCTCCTTGGTAACATTTTTTAAATGCTTCCAGTTCCATGCCCAGGACCAATTAGACAGACAGAACTGCAGGGTCTCAATTCATGGATGAGATGATGGTGTAGAGAGGTGGGGTTTAGGTTTATTACAAACTGGGAAGCCTGTACAGGAAGGAGCCTATACAGGAAGGATAGCCTCCACCTAAACCAAAAAAACAGAACCAGATTGCTGGCATGTAACCAATCACTTAAATCAGCTTCTGTACCAGAAGACTGGAGAACAGCTAACATGACACACATTTTTTTAAAAGGCTCCAGAGGTGATCCTGGCAATTATAGGCCAGTAAACCTAATTTCAGTATCAGGCAAATTGGTTGAAACTAAAATAAAGAACAGAATTATCAGATATACAGATTAAAACAGTTTGTTGGGGGACAGCCCATACATCTTTTCTAAAGGGAAATCATGCCTCAACCATCTACTAGAATTCTTTGAGGTGGTGAATGAACATATGAACAAGGGTGATCCAGTGGATATAGTTTATTTGGACTTTCCAGAAAGCCTTTGACAAGGTCCCTCACCAAAGGCTCTTAAGCAAAGTAAGCACTCACAGGAGAAGAGGGAAGGTCCTCTTAAAAATAAATGGTCAGTTTTCAGTTTGGAGAGAGGGAAATCGTGGTATCCCCAGGGATCTGTTCTGGGACCAGTGCTGTTCAACATATTCATAAATGATCCCGAAAAAGGGGTAAACAGTGAGCTGGCAAATTAGGAAGATAACTGTCTTGAGTAATTTTGTAAATCCAAAGCAGATTGAAAAGAGTTACAAAGGAATCTCACAAAAAAGGGTGACTAGGCAACAAAATGGCACATGAAATTCAAAGTTGATAAATGCAAAGTAATGCACACTGGAAAACATAATTCCAACTATACATACAAAATGATAGCATCTAAATTAGCTGTTATCACTCAGAAAGAGATCTTGGAGTCATTGTGGATAGTTCTCTGAAAACATCTTCTCATTGTGCAGCAGCAGTCAAAAAAGCTAGCAGAATGTTGGGAACCCTAAGGAAAGGGATAGCTAATAAGACAGAAAATATCATAATGCCTCTATATAAATCCATAGTATGCCCACATCTTGAATATTGCATGAAGTTCTAGTTGCCCTATCTCAAAAAAGGATATATTAGAACTGGAAGAGGAACAGAGGAAGGACAACAAAAATGACTACGGGTATGGAGAGATTACAAAGAGAGATTAAAAAGACTGGGATTTTTCATCTTGGAAAAGAAACAACTAAGGGAGACATGATAGAGGTCTATAGGTGTGGAGAAAGCAAATAAGGAAGTGTTATTTAGTCCTTCAATAACACCTGAACCAGGGGTCACCCAATGAAATTAATAGGCAGCAGGTCTAAAACAAACAAAAGAAAGTACTTCTTCATGCAATACACAGTCAACCTGTGGAACTCATTGCCAGGGGATGTTGTGAAGGTCAGAATTATAACTAGGTTCAAAAAAGAATTAGATCAGTTCATGGAAGATAGGTCCATCGCTGGCTATTAGCCAGGATGGTCAGGGATTCAATCCCATGCTCTGGGTGTCCCCAAGCCTCTGACTGTCAGAAGCTGGAAGTGGATGACCAGGGATGGATCACTTGATGATTGCCCTGTTCTATTCCTTCCCTCTGAAACACCTGGCATTAGTCACTATCAGAAGACCAGATACTGGGCTAAATAGACCATTGGTCTGACCCAGGATGGCTCTTCTTATGTTCTTAACTAAACCCGGGACATCCTCTCACATCTGCATGGCTCACTAAGTGAAATGAGGCACCACTGGGTTTACCCCCAGCAGAGACATTGTCTTCAGTCACATTCATGACAGGAGAAAAAAAACAAGAAACAAAAAATCCCAACACTCTGATGTGGGAAAAAGTACAAACCTTTGTTTTGATATAATGTTTTGTTAAAGAGCTTCTCTCTCTTTTTCAGCTGCAAGATCTTGAAACAAGATACAGCAAGAGAGCAGATAAATCGGAGAGGTGTGCTGTCTGCTGATAAAAGCTGAAGAGGATGCAGAGGCCAAGCATGTATCAAATGACTAGTTCCCACTTTTAAGTAACATTAATAAATAGGGGGCAATGAAAAATCTGTCTACAGCCTTTTAATACTTAATCCATTTAGTCTGTTTTGTTTTAAATCACTTGGATCTTGCCAATTTTTTCTGAATTCCAAGAGGTTTGGTGGAGCTAGTTAACCTCCCTCAGCCAAATTCCCTTCCTATTTACACCCCTGCAACCTCATTTAAATTTTTAATGAGCTCACAGGGCTGTAAGGGAGAAGATTTTAATCCATTATAGTCAGGGCTCAGCAATTTCATTGCAAGGCTCTGTTTCGTTAATTTATGAACTCCTCTCTCTCAAATTAAATGACCTTTTGGGGAGATATTTCTCATGCTTATTCACAGCTCAGAGACAAATTACTTTTTTGTAGGAAAATTTGAAGAAGACTCAACCACTTGAATGATCACAGTGTAAAATAAAAGGGGTTTGGGTGGCTTTGGAGGGTAGGAGTGGAGGGGGAGTTGAAGTAGAAATCTCAAGCAGGTGTTCTTGCACGAGAACGAAAGCAGGTTAGATTTAAAATATCAAACTCAGCATGCATCTAGTCCTCATTGAGGAACGTACACTCTGCGAGACTTGAAAAATAGCAACTAAAGAACAGAAATGGTTTGAATGAGTGAAACAGAACCACACACACCAATGTGCAGGTGCATTTCATTAAAATCCTGCAGTGTGATGCATAGCCCAGGTAGCAGGCTGCATGCTGCCCTGCTCCAAAGAGCACAGGCAGGAGTGGGGAGAGAAATACTTATTTCTTTTGTCTGTAGAGCCACTCTGCATACACTGCTACAGGTCTGAGGCTGCCCAGGACACGCTCCCTCTGCAGGAGGAAGGATGGGAGGATCTGCAGAGTAGTGGATACTCTAGTCTGACACATTCCACCCATACTTGCCCCCTTTGTGCTGGCATGCAGAGGCCCCCCCAGGGAGATGAGCTCTGTACCAAGTCCTTGGGATCCTGTCTTTCCATCACAGTGGAATTGTAACCGTTTTCCTGCCAAAAGAACTACAGGGGTAGTGTTTGCACCTTAGTGGAGCTATTAAAGATGCATATCCCTTCCTGTTTTAAAGCAGCACTGGGGATACAGCCCAGTGCATCTAGCAGCATCTTGGCTAACCCCACAGCCCTGTACATTTCTCACATTGTGAGAGCCAGGCAGCCCAGTGCACGGAGGGGGAACCCAGGACCAGAGCACATGAAATCTGAACTGTATGTGCGCTGCAACAATGCGCATTCCATCGCAATGTTCCCTTTAATCTGCTACCTACCCCACCCCACATCTCACGCAGCAGGGAGCATGCTGGCACTTGGGTCCTCACCATGCCAGGACCCATGGCAGTGCCTCTCAGCACTGGGGACCAGCAGAAAGCCTCAAACCAGCAGGTAAGAGCAAAGGGTTGGAGTTAGGTGAAGGCAGCAGGGGCTGTGGAGGGAGCACAGCCAGCACCCAGGTCCTGTTCTGTCTGCCACACCGTCCTGCTGGAACCTGCAGCAGTTCCTCTCAGCACTACAGGAAGCCTTGACCCAGCAGGGAGGGGTAAAGAGCCCAGAGGAGGCACAGACCAGGGGCGCCATTGTGGGAAGATAGGGAAGCTGTTCATGGTCCTGTCCCAGAGTGCAAGGAGCCAGCTGTGGAGATGCTGGTCCCGGCTGCTGGCAGCAGCATCTGAGGGCTGGCACTGCTGAAATGAGCCCCTAGCAGCCTGGCCCAGCAAGAAGGTAGGGAGAGGGAGAGCCTGTGCTGCTACCACTGCCTGGAGTGGGGGTGGGAAAGCAGGGCTGGTGTGGGGCTGAGAAGGGAAGAACCTAAAATCCCTTCCCCCAAGGAAGCCTGGAGACAGCAGGGAGGGGACAGTAGGGGGTCTCCCTCAAGGGCTGAAGATCCTTTCAGGGGGTATGTGAGGGGCTCATGCTGGGAGAGGCAGGGGCTCCATGCTATCCTGGGTCTCTAATTGTGTGGTTTTTAAGACTAAAACTCTTAAAAGCTCACCCCACTGTGCGGTAGGCCTGTGTGTCCCATATGCATGTGCCACTTTAAAATGACCTTGCTCTTTTCAATCCCATAGAGTGTATGAAGACTTCCCAGAAAAGGAAGTTTAAGCTTGCCCAAGGACAAAAATGGAGTGGTGTTTGTAGCCCACTCGGCACAAAGACAATTTAGAGGGAACGTGATTCAGCTATATATTTGATGGGGGCACAATCTCATCTCTCTGCAGCTGGCGTTTTCTTTTCAGAGCAAGGAATCTAAACAGGAGCCATCAATTCGTTGCTGTGGCTAGGATTTTGCACAAACATTAAGACAGTCAACATTACCTTTCCCATACCAGTCATAACTCAGTCAAGTTGCATATACAGGGTCCAGTCCTGTTCCCACAGAAGTTAGTGACAAACTCTCATTAATTCCAATGGGACCAAGTTCAGGCTCATACTATACAATAGATCAAATTCCACTCCCCTTTTTCACATGGCTGGTCCTAGTGACATCAATGAGATTCCTGGTGTAGGCAAGCAAAGGAGAATCTGATCCACAGCAAAGCAAAACCTACCTGTGCCTTAGGAGGCGAGAATCAGGATGAAATTCTGCCCCCTTTGAAGTCAATAGGAGTTTCGCCATGGACTTTACACAAACAAGGATTACATCTCATAGGTGTAAATTTCCTGACTTCTGTGCTTATGAACTCAACCATAAAGCAGCTTTTAGCACTTCACAGAATTATTTAAAGTACCACAACCATTCTACTAGACACCTGCTCTCAGGGCTGGCCCTAGACCAAATGGCACCCCAGAAAACAAGCATCTTCAGCATGTCCCCCACCACCACCACCACTTGTTAAACTTTTGAATACTTTTTTTTTGTATTTGTAGCCCATTTCACGACTTTGATGTACGATTAGCACGCATGATTTATCCCTGTCCTATAAGACAAATTGGCACAGTAGGATCTGTAAATCTGTATTTATTAATGCCATATATAAGCGTAGATAGGGGTTTGATAGATATTTCTGGTGTCTTATTAAATATATCCTTTATTAGTCGCTACTTACACTCAAGTCTTAAAAACACAAGGACACTGTCATAATTACACTATAAAGCAAGGTTCACAATATTGCAGCTGGGTTCTAACTTCACTTCAGTTCATTCTTACATCTCACTGACTGACAGGTGATGCCCTGCCCTTATATGCCCATGAGGGCATGGCTGACAACATTCTAGGAGGGTCAGAGAAAATGCAGTTCTCAGAAAGTCTGGAAGGTTCCACCAGATTCTACAAAGGTCCAGAACATTCTAGGTTAGTGAAAAACAAATCTACATACGGGACACCTGAAACATTTTACGTCAAACACTGTTTTTCCCTTTTGTCGCTAACAACAAAAACAGCACCCTGAGCCCTGCACTCCCCAAGCCCAGCACCCCAAGTGGTTGCCTAGATCACCTGCTCCTAAATCCGGACCTGCCTAAATTACATTTACTAAAGTACAAGTTGGTCCAATGTGTACAGTTAAAACCCAACTGACTCTCCCTCAAGCTCAGCAGAGTCCTGAGAAATTAGATAACTGGACGCTGAAGGCCACCGAATTCAGTCATTGCCTTGAAAACAGAGCTGAGTTTTTAAACAGCCATTAACATCCTTGATACTGACACAACTGCACTATGATTCATAGCACTTGCACCCTGCCCTTCATCTCCAACCATATGCAGTTTGTTTTAAACTGCCTGTTTTTTATGTTAACGTGTGGCTTGTCTGTAGCTTTCTCACCTCACTGGGCATGGGACGAAGCCGACCTCTACTTAATTCTGCAAAGGGCTAAGCACCCTCAACTCCCACTGACTTCAATGGCACTGGATACTGGAGTGCTCGGCCTGTTGCAGATGGAGGCCCAGATGACCTTGCACAAGGCAGCCTACTCACTGGAGGATATCTGGGTTTACCTCTTTTGGCCAAACTGCATTGCTGGCAATGGGGTAGCATCTATCAGAAAAGAATGTGCTCCTGTTCCTTTGAACTCTTTTTCTGAGTTAATGTGGTTGAAAGACAATGTTTAGCTAGTTTTTTTCTCTATCTGTTGTGCCTTCCTGACTAGGGGGAGGGCCTCATTTTCAGGGGTGATGACCAATGATATCAAGCTGAAGTTGTGCATGCTTGACAGTCCAGAAAAAAAAAATCAGACCTCTAAGTGGTTTCTGGACAGCTTTTTGTCTCAGGGTTTTTCTATACAGCAACTGGACACCTGTGGCTGGCACATGCCAGCCGAGTCGGGGTCACGGAGCTGTTTCATTGCTGTGTAGACTTCCAGGCTCAGGTTGGAGCCCAGGCTCTAGGACTCTGTATGCACAATTCTGTGTACTACCACTTGTGCATCCACTTGCACTCAGCTTGTGGGAACAAGTAATATTGCACATACAAATAATGACCAATATTTGATTATTTAGGCTGAGACTTTTCAAAGCTGTCTAAGCGATTTGGTTGTCCAGTTCCAGTAACTGGGGGATCAAAATCTTTTAGGGAACTTTGTAAAGGTCAGCCTTAGCACTTAATATTTTGGGGCCTGGTCCAAAGCCCATAATGTCAACAGGCTCAAGCCATAGCAGTAGTATTTTTGATTGCCCCACATGTGTTCAGAAAACAGTGTGTTTTATTAGATTGCTTTTTATTTTGTGGTTTGGTTCAAACAGATAACAACTGGAAAAAACGTGTTTGGTCTTCATTGAAAATGTTCTTGTAACAAATTTTAGTATTATCAGCAAACAGGCTTTGCATCTGGAAGCCCCAATCTCTAACAACTGGGTTAAGGCCTGTGTGTCATTCTCAGCAATGAAGCGCACAAAGTTTATGAGCCAGGGTATGGCTTCTTTTCTGCAAGATCCAAGTTTAAGCACACTTTGCTACAAAGGTGCTTCTGTAGTTTCACTAGACAGTCAAGGTCAAAAGAGCTGTCTTCACTACAGTTTGGGCAGGGTTTCAAAGATATACTGACACACCATCCGTAAATGGATCCCACTACACCCATTCTCACCCATGGACAGTGAGCTGACGTGGAGGTGACCAAATCAGGTCAACATCTGTGTTTCAAACAAGACCCAGCTGAAGAACTCAGTCTCAGGTTCAATTTTTGAGAACAGCTTTGCATATGGATTGGGCCCTGCCCAACAAGCTGGCTTCCCAGGTTCAAAACTTGTTTAAGGAGGCAGTGTTTGAGCCAGGTTCTAATCCTGCTTTACATGGCCCATCTGGAAAGAGGATGCTAATTTATAAACACTTTGAAAAAATGGAGTCAAGCAGATGCGGCTAAAACCCACCACACATTCCATCCTTCATTGTTTTCTTATATGAAACTGTTAAAAAAAAAAAAAAAAAGAGAGACAGACGGACAGGAATACACAGCCCTGACTGAACCTTAGCCTACTTGGCACGGAGGGCCTTTACAGAATGTAAATAGCTGTACCGTATGGGTTTCTTTAGAGCCAGATCCTCAGCTAGTTTCATTCAGCGTAGTTCCACTGAAATCCATGGAGGTACGCTGATTTACACCAGCTTAAAAAGGCCCTGGGCTATATCATCTTACCTCACTTCTTCTGACAGCCTGCAAACTGTGGCCTCAATTCTACAATCAGTCTGTTACAGATACAAGGATCCCCCTATCAGGATCTCATTGCCTGTGGGAGAAACAGCTAAAACTGTTCTTAAAAAGCAAGAAAAGGCTGTTTTCATGGTCTATATGAGGATCTGATCTTGCAGAATTCTCATTAGAGTCGATGAGACCTGCTGGGACCAGGCTTGTTCGTGGCTGGAGCTCTGACTAGCCTTGTCTTCTCTTTGAGGCACTGTTTTACAGTTGGGCTCCAGAGACAAACTGTCCTCTGAAAAAATACCTATTAAAAAAGGGGGACAATCAGATTTGGAAGCCATTTTAGGGTGGTCACTTAGAATCACAGAATATTAGGGTTGGAGGGGAACTTCAGGAGGTCATCTAGTCCAACGCCCTGCTCAAAGCAGGACCAACACCCATTAAATCCTCCCAGTAAGGGCTTTGTCGCGCCGCACCTTAAAAGCGCTTCTCAGGCTGGCAGGATCAGAGAGGTGTGCGAGGGTGTTGTGTATCCAGACATTAAAGAGTTAATGGTACTGTTTATCTTCTAACTCCATCCTGGGGGAGAAAGTCCCGTTGGTGTGGGCAGCTTGGACCAGCAGCTTATTCTCCAGTGCCATTCCCTTCTCAAAGGAAGGAGGTGCTTTGCCCTCCAGTGGCCATTAGACAGAGTGGGAGAAGACGCTATACAAAGAAGAAACAGCTCAGAACAAAAAGGGATGGGGAAGTAAAAACCGTCCCTATTCCTATCAATTGGAGCAGCTAATATCTTATCAGGAGCAAAGCTTCTCCCTGGATAGCTTGTGGCCCACTTTAGCAGGGTGAGGACAGGGAAAGCCAGTGCCTGTAAGCTGTGGCTCAGTGTGATAGAAAGCAGGTTAACATCAAAACTCCTGGCTGCCCATGGGTGAACTGTCTGATGACAATCCAGTCCAGAGCTGCCTGCTCAGTCAGAGCCGCATACCACACCACTGAGAAGTCACTTGGTTGCTTCGAAATAGGGTATCCCACACAGCCACGTGATGGAGCCAACAGACCCTCAGGTTTGTAGGTGGATGTTGTCACAAAGGAAGCTGCTTGTGGCTACAGACCAGATCAGTAGTTGGAATGAATGCATTTCAGGAGCTCGTTACCTCACTCAGTTATAAGAAGAGAGGCGGGACGCTGGTTATATAAGAGGAAGAGGCAGGACCCCAATAGGAAGAGTTTCTCTTAAACATAACTGTAATGGACAGTAGAACTTTTATCCCTGTGCAAAAAACATCATTAACAGACAGTGACAGATCAGAAAACAGTTAAATACCCCCCCACAGGGCAAAAATCCTACAACTTCAAGAGAACCCAAATCCAAAAGAGTCTAGAAATTAGCAGTTCCAGATCCACTTTGAATCTTCATCCCCTAACCACACCCTGTCTGCTCTAATCCCACTCCTTTTTCCCTAAATACCCCATCCCTTAGACTTCCCCAAACCCCTGCTGTTTTTTTCTAAGATCCACCCCTCCACACAGCACCTTATATTGCCAAAAGAACAGGCCAGATTCCCTTAGCAGGAAATAGGAGGAGGGAGACGGGATGGTAGCAGGGAAAACAAAGACATGCTTGAAAGCTAGAGTGTAACAGCGCTGGACAGAACCAGGCCCTTCAAGCCGAGCCACCCAGAAGCAGAGGGGTGGAGCCAGGGCCAGGGAGGGAAGTATAAGAGACAGGCCCAAGAGCTCAGTCTGGGAGAAGCTGCCGCCAGAGGCAGACATATCTCCCTGGAGGCAGTGGCCTAGGCTGGACTCAGGCCCGGAGACTGTTTGGCACAGCCGCCATGCCAACCGCAGCCCGCAGGGCCTGCCTGACCTGCACGGCCTGGCCTGAGTGATGGGAGGGAGCTGCCCGACCCCAGTGACTGGAGCAGGCCGCCGACCCCGAGTAACGGGCTGGGCCTGCCAGACCCCAATAGCTGGGCGCAGCCACCGCAGCCCGCAGAGTGGGAGAAATTGCCAGAGGCCGGCCCTGACCTGGAGGAGCTGCCCAGGGTGGAGAACCCACCAGTGTGGACAGACCCTGACAGATCGGAGGAACCCCTGGGGTCCTGCGGCCTGGAGAAGCTACCTTTGGCAGACGACCCTCAGGAGTTCCTGGACCTGCCACCCATCCACAGAGAGGGATTAGCCGGACACCTGCTCACCGCTTCCTCCCGTGACCCAGAGGGCCCGACCTGGATGCAGGTGCCCTGGGACTGGGTGGGAGGAAGTGGCCCAGGGAAAGCCACAGCCAGTGACTGAGTCAGGGGTGGAACCCGCGTCAGCGTGTTGCGGACGGAGCCCCACTGACGCAGCGGCAACCCACTTTTGCCATTGATACAGCCCTCGGCCAGGACGCAGTGGAGTCAGGTGGGCCTGCGTCCCCCTCCCCGCTTCCCTAACCACCCAGGGAGTGCTTGCAGCCCTCTCCACTGCTGACCAGAGGGCACCCTGCTTCCTGCCCCGCCCTGTTTGAGGGCCAGGGGCTTCAGACTGCTTGCCAGCCCCACCAGACTGTAAAGCCAGGGGCTATAGAAACTGCTTTGCCTGCTTGCCCGCCCTGCCAAGGGCTGGGGCAACAGACTGCCTGCTAACTGAGACACTTATTCCCCTCGACAAGGGCACTGTGACCTGCTTCGGAGCCTGGGCCCGAGGAAGTGTCGTGACGTTGCTGGCTGGACCGGGGCCACCAGCCTACATGGAGGTTGGGGAATAAGTCAAGAGAAGGGATGGATCATGGTAGCATAGAACATGGGAAGGAAAGGGCTGAAGCAGACAAAAGGAAGGAGATGTGGGTGACTGGAATGAAGGAGAACAGCCTAGAGAGGGAAATGGTACATGCCCCCTGAATGGTGTCAGTCCTGTCTTTAAAGACATGGGGGAATATACTGGCTGAAGAATGAGAGCCAGGGAGGGATGTTTCAGGAGACGTCCCGGGAATTAATCAGACTGCAGAAGCAGAGCTGAAGGGCTAACTATGGTGCAGTCACACACAGCACAGCACAAGCAGCAATAGCAAAGGAGAGAGGAGATACAGACCTGGGATTGCGTGAGGCAGTCTGAACAGTGGGAGAGGAGAGCCAAGGATGTGAGGGTAGAGGAAAGGCAGAAATCCCGGACTCAAAAAGGGAGGATGGAGAGCAGCAGAGGAACAAGAGTGGCTGGTTGAATGGAGGTCATGGAAGGGGGGAGCATGAGCAGCGCTGACGGTGATTGTAAGGGGTGGGCTCAGAGGAAGGGCAGCACTCGCTCTTCGAGGTTTAGCTAATTGCACAAATATGGATCTTTTTAACCCCCCTGAACTGTGAGGCACCCAGCACTTGCGATGATTGTTCTTCCCTTATGCTGTTCAGGAGAGTTAACAGTAGGTCTTTGTGGAAGACACGGGATTTCAGCATGGGGGCTTTCAAATTGCTTGACTATAGCTTTATATACATGTTTATGGTCGTTGTGTCACTCGTGTGGTACAAAGGCACCAAAATGAGCCTTTAAACCATTGGTTATTATTACCAATAACAAGTACCCTCAGGATGTAGTGGAATTTTCCTCCACAAATTTTTCCAGCATAAAATTCTATCCAAGAACAAACCATTGTGATCAGTCTTAATTGTCCATTGTACCCCATGAAAGGGGGACACATTTTCCTGTTTCTCCTTATTTGCACCTGTAAGAAAGGTACATAGATCTGTCTCCAAGTCAAAATTACAATGTTAAGAAAAATGAAGTAGCACATCCTACCCAGGCGCCCCCTCTCACATCAAACCAGCCTGCCCACTAGCCCTCAGAGCATGGGTACCTTCAGATTCCAGCCGGTCCAATCCGTAGGTTACGGCCGTGCTAATCCGCCTTGCGGATGGAATGACAGTTCTCCTTACAGAAGATGCCATCAAAGCTGGAGTTGCAGGAGTCGCAGTTCTGCTGGTCAGCTCCTCCACCTGCATTCTCATTCCAGAGGGGGTTGCAGAGGATTCGATAACAGCAGAGATGGCCTTCTCATCGGAGACAGTGACCAGGTCTGTTAACACTACTGAAAACAGGAAGCATATCCATGCTAATGATTGCAGGCTAACCCTGCAGCATTAATACCAAGAACTGTTAAAGAATTCATTCGTAAAGAGAGGCTTAACTTTAAGCAAAAAGGAATTATTAAATTCCATATCTTTTATGCACAAAGCTCTCTCTGCGAGATGGTGCAATGAATGAAAGCAGTACTCCCTGAGGACATCTCCCTGAGTGGTGGAGATCTCCTGTCACAAGCCTTCTGTTAGCTTTTACTTTCTGTTGCTTCTTGGGATACCTGTCACTACACTGGGGCAAGATCGGAGCCCTTCTGAGGCATAAATCAAATTATGAACCAAGAGACAGATCTAATTGTTTATGGCACAGATAAAATATTAGGGATGATGAATTTATAATTAAACTCTGTAAGCAAATTAGTTAAAGTGGGGTTCTTAGAAATGAGTAATTTTTGTCCTACAGAGAAACCTCACTCTAATAGATCCAACCCAAATGGCAATTTGCACATTGTGGAGCACCAAACCAAAATGAGACTGCCAGGCTAGATTTGCCATTGGTGGTGTTTCACTATAAATGGTTTCTACTGCATTAATGCCTTGGCTGGATTTTTAGTTAGTTTTTGGTGCAAAGGGGAACCTAGGCTTCGCTCTTTGCAAGGATGACGGAGCTTCTGCTGCAGTATATGTACACTCCCTAGGAAACGCCAGGAGAAATTCTGGTTACGTTAGCAAGAATTCCTCCTGAAGCTCTATACCACCCCCTGGGCATGCATTTGGGGGAGCCAGAATCCAGCCCAAAGGCTTTAAAAGCTCTATCAGGAAACCAAGTAGATATAGCAAAGAAAATCCCATCAAATGCCTGCCCAGAGATTTAGATCTTTCATTAATTCCCCACAATAAAGGGCCTGTAATTAGAGCCTCACATCACTTTGGGCTCCGTTGAGTCTTTGGGTTCAGTCCCAAGGAAGGAGAGCTATGTAGCCACATTGTCCAAGGAAGAGCCCCCAGCTGTGCTAGGGCAGGTGGGAAGAGGCTCCCTGCTCACTCTCCATCCTTCCCCTCCCATTAGTTTGTGGGTGAGATGATCAGGAGTAGAGTCCTTGCTCATCCCCCTGCACCCAGAGACACTACTGAGGCAGCACTAACACAGGAGGCTTGGACAGTTCTTACATCCCTCAGTGCCACTGCATGGTTGAATGAGAGGGACAAATCATCTGACACTTCAAACTCCCATGAACTCCAGCTCAGCTGCCTTTGATCTCCTTGTCCATGACGTGCTGCCAAGATGCCTGCACATCCTCAGAGGGACAGGAGGAGTGATGGCTAGAGAAGCAAGGACACAAACCACTTAGGGATTGGAAGTCAAAAACAAAGGCTCTGAAAGGAACCGGCAACCAGGGCACAGCACAAGGAACTGGTGTTCCCTGAACCCTGACTCCCTAAAGCCAGCAGCCACCTTCTGCTCTAGCTGAAGTTGTCACTGCCCTCTCCCAAATCACCATGTTTAAACATGGCTGTGGCTAAAGCATGTCATATGATGGCTGATTCTTGCTTGTCAGAAGGAAAACCAATTATATTAAAACTTCGTTCTCTAACAGGTTTTCTCCCCCAGTCACAATGGCAAGTCAAAAATACGCTACAACATAGTTCGGCCATAGCCAAGTTACACACACATTGTGATTCTGTAGTGTAGACAGGACCCCAGAACAACAGAACCAATCCAGGAAGGGGAGGAGAACACACCACAAATATTCTAGCAGGGCAAGCTTGTTTTGCCATAGTTGCTAATGTGCAGCAGGAGGCATCTCAGTTAAAGTTTTTTTCTGGCACAGAAACAACAATACTTGCAATATTTTATTTATCCTTTAAAAAAAAAAGTAGTTTGTAGAGAAATGAAAGCACAAAACCCTACCTTCTGCATCTGCAGTTTTTGCAGTAGAAAACTGGGTGGCAGTAAAGGAGACAGTAGTGGCTTGGTGTTCTGACTTTTTCGACAGCTGAGTTACACTAGAAACAGTTGGTATCTGGGTTGCCTGCTTTCCTTCTTCCTCTATCATCCTTGCTTCTTTTGTGGCCTCATGTACTGCAAAGCATGCTGGTGTCGTGACTGGCAAGGTTGCCTCAGTTTCTTGACTGGCTGTCGTCATCTCGTGGGTAATACCTATGGCAGGAACATTTTTAAGCTTCGATTTAGAAAATTACCACCGACTCCTTGTACGTTAACATTTTTATGATCAACAGCATGCAAAAGTAGGAATTGACATTTGACAGAATAGGACAGCTCAGCACATTAGCATCTCTGAAGCCAAGATGTCAATTGTGGAACTCCCTATTAAAAACTGTTAAAAGAAGTTTAAAGCGTAAAGGAAAGATGAAAAGGAAATATTGAATTGGAACAATTAATTAGGTTTTTTCTATCCTATAAGGGTCCAATTCTGACACCCTTATGCCACAAGGAGCCCCCATCAGATAAATGGAACTAATAACTAAATAAAGTCTTGAGCTTGCAGTGAGCTCTGGGAGGAGCTCAGAGGAAAACTGGAACCTAAAGCACTATTCTGTCATATAAATGAGGCGCTAAGTGATTAGTACAAGATCAATGATCAGCTCTCAAAAACGTACAAAAATCCCTCAACTCTGGAAGAAGAACCTTAAAACACACACATGGGTATTATTTTTGCCCATGACTAGCTCTATTATTTGAGACAATTCACAGAGCAATAAACAAAAGGAACCAATTGTAGATCAATAATGCACAGTGACTAGAATGTAATTGTTTAACAAACTCATGTAAAAGCAGAATCAACACACAAGCATTTTCTTCCATTTGTTTTTCCAGAGGAGGAGGCAGGTTGTAGATGTTTCTTGCACATCTTGAGGTAAGGAGGCCGAGTTTGTATGGGGCCTAACACAATGTGGAACTGGTCCGTGACTAGGCACTATCATAATACTAATAAATAAAACCACCAACAACTAAATAATAGCAGCATCCACTGTTTACTGCATGAAAAAGCATCACTGCACTGTCCTATGGAAGGAATCTGTTTTCTCTCTCATTTTCAGTCATGTATAGTTTAAAATACACTCCAACCTTAGCAGCCCATTCTGTCTAGTTCCTCTTGAATATAAATACTCAGGCTGTGAGGGACTGCTATACGCAGAGCCAGAGAAGGCACCTCTGTGCAATCTTTACCCATGCAGTTTTCCCAATGTGACTCAATTCTAACCTATAACCAGAGCCCCGAGATCTCTGAAACCTCACAAAAACTCCCAAAGAATCTGAGACAGACCATAGAATTTTGAGCTACCTGCAAACATCTTAAGCAGCAGCAATTGCTCCAGAATGAAGGTCAACAACCTTTCCATTCTCACAGCATCTGAGACAGCATCAGTGGGTCCAGGCAGTTACTTGCTCTTGCTATTCCAGTGGAAACATTACACTGAGCCTTCAGATTCTCTAAAGTCAAAGGCTACAGATAAAACTCCCTATGGAAACAGTTGCACCTGGCTTTAAGATGGTTCATTGTGTCCACGCCCACAGCATTTGAGTTCAAGTTTACAGCCACCACACAATATAAAGATAGCTATGAACACAGAAGCCAACTGGAGTTGCGCCTGCTTACGCCAGGACTGAATTTGGCCTACAGACTGAATTGCCCCATTAGGAGCTCTGAAGTGCCTCCCTTTTGGGACAGTGCAGAAATGCAAACACACACACACACACTCTCTCTCTCTCTCTCTCTCTCTAAAGGGATAGTGTCAACTTGAATTTGTGACTAACATAACGCACCCACCCCCAAATTTTTGATAGTATATAAATGGTGCTCGATGTACATGAATTTTTAAAAGTCTCCTTAAAACAGTTTTTATATTTATTTTTCTTTGTGCTCCCCTGATGATGGTCATATAGAGCACAAGTTCATCAGACAATCGGGCACAGCCCTCATCCCCATGTGCCTCTCAGCTTCTGCCTTTTCAGTTTCAACTTTGCTGCTTGTGTTATGGGTAAACTGTCTCTTCCCAGGACATGAGGAAGAACCTAAGAATGATCAATGCAGGAGGCTTGAACTGATCAACAAAAGAATGAAACTGACTATACACAAGGTTCTGTCAAAATCTCAAAAATGCACACAAAAATATATTTAGTCATTTCATTCATTTCTAGCAATCTTAGCTATTACTCATAGCTATAGCAGGCACAAAAATGTATAACAGCATCCCTTTAAACATTTAAGCTGCAGATGCAGATTAGCCACTAGCTATAAATCAAAGCCATCTTTGTTCACTTTTGTTCTTCGATTTTGTTAGAAATAACCAAACAGGTTGTCCCAGGGGTGGATTGGGGAAACAGAACCCTTTATTGCCTGCTCGTTCCACCTCAATGCCGCAAGTGAGCAACGGAGGGGTTACTTTACAATTCTTTTATCCATAACAGTACATAACTGTACATTTTCAGCAACTCCCCATAGACCCTTATTTGGTTATACTGACACCTATAAAATGAATATTAACAACTACATAATTAATATAATTATACCTGTCCATTTGTCGTTTACAGGATTACTATACAGAGGTCAGGCACATCACCTTAAAACCTATTAATTTTACACTAACATTCTTTGAAGTAAAGGTATGCCAGGGGAGAAGGAAGATAATGCCTTCTTCCCACCAAAAGGCCTTGCACAGAAATGGTGATAGTTATTTAATTAGCCTCAATCCCAGCACAGATGGCCAGGAAGGGGAAAAAAAACAAAAACAAACTAAAAAAACAGATTAACTAGACTTCACACCAATTAACAGAAACAAGGTTTGCCCGAGCCTTGACCCCATTCCCTGTAGCTGAAGCCTGACCACTTATCCAGCTTTTAACTCTTTACTCTCCTACAGATTTTAAGGAGACAAATCTATAAAAAAGATGCTTCTCCCGATACCCATGTTGGAAAACAAGCATAGGTTTTTATTTTGATGTGGGTAGGTGAGTTACCTTTTAATGTATTTCCCAGGGTATGGAAGACACTAGATTTTGTGTCTATCATAGTAACGATCTCAGGCAGTGACAAAGAGACACTTTTCCTATCATCCATTGTGACTGGTTCTGTATTTTCCATTGTGTGTATAGCAGTCACTTCAGCTTCTGCCAAGGGACTTGTGAGATAAGCAGAAGTTTGGCCAGCTGAAACTGTTGCCTTCACCTCCCCGTGCGTTGGCACCTGTGATGACCCAGTGTAAGTGTTTTTTTCTAGTTTCACAGTAGTTGCATATGCAGAAGCTGTAAATGGCAAACCTCTTTTCACATCATCATCCTCATCATCATCTCCTCCCATTGTCCAAGGAGGTTCTGCTACCACGTAGTTCTGTTTCATCTCCTCATGCTTTGAGCCTCTTACCTGACTTATAGTTCCTAATTTTGTATCATCCCAATCATCACTCAGCACAGAGACAGCTGGAGCGACTGTGACAGCACCAGTTGCCACTCGCAAGCTTCCTCGCCTGCTGTCAGTTTCTGTTTCCAAATTTAGGGAGGCATCAGTGGATACAAATGTGTGTGTTGCAGTGAGGGCATAGGCCTGGGCATCTGCAGCTGTCAACTGTGCAGGGCTCCCTACATTTGGCCACAGTGTTCCATGCTCAGAATCAGCAATTTGAGGAGCCAAAAGCAAAGGGCTTGTGGGGTAGTCACTCACCACTTCTATGTTTTGGGTTCTGGGGTGCAGAGCAGGTAATTCTTCATTGTTCAGATGGGGTGTAGCTGAAAGGCCTGAACTACCATCTGCCTTCTTCTCTCCTTCTGTAGCATCTGTCCTAAAAAAGTGGTCATCCAGGTAACTAATAAAACCATGTCCTGCTTCAGCGCTACCCCCTACTGTCGTCTGGACAACAGTACTACTGAGCACATCAGCCTGGATGTCGGGATTCAGAGTAGTCAAAGCTGTAGTTAGCATGGCCTTCAACATCCCATTTTCACTCGACTCTTTGCTTGGTCCCATGGGACTGAACTCACTTTCATCTGCAGCAACCATTGACACTGTGGGGGTGTAAACATCAAGGCTCTTACTGCCTACAAAAACATTATCGTTAAGACTAGTATGTTGCGTTTCTTCTTTAGCAGTAAAGACCTTGTTTAATGAAGTCCCAGATGGCTTTGCTGACAATCCAGATGGCTCTTCGGAGACAGCAACACTGGTTGTTTGCTCAAAAGGGCCTAGGTTATTTTCCAAGTTTTGCACATTCATCCTCTTGTCCTCTAACCCATTCCCTGCCAATGCAGTTTGCTGGACCCACACTGTGTCTTTCTCCGGTTTCTGAAAGGTTAGACATTGCAGGCCGATGGAGTTGAGCAGGATGCCGCATATGACCATGCAAATGTGAAAGCCTATTGATCTGCTCATATCGAAAGAAAGATGTGCACAGAAATTTGCAGAGCTGACAATTCCAGAAAGTGAGTCCTAGGAAAAGAAAAACAAAATATACAAATTTGTCACTTTTATTTGCTTCAAATTAACTCTTTAAATTAAGATAAATGCGGGTAAGTAGGTCACCTTGACAATGGGACAGGTTAATAGTCTAAGGTAGTTTGTGGGGAGGATGTCAGTCAGGAATTGGCACTACTTTTTTTCCCCCATCCCTGTTATAAACGCTATCTATTTCAATCATTCCTGCTGCATTCTGGGTTTCATCTTACTTCTGTGTGCTCTAGTTCCTAGAGACATGTACTCCTGAGTTCTCAGCCCGGTTTTGACACTGACACGCTCAGGGTATAATATATACCTATCTCAGTGTGATGATTAACCCATTGGGCCTGGTCCAGCAAAGGACATAAGTGTGTGTGTGTAATATTAAGCATGTCAGTAGTCTCATTAATTTCAGTGGAACTGTTCCCATGCTTAAAATTATGGCCATAATTATGTGCTTTGCTTGATCAGGCCTTAATGTATCACAATTTCGTTGAAGATACAAAATGCTACCTAGGTGCCAAGTACCATTGTTCTCCCAGAAATAGGACACAGTGGTAAAATATACTCTGAATATCTGATTACAAAATTTCCTGTAGACTGTTAGGCAACATGTATATTTAATCCTCGCTTCTTTTTCCATTCTGCACCTTTCCTTGCTGTATGGACTGCAAAATACCTTCCCTGTTCAAAATCGGAGCCCTGGGAATGTTTAGCGAATCTAGCAATCTAATCCCTTAGTGTTTTCCAATGACTAAAAGAGGCACAAAAGTATATTGTATAAATTTAAAAAATCAATACTGCTTAATGGCAGGTGTCTGCCTTTCTGTACGAATACTGATTATTTTCACCTCACGCCCCCCAGAAGGGCTTGCCAGATAACTTTACTTGGAGATTGTGGAAGTCCCTTCAAAAGATTTTTAAAAGGAAATTTGACTCAAAATATAGTGTCTGTAAATAAATATATAAATAAAATAATCAGAAATATTTCTACAGAATGTAAATAAATTCAAATTGAAATAATTTTAGGAAAAAAAACCCAGATAAATCTCCTACAGTGCTTGAAACTCAAGCTCTGTAGTTTTGCCTTAATGCAAGAGAACCCAGAGACTAAATTGACTTGAAACCAACTAACAAGGAATTTTCAGGATGCTCACTGTGAGAAATTCAGAAAGTGACCATACAGCAGAAATAGTGAAAAGCAAATAAGATTTGTAATTTTTTTTTTCAAATTTAACACTCTAAGCCTATATCTACACCAGGGGTTCTCAAACTGGAGGTCAGGACCCTTCAAAGGGTTGTGAGGTTATTATGGGGGGGTTGTGAGCTGTCAGCCCCGCACACGGCTGACAGCTGGAGCCCTTCAGAGCTGGGTGGCCAGAGAGCAGGGACTGCTGGCCAGGTGCCCAACTTTAAAGGCAGCACCACCTACAGCAGCAGCGCATGTGCAGTCATCACTTTTTGCAGGGGGTCATCAGATCTTGAAATATTTTCAAAGGGGGTCCCAGCAAAAAACGTTTGAGAATCCCTGGTCTCCACTGTGAGCTAAGGGAGTGATTCCTTGCTCACATACAAATACTCGTTAGCGCTCAGCAAGCTAGCATGAGTATAAATAGCAGTACAGACAAGGTAGCATAAGTAGCCACAGCAGAGGCACAAGTCAAGCTATGCCAAGTACAAACCTGCAGAGGGTATGTACGCACCATGGCTCAGCTACGCCTCTGCTGCTGCTACCATGCTACAGTGCTATTTACACTTGCACTAGTTTGCACAAGTATGTGTATACAAGCAGAAGCACACCCCTCACTCATCGTGTAGACGCAGCCTAATGCACTCTTTGTAAAACAAGTAATGGAAGAATTGGGGGTGGGTTTAATATAGGACTTTTAACCTATGTCCCTCAAATTAATATTTTTAAAAGTTTTAAAAATTAGTTTAAAGTATTTATTTACTTAAGACCATAAGAAGAGTCACGGCCAATGCCAGAGGCTTCAGAGGGAATGAACGGAACAGGAAATCATAGAGTGATCCATCCCGTCATCCACTTCCAGCAAGTGGGAGTGTAGGGAGTGGAAGAATATTGTGACACGAGGACAGCTTAGCATGGCAAGACTAGGCCCTAGAAATCCAGATCAGGCTTTGTTAGCAACAGTAGACCCCTGCTGGGAAATAACCGAATGGAAAGAGGGAAAGCTGAACTAACCTTTACTATACCTTTGCATAAAATACCCTGATGTTGCATTAAGAGGTTTGACAAAACAAAGGCAGATGACTAGCCACAGGACCAGTTTAGACCACTAAAAGTCAGCTTCCCACTTCTAACTGCTGATTTAGCCACCTTGTGCTGGTAGCCAATAGACTAACGAAAAACAAGGGTTAAGGCCCAATCCCTAAAGTGGATTGAGAAGTTACATAGTATATTGCTAGGTAAAGTCCATGGCTGAGCTTTGGCGAGAGGGGTATATTAGATGCTGCCTGGGCCCCACCTATTGAGACTCTCTGCGGATCCATCAAGGCCTTATCGGATGCCCCAGGCTGGTCGGTTCCCTGGTTGCGACTCACTTGCAGGGTGGATAATAGGTCTCCCCATCTTTTTGTTGTTGGTAGGTGCTTTCTTCCTATACTTTGGGATTGCGGTAGCGTGTGTCTGCTATTGCTACTGCTTTTAAGACCATGTTATTGCTCATTATATTGCTTGTTTTAATAACTGTTCTCCTTGTATATCGGGTGTTTATGCTGGTGTGGGAGGAGTATATAACACAGCCTGTCAGGTTACCAACTAAATAAACCAGCATGTTTGAGCACATTTTACTGTCCGGCTGCTCTCTTTCTCGCCACCGAGATCACAAAAAAAGAACCCTCTGCTGCTGTGGAGTACCGGGAGTATTAAAGTAAAGTAAAGTATTTTTAATTTGTTTTTTTTCTGCTCCCTCTTTCCATCACCCCACCACCACCACAAGCACATAACTGATTGATATGCAGGCCCGGTCTACACTTACCTTGGCGATTCGGCAGCAGTCGACAGGAGATACGCAAGTGACGTAAATCACTTGCGTATCTCCCATCGACTTTGCGGTGTCTCCTCCGCGTGGTGTCCATACTGCACTGCGTCAAAGGGAACAGCGCTCCCTTCAATGCAGCGCTACTCCACATACGGGGGTGGTTTTCCTGTGTCGCTTCCTGGATCGACTGAGCGCGTCTCTACAGACCGCTCAGTCGATCCAGAGCAATTGATGTGACGGCGGTGAATTTGCCGCCGTCAGTGTAGACCCAGCCACAGTGCTGGCCTAATATGGTCATCATTTGCATTACAGTAGTACACAGAGGTCCCAGCTGAGATCAGAGGCCCATTGTGCTACATATTGTACATACAGTGACAGTGCCCCTCATCTGAAAACGCTTACAATCACAATAGATACGTTGGGTGAAAGGTAGAAGACAAGAAGTATTATTATCATCACTTTACAAACGGGAAGAGAGACACAGCCAGTTTGATTTGCGCAAGTCGCACACGAAGTCTGTGAAAACCAGGAATTGAACTTAGCTCTCTCAACTTGAATCAGGCTCCGTTGCAGGCACAGCAGCACAGAGCTCATTGCAGGATTGGGGCCTAAGAATTTATTAATGATAGCAAGGACCTGTTTCAAAGAAGATTAAGCAAAACTCAAGGCCTGACGTAGCTTTTAAAAAAAAGACTGGATTGGATTTTGCATCTAAGAAACACCACAAGTATCCCCCTTGGTATCCTATTAAATAAAACAACATAATGCATTAAATAAATTAACAGTAGAAAGCTTAAAGGAAAGCCGATTCAGGTTTTAACTAGTAATCAACTGCAAAGGAATTCACTATCTGTGCTGAACTAAGCCATGGACGCATCTGCACATATCGATTCTCTTTTCTGGCTGTTGTAGGGTCCGTCTAGCCTACAAACACAGCTGAGTCAAAGGACACAGTTACAACTTGATTAAAGTATGCAATGTTGATTAGGACCTATCCACATCCCCATAACTGGACTAAAGGAATGGTAGAAGGAAGGGTAGAATACACTAGAATAATTTTTTCAAGTCCCATAAACACTCTGCGTGTCCTCAAGTCTTGCCAAAAAAATCCCCTTTAGACTGTTGCCTTCCAGGAGAAAGGAATTTAGAGCAGGAGTCAAAATCAGGCTCCTTGTGGAAAGCTAGTTACAGCCTCGACTGCTGTCATTTCATCATACAGCAATCGGGGTTAAAACAGCCCTAGATACTTCTCCAGCACTGATGAGCAACACAGCTAGGCTGGAGGGAAAACCCAGCTCTTCCCTTTGAAGAGGCACTGCTGGCCCATCTTCACAGAGGAATCACTCTTGGAGGCAGCTTTAAACATTTACAGTGTAAAATTAAAAGGTTTAAATCAGCTGGGCTGGAAGAGAGAGGGAGGGAGCGCATCATAAAGAGGTAAATGAGCTGAGACAGGGGTTGCTCTAGTTGTCTGTGAATACAACTAGAAACCAAGAACTCCTGAGTTCTGATCCTGATAGTGATTTCATCTCTAGCTGTGGACAAGTCACTATGGCTATGTCTACACTACCAGAGACACCACCGGTAGTGCATGATCGATTTTGCGGGTTCGACTGAGCAGCAGTGAAGACTTACTCAATCGAACCCTGAAGTCAACTCTGTAAACCCACCCCGTCAAGAAAAGTAGCGCAGCGTCGACGGGAGAGCATTTCCTATCAGTGCAGCACAGTGGAAACACCATGGTAAGTAGATGTTAGGAAGTCAACAGGAGATACGCAAGTTACTATACGTAGCTTGTGTATCTCCTGTCGACTGCTGCTGAAAACCACGGCCAGTGTAGACCAAGCCTAAGCTGAATAAGTGTAAACCATGTCAGGAGTCCCAGTGTAAACAGCCCACTAGCTGAGGCTCTGTTTTAAGAATGGTGTTGATTAGGCTCTCTCTGAACCAGGCTACATCTCCAGCTCTGTGGTGTGAGGGTAATTATCACAGCTGACAAAATGGATTTTTTTTCTCATAAGTGAATCTCAATACACGAAGAGTCAATTTCTTTTCTTTTTTTGTTTTTGTTTAAGAGTGATGGCAGGTTCTAAGTTACCATTGTCAGGAAGTTCTTATTTTATACTGAGATTCAGCTTTGAGAAAGTCCCATCTCTCAAATATGATAGTTACTTTCACACAGTGGGACTGAGGATAGCAGGTGGTGAGTGAAGATCACAAACGCCTTTCCCATTCAGTAAAATCACTCACTTTATAGCCAAGGAGCTGGTGGATGTGTGCAACAAAGAGCAAATAGCTGTCAGAGAATCACGGAAGCTAATGAAAGAAAAGACCTATTGGGGATCAAATCTTACACCCCCTTCCTCTTGTAATGCATAATTGTTCCCTACAATATTTTATTGCATTTTGTCCAGTGCAATTTTAAATATCTCAACAGATGGGGTGTCCATGGAAAAATATCCTCTCTGCTCTTATCTGGCCTTTGGTAAGTTCTGACCATATTTTCCAATTGCAAACATGATGGGGGATGAGCATCAAGTTTTTAGACACTTGAATAAATACAACTGCCCTGATGATCCATCTTCCATGTTTTAAGATTACACTTGTGCTCTGAAGTTACTGAACTGACTACATGTATCATGTAGAAAAAAAGCACAAAAAGATTAACAGATCATCAGCTTCAGACAAAAAAATCACCAGATGACCTTTGTGGTACACAACTCTCTGCATCTCTGAGCGCAAGCTTGATCATACCAGCTTTGCCCAGCTGAATGGTCCCATATATGTTCAGCAAGGCAATTCATCTGCTGATTGATAAGAAGTATACAAGAAAAATACTGGAAATCCTCACTATAAATATGAAAATATGTGCAAAACATACAGTAGAGTAACCTCCAGCAATCAAATTTCATAACATTGGAGTGATAATGCACACTGCCCACCAGGCTTTACCCATTATGATGGACACAAAAGGCAAGGGATTATACACATCAGTGGTCTGACATTGCAGAACTCTAATTCTTGCCATATTTTCCTAGACAAATTCTTGTATTTCTCCTCATGCTAAATTATTGCCATTTCAATCTTGCAATAAAGCACAGATTTGAAAACCTTTCATTCCCAGTTAGTTCAGATAAACAAACCTCAACCAGCTAGAACCATCTGGCCTGCTCTCACAGCTGACAACTTCCAGCCAGCCCCCAAGGAAGAAGGTGGCTTCAAAAAGAGAGCCAGTAACAAACATGCCCATCAGATTCAGCAAGAGGGTGGAAAAAGACACTATCATTCCACCACTCCATAACCAAACTACTGCATACAGTGGTGCTGGAAGCCATTGAACAAAACTATAAACCCTGTGTATGATGGACACCACTTCAAGTCAGGAGGTATTGCACCCCTAGTTTCAGCACCTATGAGTGAATCCCTGTAGGATCTATGGACAAGTTCATTATAGCATCAAACATGTATCATTGAGAAGCTAAAATATCCTTAAGTTTTTTAAGAAACAAACTACTTTAGTTAACAGTTCCATGTAGACATCTGCCCTGAAAAGGATGAAAGACCAAGCAAAACAACCTCCATATCAGTCATGTATCTGCACTGCAATGGTCCAGGCAGCAGATATCTCAATATTCTCTTTTCATATTTCCTAGGGTTATTTGCAATTTCTAAATTGCTGTTTGTCTTTTTAAAAGAAATGGAAAAATAAAAGAAAAACAGCATTGTACATCTCCTATAGTATCATTCTCAAACAGAATATTATCTTGTTTTGTTCTGTGACTACATATAATGTTTAGATATTTATCTATATAAATCCTTAGTTATCTCTGTATATCTATATACAGATAGACAGACAGACATATACAATGCAATTTCCACAACTCTTCTTGAAACTTCACTTTTACAGTTAGTTATGTGCCATGTGCTCTCTACTTCAGGGATCCTCTCTCCATTTCAGAATCATTCTGATCTCTCTGCTATTCAGGGGGATCTCTCCACCATACACGTCTCTTTACTCTATAACATTTCTCTATGCTTGCAGGCCCTGGTTCACTCTTCTTGCATGGCCCCTCTCAGTTGACTGGCACTCTCTATCACAGATGCCAGCCCTATCCTCTTTAACTCAAGTTCCTTCATATATTAGCTCTTAACATCTCTATTCAATCTGTCTATGGCATCTCTAATGCAGCCATCACTAGTATCTAGGTACTACATACACAAGTTAAAAAGCATACCACCTCATCTGACACGCTACCATGCAGGGCACCCCAGGCTACTAGTCGTACAGAGTCCAGCCCAACCATTGCTTGACTGCATTACTGATACTGAGCAGGATAATATTTACGTTTGACCATGCTATTGAAAAGCTCAACATCTCCATTTGCTGTCTACACCTTTCATGTTGATGCTCATACCACACTACAATTGATCTGATTGGAGTGCTCCTATGTGTTCATGTCCTTTAGAGTGATCAGATGGAGAAGGGGGTCTGGGGAAAGCATGAGCAGAGAGGGGTTAAACTACTGCTGAGATAGAGGGTGGGCAGGCTGACCGTTCATGGTTGGCAAAATATCAACCTGTTGTTTTGGACTTGCTACCACCTTGTTTCATGGTAGGGAAATCTATCATTATAAAAGCACTCATAAAAAAAACTTATCTGCCACATAACACATAAACCTGCTTCTTTGGCACATTTTTGTCATTGTTTTCCTTACTAAGGAGCAGTAAAATTTGGAACCTTTTATCCAACCCGATCATCCTAGTCCATTATAAATTCAGATAAAAATAGAATCTTAATCCAGATGACTTCTGGTTTCACAAAAACAAAATCTGTCTCTCAACTCATCTCTGCAAATTACTAAAACGGTTTGTGTTGAAACAAAGGGTTTCCTCCTCACAAGCTAATTCTTATTTTACTTAACCCTGGGGGTTGACTTAGAGGCAAATCTCACTCAGGAAGCAGTATCTGGTATCAGTGCAAAGCAGAATAGGATTGTATGTTAGTATTAATAATTCTTAGCACTTATATAGCATTTTACATTTTCAGTGTACTGTACAAGTACTGGATCATTTTCAGAACATGTTGTAAGTTAGGTGAGTATTAATCTCTCTATTTAACAGTCAGGGAAACTGCAAAACACAGAGGTTAAGTACCATCCCCATGGACACACAGCAAGACAGCCGCAAAGCTAGAACTAACACTTTCGGTCTTTTTTAAAAATGCTTTTGCAGCCCTGATCTGTGCGCTTCATGTGTTTTTGTAGCCAAGCAGCCAAGTTTCAGGATCTGTCCCATAATAACTCTTTGATAACCTCATAGCCATTTCCAGAGTAAACCTGTGAGGACACAAACACAGGACTGCTTTCCCCCAAGCTACAGAAGAAGCTGGGCTCTGAGGGGAAAGCCTTTTCAGACACGCCAACACCTCTCACCACACAACAATGAAGGGAACAAAGGAAAAGACCAGCCCCCTCCATTTCTTTTCCCGGCATTCTCTCTCCCCCCCAAGCCTGCTGCCGTGCAAAATCCCTCCTGCACAGGGAGCATAAAAATCTCACTGAGATGGCCATGCGCACCCCTCAAACGGGAAAACAGCCAGGTCCTGTAGCATCTTAAAGACTAACAAATTCCTGCGGGCATCAGCTTTGGGGGGCTGCAACCCACTTCCTCAGATGCTCAAAGGGCTCGCTGGGGGCTAAAGGGGGGCGACGGGGCTGGGGCAGGCAGTGGCAGCCGCCAATCTGCCCTGAGCACAGCAGCGGCGAGGTGGGCCAGGAGACAATAATAATAAATAACACAAACTATTCTGGCCGCCTCCAAGTGCCAGCTCCCCCCCAGTGTCAGGCCCGGGGCTCGCTGCCCAGCCCAGGCTAACGCAGAAGGGGGCGGCGATGCCCCATTTCCCTCGCCCCCCACCCCAGCTAAGTGGCCATTTCTGAACCACCCCCTGCTTCCCCGGGCAGCGGCCGCGGCCGCCGAGCCTCGTCGGCCAGAGCCAGAGGCGCAGGGAGCGGGAGAGCGCGAGGGTCGGCCCGGAGCCCGGCCGAGGAGGCGCAGGGCGGGGGGGGGGGATCAGACAGGAGCCGGGGGGGGGCGCCCCAAACAAAAGGCGGCGGGTAACACAGGAGCGTCGGTCCCTCGGGGCTCCCTGCTGAGACCCCCCCTCACCCTCACCCCCCCTCACACACACCCCACCCCCCCCCTCACACACACACCCCACCCCCCTCACCCCCAACCCCCCCTCACACACACACCCCACCCCCCTCACCTCCAACCCCCCCTCACACACACACACCGCACCCCTCACCCCCAACCCCCCTCTCACACACACACACCGCACCCCCCTCACCTCCACCTCACCCCCGCCACATCCCCTCACCCCCCACCTCACCCCCAACCCTCCTCACACCCCCACCCCACCCCATCCCCAACTCCCCCCACCCCCCTTACCTCCACCTCACCCCCGCCACATCCCTCACCCCCAACCCTCCCCACACACACACCTCACCCCGCCACATCCCCTCCCCCACACACCTTCACCCCTCACCCGAGCCTCGCTCGCCCTTCAGCCGGGCAGCAGGGCCAAGGCGCGCGGGCAGCGCTCGGGGCCAGCGCTCAGCATCCTCCCGCGGCCCGGCCGTGCTGGAGCGTGCGCGGGGCTGGGCTGGGAGGAGAGACGGGGGGGTCCGGCCCCGCCCCCCCGGATTGGACAGGAGGCAGGAGCGGGCCACGCCCCCCACCCCCCGCGCGGCGGCGGCGCCCCACCTTTGGGCCGCCCGATATCGCCTGCTGCTGCCGCCCCCGCTAGGTCCCGCTGCGCACGGGCCGCCCCCCCGCCCCATATTGCAGGGTGCCCCCCACTTCCCTCCCGCGAGCTGCCGCAGCCGGGGACCCCCCCCCCCGCAGAGCAGGGCCACAGGTGCAAACTCTCCAGCGGCTCCTTGCTTCTGGCTCCTGCTCTAGGGGACTGAGCCTGGGAGGGGTCGCTTAGGGGTGGGGGCCTGGTTCATTTGGGCCAGAGCTGAGGCCCCCCCCCCCACACCTGTAGGCTTGGCAGCTCAAAGCCCCGCTCCCCTGGGCTTGCTGTCTCAGTCAGGGATGTAAAACCAATGGCTTGTGCCCTGGCACCTCTTCCATTACAAACTGAGCACTGGGGGGGCATGAGCCCCACTGAGCGCCTGGCCTGCTGGCCCCTGCTGTATTCGGGGGCTGTCGTCACATTTCCTGCATAAAGGGGTAACAGCGTGTATGGGGACAATACAGTGAGACCTCATCGGGGCGACGAGCTGGAAAATGGCTGGCAAAGGCTGAAGGAGAAAGCTTTGGGGAGTCAGATGGGTGTATTGCCTCCTTGTGCCCCAGTCCCGCTGTCTTTGGCATGGTGCAGGTGCTTGGGAGTCACTCTCCTAGCCCTGTGCAGTGGTTAAAGGGGTAGTCAATTATGTTTTGTCAAGGTCCAAATTTCTTGGTTATGGTATCATCAAGGTCCAGACTCCAGAGAACATAATAAAAAAAATAACAATAAATAAAAAGATTTCGGGGTCCATTCAAAAGCATCTGGCCATCCAAATTTGGCCCACAGCCCACTTACTGATTACTCCTGAAATAGATCGAACAATGGGAAGGGGAACTCTCATATCACAAGAGGGGAGCTGTGCCAGGAGGCTGTTAACTCAAGCCTGGGAAAAGAGGGAAAGCTGTGCTATCCTGCAGGCCTTACATTAACCCCTGCTTCTTTTTATGACACCAGTGGGCTTTAGTTTGGAACGTTGCTAAAAAATTCCTTAAGCATGTAAATCACTGAAGGTCAGTTTCCCTCAGTCACAGTGTCCTGTTTCTTT
Organism: Mesoclemmys tuberculata; assembly: GCA_007922155.1. Lineage (NCBI taxonomy): Eukaryota > Metazoa > Chordata > Testudines > Chelidae > Mesoclemmys > Mesoclemmys tuberculata. Next base: position 8,467,126 of record ML675611.1, on the reverse strand, counting down.
AAATTTTCATTGGTATTCAAGTCATCCTTAGAAGGAAAAGTATTTTTGAATGTACTGTGGACAAGTTAATGTCACATAATAGTATTATGCACTCATCAGTAAGTAGTGGTGGTCAAAGTGATGCTTCTGGTTTAAGGCAGCAGACGAAGAACTATCCAGAGGGGTTAAGGACATACTTTTTCATATAGAGAATACTCTTGTGTACAAGCCTTGAAATATGACAGCTTTTGTTTGAATGAAACAGTGTGGTGCAATTGTGGGTAATAAAAATGAAAAATAATTTGTCTTATAGTGTAAATATTCTGGTGCAATCCAACAAAATGAATTAAACATGAAATTTGTCTTGCCCAGCTAAAAGTAAAGGACAATTTTAAAAAGCTATTCTCTTTAATATAGAAATGCTAGTTGCAATCTGTGCAGACCCTAGATTTTGAACTGGTCCCATACATATTTCAGTAAACATCTGATTAGTCCTTTCCTGGTCATAAAATGAATAGTCATCCCTCTGAGCCCACACGCTGTATGTTTTCTGGTTTTGTCATGTTCTTGTTTTTAAGCCTGCTTAACCCCAGTATACAGGACAACTGAGTCATATCACCGTTTTCCTCACAAAGATGTTCATGTGCACAGCCAGGACCAGCTTTAAACAGCACAGGTGATTGTTTGATGCCCCATTGTAGCTCCCAGAATTCTTGAAATGATTTTCCAATCTACTCCTTGTTCAGGAACTAGAGAAGAAAATGCACATGGCCCAATACTCATTTCTAGCAGCATGGCTAGAGGAAGAAGCCCATGAGAACTTCCACTGTTTGGGGTTCCACAAATGGTCTGACTGTCCTACCATACCTCATAGTATGTGAATCTAACTCTCCTTGATTTGGCTATCCTCAAAGAACCTGTACAAATTACCCTTCTGCTCATAACCCTCCTAGGACATTGTTTTTCTTGATGTAAAACTGCAAAGAAAGAGCAGGATCAGAACGTCAATTTACCCTGATTTAGAGTCATACAATCACATGACAAAAAACAAAGTCTGTAGCCTATTGGTGCACTTTGCATAGACATGTCACGGACTTCTCTTCAGTCCTGGTGTCACATACATTCAGCCAGCAGGCACTGGGAGTGGTGGACAGACAAGCTATATTAGCTCAGTAAGAGGCATGTACTTTGAGTGGCTCAGTAGCCAATAGCAAAGCTGACAAGCTTTCAAAGGGATCCCATCCAGTCTTCTTCAGCATAGCCAGGATGGTGACTCAGATTTGAGGCCCAGAAATGTGATGTGAAGTACCCTCACTAAAAGGTCTTACTTATTTTTTTAAAAGGTTGGTGAGAGCCATGGGTGCTCTGCACCTCTGAAAATTGGGCCACTTTTATTTATATGCTTGTGGATAGAAGTGTGTGACTTTAGGCACCCAGTTTTGAAATATTTGGGCAAAGTTTTAAAACTTTCTATGGGGGTTTGACGATACAACTCCATTTAACATTAATGGGAATCATACAGCTAAACCCCAAGGCATTCCTCAGAATGACAATTAAGGTTAACTTGCTTTGGAGTGGCATGTCCTTTTCCTTTTAACATTGTATTATTAGTCTTTCGTAGCTTGATATGTAGGACGGGGGAGGGGTGGGAGAATAGCCAAGTGCTACAGCGAATCGACAGATGGTTCATATTCAGCTGTTTGCATTGTTTTTTCAGCATTTTATTTGTAGAAAAGTATAAATGTATAATATATTTTGGTATTCACTGCATTGATTTTATGCCTTTTAATAGATATACGAAAGGGAGTGAGTATTGTACAGAGCTTAGAGCGAGGGCCTGGGAGTCAGGACTCCGCAACTGACATGTGTGACCTTGGGCAAGCCAGTAAAGTGTAGTTCCGTATTGGAAAGTGACTGTATAAAAATGGCACCTTCTTACTCAGCAGATCTCCTCCCTGTGTGTATTCCAAGTCATAGCTGCTGACTTAAGTGACAAAAATAGGTTTTTATATCTTTCTTACTCCTGTGAGCATTGCAGAGCCAACCAAACTGAGATGGTGTGAGCTGCATTCTGTTTCTTCTTGTGGAACTAATTACTAAAATGCAATTGCTAGTGGGCTTGCAGAGGTATAATACAGCCTGGACACCCTTTTAATTATTGTTAGAATGATGAACAAGAAAGAATCCAAATAGATTCTCTGGACCGAGCTTGATCTTAGGTTGAGTTTACAGGGCTGGCAGTTAGACAAAAGCCCACTCCCATCTACTTATTGTAAAATGAGCACATTTGAAATAGACTATGAACTCCTTGATACTCTTTTCTATGCGGAACCACACTTTAAACTCTCTCTTCTCATCTGTAAAATAGGGACAGTTCTCTCTTTCCTAGAGAAGCAATTTACACTCGATGTTATTTAATAACAATTCTGCTGTTCAATGGGAAGAATAATTCCACTTAGTGGAGATGCGTCCTGGTGTTTTAAAGGTGAATTGCAAAGCAAAAATCCAAATTGAGTTGTGCTCAGATTTCTGTGCTGAATATCCCCATAATTAATCTGTCAGTCATTCAGCACCAAAATAAATGTTAATTATTTAAACATTGCCTTTAACCTCTGTGATCTATTATTGGCATTTCCTGACTAATTTAAGACATCTAAACTTATTACATCACAGATATCAGAAGCTCATTGTTACATGCTATTTCTGATGTTAGATAATGGTGAATTTTTATGCAGTAGAGCATTTTATTTCATTTTAACTATTTTCAGAATTTTCTTTAAGTGACCTTTTCTCTTTATTGGAACAGCTTTTTAATGTGCATAGGCTGACAACTGGAGTGTTCCACTTTAAAGAATTCTACCATATTATTACGCTTATCATTTCATACACAATAATTCATCATTAGCTGCCACTCTTGAAAAATGAAACAAGCCATGTCCCTTTCAGGTTTGCTAGTGGTATATCTTGGAAATGTAAGATCTGTAGAGAGACATATTCAGATATCTTAAAACTGATCTCGGGGGGAAGCTAAGAAAGTGCAGACTTACTATAAACTTCAGTGGGGCTGAATGGCAAATCTCTGATAAGAAACTGTAAGTAACTCTGAAGATACTCGGCAGCAAGCTGAACCTAAATTCTGCAGTCGCTTCCGATAAGATTAAAAAAACTGAGATTTCCATTTAATTAACTACGAAAATGAATAACAGTCTTTATGGTGGCCCCATTTTTTTTAAATGGAATTCACTTTATTTGACCATGTCTCCCCATTGTCAGTTTTTATTAACTTGCGGGTTTTGGTCTTGTTAAGGCAGAAGCACAGGAATGTGATACCTTATCTTTTACACTCTCTCCCTTCCCCGCCCCCTGAGCTTGACTAATCAGGTCCTTTCTTTTTAATTTTTCCTAAAAGAATTGTGTCACAGCACCAGAAATACTAATCCATGAACAGTTAATAACTTTGTGATTCATAGATTTTTAAGTCCAGAAAGGACCACGCTGATGATCTAATCTGACATCTTCCTCACTACAGAGAAGCAAGCATAACTCTGAAGTTCTTTTTGGAGTCTGACATTGCAGTGTCTATATTTGTGCTGATATATACATTTTTATTTGTTTGTTTATTTATTTTCAGGTTATGCAGGGAATAAGGCTATTACTCCAAACAGAAATGGGTCTGACCTACAACAAAACTGTCTTTTACAATGTCTAATATTAAAGAGAATGTCAACAAGAAAAATGGGACTAGTTCCAGTTTGGTTGATTTTCAAATTCCATTTCCAGTGGGCTACTACAATAAACAGTGAGGAGAAAGTATAATGAAACATTGCTTGGCAAGGAACTTCTCATATTTAGTTTTATGCTTTCCTATGGTTTTCATCACCAGAGGATTTGAGTGCCACACAAACTGTAATGAATTAAGCCTCACAATCCCTCTATGAGGGAAGGATGGATTCTCCTCATGTTACAGGTAATTGAAGGAAAAGAGAGATTAAGTGATTTCCCCAATGCTGCATAGTAAAACCATGGCACAGGCAAGATTTTGGCATCCCTCCCAACTCACTGCTTCTTCCTAGTACCCACCCCCAAACCTCTCTCTCCTATCATAATTTCCTCCTTTCAAAGAGTGTCTCTGTTTCTGCTAATCTGTCCATGCCCCGATTTAGTCCAAAATGTATCCTAGAATCATTTGCACCGTCTGCAGCAATGCTTCAAAGGAGGTGCCATGTGAGTCAGCATAAAAACGCTTCAGAGGTGCTACTCAAGGCTGAAAAGAAAGGTGTCATATTTTTGGAATGGGATACAGTGTGGGTATTGAGTGCCAGCTGTGAGGAAGGGAATTTTGATTGGGCATCTGACTTTTGGTCATTATACTAAACTGGGCTGGAATGAAACTCCTGGCCTAACGGTGAAAGGTTGTATAATCCCATTATCAATCTCTTGAAACAGCTAGTTTCCTACCACAAAATGGAGAGGTCCCGCTGGAAAGATATGAGAGGGAAAAGAGAAGAAAACCAGTGAGAGGAAGAAAAAAGAAAACCAGACAAGTGAAAAATTACAAAAATGGAGTGGCAATGGGGAAAGCAATTTCTCAGATTGAAAGGGGGAAAATCCAGTAAGAATAATAAATCTGAAGAGAAAGGAGAGATGAATGAAATGGGGGAGAAGAGATTCTGAAAATTAAAAAGTATTAAAAGCCTCAGGGAAAAATCAGTAATAGGGAAAACCAGCCAATAATAAAAGCACTGCAGACTTTGTATTTTCAAAGGTTTTTGCAACATTAAGAATCACTAAGCTAGAAGAGGAGATGCAGTAAGAGCTAAAAGTAGAGAAAGGAGAGGACCCATTGGGCCAGACTTTGATCTCACGTGGTGTAATTGAGATCAGAATCCAGAGTTTTGACGTGACTGTATGAGAACTGAGGTGACATCGCAAAGCAAGTTCATCTGACATTTTGTTATTTTAGCTCCTGAATTTGATTCCAGTCAAGGAGTAAATAATTTGCTATGTGTGACCTGCATTCAAGTATTCTTAATCTACTTGAAAATTGAAGATTTTGGTTTTATTTTTCATTGTCACAAGGGATGTGCTCTGCCTTTAGTTGTTTGCAGAGAACCTATTTTGTATCTTATTTGCAAAGTATACCTGTGTATTTCTAGTCAATAGGTTAGAGAACAATTTTTAAAAGAACATATATTGCTGTATTTTCTTTCAAGACAGTTATTAGGCTTTCTGTCTTAAGGCACATGTATTGAAAACAGTTTCTACAGTCAGCAGCCTGGCAAGATATAAACTCAGCAACTAGTTATTTCCAGAAAACTTAGAAATAACCACTCTCCAAAGTACTCCTCTGAAGACATCCCATATTTCATTCACACACCAAAGAGAACTAGCTGGGAATAGTGCTATTTCCCTGGAGGATGCAGGGCAAAGAGATGACTGTCAACAAGGGATGGCCAGTACATCTAATCCTCATTATCAGCAGTACCAATATGTTCCTCATGGGAAATTGCTGAAGTCAAGCGTTGGCAAGTTGAGGTCAATGGTCAAAGTTCATGGATCATTCTTTGGAGGGTTGGAGAGAGCTATATTTTTATTCTCCTCTAAATTCTTGTTAATATCTAATTTTGTTGTCCTACCTTCTGAGACTGTGAATAATTATCTTCATTTACATTGTCATCCTGAAAGTATTTATAGACTGACTCTTACGGTTCAGCACTCCTGTTTCTCGATCAGTTACATATCAGGGAAAACAGGACTACATTATGAGAGCATAATGAGAGCATATGAGAGCAGCCTCCTTGATTAAACCAGCATGCTCTAGATAAAATTTGTTATGAAACAGTGGCATAATTTTAAGCTATTTGGCTTCTATTACCAAAAATTCCTATACCCACTGAAGACCATCCATTAAATTAACCACACTTTTAGCAGCTGCTTGCATTTCAGAACACGTTAACTGTGATCAATTAATGCTGTTTAAGAAAAAAATTCCAAGGGCAACTAGGATGGTATTGTGATCCTATGTAAACTCTGATCTCTTCTAACCCCACAATAATACACTTAGATCATTTTTCAAAAGAAACATAATATATTCCAAGTATGGCTTGTGATTTGTTTTAAAAAGCACATTTAAGTAATTTTTTTCGTTATTAATGGTCTAAATCAAGCCAAGTAATCATAAATAAAAAAGGATTTTGGATGAAGCAAGTAATAAAGAATTCAGGTTTAGACATTACCGTATTTTAATCATATATTAGCTGAGTAATTCCTTAGTCCAGGATTTAGATTTCAAATTAATTATTTCAGCAGCCACAAGGTCAAATATATTATGTCAAGTCTTTATAGGATTCCTATCACTGTGATATCTAAGAAAGCTTTACACAAGTTAAGATAAGACCAGACATCTTCAAAATAATAGGAAGCATATACTCCATAACAAGTCACATTAGCCAAGTGCCTTGAAAAGACCAAAGATAACAGATAGCAGCCAATGTATTAATTCAGGGGATTTTAGAACCCACTGTTGGTAGAAAGCAGCTTGGACAAATAAAAGCATCTTGGATCTAGTTCCTAACATGGTCAGGCATGGGCCCAGATGTATTTCGAGATGGATCAAGTCCAGATTTGAGGGCTTGATACAGACAACATGGACATTCAGACATTTTTCCGGCTCTGACTTCCAAATTAGCACACAGGTTTCCATCAGCCATAAAAAGTTCTCCAAACCACTTATTGGGATACATTTTCCTCTTCTTTTTACAAAGAAAATAATAAATGTACTTCAAATGTAAACCTTAAGGTTACATTTAAATGTAGAATCGGGAAACTCAAATCTAAGCTCCCCAGCAACTACAAAGTTAAACCAAAGCAACCTTAACTCTGCCCCCAGGCATACACATTCTAATAGCAATTTTCACCACGAATGCAACCATTCTGTACAGCACAACATTGCACTATAGAAAGGATTTCCATTTTTTCTATACTGCTTCTCCAGTGAGACTTAGGAAATATTGTTTTTCATTTAAATTGCACCATTATTATAAACTTCTGGTGGGCTTTGTTCAACCCATCAACCTCCCTTCATTCAAATCCCTCCCTAAGATTCTATTCTTTCAAGATAGGCACGAATAGCAAGTCAACAATAGTAGGGTGGGGTTTTTTTTTAAACAGCAAACTGTAGTCATTCTGTTCTCTGGGCTGCTTGTTGGATCCAGTCTAATCTGTATCAGCCTTGAATAGACTGTAAATTCTTTGGGGCAATAGCAGTATCAGATTTGTGTCTTGTACAGTGCCACGCACATTATTAATATTTAAATAAATAATACAAGCGTTACTGAGTGTACATTGTCTGATAAAAGACCTCACCCTAATGCACATTAAAACCCAAAATCTTCACATTAACACAGAGTTAAGGTTGTCCACCGCTGCCTTGTGCTCTTCCAGAATGTGGTGAATGGCTATATTTAAACCTCTGAAAAGCAGGAAATTCAAAGTTAAGGATACATCCTTAGCTCTGCCACCTGGAGCTGGCAATAGCCACTGGGAATGGTTCATTAAGGAGCGTGGCCATAAGATGTAGACATGAGGAAGTTCTAAAACAATGTACCTTTATCTGTGATGTGATTCACAGATTTGAATTCCAGCATTTATCTGCATGCACTCCAGCTGCATTCATTGTTAGATATTGATTTAGTTAGGCCCAGCACTGTCCTCACACTCCACTACATCTGGCTCCTTAGCAATGATTACCCCAACCACAGAATGCAATGGCTGCATGTTAGTCCCTCCACTGCTGCTGCAACATCTCCTTGACTCTGCTCTCTGCCTGTACAGCATAGGCCACTCCTCCCTCCCCACAGAGGCAGGTGTTAGTATGGGACCCATAGGTTGAGGAGCTAGGAAGAGGATGCTGGAAGAGCACAGGGCTTTTTGGTGGGACAGAGATGAAGCCACTAACATCCTCCACTGCACAGCCGTGCCCCTTTCTACCCGACAGTTCAATACACTGTTTCATCACACCCCACATTTTCCCTTGCTGCTCTGACCTCCCATATTCCCTTTGACTGCTCAGATACCGCCACAATGCTCTAGCACTGCTTCGACTCCTCCAACATTCCCTCCTTCTGGGAGGAGTGCATGCGCCAGCAGAATGCAGGACAGGGCAGGAGCATGAACATGTAGTGCTCCTAAAATCATTGAAGATTTGGATTGGAAGGGACATCAGGAGGTGATTTAGTCCAACCCCCTGCTCAAAACAGCTAAACAATCCCAGCTAAATCCCCCACATCTAAACAATCCCAGCCAGGGCTTTGTCAAGCCACACCTTAAAAACCTCTAAGGGGATGGAGATTCCACCACCTCCCTAGGTAACCCATTCCAGTGCTTCAACATCCTCCGAGTGAAAAACTTTTTCCTAACCAACCTAGACCGCCCCCACTGCAACTTGAGACCATTTCTCCTAGTTTTGCCATCTATTACCATTGAGAACAGCCTAGCTCCATCCCCCCTGGAACCCACTTTAAGGTAGTTAAAGGCTGTTATCAAATCCCTCCCTCATTCTTCTCTTCTGCAGACTAAACAAGCCTAGTTCCCTCAGTCTCTCCGCATAGGTCATGTGCCCCAGGCCTCTAATCATTTTTGTTGCCCTCCACTGGACTGTTTCCAATTTGTTCACATCCCTCCTGTAGCAAGGGGCCTCTAACTGGACACAATTCTCCAAATGTGGCCACACCAGTGCCGAATAAATGGGAATAATCACTTCCCGCAAAATGCTGGGATTGCTCCTACTAATGCAGCCAATATGCCATTAGCCTTCTTGGCAATAAGGGCACACTATTGTCTCATATCCAACTTCTTGTCCACTGTAACCCTCAGGTCCTTTTCTGCAGAACTGCTGCCTAGCCAGTCGATCCCAAGTCTGTTGCTGTGCATGGGATTCTTCCGTCCTAAGTGCAGGACTCTGCACTTGTCCTTGTTGAACTTCATCAGATTTCTTTTGGCCCAATCCTCTAATTTGTCTATGTCACTCATCACTCTGTATCTTATTCCTACCCTCCAGGGTATCTACCACTCCCCCCAGCTTAGTGTCATCTGCAAACTTGCTGAAGATGCAATCCACCCCATCCTGCAGATCATTAATGAAGATGTTGAACAAAACTGGTCCCAGCACCAACCCCTGGGGCACTCCATTTGTTACTGGCTGCCCACTAGACATCAAGCCGTTGATCACTACCTGTTGAGAATGATGATCTAGCCAGCTTTCTATCCACTTTATAGTCAATTCATCCAACCCACACTTCTTTAACTTGCTGATAAGAATACTGTGGGAGACTGTATCAAAAGCTTTGCTAAAGTCAAGATATATCACGTCCACCACTTTCCCCAGATCCATAGAGCCAGTCATCTTATCATAGAAGGCAATCAGGTTGGTCAGGCATGACTTGCCCTTGGTGAATCTATGCTGACTGTTCCTGATCACCTTCCTCTCTACCAAGTGCCTCAAAATGAATTCCTTGAAGTCCTGCTCCATGATTTTTCCAGGAACTGAGGTGAGACTGACCGGTCTGTAGTTCCCCAGGTCCTCCTCCTTCCTTTTTTTGTAGATGGGCGGTGTGTGTGTGTGTGTGTGTATATATATATATATATATATATATATATATTTTTTTTAAGATGGGCTCCTACCTCAAATCTGGGCCTAGTGTGTGAGGAAGGTGCTCTACGCATCCATCTGTAGCACAGCAGGCTCAGAAAGGCATGAGGTGGCCCGTTTATCTCAGTGAGATATTTTCAGCTGAATGAGGCCATCCCACGTAGATGAAAACAGCCTGGAAGAATAACTCTGGGAGGTATGAAGTGCATCTTTCCTCTCAGTAGGTGTTCTCATCTGCCACTCTCTCAGGCATTTAGTATCCCGGCTTATTCATGAAGGGGTTCAGATACCCTACAGAGGGAAAGGGTCCTTCAAATCCTAAGTCACATACAGGGGTGACAAGGATCCCTCCAGAGATGCAGAGTCTCCCAGATCCCAGCATAAAGATAGAGGGTTGGGAGAAGGTCTTAGACTGACCCCTCCCATCCCTCCCCCCGCTACTCATTCCACGTCCCCCCTAATCCTCTCACATGGGCCCTAACCCCATGAATCTCTCTTCCCTCCCCTACCACCCATCCTCATTTACCCTCCCTCTCTTCACAACAGCCCCAAACCCCTAATCCCCTCACAGAGCGTTGTTTACCCCAAGTGTTAGATAAGATTTTGGTTTCAATAGTCCATGATTTTGCAAAGGTCTAACATGGCACAATCTATTTGCAAACTCTGGGAAGCTTTTGGTGGTGACTCTGTGACAGACCGTTCTATTCGAAGGAAGGTCTGGCCTCCACTGGAAAGCAACAAACTCTGCTAAGAAATAAAACTTCAGTAACTATTTTTGTGAAGCTGTCTAAAAAAGAGCACTTGCACAAATGAACTTCATGCATGTCCTTCTATTGCCAATTCTCAGGATGCTTCTCCTCCCAACCTCTGCCCACCAAACACAGGAAACACAGCCCTGGATGCACATGTGGGCAAGGCGGCCCCTCCCATTGTCAGAATATCTGGGAGTCCCTATCTTCCCCATCAGCTTTATTTTTTGTGAGGAAGGGGAAGAAGAATGGTTCTTTGGTCTGATATGTTATTTCTCTTCTGGCTGAGGGCACCTGTCATCTAAGGAGAATCCCCACACATTTAAGCCAAAATCATTTTCGGTTCTTCCCTGGCTAATCTATATTCAGACAGAGAGATCTCTACATTTGGGAAAAGTTCTCTGGCAATTATCTGGTACCTAATACCATAGTGCCTGAGCACCTCAGTCTTCAGTGCATTTATCCTCAAAACACCATGAGGTAGGACAGTGCTATTACCCCCATTTTACAGATGGTGAACTAAGGCACAGAGACAAAGTGATGTTCCCAAGGACACATAGAATGCCTGTAGCAGAAAAGGGACTTGAACCCAAGTATCCCGAATCAGTGCCCTAGCCATTGTGCCATCCTTCCTCTCTGTAGGTCAGTCTACTCTTTGTGCATATTGAGCAGGGCTGAATCACATACACTACTCCAAAAGGCATAAGATGCTATTTCATGGGTGCCAAAGAAGGGGCTACTCAGCCCTAAGAATAAGGGGCAGTTTCTGTAGCTGTAGTAACCAAAAAGTTTGGGCATTCAGTGGATTAGCTGTATCTTATTTCAGTTGTTTTGAATTTGCATTGCCAGCATAGTTTTCTATATTACCAAATTACACAATCGATGACAAAAAATAATTTACTATAAAGGATTGTCACACTGACATAAATTCTAGCCAATCCATACGGATATAAATAAATCTATATTCTAACATTGTTAATATATTGCTGATATTACTGAATCATACCATGAAACAATGTTCTAGTATTGCCAAACATAAGTGTTCAAAAATCATGTCAGAGCCTAAAAATCATGAGATCAGCTTACCAACCATGAAATCATAAAAAATCATATGTACTTTAAAATTTGCTTTCTGAATTTTGAGCATTTGGCTTTCACATTTTCATGCTTTTCTCTGCACCATGAGGGCTAGAAGCTTTTTTTTTTTTACTGTTTTTAAAAATGAAAGCTGAAAAGCTTTTATAATCACATGATTCGAAGAGCTGGAAAACACCAAATAGCGCAAGCCTTGTGATAAAACTGTAAGAGTTGGCAACGACATTTGCATTTTCATCATATAAGATTGAAATGGGTGTTTTATGCTTCCTATTTACATAGTACCTTTCACCTGAGATTTCAAATCATGCTGCATACTTTAATGAAGCTCCACAACACTCCTGAGTGCTAAGAACTGTTATCACGGGGAAACGGCAACATTCCCCAGATCGCACAATGCGTGAGGGCCAGGAACTATAGCGCCCAGAAGTCCTGACTCCCAGTCCTATGCTCTGACCCCCAGCACGTTGACTCCCTTATTACTACCAAATTACATCAAAGCTCTTCAACCTGGATCACCTCTCTCTGTCCTCCTTCTACCCCATCTGGGGGCGGGGGAAAAGGGGGCTAACAGTCACCAATATCCCCCCTCCCCCCATCAACTCCCTTTCCCCTGCGTGGGCCTCTATGGGCTTCAGGCCACCAAACAACAGCCCTCCCCCTCCCCCTCCATCCCCAGCACCTCTCCTGCCTTCCTCCCCAAGGGCCCTCTGGGTCCTTCACCCACCGCCCCCCTCCCCCTCTTCCCATAGCTCTCCCCCCAGCCTGCCTTCCTCCCCCCATACAGTCACGTCGTAGCCCCTCCTTAGGTGGCCGCGGCGTGCCTGAACGCAGCTACGAGAGGGCCAGCGCCGCGCAGCTCCTAGCGCGGGGAAGGAGCGAGGGGACGAGGCGACTCACCTCCGCGCCCGCTGAAAGTGTAAAGCCCCGCTGTGGGGGGGAGAAGAGAGGGCGTAAACCACAACCTGAGAACAGGCAAGTGCACGGACAGCCCTGCACTGCGCCGGCCGGTGAGGAAGGCCCCCCCCTGGCCGCGGGGCCTACGCTGCGCATGCGCCGTTCAGTGCCGGCCGGGGCCCTGGTTGGGGTGGTGTCGGTCCTGCAGCCCGCGGCCATGCCGCTCTACGAGGGGCTGGGGAGCGGGGGGGAGAAGACGGCGGTGGTGATAGACCTGGGAGAATCCTTCACCAAGTGAGTGGCGCGGCTGGCTCCGGAGCAGGCGGCCCGCCCCTCCCCCCGCCTGGCCGCCCCTCCCCCCGCGTAGGGGGGCGGGGGAGCCTGCGCCCGTATCCCCGGCAACGCGGGGCCGCCGGAGACGTGGGGCCGGCCCTGCCCGGGGCGCCTCCCTGGTGTGTCACCGTCGGGACAACAGCCTTGCCCGGGGTCCCGGCACTCGGGTACCGCGGCCGTGGGCGTCCCGGCTCGGCGCTGAGGCTGGGTGTGGGGGAGGCCGCTGTGGCACGGACCCCGGTGATGGGCGGGAGGCAGGCGTGGAGGGGAGAGTTCCTTGGCCTGGGTTTCGCGGGAGGTCAGACTAGATCCTAACGGCCCTTTCTGGCCTTAAAATAGCTGGGGGGAAACAGTGGCGGTGACCCAAAGCTTTGCGGACCTTTCAAACCTTGTCTCTCTCACCAGCCGACGCTGTCCCGGGGAAAGATATTGCCTCGCCCACAGCTTGTCTCTCTCAACACCTAGACAAATAAGAGCTTTCCTCCTAAGCCAGGTGCAGAGTGATCTTGTAGTGTAAATTGCAGTTCCACATCCCGATTCTCCCACCTCCCCACACTTCCCATTCCAGGCCGTGTTAGGTTGTTAAACAGCTCTTGTCTGGTATAAAAATAATTCACGCGAGGAAAAAATTCCACCCCTTGATTGTTGTTAACAGCTTTTAAATTATTACAATGTAAACAAAATCTCACATGTGCCTTGCCGTTTGTTTACTTGTTCTGTTTGAGGTACCTTGGAGAGTGAAAACAAACTACACGGCTTCATTTTCTGGCTTTCCTGCACTAATACTGATACAGTGATGTTTAGGTTGCAAATATTAGAGGTGAAAGTTTGGATTTGAACAATAAACATTTGTCAACTTTTCCATTAGTAACGGTGTAGAACTTTTCTGTTTGTTTAGAGGACAGTTTTGGATATAAGCTACCCAGCATTGTCTCTTTAATTAATCATGTGGGTATGAACGATAGGATTGTTTTGAGACGTGCATGATTTGGGATTTTGAGAGATTAATGGAGGCAATACACTATGCTGGCCTAAATTTGCCAACCCTTACTTAAGAACATAAGATTGGCCATACTGGAGCAGACCAGTGGTCCATCTTGCCCAGTATCCTGTCTCTGACAGTGGCCAGTGCCAGATGCTTCTGGCAGTTAAAGGTCTGGGAGCACCCGGAGCACAGGGTTGCATCCCTGACCACCTTGCCTAATAGCCAGTGGTGGACCTGTCCTCCATGAATTTACCTAATTTTTTTTAAATATAGTTAAAATTTTGGCTTCACAATAAGTTCCACAGGTTGATAGGTTTATAACTAAGAAAATCAAAACGTGAAAAAACAGAATGATTCTTAGACCAGTTTACAAAAGAATGTCTGATTCCTCCAATGTAAAGCTATTTATGCCTCCTCCTCACCCTCACCCACAAGTGTTCTTTTTTGTTTTATCAGTGCCAAATTCCAACCCCTTTTTTTTTCATGCTGAGGTCATCTGCACGCTCAGTATTCACTTAAAATAAGAAGATAATTATGGGCTTGATCTTGCAAACTGTTAAGTATGTGAGTATTTTATTCACGTGAATAATTCCATTGATTTCAGTGGACCAACTTGGAGGAGAAATTTTTATTCCTGCAATCTTTGTTGAGCCCTATAACTGCGACAAAGTAATCTATTTACATTTATGCCACGTTTTTGGCTGTACAATGTTAGGCCCAATTCCTCTGCTGCCTCTATGCTGACAAATGCATGCACGGAGCTCCAGTAATATTATTGGGGCTCCATGCAGGAGCCAGAGCTCCCCCATGGAGGCACTTGTAGGCTTTTGGCCTTAATCACACTGATCTTTGGATCAGATTGCCAAGACAAATACATATTTATTGACCTCTGTACTTTAAAAACATTAAACTCTGAAATCATGGATAAGCTTTCTACCGAATTGTGCTTGAACTTCTAATATTTATTTCAAAAGACACAAAGGAAATGTAAAGCGTTGGGAACTCCTAAAATCTCATCCTGAGGGTATCTATATTTTTCTGTTTAATCTTTAGATTTCTCTGTCCTTTTGTATATGACCTGTTCATGAAAAGTTAACTTACTAGCTATTCTCAATCTTGATTTGGAATCCTGCTAATCTGAACTCACTACATAGGCTAAATCCAGACTATGAGCTCTCTACCAAAATAAGAATACCAGTATATTATACTGGTGAAGTGCTCCTAGTATGGATGCAGCTATATCGCTAAAACTGTGCTTTGTACCGGTATAGTAAAACTACCCCCTACAAGTGAAATGAGCTATACTGGCAAAAGTGCAGCATCTATACTATGAGCTTTGCTCAGGGATCACGCCCATTAACCTCATTAGCTGACCTAGGTATGCTGGCAGAAGTTTGTAGTGTAGACCTGGCCCTAGATAAATCATACACAAAACACTTCTATGGACTTTAGACATTTTTATTCAGATTAAATTGTTTTGATTATCAGATCCACTTTTATTATTTGAAATACCAGAATAATAACTTCTTGGCAGCTTTTAAATGTGAAATACTTATATGTAATTAGTTATCTTTAATTATTTTTCTTTAGATGTGGTTTTGCAGGAGAAACAGGACCAAGATGCATTATTCCTAGTGAAATAAAGAAGCCTGACATTCCTAAGGTAACATTTTAAAAAATGTACTGTTGGGAAAAATTCACTAATTCCAAAGTTATTTTTATTACATATTTGAAGTACTTCTTAAAAGTAAAAATTTATATTCAGACATCATAGAAATGTGTGTCATTATTTCCTCCATCATAAACCATTGTCCATTATCTCTTAGCTGTTCCTTTTAAGAGGACATAATCCGTTGCTGTGAAAATTAACCTCCTATTGAGGACAATTATGGTCCTGTTATATGAACAACCATAAAGTGAGGTAGCTTGTGCAAATGAAAGATTAACTGGACACATCCGTAAACTAGAAATTTGGGACCATATGGTAAATTAAGAGGGTGAGATGATTCATATAAAAGTGCATGGAACTGCCAAACATGGATTTAACCATTGCTACCTCAGACACACCCCAGGATAAACAGAACAAAAGTATTTTTAAGAATAACAAAATGTTTCACTTGTAAGAGTAATAATGATCTTGTCACAACATGTTTTTTGGATATTAATATTCTATCTCTTGTGGTTTGTGCTATAAATTCTTCCCAGTAGTTGTTAATCCTCAGGAAACTTTCTTTTTCTCAATTAATATTTACTTACAAATTAAGGCCCTAATCCTACCAGGTGTGTAGTCAGTGGGTCTCCATGCAAACACATGGGTCCACATATGCAGAACAGCTAGTAGGTTTGGGGCCTTAGAAATGTTTGACAATTTATCACTTGAATTATCCAATGTGTCAGTTAGGCCACAGTCCTGTAAAGATGTATACACGTGTTTATGCACTGTAAATCGTCCTGTTGAAGTAAAAAAGATGACTCTCAGGATATAAAGTTAAGTACAGGTGTAAGTCTTTTCAGGATTGGAGCTCTTCATGCAAATGTCCACTGCCCCACATTTGCCAGTAATTGGTACCTTTAGAGGTGGTCTCTATGGGTATGTCTACACTGCTTGTTCTATGTCAGCTGACTTTGGCTCAAGCTGCTGGACTGTAAAGCTGCAGTGTAGATGCTTGGGGTGGAGACTCGGCTCTGGGCCCCTGCAAAGACGGAGGGTCAAAGAGCCAGCTGCAGTCTGAGCCCGGACATCTACACTACAGTTTTTAGCCCCACAGCTCCAGCTCTGCAAGCCTGAGTCAGCTGACATGGACCAGCTGCAGTTGTTTAATTTCAGTGTAGACATAGCCACAGGGTCAGGTTTGAGGCACATGGCCTCTGCCTTTGCTATGCTTTTTCTCTGGGATATAAGTCTCCAGAATTGTCAATTTGACACCTTTCCTCAGCATTAAATCGATAACAAGTTTTAAAGAAAAAATAATTAAAAATTGCTTCAAGTAAGATAATTTGTAGGACAGTTTTATGATGTACATTGATAAATCAAACAAGTGTAAAAGTGAGTTTCTTAAAATCAATAGCTTTTGTCTTGAATTGTAAACTGGCTACAGATAATATTTGAACAGACATTTTTATTTTTGCAGCCTATCAAAGTCGTTCAGTATAATATTAATACAGAAGAGCTGTATTCATATCTGAAGGAATTTATCCACATGCTGTATTTCAGGTAAGAGGCACTGGGAGATTTTTCTCTGATTAGTTGCTTTTATCTGAGCACTCTGCAGAAGACATCTATTTTGATAGCAGTTTTGGAGAAGACTGACGTTATGCTTCCTAAATGATAAAATGTGAAGGAGGTGGCTAGCTGGCTGAACTCTTGCTGAAACAATTATTTAATACTGCTGAGATTTTAATTGTATTGTTAATGTATGTTAAGGCACATGGAGCTTTGGATATGCATCTTATTGTTTAAAAACATCTAAATAAATAAAGCAACTGTTAACTATGACATGGTCACAAATGGCTTGATCCTGCAAACCATTACTTTTGTGTGGAGTTCCACTGATTTCTCCAGCTCCAAAACCCACTGAGATAAATGGAAAAAACAGGCCTGATATGAATAAGGGTTTGGAAGGCTGGATCCAAATGTTCAAAATCTGAGATTTGTAATGTGTCTGATGGGATCACACAGTTCTTTAGGGTTTTTGTTTGTGTGTTTTACTAGAGGAGAACATACTGTCAGGTTCACAGAAATAAACTTTAATGTTTTATTTTTTCCCCTTGTTGTAAATGTCCTCATGAATTCAGATTTGGTGCTTTGTACTCTCATGCCCAACTCACATCCACACACAGAATGAGTCGCCACCTGTTGTGGACAAATGTTACTTTTTTATTGGACTTGACTGCCTCAGTCCCTCAAGCATCATTGGGTTTTTTTCTGTCCGCTACCAGTGCTGTTCTGTTTCTGTTCCAAAGTCTGTGACATGCTGAGGACACTTCCCTCTATGACTAAAAGATGTTATTATTGTTTTGAGAAAATGTAAATTATTCCCCTTTTACTTTTGGCTAGAGGCTGAAGCACAAGATTGTTGGTCAGGAGATCTAGGTCATAATCTTAGGTCTTTCACAAATGCACCGTGGCATTGGACAAGTCACTAAGGGCTGGCCTGCGCACACACCAATATAGTTAGAGGTATAAAATCCATTTATAGACAAGACTAATCTCTGCTTGCACCACTGTTTCCTGTTTTGTAAATCTGGGATAATGTCTACCTCCCTGAGCATGTTGTGAAGCGTAATTTTAAGATGCATTGAGATGTGGGATGGAAGGTGTTGTCTAAGTGCACATTATTATTGATTATGATTTTGACTGGAATTAAATCTCAAAATAAGTGGTTATCTTCTTCCAAGTTTTGTATCAGGAACCATGAGAGACACTTAAATTTAACATATTAGGCTCAATTTATAGTTCTTTACAAATAGGTTTGCTGTTTTCCAGGCATCTGCTGGTGAATCCTAGAGACCGCCGTGTTGTAATAGTGGAATCTGTACTATGCCCCTCACACTTCAGAGAGACACTCACTAGAGTTCTTTTTAAGTATTTTGAGGTACGTGTATTATATAACTGTTGGCGTTCATTGTCTTAATTGGTTACATAAGATTGGACATGCTACCTCAGACCAGTTGTCTATTTGGCACAGTATCCTATGTTCTGACAGTGGCCAGTGCCAGATGTTTCAGAGGGAATGAAGAGAGCAGGAATTTATCAAGTAATCCAGTCCCAGCTTCTGGCAGTCAGAGGTTTAGAAACATGCGGAGCATGGGGTTGTATCCCTGACCTTCTTGGCTAATAGCCATTGATGACCTATCCTCCATTAACTGAGCTTAGTCTTGTTTGAACCCAGTTATACTTTTGGTTTTCACAACATCCCCTGGTAACCGGTTCTGCATGTTGACTGTGCATTGTGTGAAGTAGTACTTCCTTATGCTTGTTTTAAACCTGCTGCCCATTCATTTCATTGGGTAACCCCTGGTTCTTGTGTTATGTGAAGGGGTAAATAACACTTCCTTATTCACTGTCTCCACACCATTCATGATTTTATAGATCTCTATCATATCCCCTTCTAGTCATCTCTTTTCCAAGCTGAACAGCCCCAGTCTTTTTAATCTTTCCTCATATGGAAGCTGTTCCATGACACTAATCATTTTTGTTGCCCTTCTCTATATTTTTTCCATTTCTAATGCATCTTTTTTGAGTAGGGCGACCAGAACTGCACACAGTATTCAAGGAGTGGGCATACCACGGATTTATATAGTAGCATTATGATATTTTCTGCCTTCTTATCTCTCCCTTTCCTAATAGTTCCTAACATTCTGTAGGATTTTTTGACTGCTGCTGCACAGTGAATGGATGTTGTCAGAGGACTATCCACAATGACTCCAAGATCTTTTTTAAGTGGTAACACCTAATTTAGACCCCCGTCATTTTGCATGTATAGTTGGGGTTATGTTTTCCAATGTGCATTATTTTGCATTTCTGAACATTAAATTTCACCTGCCATTTCATTGTCCAGTCACTCAGTTTAGTGAGATCCCTTTGTAACTTCTCACAGTCAGCTTTGGAGTTAATTATCTTGAATAATTTTTTATCATCTGCAAATTTTGCCACCTCACTGTTTACCACTTTTTCCAGATCATTTATGAATATATCGAACAGCACTGGTCCCAAGACAGATTTTTGGGGGACCCCACTATTTACCTCTCCCAACTGTAAAAACATTTATTCCTACCCTTTGTTTTCTGTCTTTTAATCAGTTACTGATCCATGAAAGGACCTTCCCTCTTATACCATGACTGTCTACTTTATTAAAAGCCTTTGGCGAGAGACCTTGTCAATGACTTTCTGAAAATCCAAATACACTATATCCACAGATTCACCCTTTTCCACTTGTTTGTTGACCCCCTCGAAGATTTCTAATAGATTGATGAGGCATGATTTCCCTTTACACAAGCCGTCAACTTTTTCCCAACATATCTTGTTCATTTATGTGTCAGATAATTGAGTTGTTTACTATAGTTTCAACAAGTTAGCCAGGAACTGAAGTTAGGCAAGTTTGCCTGGTACTGAAGTAAGTTACCAGCCTCTAATTGCCAGAATCACCCCGAAGCCTTTTTTAAACATCGGGGTTACATTACCTGTCCACCAGTCATCTGATACAGAAGCTGATAGGTTATATGCCACAGTAAGTAGTTCTGCAGTTGCATATTTGAGTTCCTTCAGAACTCTTGGGTGAAACCCTACTTGACAGATGGTAATGTCGACTGATCAGGTAGAATATTAGCAACAGTGCTAATGGCCATTGCTATACTTGGCACGTGGGAATGGATAAAGAAGTGGGGATAAAAGGATAAGAGAGAAAGTGAAAAGGGCAAGACCAAGAGGTAGAGAGCAGTGGGATTTTTTTCCTGATTTATCTAAATAGCAGATATGAGCAAGAATTATCAATGGGTTTTATTGGCTTATGCTTGGCAAAAAATATTTCACATCATCTCATTTTTTTGACAGGACCAATAATCCCCATTGAGTGCCAGAAACCTGAGCCTATATTTAAACATTTCTTAGTGATGTCTCTCAGCACAAGACTTGATTCTTTTCTATAAGGCAATATCTTTGCCTAACGCATGACCCACTTTCTGGCTGTGCTCATTTAGATAAGAATTGATCTGGTATCTATGTCCTTCACATAATCAATCTTTTTGAAAAATCAGCCTCTTTCTTAAATCTAATTCCTATCGTAGTTTCAGTGGAAAACACCTTACAAGGTGATTCCAGAAATTTCAGTTCAAATAGGTCAGAGGGCTAAGATTTTCTATCAAAGGCTATGCAAATAAGCAGTTTGCCTCCCTGGCCTAACTTTATAACTAATCTTAAACTGGCCTGGTTTCTATTTCTGTATAATTCCTTCCTGGGATACTTAATCTTTTTTTTTTCCATCTTAAATTTGATTAGCAGTCTGAGTGGATTTGCTAATCTGTTTCCAGAAAATTTTAAAAAAAGAGGAGAAATACCCTTCTTTTTGATTACTTTGCAATGTGAGGATGACAGATAACAAACTTAGCAAAGAGTTGCTTTAAACATTATCCAAAGTTACTGGTGATGGGGAGGAGGGTGTCATACTTTGGTTTTGAGACTTGGCTCTGCTGGTAGCCATGTAAAGTGTGCCTCACTTGGTGATGGTCCGAATAAATGTGACATTTGATACAAGATCAGAATATTTAAGTAGTTATCTTGTGATCTAATTACACCATATTGTTGCCAGTAAGTACAAGCTTTATGGATTTACTTTTCATTTTCCCCACAGTTCAAGGGAGGGTATTTGCCAGCGGGGCTGTTACCACCATGAAAGCGTCATTTTTAGGGCAAGGTTGCCACATTTAGCTATATGGTCTGAGCTGCTTCTCCTACATTTCTGTTTAGCATTCCCTCTTTCTTACCTCTATTGCAATGTGATCCTTGTGGCCAAGAGAGCTGTTGATTTGCTTTCAGACTGTACTACTTCTTGGCAAAGGCTTTTAATCAGCGTTTATATGGTGGAGAGCCTGATCCCACTGGCCACACATCAAAAGTTGAGTGAGTTTTTGTCTCCTTTGCTCACCTCTTCATGTCTTGGCAGCATGTTATCAAGAGCTGTGTTTGGCCTTCTGGTTTTAACTTGACTTGACCTAAGATATGTTCCACACACGGTACTTGTTTTTCTTACAGTTCTATGTTACTGTCCATTGTTGTTAAGCACTTACCTGGACATGATGTTGTGAGGAACATGTTGGGAATGAGTTTGAGTAGGCTGCTGTATTCATTTAGTCATCACCACATTAGATTTAATCCTGAATTAAGAGTCGGCTGTGCAGTACCTGATTGTTCAGTCTTTGTTTTTAATATAAAATTGGGGGGGATGACAGTTTTAAACCTTCACATTTTCTTGCACTGAATTGATTTAATCGTTTTGGTCTCGTTACAGGTTCCTTCTGTCTTGTTTGCCCCAAGTCACCTGATGTCTCTTCTGACTCTTGGGATTAATTCTGCTATGGTTTTAGACTGTGGATATGCAGAAAGTCTGGTGCTGCCTGTATCCTTGAATAATAATCCAGAAACCAAATCTTCAGCCTGAAAACTATAACCCAAAGTAGCTAATTTTATTATAGATTTGAAATAGGATAGACAAGAATAGGGACAGACCAGCAATTTAGCTTTGATTCTGGCTTGCTGTTTTAGAATGGGGGCTATCACAATACCCTGACTTGCTGCATGAGAATCCCTAGACCTCTGCTCCTTGGGAAGGATGGGACATAATCTGTTCTCTAATGCTTGACAGTTCTGTGTTTCTCTCTCACATGCTACAAATTAATTAGAGTTTTGGACAGAATTGACTATTTGGAAATATTTATAACTGATGCAGGGAAAGGAGGAAGAAAAATGCCTTCAATCCCTGTCTTCAGATGGCAAACACACGATAAGTGTGATTAGTGTGTGTATACTACGATTTCCTAAACTGCTTGTAGATATACGAGGGAATCCCAGTTTTGAGTTGCTGGGGTGCCCTACCACTAGGCGGAAAGGCAATTCACAAGTAAGTTTACAATTATGCATCCAGGATGAATCAGTCAACTGATTATACCATTTGATTGTGGAAATTAATCTTGAATTAATTATTTTATTATTAGCATACTTAAATTGGATTATAACCCTCGTCGTGTTACCATCCCATTCTAAAGTTGTAAATGTGTAGTGGCCATGGAGATATGATGGGAACTGTGGGAATCACAGTTTAGAAATCGGATTTATTTCAGTTTTTATTTAAAAGAAAGTGTTACTGAAGGGAGTAGATACTATAGTGCCAGCATGATGCAAATACATAGGATCGGTAGTGAGTGGTAACTGTTCTTTACTATAAACTTTTTAAATTCACAACGTTTTAGGGAGCTGGCGAATCAGTTGTTGGAGCAATGCACTGTTGACACAGGAGTAGCTAAAGGACAAAAACTCCCATCAGTCATGGGTAAGGTATATTTCTGATGTAACATAAATGTGTTCCTTTTTACGTAATCATACTGGGAAGGTGGGTTAGTCCCCCTTCCTTCTCTGCTTCCTTTCATGCTGCTAACATCAGAACAAATAAATTAATGTTTCTCCACCAAATTTAACATGCTCCTGCTTCAATGTCTCCTCTCCCAGCATGAAATTAATTAGTATGTTACTTTCATGACAAACTACTCTTAACTGTTAGCTGGTTTGAAGTAAAGTTAGTGCAACATTCATTGTCCATTACATTTTGAATGTGAGAAGAGCACATTACATTGCCTTGAAATGCAAGACAAGCTCTCTTTTTCATGTAAGTTTCTTCCCTGAGAGTCAAGTTGCTTATTTTTATCGAATCTTTTAAAGTTATTGTTGTGCAGTTTTTGCATTTTAGTACTAAATTCACATTTCTTCACGGCTTGATTGGATTTTGCAAGTTCTGTTTTTACTTAATGAAGATCTGTACTAAACTATTAACTGTTTTTAGGCTCAGTTCCAGAAGACATTGTAGAAGATATAAAAGGTAAATCTCTTTACTTCAAGAAACCCTGTTTTGTTCTTTCCCCCAGAGATCAATTTAACAATGTCACTACATTTACAGAACCTTGCCACTGTAAATTTAGGGGATTTTGTTGTTTTAAATTCCTTTGATATATTTCTTACGTAAGCAGAAGAACTTGAAGCACTGTCCATGTTGTAGGTGTTCCAAGTGTCATATTTCATTCATCTTCTGAGTTTAGACTTGAAGTGTTGATCCAGAGATGGCTGTGTTGTGTTTTTGCAAATAAACAGAATGTAAGGGTATTGGGTGGTTTTGTGTATCCATCCATCAGCAGTTTAGGTTAATTTGGAGTTGCATTTTTTAAATACTTGTGTTCTGTTTTTTCTCATGACTGTTTATAGAAACATATACATGGGATTAATAGCCGATTTAACATCCACAAACTGTGGCTACATCACCTTTCTATTGCTTCTGGACAAAGAAGCAACTACTTCTGAGAAATTCTGAATTAAAAGATTGTTTTCTACTTAAATTATTTAACTCTGCTCTGTGTTTGCCACATAATATGGTATCTTCACAGAAATTGAAAATAGCATGTAAATGGTGTTTTGGAATATTGTATCTGGTATGAAACAATCAACTTTATAAATTTATACTTCAAAAAATTGGGCACATTTCAGTACAAAACTATATTAACTGCTTTATAGCACTTTATATGCAGTTCATCCCAAAGCACTGTACAGCTCGTTTAATAGAAAATAAAAATTGCTGATGAGCTTAAGAAATGTTTCCTATAGTTTATTAACAACCAGTCTTAACAGAATTATTATCTATTTCTTGAGCCAAACTAGGGGGAAAGATCCACATGTCAAGGACAAAGCATCTTCAGACCTTAAAATGCTCCATATCTTTTAAACATTGCTAATATTTTATCAAATGTAATTAATTCATAGAAATGTTTTTTTAGCAGTCTGGACATAAATGCAGCTTTCTGATTGGCTGTCATTTTTCCCATAGTTGTTTTTAACTAGATATAAGATGTTATATGGATTGTATTAAAGATACAAATAGAATCTTGCTCTTAAGTCTGTTCTGAAGTTTTAGAGGGCAGGAGATATGTGCCACTAATAACACCACACAGTAGCAGACCATTTATAAAACAGCAACATTCAATTTGAGATGGTAGAGTGAAAGGCTGGAATTGTTGATTCATATGCAGTACTCTATTCTTGCCACCTCCAGCAACAAAAAGGCATAGTTGATAACACTCCATGGACTTTAGATCTAGCTATGTAGAGCCTCAAGAAGAAAATCCTGTCTATTGCAACCTAGTTGTGGTGTGAATGCTGCTTCCTTTAGACTTCTGTGTTCCAACCAAAGACTAAGTTCTGATAAGTACAGCGTCAGAGTATTTCACAGCAAGTACAATATCTTGAACACACAAATGTAGAATTTGGTCCCAAGTACGTTAAACAATGGGCTAGAAGTCACAAGCTGTGTTGAAGCTACTCCAAGGCAAGGGGACGCTAAAGAATCTAAAACAAAGTCTTTTTTTTTCTTTTATAAAGTCCGCACTTGCTTCGTTAGTGATCTCCAGCGTGGGCTGAAAATCCAGGCAGCAAAGTTTAACATTGATGGCAGTGCCGAGGTAGGTGGAGAGTAAATGTTTCTCATCCTCTTAAAGTGGAAGGAGGTCTTTTTTGCCTTTTGGCTGATATGTATGTGTTTTGTTCTAGCGTCCTTCACCACCTCCAGATGTAGACTACCCTCTAGATGGAGAGAAGATTCTGCATGTGGTTGGATCAATCAGGTTAGAAATACTATAACTAAAATGCATTATTTATTGTTTTCTTGGAGTAGTGCCCAGATGCCTGAATATTAAATAAACCATTATAAATTACGCCTTAGTTGTGTGTGGCAATAAGACTTTTATTTGTGTGCTTGGGGACATTAATGAACCACTTGCACTTTGATGTCCCTGAAACCTCACAGTATAATACCCGCCTTGCTGTGTACAGTCCTTATTACGTATTGGTACCGTGGTACCACCTTGGGGCCCTAGTTATGCATCAGGACACCATTGTGCTAGGTGCTGTACAAACATGTAACATGTCTCTATTCTAAAAAGTTTACAGTCTTAGTATAGGATGAGAGACAATAGGTGGAAACCAACAGCTGGGGGGAACACAAGGAAACAATGACACCTTACTGGTGCGCTGTTGTTTGTTACTAATGCTCCTTGCTTTGTTTTGTCTTGTCAACAGAGATTCAGTTGTTGAAATACTCTTTGAGCAGGACAACGAAGAGAAATCAGTTGCCACTTTAATACTGGATGCACTTATTCAGGTATCTCTACTAGTAGAAATAGTTGCAAGAATTGCTCCGCCCTTCCGCAGAGCCTGGTTTTACAAACCCTCATTCGTTCAGGTAGTCCCACTGGTTGTAGGTAGGAACCACGCGTATAGAGCCCTGCATTACAAAATTTGTATCTGCATCTGAGCCACAATCCACAAAAATGATATACGGATATAGAGCAGATATCCATGGGTGCCAGGTGACCTGCCTGCTAGGGGAGGCTAGCCTATGGTTCCTCCCCTTCTGCTTGAGGCCATGCCCCTTCCGCCCCCTCCTTTGCTACCGTGGAGCCCTGCTCCACCCTATCCCAGAGCCGGACACCCCAAGTCCCAACAGGGCCACCCTGGCACCCTCAGCTGCCCAAGAGTCCTGGCCAGCAGCCCCAGCATCAGCTGGGTGGCCTGAGCTGCACATGGCCCCAGCCGCCCCAGAGCAGTAGTCACATGCAGCCCGAGGGCCTGCCGGCAGCCCCAGCCACCCTGGAGCTGGGGCTGTGCGCAATCCCAGTGTCCTCTGGCGGCCTTGGTGTGGCAGCCCCAGCCGCCCTGAAGTGGTGGCTCCAGCGTGGTCCCAGCCACCCCAGTACGGTGACCCCGTCACCCGCCAGCAGTCCTGGAGCTGTGGCTGCATGTGGCCCCCATGCGGCAGCCAACCCCGGCCATGCTGATCAGCACCCAGGCAACCCCAGCAGCTCCTGGAAGCTTCTGCTGCAGAGGCAGCAGGAGGGGGCGGGGCCATGCCTGGCTCTTTGGGAAGGCTAAGCCTTCCCCACCTACATTACCCGGCACCCATGAGGATATCTGCAGGTTTGCAAGGTTTTAAATACAAAATTTGGATCCGCATCCATCTGTGATCCACAAAAATAGCCCACGGAGATCTGCATCTGCAGATAGAAAGCAGATATCTGGATTTGCAGGGCTCTGCATGTGCATGAGTACATGTTCTCTGAATCAGACTCATGACTAGTTTAGGGAAGATGAGAAACTACAGCATACTGTGAACTTTTTAGAAGTTGTAGTACTATAATTCAAGTGGCGTCAGCATTTTTATTAATCCCCCCTCTTTTAAGGTCTTTTATTTGGCTTTGAAATTCTCTTGAGGTGTGAATTCTCATCATAAGAAGAAATGTCTTTGTCCAATTAGGAAAAAAATATGGAATGGGGGTTTGACCAATACAAATGTAAACGACATCTCATTTGATGTGTATTTTCAAGATTCATTTCTTCAGTTACTTTTGTTTGAACTGCAGATCAGTAGTTCTTTGCTAGGGCAATAAACTTGGATGTTTTAAGACAATTATTTCAAGTTAGGGATCACCTTGTTATAAAAATTGATCCCATTAAATAATTCCCACTGTTTTGGGTTTCTTGCCCCTTGGCCTAGAGGGGACTGGGCGAGTTCAAATTACATTGTTCTCTAGTGCCTCCCTCTGACCGAAGCAAGCAATGGCTCACGAGGGATAAGTCAAACAGCTTTCTGCTAGAAGAGAGGGTCACTGCAGCATGGGACATCTTGTAAGGGGTAGCAGGCCTGTATAAAAAGGCAAATGAGTTGCTGCACACAGTGTATGTCGTCCTGTGCTTATGTTAACAGAAATACATAGCAATGTCACTTGGTAAAGAGAGAGGAACTGAATTCCTGACAGATTTTTTAATGCTGTGTATATAAATTCATTTAAACACTTTCCAATTTTTTTTGTACCAGTGTCCAATAGACACCAGGAAACAGCTGGCTGAGAACTTAGTAGTTATTGGTGGCACTGCTATGTTGCCAGGATTCCTACACAGATTAATGGCTGAAATTAGGTACCTGGTCGAAAAACCAAAATACAAAGAAGCACTTGCCACAAAGACCTTCAGAATTCACACTCCACCTGCCAAACCAAACTGCGTGGCTTGGCTGGGAGGTAAGAATGACACTGGGGCTAGTCAGAGGCATGAAGGGAAAAGGAAGGTTTCAGAATGGGATTTGGAAGGAGCAAATGAAAATAGTTCTTTGGAACATTGCTAAGTGTAAACTGAATCTGAGCTCTTCGGAGTTCTTGTGCCTCATGTCAAAGTCCTGCACAACAAAGCTGCCTCCTGGAGTTTTGGAGAGCAGGAGGTTTGCCGTACTAATGACACCACATAGCAGATCATTGAAAAGCAGCAACATCCAGTATGAATCTGTGGTTTAAGACCCAAATTGTTGATTCGGGTGCAGTACACCATTCATGCCATGTGGTGGCACTAGCAAAGTAACTATCCAAAGCACAAACTTGCACAGGGGTGTCATTTGCTATGGGGCCAGACTTTTCATAGCTCCCCTCCAGCTGGCATTGTGGTGTCTCCCGAGCCTGCAGGAAGGACCACCAGGAAGCGGTGGTGGCCTGGGTCAGAGCTGATATGCAGCGTAAGCTGGGCCCTGATCCCCAAAAAAGAGAGAGGCGCAGTTATTGACTGAAAAGCTGCTGACCATGCACTAGACAAAAGCTGCTCACTCCACAGCTTCCAGATGTCTGCTATATTCTCAGAATATTCAGGACCCATGTGGGGTATTGCAAATCAGGGAAAGAGAAGAGCCAAGAGAGGCATTTCATGGCGATTCCATGGGCTAAAGGTTTCTTCTGACAAGAATTCCTGAATTTGTAATCTGTATGTTTCAGCTAATGATCTAAGCCCCTGAGTAGAATTTAAGAGAAACAAAGTTGAATATATTTAGGCCTAGTTGAAAAATTGTGCCAAGAATAGCCAGTGTTTGATATTATGTATGTCATCAGCCTGTCTGCAGCTCCTTATCAGAAAGAGATGCTAGTTAACCACCAGACTTGCTCTTTTCCACAACTGGTACAAACTTACTGTCATGCACGTTGTGCCATGCTAGGAGTTTCCCATAGCACCTAGTTTCTGGGAGAATTTCATTTAACCATGGGATTGGTGGTACCTGTTTGAAACACATGAAGATATAGCTTCAGGAAAATGCTTCTGGGAGGAGACATCTTCTTTCTAGTTCCAGTTCTAGCTGGCAGTAAAGCCCGGATGAGTCTTTTATTCAGTCACTTAATAAGGGA
Source organism: Mesoclemmys tuberculata (assembly GCA_007922155.1). NCBI lineage: Eukaryota > Metazoa > Chordata > Testudines > Chelidae > Mesoclemmys > Mesoclemmys tuberculata. The sequence goes on along the minus strand of ML675611.1, from coordinate 8,438,469 downwards.
ACGGAATGAAGCAATGTAATACATAAATGAGGGAAAGGGCTTAAAACCAGTATACTCAGCCTTTTGTCTTTTCTTTGGCTGGTCGAAAATGAGGTAGGGGAGATTCCTGCAACAGAGGAGGAGAAAGAGATTCAGTGTGATGAGAACTAACATGAAGTTTAATTTTGTTAACAATGCAGGAGCCATTTTTGGCGCTCTTCAGGACATACTTGGAAGCCGTTCAGTGTCCAAGGAATATTACAGTCAGACAGGCCGAATACCTGACTGGTGCTGTCTCAATAACCCTCCTTTGGAAATGATGTTTGATGTTGGGAAAGCACCACCACCGCTGATGAAGAGGGCTTTTTCTACTGAGAAATAAGCATCTGAATATAGCTACACAAGGATTCCCTTCACCTATTTCAAGCTCACCTGTACAAATTGTCTTGTATGTATTAAGTGAATCAGGTGCGACAATGTTCAGTGATATAGGTGTGCCTTGGGAGTATCATGGTGGCTGGAATTATATTGCAGTTGGATACAATTCTGCATTTAGAGTTAAAAAAAACAGTAGTTTTGACAAACGTGATGCTGTGCTTGTGTTTTTCTTTCTATGGAAATAATGTAACTGGCACAAGTTGTCACCTACCAAGTTGTTTGCTCTATATATATGTACAGTAGACACAAAGCTAAGAGGCTTCGTTTAAGATTTTTGTTTTGTCTTAGAAGAATAAAGGAGACTCGTTGTTACCTGAAACCATCAGTGGAAATTTCTCTGCCAAACTTTGCCTAAAATATTGCATGTTAGCATAACTTCTTGGTTCAAACATTAAAATGTCTCCTGGAAACTTTTGTTTTGTTGTCTGTCTATGGTGGTTGTTATAGAGAGAATAATTCTCTTGGACTGAGATTCCTATTTTCAGAGGCTGAGCTGGGACATACACCAGACTGAAGTTGTTTAACAAAGTGTCAATTTAACTTGCCCGATAACGACTTTTACCCCCAAAAATCTGTCTGACCACTTAGGAATAATACATGAAAAACTTAATGTGAATAACGTGCACATTTTAATAATTTTCATTTTATTTGGGGTGGTGAAACAGCAAGGTGAGGCAAGTATTAAAATCCTACAGCAGTAAATGTGAAATAAAAATACAAACCTGAGCTATAAGGCAAATGATGTATAATAACTGATCTACCACCTAAACATCATAAAACATTTCAAATTCCTAAGAGAATCAAATTAAAATGTTCTCTCTGGCTCCTATTATCAGGGGGTTTTTTTTACTACTGTTGATTCAAAAATACCTTTTCCAGGTATATGTTCATTAACAACATTAACAGCTCCAGCTCTAGAGTTCCATCCTACACTTTAATTATTCCAAAGGTCTATTGAGTCAAGAATTCATCCTTAAAAATAAAAAAATTCCCTAAAGTTTGATGAACCCAACATGCTGTAATGGAACTAATTAACGAGCTTCTATACATTCTGTAGCTCTTTGCATACTGCACCCTCACTTGGGAAAATATCTCCAAAGAGTGTCTCTTTCTCTCACACATAGCTGTTGTCAGTTCTCATTATTTCCATACTTATTTATAATATTGCCTTAAATAATACTTTGTGCACACACTGTATAGTGCCATCTGAGAATTATGAACACATAGTGTATTTCAGTAACGAAGGTTTGACTTAATTTTAAGTGAGGAACCTCAAGATTAAGGATCAAATTGTCATTAATTTACACCAATATGCCTGACTTGGGTAACTATCTCTAGATGATGGGTAATTTTCATCTATGCTGTGCTAAATATTTAGATATGGATTCTTGTGGCTTTAGATCAATCTTTAGAATGTTTTGTTAGAATCTTTCATTAGCACTAATAGGATTTTCATGGCTGATTCCCCCCTTCTAATCTCCCAGCCTGCTGATTGCTTTCTGGCGGTTACTGAAATGCAGTTTTAGAAATAAAATGTTATATAGAAATAAAGATTATTGATTTTGAAACTAAACATAATGCAGCATATTTAAATAAGCTTTAATCTGGGTTTGTCATATTTCATAAGTGCCCAACCTAATATGCATTTTTTTAGTTGGCATTAATATTTTTAACGAATGTGTCCAGGAATCACTATGTGAAGTTCTTTGCCTTGCATTATACGTGAAGTCAGACTTGATAATCATAAAGGCCTCTTCTTGCCTTAATTGTCGTCTTTTCCAATATATTATTGAGGGACATATTTGAGTTTACTGGAAGTAGGCAGAAAATCTCTAACATTAGCTACGTTAATCTGTCTGTATACACGTCATCTAGGCATAATTTATATAGCTGCTATAGTTTGTAATGAAGATCTTTGAACAGTCACTGATAATGGCAAATATTTAGCACACTCCCCTATGCACTTTTTTTATTAAATAACTAGGAACATAATAGTCACTGCAAAATTTCAATTGGATTTTAAAAGTGCATATGAGAGAAAAATGTATAGCTTCTGGGTAACAGCCTGTTTTATTTCTTTTTCTTTGCTTCTCAGTCTATATGGAATTAGAGCTTTATAAACAGGATCTGTCTTTGCCATGGGTATTAACATGAACATGTGGGAATGGCACAAAAAAGTCACCCAATTGTTCTTAACCCAGCCTCTAAGGACAGTTCAGTAGAATATAAGGGTAACCATGTATCATTGTAGCCCCACTGCATCATCCTGCTACCTTCTATATTCTCCCTCCCCCTTCCCCCCACTGCTTCACCTCTGCCAGGAGGAGAGTGGGTTCTCAGCCTTTCCAGCTCAGCTCCCAGGATTCCAGCTTGCCACTCTTCCCTCCACAGTCTCCTGCTGTAATGCAATTTCTGGCTCTCTCACCTGAGATTGGGCCTATCTGACCTCAAGAGGAATTTATTTTCCCATTGCCTTAGGGATAATGGAGGAGGTTGAGCTAGGTACCACACCTCTACGTTCACTATCTCTATTTTCACTAGCTCTATTCTGCCCCCCACCCCAATGGCTCAATTGGGGAAGAGGGAAGTGTTGGAATTATTATTTAAAAATCATTAATATGGGAAACAAAACACTAATTAATCATAAATTCCTTTATTAAATCTAAAGGCCAAATGGTACATATGCAATTGCTCTAAACATGCCTAAATAGTAGGCAATTTACTACATCCAAACAGTAACAACACATTTATAAATATTTGATCAAAATACTTTCAAAAACAGACTAAACCCAGGGTTCTTCGACCCATATTGGTCAGCTCCAATGTGGTCAGGCAGGTATTAGCAATGAACCCCATAAGAGCTTACTTTTTATATCCTTTAACAAACAAGTGACGTCATTGCCAATTCCTGACTCCAGATAAAAACCAATTGGAGATCTCTCACCCTTACTTCCAGTATTTATCCAGATAAGATTTACAACTTCCTTTCTTTTCCTCCCTCCTCACTGTCCAACAGGTTTCCCATTGCACCTGGGTTCACATAGTCTTTAACACTATATTTTGGTTGGGAAAGGGCCATATTGGCTCATTTTAGGACAAATTCTCTTTGTTTTATTTAAAAGCATCCGCTGTTGCCCTTTTCAGTCAGAGGCCTTCTTTTTAGAGCCCTCTTACCTCATTAGTTATTCTGTGTCAGACATCCTGTCTACTTTATTCCTTCTGGCCTTATCACTTATTTTCAGGGCCTTCCTTCTACTTCTTAGCCAGGGCTTTTCTTTCCAACACACACATTTCCTTAACTTAACTTTCATTCTTTATACTTCTCCTACAGGAAGGTACCCAACAACCAGCCAGCAGGTTCAATCCAGGGTTAACCAATTCAAAATAAAGACCCCCTATTTTCTAAAACACACGTCTCTGTTGTGTGCACAGAATACAGGCTGCTGGGGGACAGGGTAGAGGGTTGATCAGCTCTAATTTGAGAAGTTGTGCATAACTCTCACATACCCCTTTCAAGCCTGTTAAATGCTTGATAAAACCATTGTGCCACCTATCTGTAAAGTATGCGCAGGTTTCAGGAGGCAGGGAAAGCCCCAGAGGTCTCCCTTGTGAGTTTTTTTCCAAATCAAGCCATTGGGATAGGAGGAAGGGGAGACCGCAGCCCTTTGCTCATTATGTATGGCGTATACTGTGACAGATCTGGCAGTCCCCTGCAATATCTTTGGGAGATCTTACTGTTATGTTGATGTATCATTGCGGACCAGGGATTGTCTGTGATTCCATGTAGGACGGTGACCTCCAGGAACTAAGAACGGGAGGGTGGGGGGTGAGTTGGCAAATTCACTCAGGTTGTGACACCTCCAGAGAGATACCATCATCTGAAGACGCTTGTGTAGACTAGTTCTAAGTGGATTAGAACATGAGAACAGCCACACTGGGTCAGACCATTGGTCCATCTATCCTGTCTTCCAACAGTGGCCAATGCCAGGTGCTTCAGAGGGAATGAACAGAACAGATCCATCGCACGATCCATCCAGTTGTCCTCTCCCGGCTTCTGACAAACAGAGGCTAGGAACACCCAGGGCATGGAGTTACATCCCTGCCCATCCTGCCTAATAACCATTGACGGACCAATCTTCCATGGACTTATCTAGTTCTTTTCTTAACCCTGTTGTAGTTTCACAACATCCACTGGCAACAAGAACCACAGCTTGACTATGTGTTGTGTGAAGAAGTGCTTCCTTTTCTTTCAAACTTGCTGCTGATTAATGTCTTTGGGAGACCCTCCCATTCTTGTGTTGTGTGAAGGAGTAAATACAATTTCCTTATTCACATTCTTCACACCAGTCAAGTTTTTATAGACCTGCATCATATCCGCTCTTAGTTGTCTCTTTTCCAAGACGAAAAGTCCCAGTCTTATTAATCTCTCCTCATGTGGCAGCTCTTCCATACCCCTAATCATTTTTGTTGCCCTTCGCTGTAGCTTTTCCAATTCTAATATATCTTTTTTGAGATGGGGAGACCAGACACAATATTCAAAGCCCTTGGACTTCCCTGTCCACAGGCATGTCCCTACATGTCCAGCTGACTCATAGGCATAGCCCCAGGCTTCTCTCCCTGGGTGCATTGTATAGCTCAGTGGTTCCCAATCTTTTTGGCTTGAGGGCCACAGATCTCATTTTTACAAGCCTGAGGGGCCACCAGTCTCCGTCAGTAGACTGCCCCCCACTGCAGCCAGACAGAAGGAGTTCAGCAGGGAGGCTGCCTCCTCACTGATCTCCCATCTTCCTGGCTGCAGCAGGGAAACTGCGGGCATCCTATAGCCCAGTGTGCTCCACCTGGGTCCCTAGGCAGTGGCTCCCTTCTGCAGCCAGGGGAAGGGAGATCAGTGCTTCCCTCCCTCTGGCTCCAGCAGAGACCCCAGTGCTAGGGACACAGGCAGAGCACTTTGCCATACCCCCTGCTACAGCCGGGGGAAGGGAGCACTGATTTCCCATCACCTTGGTTGCAGCGGAGTCTGCACCAGTCTTTTAACTCCGCAGAAACGCGCTCCGCCTGGGTCCTTAGGCAACGGCTCTCTTCTGCAGCCAGCAGAAGGGGAGTCGCAGGCCACTCTGAAAGCCCCTGCGGGCCACAGGCTGGGAACCACTGGCATAGCTGACTGCCCCTAATGAGCCATCACACCAGTTTAGTGTTGCTGCCAATCCGTCTAGGGCATAACTCAGAAACACAGCACCATTCTGAGATACCAATATAGCACACGTATTTACAACTCACAATACATACTGTAGGGGTGCAGGGACTTTCCCAGTCCATGAGGGAGTCCTGTGTAGGCAGGCTCAAAGCAGGGAATTAGCTCTCTCTGGTGCTCAGGCCTCAGGCTGGGCAGGGCAACGAAGCAGTCTAGGGGCTCACAGGTGGGGAGGAGCATCAACCACAGGCCTTCTGGCCTAGTGAGAGGAGCCTGCCATGCCAGGTGTGGGTTTGCAGGGGGTAGAGGGACCTGGTCCCACCCTACTCCACCAGGTCCCCCGCTCCAGCAGCTGAAGCCATGAGGGCCCCCCCACACCCACATACACGACCTTAGCCTCCCATCCACACCTGCTGGGCCCCTGAATTTTTATAGCATGTTGGGAGAGGGGCCCTGCTCTAGTTACGACACCCTGCAGAGCGTCTCTGCCACCCTCGGATTGCATGTACCTGACTGTAGAGAGAGGCCGGGGGTGCAAACACAGCCAATCCGTACTGACACCCCGGTGACCACACCCCTTCCTGCAGGGCTTTCCAGGACAGCACACAGTGAGGTAACCTGTGGGCAGGTGCTCTGTTTTGGCAGGATCTCACCAGAACGTGAGGGCCCAACCTCTCGTCGTCCCCAATGGAATTGGGTGGGAACTTAGCGCACGCTTCTCTGGCCTTTCCTGCTGTCGGGATTATCTGGTCAACTCTCTTGGTGGTTCTATTTTCAGCCTGTCTCAGGAGGCTTTTTCTGCAGGGAAATGGGGCCAAAGTTCCATGGGATGACCGCATGACCCTTCAATTCTTTCTGTGGCATTGTGGAAGTGTAAAGTTCATAGATGTGGAGGCCACAAGGGATCCTTATGATCTAGTCTGACGTCCTGCATAGCACAGGCCAGCTTTACTGTGCTGCGTTCTAAAAAGTACTTCTTTTCTTTCCCTAGTCATGGGCCAAAGAAGTATTAAACTTCGGGTGTTTTTTTAAGACTTTGTGGTTGCATATGTCAGGACTATTTTATCCTGGGAAGCCAGGCCAATCCACGATACAGGCAAATTTATGCAGCTCTATTCATATCAGCCCCATATACCATCGTATTTCCTATTGTGCGTCATAAAGGATTTAAGACCATTTCCAGCCACGTGGGGAAAATAATCCAAATGTAAGGTTTTGTAATAACTCTTTTGTCAAACTTGGTTATGTTGCGCCATTATACTATTTGTTCACATTTTAGAGATACAGTTTACACTACATCCTATATTATGAAACTTCATATGAAAAAAAAAAGGTCTGGGTGTGAGACATGTTTCTGGATAGTAAAATGTCTTTTTCATCATAGATTTATTCTGAGATATCTGGAGCATGTGTGTGCATGTAAGTGTGTTGTGTGTGTGTGTGCTTACATAATTTAAGTAGTGTTAAAAAGCAGGGTTTTATTTAATATATAGCTAAACAATGTGTTGCATACACAGATTTTATCTGCTCCAGGTTATTGTATTAATTAACCTGTTAAAATATTTATCTCTGATTCCCTTTAGCGAGACCCATCCTAACCATGTGTTTTCTTTAGGTTCTGGATATAATATAATGGATGAGTCATGAGTTTTCACTCTGCTCCTATTTTTGGATGAGCAAATGTTGTTCAAAGTATTGTCTGATACCTTATGCTTTTTTCATTAAGTTACAGGGCACAACTTTCTCTTTGAGGCCCCCACCCACCGGTTGACTCACACCCCAAGTATGTTTCTGGTCAGGATGTCTTGTGATTTTTTTTGTCCCTGACATAAGGTTTTCTGTTTCCAGTGTTTGTAATTAACACTGGAAATTGTTTGCTTAGCCCTCAAATGTTTTAGGTCCCAGGAGTGGGGGATCCACTGGGGAAGAGACTTGCCTTTTGCAGAGCAGAAAATTACTTAACTGTAATTCTTGTTTTCTGAAGTAAATTCTAGAAATCCACCCTGCCCATCTCTCTGAGAATTATTTTTCAATAATTGGAACCACCTGTGATTTGCTCCCATACACTTCAGGTGGTACATGGTGGTGGGTCTTTTTTTCTCGCACTCCATCCATCAGCTCCCAGATGATGGTATATAAATTCAGCGTTCAGTCCATTTGCAACAGGTTTTTAAAAAGGTGGTATGTGAACCCAGGATGTTTTTAAGAAGGTGGTATGTGAACCCAGGATGTTTGGGAACTCAGCTGCTGGCTCGACTCTAAAGAATTTTAGAGGGGCAGTTGGTCTTTTTCAGGGATATTTTTGCTAAATGAATTTCATCTTCCACTTGTAGCTCCAGGGCTTTGACCTTTGTCTCTGAGTCAAAGCTTTCTCTGAGCTGGTAAATTAGGAACACGGCATTTACTGTGAGAGATTAAATTATTAACCCACCTCGGTTGGCATCCTGCCTCCAACAGTACCAGGGCTTGAGAGAGAGAGGGAAACACATTCCACAGCTTTCTGTTACGCAAACCCTAAGTCATCTTGACTCTGCTCTGTGATTGTGACCCCCACGGGCAGTAGGCTCACACCCGCAAGTGTGAGACACCATTACCCATGTCACCAGCCATTTTTAAAAACCAGCCAAGGAATATGATGGACACTATTTATTATTGGCATTACAGTCGCGCATAGAGGCTCCAATCATGAGTGTACGTACAGACGCAGTAAGGGACTGCCCCTGCTCCAAAGAGCTCACAATCTAGAGAGAAAGGACAGATCAATGGGTGGGATAAAAGTTTTATCCCCTTTTTACAGATAAGGAATGACTTGCCCAAGGTCACACAGAGAACCTGTGGCAGAGCCAGAAACTGAATCCATGTCTCCTGCGACCTAGCCCAGTGCCTTAACCACAAAGCCATCCTGTCTCTCTGGGAGCTCCTCTACTGGTGAATTCCATTGATCCAGCCTGCTGTGAAAACAAATTTCCTTGGATCTGTTTTCAGTGCACTGCCTTCTAACTAGAGCTAGGAGCAGACCAGTTTTTCTATCTTGCAGGAAATTTTACACATTATTGTGTTCCAAAACAGAATGTAAGCGAAAAGTTTCAGAATTTCCCATCAAACAAAATTCAGGGGGAAAAAAACCCCATTTTGGATGGCTCAAGATGTTTTGTTTCTGTTTTGACCTTTTAAAACTTTCGTTAATATGACAAAAAATCGTTTTGAAAAGTCATTTGAAATGAAATTCCATTGAAATCTACAGGTTTCTCAAAACAGTGCAGTGTTGATGAAAATGGCATTTTTGTCGTCCCCCCCTCCCCCCCCCCCCCCCAAAAAAAAACCTTGTGAAAAAATTTCCAATGAGCCTTACTTCTAGTATAATCTTGTGTCTCCTGCTTCTTGCATTCGGAGATTGAGTGAAGAAGCAAGATGGATCAATTTTCACTAAGTCCTTTGTATGGGCAAAAGATGTGTGGCACTGTGAATAGGTGTCTTTGTATCACTACTTTCTAGTGTGATGCCTTGGAGGAAATCTTCCCTGTATGTTGTGGAGCTGTGTCTCCTCACTCCACTCAGGGAATTTTAGGGAGTGGAGGCCATATTCCCATAAACCCCTCTATTCTATCCCATAATTACTTTTTTACTCTGTTTTCAATCTCACCTCCCGAAACAAGGGTTTGCTCTCCTGGAACAGCAGATGTCTCTGTCGGTTTGAAGGACAGGACAAGCTATTCTTTTGGGCTTGCAGATGCAGAAGAATGAACCTGTCTAGCTGCTGCAGATATTCACGGACTGACTGCACAGGGTGGAGTGGTGCTTTGAGGCCCATCCGACAAGCATCAAGTTGCAGGAGACAGGATGTGGATGCAAACCAGAAGTGGCTGCAGAACCTTTGAATGTAGAACTTCACTTTCCTGGAGCTGGGGGCCTCACCCCAGCCCAGCAGTGCACAGATGACAAGAGGAGAGCTTCTGTGACAGCGGGGAAACAGGTGGCAAATGCTGTCTGGAAGCTTGGATTGCTGTTGTTCAGTGACCAATCCCGTGGGTGTTGGCAAGTCTATGGCAGAGGAGGTCGTCATCCAGGTGTGGAAGATGATTGAGCACGTCCTGCAACGCGCAGGGAATAACAGATGGATTCAGTAAACTGGCTTCCCTGACTGTGCTGAGGGCAGCAATGGATGGGAGACACATCCCCATTCTGTGTTCCCTCGCCTGGCCTCTAAGTACAGAAACTGTCATCAGGTCAGCAAACACATTCTTCTTCCTGCAGGAATGCAATAGCTTCTCTTTTCCTCCTACACAGAGGAAATCCAGCACCTGGACTTCTGGACTATGCAGCAGCAGGGGGAGAGATTGAGCCATGTTTGAATTTACAGTGCAGGGGAGACAAGGAAAGAGGCGTCAATTCAAACGACAGGGCATTTTAAATGGGAGGTGAGCTCCCAGTCTCTGACCATGGGCTGCAGCGTTCAAAACTTTGACCAGACAAGATGCTGCTGAAGGGGACAGTTGTACTGTGGGCTTGTTGCTGGAAGACTGCTTATACCTTCTGCATCTGCACTGGTAGAAGGACTTATAGTAGAGGACTTATGTCGCTCGGAAAAGGGGAATAATTGTGCCAGCAAAAGAGGAGAGTTTGGTTGTCAGGACTCAAAATTAAGCGTAGACGAGTGCAAAGGAAATTTTTGCCATTCAAGCTTTCTAGTGTAGACCAGGCTTTGGGTTTTTTTTTTTTGCAGTCTCTCATCCGTAAATCCCGTCACACCTCTAACCATCCTTGTTACGGACCTTTTCAGTCTGCGCTGGACTCTTGCCTTCTCATTTACTGAAGTATCGCATTGAAATGATCTATTGTGGAAGAGACTGATCAAAATCCTATAGTTTGTGTTGGCTGTATTTGACATAGTGTTGGTTTAAGATGACCGCTCATGTGGTGTGTGAAAATGCTATTACCCCAGTTTCTGGGTAACTGCGCCTTTAACCCCTTTCCATGGTCTGCACACGGAATGGCTTCTTAGGTGACAGACATCTAGAGCCCTGCAAATCCGTGGATATCCGCTTTATATCCGTGGATATCCGCATCCACATATCCACAGACCATTTCTTGCGGATCACGGTTGGCAGTCGGAACCTCTGTGACTTCCGGGGGAGCTCTGGAGCAGCCGCCAGCCCAGGGTGCAGGGAACAGCTGATCAGCTGTTAGACCGCAGGCAGGGCTCAACAGCTGATCAGCTGCTAGGTGGGAGAAGCAACTGGGAGGGCTCATCAGCTGTTAGGCGGGAGGGCGGGGCTGATCAGCTGCTAGGCAGGTGGGGCTCATCAGCTCTTTGGGGTGGCTGGGGCTCAACACCTGATGGAGGGCTGCTGGTGGAGGGCCCCTGGCAGGCCGAACTCCTTCCAAACCATCAACAAGAGTGGAGGCCCTCCCTGGGCTAAAGGTCCTATCTGTTGGCTGGATCAGAAAGGATGTTTAAGCTCTGCCTTTATACCCCAAATTCTTTCTTTGTCTTTTGTCTCTCACCTCTCCTCTAGGACTGTCCTGGACCAGTATGGGCAAACTCGCCCAGGGGTGGTACATCTCTGGAGCTGTTTACACTCTCAGCAACCTGCCATAGATACCCCTTATATGTTTTAGTTCCTGACGCTATGGTAACCCCCCATCCCATGCGGTAGAATTCAGTTCCCTGAAGATAGTGCATGTGTTTGCGCTCTCGGTCACAGTTACGCTGCACTCTAGATTCAGGAAGTGATCCACAAATCTCAGGTGAGCAAAATTTCAGTTGTTGAACATCTGTTTTCTGGACTTCCTTCCCCAGCCCATCTCCACAATAGATTAGAAGATCAGAAGGGACCTTTGTGATCATCTCCTGCATAACACTGGCCACAGGACTTCCCTGAATTAATTCCTGTCTCAGGTCCAATAACCGGGGTTGAATGAGCACAGATCTTTTAGAAAAACATCCAATCTGAGTTTAAAAATGCCCAGTGATGGAGAATCTTCAGTAACCCTTTATAAGTTCTACCACTGGTTAATTACACTCACTGTTACACATAAAAAAGTGCATATTTTAAGGTTTTATTTATATTTGCAGATACAACAAATCTACCAGTCAGCAAATCTTTTCTTTTTTCATGTAAAACGCAGAAGTAATGCTTGTCAACTTGGGAACTAGTGGATTATGGCCGAGCTGGGACATGAACTCACACCGTCTGAGTCCCCATGCTATAACCACATGGAACATCTTTCCTCTCGGTTAAGTTGAGAAGAGGGCTAGGAAGAAGAGACAATGTTAGAAACAGGCTTCCCATTTTCCCATTAGCTGTGCACATGTAGCTGCCACTCACCGACTAGGTCCTAGGGTGGATTGGAACCAAATCCTTCAGCGTTGCAATACAAACTCTTCTGCTGGAGCTAAAGGGTTAACTTCATTGTCTGGTGCCAGCAGTAGACTCTATTCTAGATTCATAGATTTTTAAGGCTGGAAAGGATCATTAGATCAAGTCTGACCTCCTGTATAACACAGGCCCGCGAACTGTATCCAGTTACGCCTGTACTGAGCCCAATAACTTGTCTGTCTAACTAAAGTGTATCTTCCACAAAGGCACCCAGTCTTGATTTGAAGACATCAAGTGATGGGGAAAACAGCAGAGCCAGTGGTCCAGCCTCTAGAGGAGAGGTAGGACACCCCATTGCCAGTATGTCTACAGAGTAATGGGAGTTCTGTACAGTACCTGTCTCTGGGCTCCCACTGTCCCATCCAGTAGCATGGCTCATCTCTTTCTTCTCCTTTATGTTGCATGCTCTGCTTTTTTTTGTGTTAGTAGGAAAGGGTTCTTTGCCTCCTTTCTGTACTTCTATTACACAAAAGGGCTACTGTACTCCTGTTGGCTTGGCTTAGATTACCCGTGCTGAAGGAACTGTACAAATGTAATCTTCCGAGCACTCTATGTGCCTCTTTGTAGAATTACCCTGCTAATTATATTCATCTCTGCCATTCCCGAGCTACTGGCGCATCTGCCTCTGTCTGTTACTGTTGGGTGCTGTCTAATTTCATGTGCAAGTCTACGCCATTTATTTTGCCTTGGTTTATATCCTGCTTTTCTTTTTGTCTTTTTCAATGCCTTTTACTTTTGATGGCAGCTTTTCCTTGGGCACTGTTGATTCATGCCCTGGCGCTGTCGTCATGTCATCCGTATGGAGGCCTCACACTCAAAACTCAAGACCAATAGAATTCGCTTGGATGGAAGTGGATCTTGGAATATTTTTCTCTCAGCTGGAAGTCCTCCTAATACAGAAAATAATATTCAAAACGCCCATGCAGAAAGCTTGGCCAAACAACTACTGAGAAGGGAGGGGTATGATATTTAAGTTTAATGTTAGGAAAAAAATATTCTGGCAGTGAGATCTGTTGGACTCTATTATTTTTTAAGTCTCCCAAGGAAATGATGAAACTTTATTACTTGTAGCACCTTAAAGACTAACAAATTTATTCAGACATAAGCTTAAATTTGTTAGTCTTTAAGGTGCCACAGGACTCTTGCTGTTTTGCTAAAATCAGACTCTAACACGGCTACTCCTCTGGAACTTATTACTTGTGTTTATTTAAAACTGCAGAAAATAAGGAACTGAAGGCTAGGGGCCTGATCGAAACCACAGTAAAGCTAATGGAAAAACTCCCATTGATTTCACTGGGCTTTGGATCATACCCTGTAGGGAGAAATACTGCTTTGGATGGCCAAACTAGGTCGCTTCTCCCCTCGTTTCTATTTAATGGTGCTGTCAGAATAACGGCAGTCTTGGAAATTCTCTAGCCCATTGTGCATTCATATGAAACGTTGGACAGTCTCTTCCCTGCCCAGAGATATTGTGCACTTTCCCTTTAATGGTCCTCCAGCCAAGAAGCAAAATAGAAAATATTCTTTCCCAAGAGCAGTTCGGTCTTCCTCCTGTCCTTGAATCTCTCATTGGTCCGGCTCATCTTGGCAGGCCAGGGCTCCTGAATCTAGTCCCCAAGGATGACATTAAAAGTCCTATGAAAGAGGAGCAGAGCAGCAAATTCATCAGAGCAGCCATGCATACAGAAGGGGGGTTCTGCCGATGGCCGCTTGCCTTTGCCAGATGGCGCATCCGCTTTACATCAGTCATCCTCAAAGACACAGGGTCACCGCACTTAACCCTACGGGAGCTTACAGGCATATGCTCTAGATTTGCAGTTCAGAAGTTAGGCAGTTCCTGCTGTTGCAAATGGTCCTGACTGCCTTCCGTGTACAGAGCTGGAGGAAACATGAGCTCGGAAAAATCGCCGTTTCCCGCCACGTCATCTTACGGCTTAGCTGGTGGGTGGAAGTTGTGTGCGCCAAGCTAAGGGGCTAATCACAAGCCTCATTTTCTAGCATTGTCCCTTCTTTCTGCCCCATTCTCCTCTTAACCGAGAGGAAGAATGACCCATTTGGTTACGGTACTTGGTCTCAGGAGGATGGGTTCAAGTCCCAGCTCCACCATGCACTCCTTGTGTGACTCTGGGCAAGTCACTTAATCTCTCTGGGCCTTGTTCCCATTTTACAGATGGGGAACTAATAATCCTTTCTCCCATTATTTCTTTTGTCTGTTGGGATTGTGAGCACTTTGGGGCAGGGGCTTCCTCTTGCTATGTGTACGTACAGCACCTAGCACACTGAGCCCTGATCTCAGGTGCTACCAGCTTACAAATACTAATAATTAGCCATTTCTTTCTTTCCTTGCCTATTTCCTCTCCTCTGAAGGCTTTTCTCATTGATCCTGTTGCATGACCACTCTCTCTTTCTGGTCTTGCCCTTTGCATCCTCTCTACCCAGAGCTTTCCTTCAGTCCGCTACAATCATATCATAGAATATTAAAGTTGGAAGGGACCTCAGGAGGTATCTAGTCCAACCCCTGCTCAAAGCAGGACTAACCTCAGATAAATAATCCCAGCGAGGGTTTTGTCAAGCCGCAGCTTAAAAACCTCTAAAGATGGAGATGCCACCACCTCCCTAGGTAACCCATTCCAGTGCTTCACCACCCTCCTAGTGAAAAACGTATTCCTCATGTCCAACCTAGACCCCCCCCACTGCAACTTGAGACCGTTGCTCCTTGTTCTGTCATCTGCCACCACTGAGAACAGCCTAGCTCCATCCTCCCTGGAACCCCCTTTCAGGTAGTTAAAGGCTGCTATCAAATCCCCCCTCATTCTTCTCTTCTGCAGACTAAACAGACCTAGTTCTTTCAGCCTCTCCTCATAAGTCTTGTGCTCCAGCCCCCTAATCATTTTTGTTGCTCTCCGCTGGCCTCTCTCCAACTTGTCCACATCCTTTTTGTAGTGGGGGACCCAAAACTGGACACAATACTCCAAATGCGGCCTCACCAGTGCTGAATAGAAGGAAATAATCACTTCCCGCAATCTGCTGGCAATGCTCTTACTAATGCAGCCCAATATGCCATTAGCCTTCTTGGCAACCAGGGCACACTGCTGACTCAGATCCAGCTTCTTATCCACTGTAACCCCCAGATCCTTTTCTGCAGAACTGCTGCCTAGCCAGTCGGTCCCCAGTCTGTAGCTATGCATGGGAATCTTCCGTCCTAAGTGCAGGACTCTGCACTTGTCCTTGTTGAACCTCATCAGATTTTTTTTGGCCCAATCCTCCAATTTGTTTAGGTCCTTCTGTATCCTATCCCTCCCTTCCTGGGTATCTACCACTCCCCCTAGCTTAGTGTCATCTGCAAACTTGCTGAGGGTGCAATCTGCCCCCTCTTCCAGATCATTAATGAAGATGTTGAACAAAACCAACCCCTGGGGCACTCCACTTGTGACCGGCTGCCAGCTAAACATGGAGCCATTGATCACTACTCGTTGAGCCTGATGATCCAACCAGCTCTCTATCCGTTTTATAGCTCATTCATCCAAACCATACTTCTTTAACTTGCTGATCAGAATGCTGTGGGAGACTGTATTAAAAGCTTTGCTAAAGTCAGGGTATATCACGTCCACTGCTTTCCCCTCATCCACAGAACCAGTCACCTCTTCATAGAAAGCAATCAGGTTGGTCAGGCATGACTTGCCCTTGGTGAATCCATGTTGACTGCTCCTGATCACCTGCCTTTCTTTTAGGATATGTCATATGATACATGACATGACTATTTTCCACCCCTTTGATTTATGGTTAACCTGTTTCCTCTCATTTTCATGGGGACTGGCTTCCTTTACTAGGCTGATCTGCAGCCTACTGTATATAACTAAGATTCTTTGCACATTCCTTTGCATAATAACCCCCGTGTTGCTATCTAAGCAGTTTAAGGAGTTTTTCCATCCGAGTATGGCCAGAAAATACTGGCATTCCCTCCAAAGCTGCCTTCCTCTAATATGCACACAAGCCGTCCTGCCACTAAAGCACCTTGCTACAACACTACTTTGAAATAACCATTGCTTATAGCCAGTTGTCAACATGTATGGTTATTTCCCAGTCTTGTTTTAAGTCTATCAGTGGGTGTTCTGCCCTTGTCACCAGACGTGGCTTTGATTGGCTCACCAACGTTGGTTGCCGTGGGTCTTAAATTTTACCCGCCCATCTCCTGGTTTGGAACCAATCGCCTTCCTCAGTTCATTATTTCATCCTATTTCCAATACCCTTACTCCGATTTATTAGCATCACACTTCCCAAAAGGCCCCACTGACTTCATGGAGGAAGGTCTATTCAACAGACATACGAGTATCTACATAATGGCTCCGGCAGGGGATTTATAGGAACTTAAAGGAGTTAGGAGCCCAACTCCCAGGGTGATGCACCTGTAGTGGTGCATTTGGCCTGGGAGTTGAGCTCCTAACTAACTCCCTTAAGTACCTTTGAAATCCCAGCCTTCACGCCGGGGTTTCTCACCTGTTTTCAGAACATGGTCCCTATTTTATCAGACATTGCCTGACAGAGGGGAACTCCCGTAAACTTCCCTTTGGCAACAGCCACACACCTTCCCCTGGAAAAGCCAGACTGGGAAAGAACGTGACTTATTTATAGGCAGCTTTTCAAAGGAGGTAGTGGCTGGAAATGAACAAGAAGGGTCCAGCACCGCATGACCAGCCAGCTGTCAGTGGACGACTAGCCAAGACTCTGTACCTAATCAATGGTCCATGGACCGCCATTGCAAGATGGCTGCCTTACTGCATTCGGCATGATGTCCTTGACAGTAGGTGAGGGGACTATTCTAGAATTGCGACTGAGAGAAATCCCCCCCCTTTTAATTCATCCCATTCCTTTATTCCTGTTATTAATTTGCCATAGCAACCCTAGCCATGGATGGGACTCCATTGTGCTTGGTGCCACAGAACAAAAGACATTCCCTGCTCCTAAGAGTTTACCATCCATCGCATGCCACCTAAGCGCTGCTGGTTGTCATTTTTTTTCTGCTTGTGGAATTATTTGATGAGCACCCCAATTCCTACGGTGCCATTAAGAGTGCATCGTGGCACATCTCCTGTTCAATTCCCATCACTGTCAGGGATTCGTTGCCTTTGCAGCTATTGGTGGGCGTGGGGACTCCTCGCATGCGTCAGCAAGTGGCATGTCCATCATTTCAGATTCAGCGGAGACCCAGGCAGAATGTAAATAGTTAGAAAGTCGTGGGTGGCAGCGTGACATTTAAGTCAGATCTTCTCTTAATTAGTTAAACCATTGGGAGAAAGCAGCCCAGATGCTTAAAAACAGATATGAGTTGGCAAGCACTCCAGGATGTGTAGGAAGGATGGGTCCAGTGGTTAGGAAACTGGTCTGGGATTTGGGAAACCCTGGGGTCAATTCCCTGCTCTGACACTGACTTCCTGTGTGACCTTGGGCAAGTCACTTAGCCGCTCTGTGCCCCGGTTCCCCATCTGTACAGTGTGGCTCTGCCTTACCTCCTGGGGGGGTGGGAGGTTGAACACATTAAAGATTATCAGGGGCTCAGACACCATGGTGAGGGGGGCTGTTATAGGCACACATGGTGCTGACCAATAGCTCACAGGTTTGTGTTAGCTGCAACGGGAAGACTCTTCAGAAGGGTAACCAATTTATTCAAGGAGAATTCTGAGGATGTTACAAAAAAATCATCTTGTGAGTTAGGGCAAAATTACCTCCCTGGGCAAAAACAGGAAAGGGTCAGTTTGAAGCTTGCGAAGGCTGATAAGAAAATTGGAGAGAGAGCGAGAAATGATGCAATTGTAACTGAAGCTACTAAGCACCACAAATCTCTAGGAAACACCAGGGACTGGGGATAAACATTTCAAAAGGGCGTAAATCCCATTTTCAAAAGGCATGTAGGCTCCTAACTCCTATTGACGTGCACTGAAATGTGGGCTCTGAAATGCCTACATCACCTTTGGCAGGGGGATGTAGTAGGCGCTTTTGAAAACTTTATCCTTCGAAAATACACGAAGCAATGTTAGTTTGTCTAGGGATGGAAATTGGAATATTCTTTTCTGACCAGATGAAAGGAAAAGATGACTGGATGGCTCTGAGGGTTGGTAGTGGAGTACAACAAGCCTTTCTTTGGTCCACAAGTCTAAACATGGTCGGGATGGTCATTCCCCTCTGATGGCAATTAAGTGACCTATACAAAAGGAGACACTAGCTTGTTGAGTGCACAGGGGTTGCTGTTACAAGCAAGCACCACGATTGGCATCTTTGCGGAGAAGGCAAGTACGGAGGCTGAACGACTTTCTAACCCTAGCGGTATGATTCCTGTGAGGGCATTGATCAATCTGGCATCTTTCACGTGCACTAAATTCATCCACGCTTCTTTCTTAAATGATAGTGCAGGAAATCTGGGGTTTGGATTTTCTCCAGCACCGTCGCTGCGCTGGAAAAGCCTGGGCAGACCCACACCAGGGAATGTTCAGCTCTTATCATGAGAGGCAAAATATCTAAAACGAGCCTCTGATCTTCAGGCTACGTTAGGCCCCACCTCAACATTTTTGAGCTGCTTTAGAGTTCCGCCCTTCTGACGGATGTTTTACACTCATGAAGAACTCGTTTGTTTAACAGCAGCTTGCAGGAGCTGAGAACAGAGAGGAACCATTGTATGGGAACGCTATTTCATGGTTTCATTGTTGACACAAATGGTTGAGAAAGGCTTTCTGGGGCAGGGATGAAGGCAATATGGAGCGTGTCCAGGCATAGATCACAGCGATCCATTCTGGACTGAGGGTATTTAGAAGCAGAAGCCCTGCCCTTTTACGGGTGACTTAATTTAGACCAATCCTGCAGTCCTTCCTACCAACTGCAGGACAAACTAGGCACACGTAATGTCCCCAACCCTGATTTTCCTTATGTTGTTAATGTTCTGCGTGCTATATTTTTTTCCAGTCGTTAACTGGGCTTTCCTGGGACCTGATTCTGCAAAAAACAGGTATGTGCATAACTCTACACAAGGGGCTGGGCCTCTTCGCCTCAGCAGGACTCCCCACTTGAGTAGAATGGATCTCATGCTTAAGCGTTTGTCTGATTGGGCCCATAGTGACTCAGCAAGGGCCTTTCCCCAGGATGTCACCCGCTCTTCTGCCAGGTTAGGCTCTAGTGGCATACGGACCCCAGAAAAGGAAATGGCCCCAACAGGGTGAGTGGAACCGTACTCTGGAGGCTGCAGTGCACTGTTTGGTGTGTGTGCCTGGGGACGGGATAATGTGTCACTGAGTGAGGGGAGGAATGCTTTCATCCATTGCCTTCTGCTGTGCAGTGAATACTGCAAGTCCACATCACAAAGCGCGTGTTACTGGCAATTTCCAGTATTGAAATTTCCAGCACTGCCATTTCCATGGCAATTTCCAGCACTGGTAATTTCCATGGCAAGTTGCTATTACTGCCCTCAATCCCAATGGTTTCAGAGCCAGAACTTGGCCCACGCTCGTGCCCCAGGGACCCCAAAAGTTGCCATAGTCCGGGAAAATTCCTAGTACGTACAGAATCTGCTAGCCCTGTACCATCCTCTCCTAGCCACACCAAATAGGGGCCAAGCTGAGGAAGAGGGCAGATCCCTAGATGGTCTATAGGTTAGAGCAGCGCTGAGGCTGCTCTAAGTTACTATGAAGGCTGTCTCCTAACCCACCCTCCCCCCAGCGGGTTAGCATGAAAGTAACATACAGCCACCCAGTCCCCTGCCACCCAAATGCCCATTTGCCTCCACTTCAGCTGGTGCAACTGAATCTCTAGCCCTTAATCCTCACTGTGTTCCATACAGATCTCCCCTCTACCACCACTCCTGACATGATAGCTCAGCCGGTCCGTGGTGTTCTCTGCCACAAGTGTGCTGGAATGGCAGCAGTAAGTGTACCATGTTCTTTAGATGTTCTCGCTGTGAAGAAGTGACAGCTCCATGTCTGATGTTTGATTCTATCAGCCATTAGCCAAGGCTAACAATCTGCTTTATGAATATAGGATACTGAGTCCTAAGGAGGAAATGCGGATCCTCACCTACGTGGAGCCTTTTCTTGGCTGGCTGTGTTCCTTCTCATGTGTTTGTACTTGTAAAAGGGCAGCGATACGTGTTGTTAAAAGCCAGATTCCTACTGTGGCCTTTCAAGAGAACACAATCAGCCTTGCCAAATGCCTGAGCTTACAAGAATAGCTGTTTGGGTTTCCACATAAATGCAAGGGCAGCCAGGGAGTGGATAGATCAGCAGTGGATTCCATTCTGACTGCAGGCCAGAGTGCAAAACCATCCCTAAAAGAACCCACCCACAATCCTGAAACTTACCTAGCAAGATGACAAGTGCAGTGTGTGGAAAGCCACTCTCCTAGGTTGAGGGACTTCATCAGCATATCTTGTAGATCTAAACTGCCGTGAGAAATGTTCCATTTTCCTTTTATAAGGCTCGAATTACAGATGGTCCCTGTGCTTTTCCATACTGTCTTGACATTCAGGTCTAAACAAAACATCCAAACCAGCTTATTAGTGAATTTCTTGCCAGGGTGTTAGTATAAAAAGTAAACAGATGAGATTGGTAGTTCAGACGTAAAATGTAGGGTTTGTTTTTGCAGCAAAGTGAAGGTGAAGGGAGTAGGGACGAGTTCACAAAACAAAAGGCCAGGTCCACAGCTGGTGTCAATCCGTAGAGCCCCATGCACTTCAGTGGAGCTGTGGCCATTTACACCAGCTACAGAGCTGGCCCAGTGTGAATTAAAATGTCAGGGGCCTTATTTTAAATGGCAGTACAAAGTGATATGTGTTGCAATTTAAACAGCCCCCTTCAATGGTGGGAAGACAAGCACTTTCCCATCGTGGTCAGTTCCCTTTCTGGTTTTCTCATGCCCTGACTATGAACACAAAGCAAAGCTGTCCCAGCGAATCCTGCCCTGCAAACTGTTTGAAGGGCAAATGTTAATTAGCACAGAGTGGTGAACAATGAATTAATTGTCTTGAATTCCCCATTTGATAAGGGAAAGAAGGTAAGGTTCATTTTGGTAACAGGGGAGAATTGTCTGTAACGATTTTTTAGCTTGTCCCTTTAAAGGGTAAGCATATATTACCAGGGTTAGAAATGTGTGTGTATTTTTAAAGGCAGAGGGAGGAAAATTGATCAAATGATTAGTTAAAGGCCTAAGTATATTATTTGATCTACTTTAGCAGGTGCCAGCTCTACTGTTTAAATAGCCCCACTATTAGCACTGCAGTGGGGGAGATTAAATGGTTCCAGAATAGATAAAAATAGATAATCTTTTTTAAATAAAAAATTGGGCTTTTTTATTTAAATCGGGTTGTTTTTATTTTCCTAAAAATACGTGTGTGTGTGTGTGTGTGTGTATACATCTATATATAAAATAAACCTGTTTCAAAAGAAATCTGAATTTAATACAAAATATGTTCAGGCCTAAACTTCTTATAACTGAGTTGTAAATGTGCAACATGTTTTGATAAGAGACATTTGTGTGTCCAAAATATGTTTGTTTTGTTTAACAAAAATAAAATTGAGATGCTGTCTTGTGCACTTAATTAAATTCCATGTACCATCCTAATGCAGCTGGACACAAAATCATGACAAAAAGTTAATTATAACATACTAAAATGTACAATTAATAAAAATCTGAAAATATTATGCTCTATAAATGCTTAAATAAATGTATGGTTGTAGTGTACCCTTCTCTTAGCAAAAAGATATACCAAATCTAGTGTAAGGGCTCTAGTTAGTTGTAAATCAACATGTTTTAATGGTTAAATCAAGCAATGGAAAACCCATTTCTTTAGAAAATAACTAAAGTACAAATGGAAAAGTTGATTAAAATAGATGATGTATATTGAGGCTTCCCACTTGGTGATTTAAATCACCTTTGTTTAAATCACTCCACTCTGATTGGTTCCCACAATATGAACATCTTTTTAAAAGCGGCTCAGTGGTATTTTTTTTCTGTTACAGACTTCTGCATTTTATGGAACATTCCCATTGTCTCTCTTTTTGACTCATAAAACTCTTCACAGGACCCACTAAAAAGTGGTTAGTTAACTGATTCACTGACACTCTTCATCCGTGCGGTCCAGATATTTTTATCATGCGGTGTTCTGAAACACAGCTGTAAAATCTCTAGACCTGGCCGTCCTCGCATTGTTAAAATGCAGTAGGTGTTCACTGGGATCCAGAAGGCCTTGTCAAAGGGGAAGAGGTTTTCCTTGTATATTCACAAATGTCAGCCACGGTCATTGGGCAATGCAAAGGATGCTATCATGGATGTACATAGTACAGTTACTAGAGCTCGCAGAATGCTCTCTGTTTCCTGAAAGAAGACAGGTTGCATTTTAATGGCCAGATCCTCAACTGGCATAAATGAGGGTAGCTCTGTTGACTTTCATTGAGCAATGCTGATTTACACCTGCTGAAGCTTCCGACCTAAAATATTATTCAGATTAGAGAAATCAGACATATTGTTAGCAGGGTTGGATCCAGCCCTCGGTGACCTCTGCAGCTGCTAACCCTGGAGCTGCTGTGGGGCCAGCTATTCTCTGTGGCAAGGAGCTATTTCCCCCACCCTATTCAGCTGTTCTGGGGGGATGGTCCAGGTCACTTGGATCTGTCCTCTGCTGGGTTGGGCTCATGGGAGGAGCCTAAGGTGTTGCATTTGGACCAGGCACTATGTTTTAGCAGGCAGCATTTTAATTGGAAAGGGGTGAGCGACCTGAGGCCTGCCGGGGCAATCAACATATGATTGCAACACATGCTAAAAGGCTGCCGTTTTCAACAGTGGGTCAATGGCTTCGTGGCATCAGTTTGCCCAGAGACCGGTGAGGCTTTTAAAATTGGTTTTAAGTGACTGAGCCATAAAGAAGCAGGTTTCGTTGGAGGGGGGAGTTGTTGCATTTTTCCACTGGGTGGGCCACACCTTAACACCAAGTTTATCTAGACCACCAACTCTACCATTCACAATGCCAACAAGAACCACCTGGTCCTCCACTGCTGGCAGGCAGTGTGGCCTAGGAGACTAGAGTGGGTGGCAACCAGTTCTCCTGGACTCCTTTCTCCCTCATATTAGTCTCCCAGGGGATCCTGCCCATCAGCTCTCTGAGGGAGTCAAGTCTGCTTTTCTGAAGTCCAGGGCCCATATTCTGCTGTTCTCCTCTCTTCCTTTTGTCAGGCTCCTGAACTCGACCATCTCATGGTCGCTGCTGCCCAGGTTGCCACCCACTTCTACTTCCCGTACCAAATCTTCCCTGTTTGGTCAAGAGGAGCACGGCCCCTAGTTGGCTGCTCCAGCACTTGCACCAAGAAGTTGTTCCCAACAGTCTCCAAAAACTTCCTGGATTGTCTGTGCTCTGCTGTGTTGTTCTCCCATCAGATGTTCAGGTGGTTGAAGTCCCCCATGAGAACCAGGCCCTGTGATCTGAAAACTTTCACTAGTTGTTTGAAGAAAGCCTCGTCTACCTTTTCCTCTTGGTCTGGTGGTCTATAACAGATGCCCACCACAGCATCACCCTTGTGGGATAGTTACCACTGCTTTGCAAACATTAACACATCTCACCGTGCAGAGACGTGCTGCCAATATATTAACCTCCTGCAAAAATGTTCACTTTTGGCCTAAAATAACCCCAATGTACTAGGGGCACATGTGCTGCAAAGAGGGGGGAGAAGGACTTGGAGCTACCCCTAGGAACTCCTGTCCAGCACATCACTGGCCTGTGAGACTGGCCAAGCTTTCATTTCATTTGTCTAAGGCTTGCAGTTCTCATTTTGAAGCAAGGGAAATAATATTACTGAGCAAATATGGTTAATCTGCATTTGTAGCATTTCAATAGTAGTTGTCTTAACATCCACACTGCAAGGGTTTTTGCTGATCAAACTGCTAATTCGCGGAGCATATTTATTCTGTTCAAAAACCAGCTTTAGTGTGTTCTAGCGTAACAGTGCAACATGCTGAACTTCCAAACAGTAGCTTACTAACTCTGCCTGAAAGGCAGGGTTTCCCAGTTTAATAGCCAGGGTTCTAAATTATATAATTTAGACAACCCGCAAACTTTTGTGTAGCATTTGAGATTAGTGGTTATGTGAAATGAACGTAGACGATGATTTGTTAAAGGGGCAGTCCTGTCAATGGTTAAGAAGAACAATAATCTTGTGGTTTAACCACAAGAGTAGAAGGCAGGAAATCTGGGTTCTCTCTATAGGTGGCTTTGGTGCAGGCTTCTTGTAGACTTGTAAACCTCTCTGTGCCTCTGAAAGCGGGGATTGCAGTCCCCACATCATGGGCTGCCATCGCATTCAGTTACTTATGTTTCTAAATGACTTTGGGATCTGTGGATGAAGGCGAATAGCATTGCGAGGCACTAAAAATAATCTTTTAGGATGACTCCCTTTCACTTAGCTGGGTCATTAATAACGTGGAAGCTGAAAGCTGGAATCTGTTTGCAAATCAGATTGATCTCCCTGCAGCCTGGCTCCTCGTTTGCTGTGTCTGAGACGTTAATTTGCTTGCATGCTACATACATTACATGCACAGAGGTGACCTCATCCCGGCGTACGTGCACGCTTTGTTTTCTTTCCAGTCCTTAAAGGAACAGTATTTCTCCCATCTGAGCCTCTGCTCCAGTGGTTTTTTCTTTTGGCTGCTATAACCTCACCAAGTAGCCGTGACTATAATTGAATATTTAGTGCTGTTAAATGAAAGACGTGGATAAAGATTAACAACCTTTTGCATTTGCTCCTGGTCTTTTGTTCATCTTTTGATTTAAAATGTTCACATGCAGATTTGTTGATTCCTTGCCTGCCCCCAAATACCAGAAGCTCCATCCTTCATCGCTCCCCCAAGCCTCACTAAAACCCAAATGACATGAATATCCAGATTCTCCTCCCAAATAATACGGGTTCTGCTCCAGTCTTCTGGTGGCCAGACTCCAGCTTCAAGCACCAAAGAGCCCTTCATTATCATCTGTCCGACTCCTTGGCAAAGGACCGATAGCCCCAGTGTTGGTGCTCCTGGAGATCTGAGGTAGCCCATTTGGGGCCTTAGTGGACAGACGCCCATTATTAATCGGAGTGCTTGCAGCCTGCTGCCCCATTGGTGCTGCCGGAGACCTCCAGTGTCAAATACAGAACTTGTTGTGGAACACTAGCACGATTCCCAGTGTAGCCGTAACACCCAGTGCCGAGAGGAGTCCACGAGATCTCCATGAGCTCCTGCGCCTCACACAGTGCGATCGCCTCTTCATGCTCAGAACAGGAGGAGGGGCTTAAAAAGCCATCAATTGCATCTAGTGGCAACAGGAGGAAAAGTGAAGTTCCAGGGGAAGACGGCTCTGCAAGTAGCATCCCCAAAGAAGCGAAGTTCAGCAGCTACATCTTTGAACCCAAATGATTGCTCCTAATTCTTCTGCAGAGACCACTTACATTGAGGAACTCAGCAGTCCGTGTCTCCATGGTATCTGTGCGTGGGGGGGGAAGGGAATTGCTTTGTTAACACTGCAGGATGTTTTGCACTTTTAACCTTGCCTCCCCCACTGAGGAATTTTCCATTCAACGTCTCTCTCTTCTGTTTCAGCCTGACTGTAATGACTACAGGACTAAGGGCTACATGCACCAGTATGGGAAAAGGCTTTGGGAAGCATCTGACGCCCTTTTGCACGTGCGGATGAGATCTGGATGTCAAGTGCCCCCTCCGGTCGGGAGCAAGGGATGTGATCAGGTTCGGAGTACACATTCGACATCAGGCACCCGGTGTCCTGCTGGAGGGAGCTCTGGAGGGACAAATGTGACAAAGGATCCTTAATTGAATCCTTAATTGAGTCCTTGCCTCTAGTGTAATCATCCCTCTCTCTGGAGGTGGCTACATCATCCCTGCCAGGGATGGGCCTGCTCCATGACCAAAATTTGCTCTGGAATGCACCAGATTGCCTTAGGCATCAAGTATTTTCAAAAGCCTCCAAGGTCTCCACCCCAACCCTACCTCTAGATTACACAACAGGACACTCTGCTCTACCATGGGATTTACCCAGCAGCAAAGATAAACTGTTTGCAGTCAGTGCAATCGTTGAAATAGAAGCTAGTCTGCCTCCTGCCTTGATTACAGCCAGGTAAAAGCATGTCTGTTTGCAGTGAGAAACTGTCCCAGGTCCCTCCCCAGCCTCTCTCTTCTGCAAACACAGATACCCGGCTACACAAGGTTTATCACTCCTTAAGGAGGGAGGGCTTTTGTTTGTTTTTTTGTGGGAGTCACTTGTTAAAATAGCAGCAGCCAAACTCTGCAGACGTCATAGATCTGCAGGGCAACATAAGAGTTGAGCTGTGAGTCTGGCTGTGGGAAACAAACCCTAGGATTGGCTCTCCCCAGAGCTTCCTTCCAGCTGATTTGTGCTAACAGTTTGAAACAGGTGTTAAATGGCAGTCATCTGCCTAGCCTAAAGCTAGTTGCATGTTCTTCAAAGGTGGGTAGATTGTTTACAACCCAGGGAAAATTCCAGTCAAAGGCTGATAGTGTGAGGGGAAAGGCCCTGTTTAGAAGAATTGGGCAAAAAGCCCATCCCAGAAGAATGCGGGGGAAGAAAAGTGATCAAGGAAAATGTTGTTTGGTTTAAATGTCTTGGCTCTGCTTGTGTGTGTGTTTTTTTTGTTTTGTTTTTTTTTAAATTGTCATGTTAGCATTTATATGGACACCAAGGTTTTCATTTTAACAGCTCATTACAAATAATAAGATTGTCAGGAGGAACGTAGGGTGCAAATCCCATGGTGATGGATGCTGGATCGGATCAAACAGAACTTTACTTCTTTCATTTAGCTGAAGGCTCTTCTGTTTTTGCAATACTGGGTGAAGAATACATTGGTTTTTTTCCTCTACTGTGACGGCTTCCAGTGCCTCTGTTTCTGGTTCCTATCACAGCATTCTCACTGGAGATGGTTGAATAGCATTTACGAATAATTTATTTGATGTGTGTTTTTTTTTCCAGTGGCTGTCCAATAAATTGTTTACAAAGAGATGCTTTCCACTATGCATTCAGATCTTTAATCATCACATGATTGGTGAAATTTTTTTTCCTGATGGTCAGTGAATAATTATATTGATTATTTTTTTCCGGTAACCCAGTACTGTCAACTCCAGGGATTTTTGGCATGCATCTCACAATAGTGGATATTTTTTCTTAAAGCCCTAGCTCCTGGGGATGTGAGATTCTCAGCTTTATTTTTTTGTAAGTCAGATAAAAGGAAGCCCTTATGGTTGTGGGGAAAAGCTTGAAACTGTGAATACTGTCAATTCAAACTTAAGAAAGCAAACAAAAAGAACACCACATTTTTTTTTAACATGGGTTGGCATTAGTGGTGACTTTCCAGTTTTCAGCCACCCTGTAAGACATGCTTAGAATCAGCTTGGAGCCGCATCTCTGCTATTTATCTTCTCCTAATAAATGGCAATGACTGGCATTTATACACTCCAAATACATGGATTACATCATCAAAATGTAGCTCACTCTGGGATGGAAGATGACAGCTGTTAGATGGTGCAGCTAGAAAACACAATAATGCAAGACAGACTGAAAAATACTCCATAGCAATAATTGTAAGTAGACGGGATGTGGAATTTGGCCAGAAGGCTGACGTGAACACCCCATTTACTATGGAGGTTTTTTAATAACCACAGAGTGGTGAGGACCTCAGTTTTATATTACAACCTAGAGCCAGCACCTCAGTCAGCGGAATGTGCTTCAATATCAGACAGACTAGAGCAATGGTTCTCAAACTACGGTCCAAGGTGGCTAGTGAAAACACTGGCTCACCTCCTAGATCCCAACAAAGAATATACAAATACCATCTTAATATTACTTTTCCATGTAAATCATTGCTGTAGTTTCCCTGGAGATGTAAAGGAGGGGGAAGGCAATCCATGTGACGGGAACAGGCATCTGTCTACCCAACAATCTCCATGAAGAGATGGTTCACTGTTAAAAATGTTGAGAATCCCTACACACTGGGGCAGTATTGCTTCAGGGGAAGCATTCAACCTGTTGAAACATTAGCACCACTTCCTCCAGCCTGTGAAGAGATGATTTCTGATACAAGAGGACTCTTTGATTTAGCAGACAAAGGCCTAACAAGACCAATGCTTGGGAGCTGAAGGTAGGCAAATCAAACATAAGGAGATGCAATTTTTTAACAATGGGGGTAATTACCTACTAGAACTAGGGTGGATTCTCTTCATTTGAAGTCCTTACATCAGGGCAAAGTGTCTTTCTAAAAGAAATACAAGAGCTCAAACAGAATTTGAGATTAAGACAAGAACCGTTTGGTGAGATTCTTTGGCATGTGTTATACAAGGCCCAGACTGGATGATCATAATGGTCTCATCTGGTCTTAAATTCTATGACTCTATAGGCTCTCCTTTGAGATAGAATATCAATTGGGTCCAGGGGCGTTCCTAGAAATTTAACTTTAACCCTTCCCCCCACCCTGGCTCACTCTTCCCTCCCCTTTCCCCACCCCTGCCACCCCAAAGCCAGAGGAGTTCTGTGCCCCCCAATGATTACTGGGTGGGCCTGTGCCCCTGCTTGGCCCCCCCCCCTTGTGCATGCCCCTGATCAGGTCTGGCCCAGCGTGGTTTGGCTGAAGCCCACAACATGACTCCCTTCTGAGCCAGTGCAACAGATCCACTCGACAGCATTCGTGACTTGGGATATGGACTGAATATGAAAGACAAAAGAACTAGCTTGAAGATCAACTTCAACAATAAAATGTCTGAAAAATTTAGACTATTTGTTATGGACAATGTATTGGCTGAATTTGGCCCTCTGTTCTGTTGAGGAATTGTCCATGTCAATTTGTCAATGTTTGACACATACCGTTGAAGAACCTAGTTGGGTTTTCATGAACTGTCTGCAGCAAACAATCCTTTGGATAGTCAGGATTTTGAATTAGGATTCAGTCATCTAAGTCAAAGGGCATGGTTTCAGTTCCATTTTCTAAACAACAGTAATGCCTGAAGATGCCATTAGAGCTTTGAATGTGTCAGGCAGAGTCCATGAGAGCCCTTTTGTGGAGAGAGCCCTAGAAGATAAAAAGGCCTAGGAAAAATTGGGATAGTTAAAATCTTTTCTTGTTCTTTCTTGTGCAGTAGGTCATTCTATTTGGCTGGAGCAGTCAAGATCTACTGATGGAAAGGCTATATAGGCTAAGCATCCTATATATCTATGCACTCATATTTAAGCATAGCGGGGTTCCTTCCTGACTAAGGAAGAGAGGAAGACACCAGCCAGATTTATCGTCTGTCTAGTAGATTTCACATTTATTTTTCTGTTGTCAAAATTATTATGAATTATTTGTAGTATAGTTGTACCTAGAGGCCTCAGACAAGATCAAGGCCCCATTGTGCTACCCACTGTACAAAACATAGTAAGTAACGGTCTATGTCCTAACTAGATAAATGAGACAGCAAGTAACATTACTCCCATTTTACAGGTGCGGAACTGACAGACACAGAGGTAAGTGACTTGTCCAAGGACACACAGGAAGCCTGAGACAGACCTAGGGATAGAAACCAAACCACCCAAGTCCCTGCCCAGTGCTTTAACCGCAAGCCCATCCTCCCTTCCTGTTACAGTGCCACTGAATAGTTGTGCATATATGCAGAGCAATGCATATGCTTGAGCAAAAGAATAAAAGCTCCTCCCCAAATATTCAGGTGAACAAAAATCAATCATACAAACATCTGTGAAACGGCGAAGTAAAAAGCGGATGAATATGGCTGGATCAAACGAGCTGGCATGTTCAAAAATTATTTTTTTCACTATTCACCAGCTCTAGTCAGAAATACTACGAACTTCTGGCAAGTACTCTCATGCCAGACAGTCACCAGGAAATAAATGGAGTGATTGCCACTTTCCCCCATGCAAGGTTTGAAAGTAGGGTTTTTATGCTACTGTTCAGCTGTTTATATGCTGCTGCGTTCCACCCTGCAAACTGTGTTCCAGTCAATCACAGGAACAATGGCACTCGATGCAAATGAGTGTCAGTGCTGTTGTACTTAAGTGGGCAGCAGAACATAAGCAGGCTGCAAAGATTCTGGGCTCACAGAAAGCAGGTTTTGCAACCTGAGGATACTAGGGTTAGGCAGTAATTCCCTGGGAGGAAAAGGGACCCTAGCGCTCAGTGGACAGCAGAGGCATTGTTAGGGGAGGACTAGATGACAGTATTTGTGGGACAGGGAGATACAAACTGGAGCTGCTAAACTACTTTCAGCTGCAGAATTTTCTTCTATTGATTATCATTCTGTATGATTAGGAGAGAGCACTATCATTCCCATGCCTAAGCTGCTATCTAATATTGCACTTGCGACTGCTGTAGAATTTACTTCCAGAACTGCATCTTTTTCAAACCGTTTCTGAGGGAGTAAAGTAACGGTTGACACTAAATAATTCATGTCTGTAAAGCACTCTGAAATCCTCAGATAGAAAGTGTTATGGACGGGAAATATAAACACACCAATGAAATGATTATTTTAATAATTATTAAAAGAGCATGTAGGAAGGAACACATTATGAACGCAACAAGGAAAAGGAAAAGATTACTGCTGCCTTCTCCTTTCTAGGATGTTTCAGAAATGTTTCCTTTGCTGAAGTTGGGCGAATAGTGCAGTGTTCATGAACATTCCTTAGGATTCGAAACAACTGTTTACTTTGACCAGGTCTGTGCCCTGTTAAATTTGCTATTCATGAACATTTGAGCAAACAAGATTTTGTTTGCATCGATGTTTAGGGAGTTGCTCTCCTCTGCAAAAATAAGTGTATTTGCATGTGATGTGGGTATTTATGTCTATTTGTTACATGCAATTTTCCTGCCTCAGTCACTCAATCAGTCAGCAGAAACTACATCAACTCAATTAGGTGACCAGATACACACTGCAAAGAGCCCATAGCTTGTGCACTGTCCATGAGCTGAAATTTGTTTGCATGAACTGGGTTGTGCAATTGTAAATAAAATAAAATGTAAACGTCAAAGCTTGCTCATAAACAGAAAAATGAGCTGCAATCATCTAACAAGCAATTGTTGCAACGAGTTCAACCAGCACCAGCACCAGCGAGGGTAGCTGTTTTCTAAATAAAACTTTGTGTAGAGTCACAGAGAATGCATGAGTCTACGAGGAGCTGCAGAAAGGCCACAAGAAGTGTCAGGCTTGGTAGCTAAACTGAAGGCGGATCTGGTAGGTATGATTTATGTCTAAATCTAAGTCCTCTGCTTTGGCACCTTATTTGGCTATTGCTGCTTTCAAAGAGTGAGCAGTTGTTACGAACCAGGAGAAGAGCTCACAGCTACTTTGCTGTTGCTGACGCAAGTGCCTCAGCTTTAACATTTTTGAGCAAACCTTGCCTTTGAGTTTCAGTAGAGGATCTGAGATAAGGCTGACTGCATATCTACGCTCACATCATTGAGCAACAAAGTTCTAGGAGGAAAAAAAAAGTATTAAGGAGAATGTCTTACAGCTCCATGCAAGACTTAAGATACAAGACTGTATGGATCGCAGCTTTGCACATCAGTCAAATGAACATGGAAAATTGTTTTAGGAGTACAGAAATATAATGGCCCATCTACACCATAGTATGAAGTTGACAGTGCTACAGCATTATTTACTTCAATAGAGCTACACGGAAATACGCCCACTGAGAATCTGGTCCACATTTTTAAGCTGACACTATCCCATTTATAATATTGTTACCCCAGTGTTTTAAATTTGGAGCAACTCAACAGAATTCAATGTTTGGAAACATCTAAATGTTAACACAGTTGTTCCTTTTTCTTAGTCACTCACCATGTAAACAATTCTACAAGCCTCAGAACAAAGCCGAAGGCTAGGTACACAGACCTTGAGAGGCTTAACGATGATTGTTGCTTGGAGGCTCCCAGAAAACACAGTTGTTGTAAAGATACAGGGGAAACAGGAATAAACAGCTGTAAACCTATCGGGGCTTGTCTACACTCATCTGGGAGCAAGCTTACTAGCCTGGGTCTGGATTTGTGCCAGCACAGCTAAAATAGCTACACTATTACAGTGCTGTAAAGTTGCGATTGAGGCTGGAACTCGGGCTCTGAAGCCCACCCCACCAGTTAAGGTCAAAGCACCATCGACATGTAATTTTTTTAGTACACTAGCGGGATCCCCACTATCACAAGCCTACAGATCTGGGCTGTGAGGCTCGCTCCGAGATGCTGTGTAGCCATACTTTGTATGTCTAGTTTTATAATAGTAATAGCAAAAATGCTATAACAGATTAAAGCCTCCATTATAGAGCTTGAGCCTGCATCCATCCACATCACTGGAAAATCTCTGACCAACTTTAATGGTGCAGGATCAAGCCCACTCCTTTGGAAAGTATAGTCCCTAGGAAAGGCAACACCTTCTGGAAAGCTGGTAAGGACCAAGTTTTTGGACGCAAAAGGGCACTTGAGAGGTGACAGAATCCCTCCCAACTCCCATTTTTTCTTATAAAGAACAGTGCATCCTATCTAACATCAACAGAGCTGATTTTATGAAAACTAAAGCCCATCACTCCGACATCCTGCTAGAGGGAGACCCCAGATTACGTTTCCTAGTCAGTTGCCTTTTCAGGATTTATGTATGATTGGGTGAAGGACTACAAAGAGCACAGAATTTCTTTCTCATCCCTTTATGTCAATTCAGACTCGTATTTAAAGATAGTTTCTAGAATAGAGTGTAAGGCCAGAAAAAACAATTAGATCTTGTCTTACCTCCTGCATAACATAGGTCATAGACTCTCACATACTAAGGTGAGATTTTTGCCTACTAAGAAATACTTTAAAAACATTATTTTCTTTATAGCCGTCAGAGTCCTATAGCAATGACAGCTAGATATCATTAACTGTTATATGAGTAGGGGTTCTGAATGTTCGAATACATGTATGGGGTGAGATGTGAACCTCTCCATGACTATAGATGGTGAAGGTTGTGCCATATGTTGTC
The DNA here is from genome assembly GCA_007922155.1 of Mesoclemmys tuberculata. Taxonomy (NCBI): domain Eukaryota; kingdom Metazoa; phylum Chordata; order Testudines; family Chelidae; genus Mesoclemmys; species Mesoclemmys tuberculata. Next base: position 8,405,457 of record ML675611.1, on the reverse strand, counting down.
TGAAACATAATTTTCTAGAATATAGATTTGCACAATAATCTCTGACATGAATTTGAATTAATGATAATTTGGCTACTCTTCTTATACCTAGCCCTACTTATCCATGGATGACTTGTGTGTGTGTGTGTGTGTGTGTGTGTGTGCATGCGTGCGTGCGTGTGTGCATGAGTGCACAAATAAACAAAGGTGGGGAACATTTCTTAGAGTAGGAAAGTGTTCCACTCACCTCAATCGCTCAAAATAAAAAAATATGCAGAACAATTTAGCTTACGCTTTAAAAAAAGAAAAGAAAGTCAGTTGTACAGCTAAGCCTAAGCATGGAAAGTTTCAGCCCCAAACATTCTCTCCCCCTCCTTCCAGCAATTTATGACCAAGTGAAAAAAGAGGGGTCTATAATGCTAAAATCTGATCTATTTTATATATACATTTTTAAAAAATTATAAATTGATATATTTCATTTTTTTAAAAACTTGATTTTGAAAACGGAAAAAATAATTTAAAAAGCCTGCAGAAAATGAAAAACTTAGAAGAATTTAGAAGAAAAACAATGGCATGAGAAGGCTTTCAAAATTCCCATGAATGCTTTAGAAATAAAGTTTCAAGCAGCTCTACAGAGAACACCCTTTCAAGCTCAGTCCACAAAACCACCCTCCTTTCCTCCTGCAGATAAAATTCTGCCATACATTCACAGGAAACTATCTTAGGGTTTGTCTAAACTGCTTTAACTATACAGTATACTGGTATAGTTAAAGCAGTACAGCTATCTTCTTATGGACAGTTATGCCGGTAAAAAATTGCTTGTGCCAACATAGCATTTCCATACAAGATGACAAATAGCTACACCTTTATACTGGTGTGACTGTGTCCACAGTAGGGTTTGTTCTAGTATAACTACTTAAAAAAATTACAATCCTAATTAATATAGTTAGACCAGTATAACTTTCGGCTTATTCAGTCTCTGAACCTGAAAGTTTCCATGTTTAAGTCTGCAGGATCTGGGCCTAAGGCATTTACTATTTCACTTACTTATCACATGATTAAATAGCTCATCTTTATGAGGGAGGAACAGGTATAGAGAGGCATAAGGACATTAGATTTGAAGGTGGAAACTGGTGTGGGGAAAACTGAGAGAGCTAAACTGTGAAGGGAGGATAATAGGAGGGATATAGAAAAATAATCTTCAGCAAAACTTGCAATTAATCCTTCTCCTTGTGAACATCATCTCTTTCCCAGTCGTTTTTACACCGTAAGCTCTTTGTGGTTGGGACTGTCTTCCTCTGTGTTTGGAAAGTGC
>ML675611.1:8371371-8403763 GCA_007922155.1 Mesoclemmys tuberculata | reverse complement strand
CGGCCGGGCGAGCGGCGTGAGCGATCCGCGCCCCACGCCGGGTCCGTCGGGGTTGGCAGGCCCCGAGCGCGGGGCAGAGGCTGGCCCGGGGAGCCGGGGGAGAGGTCGGGGGAGGCGCCGGCAAAGGCGAGTGGCTCCAGGGACGGGGGTAGGACACGTCGTCCTGCCTCTCGCCGGCCGTGGCTCGCGTTGCTGTCCCTGGTCGTGCAGCTGGAAGTTAGGCACTCGGTGGCAGTCAGCCGAAAAGTGCTTTTTCTGCCCTCCTCCCCATTGCGTTACTGAGATTTTTGTAAACTCGGCCCTCTTGTCAGCTTCTTTAGTCACGGGTGGCGAGCTCCAGGTCCCTGGAGGTGTATCCCTTCACACCGAGTCTCTCCTTTGCTTTGCAGTCTTTCACGATGAGACTGGATGATATTTTTCCAGTGGGGAACTCTGATTTCTAGACTGTGTGTGAGGGAGAGACCCAGCCCCTGAGCAAGCCGCTCTGCTGGCTAATGAATGCCATTTCCTTTACTCTCACAGGAAGAAGGAACGATGGCTCTGGACGGAATAAGGATGCCAGATGGCTGCTATGCAGATGGCACCTGGGAGTTAAATGTCCATGTGACAGACCTGAACAGAGATGTTACCCTGAGGGTCACAGGAGAGGTGCACATTGGAGGTGTAATGCTGAAGTTGGTGGAAAAACTTGGTAAGTTGTAATTAGGGGAAAAGGTGTGGCTCTCCATGTAGCTGTGAAAGGCTCTTCTGCATGCATGGAGGGGTTTACATATCTATGTCACTTACGGAACTGACTTCTTTTTTCTGTGTGTGTGTGTAAATCTGGTTTCTATATCAGTTTTTTGTTTTTGTTTTTTAAATTAGAAATCTGTTGTATCGGACGATTTTATTTACAGACTTATTTTTATTCAGAATGCATTGAATTTATGTGTACAAGTGAACATTAAGTATTTAACTGTCCTTTACATGTAAACCATATTGGTGTATTTTAAAATATTAATATTGAAGTTAATTTTTGCATCTCTTAACTCTGGTAAATATAATCTTAAAATAACTAAATGTGCATCTGATTAGCTGCTTGATCTCTCTAAATTGTTAATCTGCAGTCTCTAAATTAGTTAACTTTTTGATATGTAGAACTGGGAAAAATTTACCCTAAATGGCATGTGTTTCCTTTGCTATGTACACTTAACACATTCCAAGAGGTAGATTTAATTTTGTGACTTCAAGGTGCTGAATACATTGAAAATGTGTTTGAAGTATTAGAGATCAAATATAGATGGAAGTCCTTTTTTAATTGCTATAGGAAGTTGACCTGGTCTCATATTTGTTAAAAATCATAATATTAATACCACCTTGCAAAATTCTACTTGATTTCAGTGGGGAGGGAGGTTTGTTGTGTATGTTAGGTTTTATGGTTTGCTTGGGCAAGTAAATTTCCTCTGATTATGAAACCCTATAGTAAAGGGCAGACAAGAAGATTCTGTGGCTGGGCTGGAGAACATTTTTAATGAGAATTTTGTAGGAATGTGTTTCTGTTATGGGAGACAAGGTGGGTGCGGTAATATCTTTTATTGGGCAACTTTTGTTGTATGCAACTATTAAGCTTATTAAAATGTTCGTTCTTTTTTGCCTGCTGGTATTTTGAAGGGGTGAAGCAGCATTTGGCTAGCTTTGGCTGTTCTGGAGTGTTCCACCTACCAAAGGTTTGAGTAGTAATACATTAACTTCTAGAAAATGTTTGTAGTCTGTTTCCTGGTTTTACAGCTAACACTGACACTCCCCCTTCTTTTAATTAAACCATATCCTGCAGCTTTCCCTTGTGTTCTTAGTCCTGTTAAAGTCAGCAGTTGGGCTGCTGATGCACTGAGACCACTGCCTGTAATGTGACCAATGTAGTCTGAGTTTCCTGGAACTCCCCATATGTCTGTATCAATTTGTTGTGTCTTGTCTTATACTTGGATTGTAAGTTCTTTGGGGCAGGGACTGTCTTTCTTCTGTGTTCATGCTACTTCTTTGGCTGTCCATCGCAAATGATGACTGTAGAGAGCAGTTAGCGCTTTCTCACATGCGGATGAGATGCAAGTCCAGCTCTTGAACAGAACATTGGCCACACTGAGGACAGGAGACGTCTCTGTTGGTTTCAAGTTGATGGTGATGCTGATAAGTTGCTAATCATTTTTCTTCTACCTTTTCAATGGCCTCAGATACAGCATTTCTCCGCTGTACACGAATTTCTGCCAGTGTCTCCCATGTGTACACATCAATGCCCACTGTCTTGAGATGTCTCTTAAGAACATCTTTGTAGTGTCACTTCTGACCATCCCAGCTCGATTATCTTCCTACAGTTCACCATAAAAGATTTTCAGAAGCCGATGTTCTGGCATACGGGCCACATGTCATGACCTCCTCAGCTGTGAGGAAGTAACTATTTTTTCTACGCTGGGCATTTCCATTCTTGCTAATACTTCAGTATTGGTAATTCGGTCTTTTGGCAAATAATGAACGTCAAGTGGCTCAGTTGGAGGCTTGTCAGCTTTTTCAGCTGTCTTCTCTACAATGTCAGTGTCTCCACAAAGTAGAATATAAAAGGAATCACCATTGCTCTGTAGAAACCTTAGTGTCCAGTTTGATTCTATGCTGAGACCAAAGTCACTTTTTGATGCTGCTAAAAACCCTGGCTGCAGCTTGAAGACGTGAAGTTACCTCAGCATCTGCAGAGTTGTCATTGTGAAGGAGTTAACTCTCTCAAGAGCTTCACCATTGATGACAATATCTGGTCTAACGTTGTTATCAGTTTGTCTGTTGGCTTATTGGAACGGTAATTTGGTCTTTCTTGTGTTGATCTTCAACCCAGACTTGTGTGCTGCATCAGCAAAACATGTTGTGATTTCCTGCGCATGTTTTTTGGGTATGAGCGACCAAGGCAGAGTCTGGAAAGAGAAGCTCCCTAACACACACTTCTCTCACCCTGGTGATAGCCAATAACCTGGCCAAATTGAAGAGCTTGCCATCACGTCTCATACGTACGTAGATGCCAGTGCTGAGATTTGCATTCATGCTTGAGCGAACTGCTGCAAGGAATAAAGTGAAGAGGGTTGAAGCAAGCACATGCCACTGCTTCACCCTATGGCATATGGAGAAGGCTTTGGTCACAATTCCTGCCACTGATACGCTGCTGGTCATATTGTTGTGAAGCTGCCTGATGATATTAACGAAGTGCTCAGGGCATCCATAGGCTATTAGAACTTTCCAGAGAGTGTTTATCTATCAACCGTGTTGAAAGCTTTTGAGAAACCAACAAAAACCACATAGAGATCTTTGCTGCTCTACGCATTTCTCTTGTAGTTGTCTAAGGAAGAATATCATGTCATTAGTGTGGTTTCAGAGCAGGAAGGTCAATAAACTCTCAGGTAGCTCTTGTCCCGATATTATCTTGAGTCTATTTAGTAGTATCTTGGCAAGGATTTTTCCTGCTACTGGTAGAAGAGAGATCGCACAATCTGATCTGTCACCTTTGCACTTACACCAATTGTCACCATATACATCTTTGAAGACCTGGGGAAGTTCTTATTTTTCCCAACCCATGTTGTATAGTAGTTGGGACTTCAGTTCTTGTCTTCCATACCCATGCACACTGGAAGGAATCCTGTCTTGTCCTGGTGCCTTACCATCCCGAGTGATCTTGATAGCCTTCTCCAGTTCATCCATACCAATTGGATGGTTGAGGTCATACTGGGTAGGCAGTTGGTTTAGAGTTTGTTACATTGGATCCACATTTCCTGCTTGGTTCAGCAAGGTGGCAAAATGCTCTTTCCATCTGTTGATGTCTTGCTTATCTGCCAGTAGTTGGTTTCAATCAGCGCTCTTTATTGGGGTGATGGTGTTACTTCTTAGTCTGTACACTTTTTTGAGAACGTTGTAAAGCCCTTTGAAGTCATTTTTACCAGCTAGCACTTCAATTTTTTTCATCTTTGTTACTCTACCATTTGTCTCTCAAGTTTCTTATTTTTCTTTGTACCTCTGCTTTGATTTTCTTTAGCTTGGATTGGGAAGTAGATGTCTGCTTGGAAAGGCTCTTGTGAAGCTGGGTCTGTCTTCTGTGTTCATACAGTACCTAGCACAACAGGTTCCTGGTCCATGATGCCTATATCCTATGACGATACAAATCATTAGTGGGAGGAAGCGTCACAATAGTCCATTCAGTTCAGTAGAACTGCTCAAATGAGTAAAGGTTTCAATTAGGACCAAATTCTGCAGGATCAAATAGAGGCTAATAGAGGGCAGCATCACAACATCCAAATAACCTTCAATTTCAAACCTGGACAGAAGTCCATTTGCATGGGATACACTAAAAGGAAAATCTGAAGCAAGAGGCATAGAATAGCTGGCTGTATTTCAAAGAAGGAATGAGCTTTTCTATATTAGGTGAATAGATGTGTGTGTGGGGGGGAAACTAATTTTTGTTTTTTTGTTTTTTAATGTTAAGCTTTCTGCCTTAGTAAGATTCTTTGACATGAAATAGTCAAAAAGCAGAGCTACGTACTTGCTCTGAAACTCTCAGGAGTGGTCAGCTTTTTTTTTCTCCACAGTATGGTTCAGGCAGATTAGTATAATTGCTCAAATGAAATATTAATATGAATTGTCTGGCACCTGTTTAGGGCTGTCTAAATATCTGAGCTGAGTTCTTTGGCTGCGCCTACAGATCATACTTTAACAAAAGCTATTTGTATTGCTTCAGAAAATAAAAGCCATCCTGCACAATACTAAGATTTTCATACTGATGTACTAATTATTTGAAGTGGAAGGAAGGAAAGGCGGATATTTATATACTTGCTTCAAAAGGAAGCAAGCGTTTGCATCAAGCATTCTTGTTATTGAGGTAGCTTTGGCTCTGTAGAAAGTTTCAGTAAGTTATTTTTGTGCCTCAGCTACAAAAGGATCTACTGAAGGTGACTGCAGCTGTTTTTAGTACTCCTTCTCTTCCACCCTCCCCCTCCCCCCATCAATTAGGCAGTGGTTTTATTTTCTAGAAGCTATCATGTGATGAATAAATAATGTTTCCCTCTATCTTTATATTGCATTGATTAGAATTGTTATAAGCTTACAAGTACAGGAATTTATTTGAGATAGGAAACTGTTTAAATACAGTAGAATGTTTGTTTTAAAGTTCCCAATTCAGGAAAGCCAAGTTGACTTCAGTGGGTCTTAAAATTCAGAACATAAGTGCTTTGCTAAATTGGGATCCAAAATCAGTAACCTCATTGGTTGGAATGATTCAGAAGAGGCCTAGCCCAAGCAATGAATTGTTTTGTGTACACTGCATTTATTCAGAACCACTCTTTATTTTTTTATTTTTTCTTCTTTACATTGTATTACCACTTTTTAAATCTGTAACTATCACATTTCTGAGCCCAGGGAAAGGTATGGATTTTATATCTGAACATGGGCTTATTTCTGGGAAGTGCACATATACAGTTCCATCTAAATAATTCTTCTCCAACTCTGAGGGTCATAACTGTCAAGGTTTTTTTGGGGGGGGGGGGGGGTGGGGGGCGCGGGAAGGGGGGTTGTGTGGTTTTTTGTTTTTCGTTTTTTGTCTTCTTCCTACCATCTCCTCCTTTATAGCCTGGTTAAGCAACAATGTATTTAGCTCCTTTAATCTTTCTTCAAGTCACTTCTTCCAGCCCACTAACTCTATTTGTTGCTCTTCTTTGAACTCCTTCCAATTTGTCAGTATCTTTCTAGCCATGAGGTGTACAGAACTGGCTGTGACATTCCTGGTATGGTCACAGCAGGAAGACGCAGAAAAGGCACTGGTGTTTTTCTGCTCTGTGATATCATTGCTTCTCTATGTAGTTAAGGGAGGGAGGAGAAAAAAAACCCCAGTTGTAGTGGCTTCTCCAGTCCCCTTGCTTCTAGCAAGTGTGCTAGCCTGTCCACCATCAGTCTTTGGTTTCTTTCAGTATTATTTTTTCCTAATGCCTTCCTTCCACTGACTTATCTGTAGCTTGGACTATTTCCCCTCAGCGGTATTGGCTTACATCTTTCCAAGTTAAAATTCTCATTGTTATGCCCATATTTTTAACCTCTGTAGGTCTTTCTATATTTTTGTCCTTGCTGGTGTCTACAACATCTCCCATGATAGTAACATCCAAATGTTGTTAATACATGCTTTAAAGTCCTTTTTCCAGATTGGTAATAAAGATCTTAAAGGGATTTCCTCGGTTTAAAAAGCACATTCTGTATGAAAATTTCGAGGCTTCTTTTTATGAGCAATGTAAGATTACTATATACGACCTTATCTGTTTTCCAGAGTTTCTTGGCTTTATGTATTTGACAAGGCTTTTTGTCTCATCACTTAGCTGGGAGAAGCTACGACCCTAATCCTGCAGTTGGACATGTAAGTGAATTCTGCTGTCCATCCAGACTTCTGCTGAAGTTAAAGGGGCTCAGTATGGGTGTAAGGGCGCACCCATGTCGATCCAGTTGCAGGATTGGGAGCTAACTGAAAAGACTTACCTGGACATCAGCAAAGGAGCAGCGCTCAAAGAAGACTGTATGCTTAGGAGCAAGGTGGGGGAACAAAGCTTCTTCTATTCTGCTCAGCAGCTTGGGGAGAAAGATGACAGAGGCTCCATATTGATATCTTACCTCAACTAGAGGTGGTTGATCAGTCTTTGAAAAATGTGGTTGAGAGTAGGGTCCATTCAGGGTTCCTTGGTAGGAAAGAAGACTAATATTGGAGAGGTCTGGCTGATGCTTGCATCCTCATCAAGGTTCTGGCCTGCAGGTGGAGTAGAGACAAGTCTCCTCTCTCTTATTAGCTGAAAACCTGTAGGTCTGAGTGGCTGCAATTGCATGCAAGAATATTTCAGAAGTATATTTAACAGATTAAATTACTTATTGTGTGTGTCTGACAGAAACAGGAAGTGGACAAGTCATGCTAGGCAGATGACTGACTTAAGGCAGATAACTTATGTACACTGATTATATTTATAAACTGTACTTAATGAATTGTGCAATTAAAAGATGTTGGGCCTCTATTTTTTTTTTTAAAAAGGTCATGACAGAGAGTGTGGGTGTATATAGATGTTGGAAACTGAGGGTCTGTGTTTTTGGATGGAAATGAGGAAGTGAGCATTATCACTGTTGAGGGCTTTTTGGCTTTTTATTGTTTGTTTTTGTTTAAAAAGTAGAGAATGGACTAAAGAGAACTGTCTATTTGGAATTTTGGTTCCTTTTTGGGTTGAAAGTAAAAAGTGTAAACCAGAAATCCTCAAAGTATTTCTCATCCAAGCAGACAAATGTGATAAAGTTTAATGCTAGGGTGTTCATACGCTGACAGCATGCATAGTAGTCCTGTTTCAGGTTTGAAATCTTAGCAAAAACGAGTCCTGTAGCACTTTAAAGGCTAACAAATTTCTGCAGGCATAAGCTTTCGTGGGCTGCAGCCCACTTCATCAGATGCATGAAATAGAAATCAAGGGGTGGATGGGTGCGCGCGGGCACACACATCCAGGGGTAAGCAACAACAATGGGGAGGGCAAGTGTAAACAAAGTCCATTCAGTTAGTGTAGATGAGGCCTTTTCACAACCATTGTTTAGAAGGTGAGAATGTATGAACAGTGACAATTATTTCTTGTAATGAAAGAACCATTCCAAGTCCCTATTCAGACCCAGGGACACTCTGTAGCTGACTTGAAAGCTGCCATACTTCTACAAAAAGTCTTAAAAAACAGACTTCAGTGAGAAACTGCAGAGCTGGAACTCATCTGCAAACTTGACACAATCAAACTGGGTCCGAACAGGGACTTGGAATGGTTCTCTCATTACAAGAAGTAATTGTCACTGTTCACACATTCTCACCTTCTGATCAATGGTTGTGAATAGGCCTCATCTACTCTAACTGAATGGACTTTGTTTACACTTGCCCTCCCCATTGTTGTTGCTTACCCTTGTGATTTCTATCTCATGAATCTGATGAAGTGGGTTGCAGCCCACGAAAGTTTATGCCTGCAGAAATTTGTTAGTCTCTAAAGTGCTACAGGACTCTCAGTTGTTTTTGCTGTATACAGACTAACACAGCAACCCCTCTGGAACTTGAAATCTTAGTACTTGAGAGTCTGTAGGGACATCTTGGCTCTGCATCTGCCACATGCAAGTTGAGTCCCAGGCTGTTGACTGTGGTGGCTGGCGTTTTGGGCAGGGGAAAAGATAAGATCTAGGACGTTTGCTTTTTGGGGATCAGAGCCATGATTTGTGGTTGAATGTAGCACTCTTTTAAACCCAGTATTCTGCTTGGACAAAACTTTGCTTTCTCTTTTCTTGCTGAGTTTCCAGCCACTTGAGAGGTGGTCACACTTCACTGGTGCTATATTTGTGCAGGGCTCTTTCCAAAATGAGTGGTATTAAATGCAGAACATTCTGTCAGTATAACTGATTGTACTCCTTCGTGTGCTAAAACTTTGTTGAAATGTGACCTCAGTTCATGAAGAATACAAGAGAGAATCTGTTTGGAGATAAAGCTTTGTTCTCTGAGTATTAGACTGCCAGTAAGTTTAGCTGTACCTTTTTTTAAGAAGATCAATTGTGCAGTTCAAAGCATCCGTGTACTTGGTGTGAAGTCCATTTTTTGTCTTAATGGAGCACTTAGAGGGTTATGAATAAAACACCCAAGAAAGCACAACATTATTATTGACTTACCAAGTTTGTACCTGAGGTTTACAGTACTTAATAAGGACTTGCAAATATTAAGATTGTTAATTCAGAAGAGTGTTTTGAACTTGTAATGAATCCTCTAAACAATTATTTATGACTAAATAAAAGAAAAACACATGAGCTGATCACACAGCAGTTCATCTGTTGAAAAGGCTACAGAATACAACCCAAAATTATTCAGTCTTTTCTATTTTCTATATGGTATGTGCCATTTATTTTGAACTTTTACAAGATGACTTAAATGAAGGCAAGCTTGTGATCAAGTGTCCAGCCCTATGATTCTAAGATTATGGGAAAGTAAGGGACCTCGAGAGGTCATCTAGTCCAGTCCCCTGCACTCATGATAGGACTAAGTAATATCTAGACCATCACTGACAGGTGTTTGTCTAACCTGCTCTTAAGAATTTCCAATGAGGGCGGTCCCACAACTTCCTTAGGTAATTTATTCCAGTGATTAACCACCCTGACAGTTTTTCCTAATGTCCAACCTAAACCTCCCTTGCTGCAGTTTAACCGCATTGTTTCTTGACCTGTCCTCAGAGGTTAAGAACAATTTTTCTCCCTCCTTCTTATAACAACCTTTTATGTACTTGAAAGCTGTTACCATGTCCCCTCTGTCTTCTCTTCTCCAGGCTAAACAAACTCAGTTCTTTCAGTCTTGCCTCAGAGGTCATGTTTTTAGACCTAGAATCATTTTTGTTGCTCTTCCCTGCACTTTCTCCAGTTTGTCCACATCTTTCCTGAACTGTGGTGCCCAGAACTGGATGTATTACTCCAGCTGAAGCCTAATCAGCATGGAGTAGAGCAGAAGAATTCCTACTCATGTCTTACTTACAAAACTCCTGCTAACACATCCCAGAATCATGTTTGCTTTTTTTGCAACAGCGTTACACTGTTGACTCGCATTAGCTTGTGGTCCACCATGACCCCCAGATCCCTTTCCGCAGTACTCCTTCCTAGGCAGTCATTTTCCCATTTTGTACGTGTGCAACTGATCATTCCTTCCTAATACAAGAGCAGTGGGGCACTTGAAATCTAAAAAGCAACAGGCATAGTTATGGCTATAAAGGAAAAACTTTTTCTTACACATTGTGTGATTAAACTCTGGTACCCTGCCCTGGGGGAATCAACCAAGGCATTTTTTTTTTTCAATAAAGATTTCTAGGAGTAAGGAGGTTTTTGGTTGGTTGGTTGGTTTTTAAGGTAAACTTGTCCAGAGTTGCAAACATTTTACTTCTAGTCACAAGCTGGTCATCAGTTTAGGCAGTCCTTAAGGTTGATATTGTGTTCCTAAACATCTTGTAGATGCTCAATTAGCCCTGTAGATATACGGTACTTGCAAAGAACTGGTTATGTTCTTTTTGAAGCATAGAAGTGAATTGTCTCTGTATGACGTGATAAATGGCTCAATGTGCTAAAATTCCATAAATTTCCTTCCTAAACAGGAAATGACTAGTGCAGTTTGGCATGCTCACTCTTCAAACTCTAACTCTCGAATCTGTTGAGCAAAAAAGCATTCGTCAAAGATTTACTACTTGCCGCGATTTTGGATTTTCCTATACATCCTGTTCTCAGTGAGTTCACTTTTTAAATAAGTGGTTAAAATAGTCTGTCAAAGGGTATGTCTACACTGCAGGGTGAAGTTAATTTAATTGAAATCAACCTTCACCCGCCAAGCTGCAGAAATCTGAAGAGAGTGGTCACACCACATGCAGCACATCGGTGGTTTGCATCCTCATCAGCCACACTTACATCAATATTCAAAGCAATGCACCGTGAGTAGCTATCCGACAGCCTTTTGGGAAGGTTGTCATCCTGCCATGATGCAACCTGTCTTCCCCCCAATCCAGAGAAACAGATGCCTGTTTTTTGCGCCATTTTTCCAAACCCGTATCTGCTGCATGCATGCCATTGCCAGAGAGGCATAGAGCCCACTTAGCTGTGCACTATAATTTTGAGCATCACAAATAGCTCAAGGCCAAAACAAGCCACTGTATGGAAAATTGCAGTGTTACTGAAGCCACCCTGCTACAAGTCATAAAGTGAAACCATTTCTGTTTGCTGCAGACTGCCATGCAACATCTTCAGAGTGGTGGGATCGCATCAGTATGAGGTGTGGGATGACAATCAGTGGCTGCAAAACTTTCGTATGCAAAAGGCCATTTTCACTGAACTTTGTGCAGAGCTGTCCCCGGCTCTGGAGCACATGAATATTCGCTTGAGACCTGCTCTGACAGTGATGGCCACATGTTTCTTCACTGTGGAATCTAGCAACTCCAGGCTGCTAGCGGTCAGTTGGGAATTAATTTGGAGTTGGTAGTTCCACCATGGGAGCTGCTGTGATGCAAGTGTGCAGGGCCATTAATAGACGTCTGCTAAGAAGGGTAGTGATTTTGGGAAACGTGCAGGACATAATGGACGGGTATCCTGCAGTGGGGTTCCCAAGCTTTGGCAGGGTGAGAGAGAGAGATATATGTGCTATCTTAGCACTGGGCCACATTGCCACAGAGTACATAAATCAAATGGGATACTTCTCAATGGTGTTGTAGGGCTTTGTGGATCATAGGGGATGATTTACTGACATCGATGTGGGGTGGTTTGGAAAGGTGCATGATGTGCACATCTTTAGGAACTCAGGTCTGTTAAAGATGCAGGTGGGCACTTTCTTCCCTGACTAAAAAATAAATATTTACCTATGTTGAAATGCCAATAGTGATCCTGGGGGATCCTGCCTACCCCATGCTCCCCTGGCTAATGAAGCCCTTCAGTGGACACCTGGACAGCGAGAAGGTGCATTTCAATAATAGGTTCAGCAAATGCAGAATAGGTGTGGAATGTGCATTTGGCCACTTAAAAGCAATGTGGTGCAGTTTGCTAACTAGATTAAACCTCTGTGAACGCAACATCAAAAAAACAACGCAAACAGACTTCAGCGAGAAACTGCAGAGCTGGAACTCATATGCAAATTAGACACAATCAAACTGGGTTTGAATAGGGACTGGGAATGGTTCTCTCATTACAAGAAGTAATTGTCACTGTTCACACATCCTCACCTTCTAATCAATGGTTGTGAATAGGCCTCATCTACTCTAACTGAATGGACTTTGCTAACATCTACCCTCCCCATTGTTGTTCCTTACCCTTGGGGGTGTGTGTGTGTGTCTATGTCTATGTATATATATATATGATACACACACACACACACACACACACACACACACACACCCATCTGATTTCTGTTTCCTACATCTGACAAAGTGGGTTGTAGCCCACAAAAGCTTATGCCTGCAGAAATTAAATTTGTTAGTCTTTAAAGTGCTCCGGGACTTCCGTTGTTTTTGCTGTATACAGGGTAACACGGCTACCGCTCTGGAACCAAACATCCCCACTGTTATCTCTGCCTGCTGTGTGCTCCATACTGTGTGTGAAATAAAGGGGGAAAAGTTCCGGCAGGATTGGTTCATGAAGGCTGATAGGCTGGCTGCAAATTCTGAGCAGTCACATTCCAGTGCAATGCTGAGAGTCAACCATGGCGCACTGCGCCTCAGGGAAGCATTGAAATGCGGTTTTTACAATGAACCGCAGTAATGTACATTTTGGCCAGTGCTGTGCCTTCCCGTCATCTACCCTCACACCATCAGTCCTCTCACCTTCTTGCCCCACCGACAATTCCTGAGTTCTTAATGAATAAAAATTAATGCTTTTTTTTGTTTAAAGCAGTACAGTTTTATTGGTGACCCATTACAGTGGGGGTAAAGGAAGATAAGTTAACGTTCTCATAAGGCTGGTCGGCTATCCAGAGCGAAGTGTGACTGCAAACAGCAAAGCATGCACATTCCCAGTTCTTACAGGGGCGGTCACCTCTTTCTGCTCCCTTTGCCAGCCTGGCGTGGAGCATGTACTGCACGCTGCTCAACCTACTCCTGAAGCACGTGGGCATGGGGGCCGGTAAGCATGGTGAGCTTTTTTGGAGGGGCTGCAGAGGGAGTGTGTCCTGCTGCTGTTTTTCCTGGTGCTCTACCAGATGCCTCAGCATGTCAGACTGATCCCTCATAAAACACAACAGCTCCTGTTGTGTTGCACGTTCCTGCTTCTTGTGGGATTTTCTGTTTTCCACATCCATGTTCAGTTTTTCTGACAATGACACCCTCCAGGCTCTGAGCTCTGTCAGCAGCTGCAGCTGCAGAGGCGTTTATTAGTTCGTTGAACATCATCCTTAGTGGGGTGTGGGGCTTTTCCACCTCCCCCCCCCTTCGAATCTGGGAAAGGCACTCTATAGGAGTAGAAGCTGGGCTGAAGGCTGAAGTGTCCATTGCAAAGCACAAAGTTCCCATTGTTAGCTGGCCCCATGGACAAAAAGTTACATATTCACAAGGCAAAGTCAGACCCACATACCAATAAGTATGTATTGCACGGGTGGGAATGGCGTTCCAGCCATGGTAAGTAAGGAGCCCTTCCATCCATTATAGGGAAATTGCTGTAGACTAAATTCCCCCAATCCACACTTAAGCAGGGCGAAGGATCAGTGGGCTCCTCTTTACCTAGCCCAAGACCGGTTTGAGAGAAGGTGGCCAAAAGGGATTGGAAGAGGGTGTGGGTGAAGCGTTACTGGAGAAAACATAGGGGCACCTGTTCCCAGACCCCTAACATCCATGCCAACAACATGGCTAGGAATTGTCTGTTGGGGCCCAAGACACCATCCATGGCAGGGGGATAACATGCAGTGACTATATTGGTCGCGTACTGTAAACTTGCATCATCTTCCCTAGGTGACCATGTGTCACCAGTCTCCTGAGGGTAACGCAGGCACAAAGGGAAGATTTGCTGCAAGCATCTGGGTACAGGCCTGGTCCTTATGCTGCCATGCTGTGTTCTGCAATGATGCCTGCTCATTTAATAGCAGAGTGGTGGGGAAAAGTGTTCTATTGTGCTGGAAGAAACAAGGCTGCCCTCCCCAGAAACTTTCTGCAAAGGATTGCAGAGTATGTACATGAAAGTTTCCTGGAGATAACTATGGAGGATTTTCAGAGCATCCCTGTGCACATAAATAGTCTTTTCCAGGGGTAACCCTCTGCTGAAGTATACCATCACCCAAGTATACCATCCCCACAAAAACAAACTCCTTTTTTCCCCACAAATAAGAAGCTGGACTGGGGACATAACCACAGAAATGCAGTTTGCTATACACACTCCTCAGATGTGCCTTCCCCGGCCTCTGTCAATAACACTGTCCTGTGTCGGGCTGGGCTGCTCTGGAGTAACAAACAGGGCCTGGCTTTCAGGGAGAATGGATACTCCGCTCTCCTATCCCCTGTTATCTTCCTCATTCCTCTTGGACTGGGGTTCTTCAGAGGTATCAATACTGCATGGTGGTACAGTGGTGAGGTCACTGCCGAGAATCGCATGGAGCGCCTCATAAAAGCAGCATTTCTTCAGCGACAAGCCAGAACGACTGTTCACCTCCCTCATTTTCTGATATGCCTTCCTCAGCTCTTTGATTTTAATGCGGCACTGCTGCGCGTCCTTTTTGTGGCCCTTCTCCACCATACCACGTGATATCTTCTTGTAGATTCCCAAATTTATTTTGCTGGCTCAGAGCTGAGCCAGAACAGACTCTTCACTGCACAGGTTGATGAGAGCCAAGACCTCAGGTCGACTCCAGGCTGGAGCACATTTGGGGCATGTGGTTGTCATGAGCAGTTCAGCTACAAAGCTCTCTCCATGCTGACCAAACAGGAAATGGGAATTCAGAGTTTGCCGAGGCTTGAGGGAAGGAGATATTTCCTCTTTGTGGCCATGGTGCAGCAGAAAGGGCCCAACAGAGCATTATGGGATACATCCCAGAGGACAGTGATGCCAATTTACATTGTGCTCTGCCTACATTAACGCTCATTCGACCCATAGAATAAGACTTTAGCACTATGCCACTTGTGAAGGTGGTTCTATTAAATTAAATTTTACCATGATTTAGGTCAGCAGAACTGACGTGCCAGTGGAGACACGTACTCTACGTGGTCAACATGAGCTGCATTATGTCGACCTACACTGTCAGTGTAGACCAGGCCAAGATGTAGGTTAATGACTACAAAGGACATATTCCAAAAAGCCAGGAATGGGGTCTGGCTTGCTATGGAGGACAAAATTTGTCTTCCTTCAAAAACTGCCAAGTATCACCCATTTTGAGGGTAATAGTTTAAAGAATTTTAGAAGATACCATCAGGTAGCACTTAAGCAAACACTTTTTTTTTTTTTTAAACACTTTCAGGCAAGAAAAAAATCCACTATTTCCAGACAGTAATGGCTCTAGTATTAAATGAACTTCCAAATTGCCAACTGATCATCTTTGCTTCTGACCCATGCAGAATCTCTCCCTTGAGTTGAATACTTGGTTTCTGGTATAAACAAGGTAGACTTTATTTTTATAAGCACTGAAAGAGTGAGATGAGAAAATGGAAGTAAACCTTCAATGTAACCAGTTAATCGTATGTGCTTAGGGCTAGATCCTTCAAATGTATCCATTGGGCAGGCCTCAGCTCCAACACAAAGTCCTTTAGATGACTTCAGTGGACTGCTTGCAGGAACAATGAATTGCCGAGTCTGGGTTTATGCTGCTTTTCTTACAAGGGAAACATTCAACTACATTCCCAAATGTCTGAGAAACTGCACACTTTTTTTTAAAGCATGACTTATCAGTTTCACAAAACTATGAAGTTTTGGCAAAAATATGAATCGACTTCACCAATATTTTGCAGATGTTCATAAACAACCTTTAATTACCTAAACCCAAACCTGTATTTATCAGACTGTCCCTTCTTTTTGTTTTTCAATCCAAGTGGAGCCAAGCAGACTAAAAGAAGTGCCTCAGAGCTTAGAAAACAACCTCATGCCCCGTGCACCACCTCCTGCAGATGTGGGAGGAGAATTCCCACAGATCTCAGTTGTGTACTTGCATTTGGTTCATTTTATTGTTAGCAAGATATCAAATGCTATCTATTTAACTTCAAATTAACTGCTTGCTTGAAACAATCCAGTGTTGTAGTTTCCCTGCAACATAAAGACTTGCAGGATTAGAAAGAGAATTTTGGAGCTAGTTGGCTTCAATAGGTTATACAGTCTCTCACGAATACTAAAGCACTAGTTTGTTATACCACAGACAGGAAATTGTTGGGTTACAGTTTAGACCCAACCCAAATCAGTAGTTTCCTCTTAAGTCTTTCAGGTTTCTATTTTACGTCATGTGTTAAGAGAATCTGATTTATCTTTGAAATAGTTTTTTTTTTTTTAAACACCTCATTAAAGCAATTCATGTTCACACACTTCCTTTTTTCTCCCCTTGCCCTAGCCACCAGCACATCTAGCCTTTGTATTTTCTAGCTTTCTTGTTTACTAAGGCACATGAATCTCTATCAAACATGCAAAAATGCTAAGTTTTCTAAAGGCATTTATGGTGACTTTTTAAACAGCAGAGTTAGTTTTGCCACCAAATACGGGAAATTAATTAATTTGTGTATTTTATGCCTTTCTCACTGTGTTTGGAAATGCATATCCTAAAAATGTTTTGTTGGTGTTACTGTACAAATACACTTGTACCTAGATGTGTATGGGGCTGGAATTTGGAAATTATTGATGTGTAGCTATCTCCTTGTGTCATATTCTAACTATAAAGCCTTATTCATCAAATTTATCAGTTGGACTTTTTAGATGTCTACTATGACTTATGCAGAGCAGCTGTTTTGCTGATGCTTCATCATATTAGATCTCATGTTGGAAAGTAGATTGAAATACACTCCCACTGATAGTGCGTGGAAAAACTAATATTACACTGCAACTTCCCTTTCCACACACATCTAAAATTTGTTTCTCCTTCTGTCAGCTGAGATGCATACTGAGATGAGAAGTTTACATCTGAGCTCTTAATATCCATTTCTGGTTGATTTTTAACACTGTAACTTGTTCTCTGACCGGGGGGAAAAATAACTTGGGGGGAATAAATATGTGATCTTTAATCCTCCTTGGAGTTGGTTTACGCTAACCCCGTTCTGCAAACTTCACATTACAACTTCATTGGTAGCAAAGACTTGAGCACCAGTGTAAATTGGCTCTTGGTGTTTTAACGAGAGCTGGCTGGGATTTTTTTACTAAGCGTTTTTGTTAGAAAATGCTGATTTAGTTGCACTGAAACTGTCCTTGGGAAAGAGGTGGCTTTGAATTTCCTGTTTTCTTTATTTAAAAAAAAAAAAAAAAGGGGGGGGGGGAGGAAGCTTTGAAGATGTCGAAACATGCGCCCTGTTTGAACACTTTCTAAATGAAAAGTTAGTTTTTTGGTTCAGAATGGGACTCTCCGCTTTGAAATTTAAGTTAATTCAGAGCTACATTGCTTTTTTTTTTTCTCCTTAAGTTGAAATTGAAATGAAACATTTGATTGGGTCAACCTGAAACTTCTTTTGGTATTGGAAAACTTCCACAATTGACTTCATGCTGAGTTGGGACACAGATTTCTCCATCTTTCAGTTCTTCTTCAGTGGGAAAACCATTTCCCTCCAAACTCTAGTTTTCACCATTGTGTTGTCCAGACCTGCTCTGGCATTGGCTCAATAGCTTATATTAAGTATTTGAGCTTATTGGACAACAATATTCCAATTAATTGCTTCTTTAATTGCTAATACTACTTGCAATTCAGGTCTCCTGCCTGGCTCTGAATTTTTAGTAGCTTTTTTCCAAATAAAAATGTGTTGGTGATGCAGAATCAGTGAACATTTGGTAAAGGCAGAACACATTTCAAAAAGCTGAAGCGATAAGCGACCATTTCAAGATCTTCATTTGCCACCTGTTCTTGTGTCCTGATTACTACACAGCAGGCTTCTCGAGTTGAAATGAAGTAGTCCAATGCTGAAAACGTTTGTTCGTTCTTCACCTGTGGCAAAGACCAATGCAGGAAAAAGGTTGGTTTCTCTCCTGCAAGTTACATTGACGTGTCTTGCCACTGATCTGTCAGTTCAAAGGTTTTAATGCTCACCAAGGAAACAAATATGGTTGCTTGCGGATGGTGTTTTGGTATGCATTGTGTACTTTTTTAAACAGTTCTCCTCCAGCTCTGAAGTGTTTATTATGACTGAGAGATTAGTACATTTTCTGTTGCATAGTGACACTTACTTCCATCTTATTTAGACCTCTCCCTTGATATGAGACTGAAGTGCTTGTTCCACTTCTTTGCTGCCTGTGATATAGACTTCTCCTTCAGGAGACCCTGCAGGAAGAAATACCATGAAGTTCCTTCTGCCTTTCAGTAGTAGCAATATAACAGCTTGCTGTTTAGCAGGATTGGTCAATAGTTTTTAAAGACTCAATGATACATTTTCAGGATCTTTTTTTTTTACCAGCTCTGTTTAGATTGCCTAAAGTGAATGAAATAGGCTCCGATCTAATCTACATGTCTTCTACACTTTTCTTTAGTTCTGTGGTTTACTGCTTGGGCAATGACAACATCAAAAACAGAGGTCAGTGTTTCAGTCACAAATTGTCTGACAGGCAAGTTCTTAAACTGTTCAAAATGTTTGCCCACTATGTTCCACCACACATTATCTTTTGAGATAGTTTGACTTAGAGCAGGTGGGTCAAAACTTTCTAATGAAATTGTAAAATACTTGCTGACTTTACATTAATTTTTTTCTTTACTGGAGTACCAGGATCTTTGTCCTGGTCTACACTTGCTGACTTTACATTAATTTTTTTCTTTACTGGAGTACCAGGATCTTTGCCCTGGTCTACACTAACCTGGAGATTCAGCGGCAGTCAACAGGAGTTTCGCAAGCTATGCAGAATAGCATGCCTAACTCCCGTCAACTTCTGTGCTTCCCTTCTGCATGGCGTCTTCACTGCCCTGCGCCAACGGGAACAGCGTTCCCGTCGTCACAACGCTATGCCACTTGAGGGCGTGGTTTAGCAGCATCGACTTCCTGATCGATGTCTCAGATGTACACTGACTGCTCAATCGATCCGGAAAGATCGATCTGATAGTGGCAACTTTGCCACCATCAATATGGACATATGCTTTGGCTAAATTTATGTCAAGTAAGCATTATAGCCACATGCAGTGAGTTTCATATTTTGTTATTGTTCTTCATGGTTGATTATCAGTATCTAAGATGTACCCATACTGAACAAAAATTCTGATGTTACTACTTTCAAGCGCAGAGGATAGCCTGATTACTTGTCAAATGTACAGCCTCACCTCTTGTTGTCACATTTGCACATATTATTGAACTGTGGTGGTGATTTACATATTTTATGGTAGCGCCTGAAGACACTTATTGGGATTGAGTCCCCAATGTGCTGAGCACTATATATAGAAAAACAAGAATCATTCTCGATATCTCTCCACCTATTGAGACTCTCGAGATCTTCCCCTTTAGGCATTTGCAAACTCTTTCCAATCCCATTGCTGTGTGCTGCATCCAGCAATTCTTCATGAGTATGAGCTCTTGAGTCCTCTAGTCGTACGTCTTCACTGCAGCTGAGAGTGAGCTGCCGAGCCCAGACGACAGATGCGCTAGCTCTGCTCAAACTAGCATGCTAAAAATAGCAGTGTAGACACTGCAGTATGGGCTAGCCACCTGAGCTCAGACCCAGGGGTTGGACAGTCCTGCACTCAAGTGACTCTGCTGCACTGCAACACGCACACAACCATTTTTAGCACACTAGCTCAAGCAGAGCTAGTATGTGTCTGCCCACCTGAGTTGGAAGGTGTGCTGCCAGCTGCAACGTAGACATCCCCTAGGGGCTACCATATCATAAATCATCTTCGTTGGGTGGAGTTCAAGTGGGTCATAAAACCTGAAACGCCTCAAATCGTTCAGATTTTGATCAAGTCTTAGAAGAATCAAACTTCCAATGTATGGGCTCCTGTTGGCATTTACTAATCATGACTACAGAGTTGTCTTTGGTACTTTTTGGACGAAATGTCTTTCGATGCAGCTGTGAGGTGGGTTAGCAAAATGTATGTTTAGTTGCAATACTAGTGCTGGAAGCCGTTGCGGAGAGAGTTTGTTTATCTCCTATATCCAGTTCTAAAAGGAGCAGATGAAAATACCCTATAATATTAATAAAATCAAACATAGTGGAAGAAACTCCTAATTTCATCCCATAACAACTAGCAATATACTCTTAGACTTTGACTCGCTCGCAGAGTTGGGCTCGTCCCGAAGGTGTTTTGAAGTAGTTCAACTAAACTGATGGGGGGCCCTCACTGGGAGCATGAGGAAAAATGTGATAGCTTTCTTAAAAAAAGCCATACGTTATTTATTGCCCCAAGGTGACTCAAGTCGGTTTTCAAACATCTGCCTTTTCATGGACTCTGTTGTCACTGAGGACTTGGTACCTCTGGTATGTCTGAAGGAATCTGGCTTACAAAGGTAATTGAAATATGAAGCACATGAATGAAATACAGCATTTTGTTCAAAACTGTGCATGGGGTTTTTTTGGTTTTTTTTTCTGGGGTGTGGGGGCACAATACAGCAAATCAACTTGCTTGTTTCTTTACGTTTGTTTGACTAGAGAGCATGGTAGCTCAAAGTGAAAGTTCAGGTTGGTAAAAGCCTTTGACCCTAACTGAAATGCTAATCTCTCAGGAAGAATGATTGTCTGCACATCTCCACTCACATTATGAAACACGCTCACACTGCCACATTTTGATAATCTTTTGACAAATTTCTCACCTTCAGAGAAACACTTAAATATGGACCCATTCGAGTAACTTATATAAACTGCTCTGTTCATTTAAACCCAAAGTGTATAAGAGCCCAGCCAGGAGGATTTTAACAATAACTATTAATATATAAGTATTTTTCCTAAAGTCAATGATTAGTGTTGACATTTTTACCAAGAGATCTGGACTTATCACTGACTGAAACAAGATCTTCAATAGCATTCTTGGCATTTAAAATGTTTCATTGTGACTCCAAACCTTGCATCTTTGTTGCACTTATCACATGGTATGTAATCATTTTCTGACTCTGCTAAATGATGCAGGAATCTCTTCAAAATATTCTCAGATGGCATCTTTATTTTTTTGGACCTGGAGTTATGATAGTTTCCCTTCTCACACGCCACACAAACCCTTACTATAATTCATTGATGTAACCCCTTTTCCCCACTCTGTGAAACCTATTTTTAAAAAAGTTTATAAAAAGCAACTCTGTTCTTTCCTAAGTGTTAAACAGGTTTTGCTTTAGATCTTAAGCTATTCACTATTATAGGTTGCTAGTTATGTCTCTTGTCATTCCTTCCAGCCTGCAGTGGCTTCTTCGTGCTTCAACTCCTTGTCGGGAGGTGTTCTTTCCCTTGGATCTCTGGCAGCAGAAATCCATCTCTTCCACACACACCTCCACCCCACCCAAAACTGCTTCATGTCAGAGCTCACTTACGTAATCTCAGCAGAAGGAGCCTGTGACTCCCCCTCTTCCCCACCCCATTCCATGCATGCAGAAACATCTCTTACCCCTCTGGACTTCTCAGCTAGGAGTGTAGCAGTCTGGGCAGCCAACTTGCCTCTTCAAAAATTCAAGCACCTTTTGATCAAAAAAACTAGTGCACTGCTTGTATTCTATATGAAGTAGTTACTTGTTTTTGTTTTTTAAGTCAAAATGTGCCTGACTTATCTGCTGATCCCAGTGAATATCTTAAACGTTTGTCTTGGCCTGAGGCCTTAAACATTGCCCAGGAACTTTAGCCTATTTCAGGAAAACAGCAGTAATTTTTATCACTGCCTCTTCTAGAGCTACAGAGTAAAATTTTTACCTCTTCAAATAAACTTTGCATCTAGCAATGCTGTTACTAATTAAAAACTACCCTTGCTTGTGAAGTTTCTAATCCCCCTATGCTGGCTATGTTCATGGAGTGGGTGAGCTGGACCCACTTGCCTTGGTCACCAGATACGACTGTATTTCTGAATTGTGGATTGGCTGCAAACTTTGTCAAATGCTAATATAAATTGACATTCCTCTGGCTTCTGAGGACACCTAGGCTGAGTACAGTAATGCTTTCAAGGGCAGACCTTATACTTAGAGTTCAGCATTTGTGAACATTTAGAATCAGAAAAGATGATGCGTTTCCTAATGTGAATTCTGTTGACAAATAATCGGGCTAAGACTGCAACAGCTGCAGTTTTATTTTAGATTTTTTTTTGTGTTCAGATTGGGTTTTTGGGAATGATGGTGCTTTTACGTAACTCTTCTGGGAATGCGATAAAGGATCTGCGGTTCTGGATACTGACACTCTCATAATAATTTAAAACTACATGGGAGACTTTGTGGCTTTTGCCCTGTAGTCTTTTAAATTTTCTCACTCAAGCTTAGGAGTCAAAGATGGGGCAGTGGAGGGAAAGGATTATCTAGCTAAATGTCGTTGGGTTTTACTCTTACTGTATTTTTTAAAAAGCTTTATAGTAGCCGTAACAGACGTAGCTGCGGAAGCTTTTGGTACATGCTTACTCAAATCTATACAGAAACAAAGTTCATGGTGGCGCTTTGTTCAAAATCTCGTAAGTCCTTTGGTGAGTTTAAACTGTCTAGGGTTCATTGTATAGCAGTGGCTTCATCAGAGACCCAGGCATAAAATGGAACCTAATGCTACTCTGCAGAAATGGCTTCCTGAGGTAATGTTTGTTGCTATTGTAGTTTCCTGTTATCCTAATCCAGTTAATACTGTGTCAGACCCTGCTTGCACAGAAAAAACAAAAAAGGGTCTTCCAGGACCTGGTGGTTCTGTTATGCTCAGCCCTTGTTCTTGGCAGTGCACAAAAGGATGATGGTCCCCTCTTAAATATGGGCTGTCCCAAAATGGGAAAATAAACAGTCAGTTTATGTAATGCCAGTGTCTTGTATACAATTACTAAGCAGGCATAAGTTTTCAGAGTGCCTGCCAAATAACATTAATACCTACTGTAGAAGGAATATAAATATCGCCTGTTGAACTGGAGAGGACTGGTGTCTTTTGAGTACATACCGTTGCTCTCAACTTCTGACAAGTGGAGCAAATTGGCTAAAGTAAATTGTTGTTGAACAATAAGGCTTCCTGGAATAAACAGAAAGCTCTTTGCATATATTGATTGTAGAAGAGTGTGGCAGTGGCCTTTTCTGTAGACCATACAAGGGAATATGAGTAAACTTACAGTTCAGTTCTGTAACCATGCAAGTCAATCAACCAGTCAACATAACTTTCAAAACATTTAAAAAATCTCTGAAGTGCCACTAGTTGAACAATAAAAAATGACTCTCATAATAGAAATATGCAACTCCTTTTTTCACTGCAACAATTGGAAGCTGTAGAATGCATTTAAAAATTTCATCTTAATTTTGATATTTTGGTAGCTTACACTTGTACCTTCGCCTCCCCCGATGGCTTCTTTCTGAAGTGCCTACCCAGTTCTTTCAGGTTTTTATTTTATTTATTTATTTAGAATTGTAGGAATGGAAGGGACCTCGTGAAGTCATCTAGTCTAGTTCTCTGCACTTACAGTATTATTTAGACCATTCCTGACAGGTGTTTCTCTAACCTGCTCTTAAAAATCTCCAATGATGGCGATTCCACAACCTCGCTAGGCAATGCATTCCAGTAATTAACCACCTGACAGTTAGGATTTTTTTCCTAATGTCCAATTTAAACCTCCCTGCTGTAGTTTAAGCCCATTGCTTCTTTTCCTATCCTCAGAAGTTGAGGAGAATAATTTCTGTCCCTCCTCCTTGTAACAACCTATTATTTACTCGAAAACTATGTCAAACAAACCAAGTTTTCTCAACCTTCCCTCATAGGTCACGTTTTCTAGAGGTTTCATCATTTTTGTTGCTCTTCTCTGGACTTTCTCTGGTGTCTCCACATCTTTCTTGAAATGTGCCATCCAGAACTGGACACCGTTCTCTAGCTGAGGCCTTATTAGCGCAGAATAGAGTGGAAGAATTACTTCTTGTGTCTTGCTTATAACACTCTGAGCTTCATGTTGTACATGATTTTAATTCTGGGATTGGCAATCTAGGTATGTTTTCTACTACATAAATTCTGGATTTGAAATAGTTCCATCTTAAAGCCACCACTGTCAATTCTCCTTCAGATGATGGAGGGGCTAGCATGCTTATGACTGCAGTGGCAGACACCAGCATGAATTGATAGCTCAGGAAAATTTTTATGTTAAATATTTTATGTGGCAAATGGCCACCTTTTCGTCTCCCATCATGATGTTCTGCCCTTGGCAATGTCTCCAGAACTACTGTGGGAATTTTAATGCCTGTCACGTTTGAAAGACTGTTACACTGCATCTAGGTTTCAAGCTGAACAGCTTCACGTCTTTTTTTGTGCCTCTGTATAATTTTCCATCCTCAGGCCTGGGCTTGATGGGCAAAAAGCATGTTCTCTTTTTGTTTTGTGTAGGTGTGTTTATCCAGTTGAGTTTAGTTGGGTCTGAAAAGCTGCAGGCTAACGTGTTTGAAGTCCTGTTGTAGCCCAGGCTACAAGAGAGTCAGCTAATTCAGACTCAGACGCTTTAGTCCCGCTTTTCTCAGGTGTGGCCACCAGCGGCTTTTCTTGCAGGCACGACCATCTCCTGGGTGGTGAACCCTCCCTGTTGCTCCTGGATGTGCTACTCTAGTGTTTGCCTGGGCCATCCACAGGTGCTGCTGGCTTGTGCTGCCTCTGGAGATGTGGGGCACAGCACCAGAGGAGCAGGTGGCTGGGGAGTTCTAGACCCACCTTCCTGGGCACAGTGTGGCTCCAGGCTCTGATCTTGAAGTAGTGGGGTTCACCCCTGCCATTATCCTGTGACACCTGTCCCCACCCCCAGCCTCCCATCCAGTGTTTAATTTGCCCTGGCACTTTACAGTGCAGATTTTTCAGCTGACTTGCCAGCTAAGT
Source organism: Mesoclemmys tuberculata (assembly GCA_007922155.1). NCBI lineage: Eukaryota > Metazoa > Chordata > Testudines > Chelidae > Mesoclemmys > Mesoclemmys tuberculata. The sequence goes on along the minus strand of ML675611.1, from coordinate 8,379,142 downwards.
CTGCGGTGAAAAGTGATATTAACCAGCATACAAGTAAAATTTTTCACAGCAGACTTACTAGAAAGCAATATATCAATTAGAATGATACAGATGTGTATATGTGCATATTTGTTTGGCAGGTTTCCTAAAAATTATATATATTAACTAACTTCAGGGGAAATAAAACACCACCAGCAAGAGTTATTGGCCATACTCTGAGGCCACCAAAATTTTGTTGTGAGAATCCCTGCTTTAGTCTGCTTTTTTTAATGGGGTCTTTAGACCTCATTAACACACTATGAGGGGGAAAGAGAACGGGACCTGGTCTGGATTAACCCATCAGTGGGGCCTAATCAAACGCACTTCTGGGGCCCTACTTTCTAATATGAATAACAACAAACAGCTGTACAGTATATACACAGCTGCCAGGTGCGCTGGCCATTCAGGAAAAGGCATGTACAAAATTTGTGGGGCTTTAAAGGGGAGGGGTGCCTTCCAGTCTCTGAGACCCTCTGTTACAGTGGAGGTCACAATTGTGACAAGGTGGTGGTGGTATTGCATTGCTGTCATGGGGCTCTTACGTCGGCCAATCTCCTGGGAGCAACTGCTCATCCTGTTGCTCGAAGTACTGCTAACCATGATGGAGAGACAGCCATGCCAAATTTGAGTGGCATTGCAAGCCTGTGTGCCAGGTGGAAACGCTACTTGAGAACAAAGTTGTTTTTTTTTTCAGTTTGTGCACAAATCTGCCTCGTTTAAAAAAAAAAAAAAATTCCCTCTTCCCCCACCCAAATTTGGACCCTAGACGCATGCTCAGTTTGCATATGCAGTAATTTGGCCCTGGATGGGATGCTTCCCCTCCTCCATGACATAACCCCCGAAACAGAATAATAGAATTATGGAAGGGACCTCAGGAGGTCATCTAGTCCAACCTCCTGCTCAAAGCAGGACCAGCTTTAGCTAAATCATCCCAGCCAGGGCTTTGTCAAGCCATAGCTTAAAAATCTCTAAGGATGGGGATTCCACCACCTCTCTAGGTAACCCATTCCAGTGCTTCACCACCCTCGTAGTGATTTTTTTCCCCTAATATTCAACCTAGACCTCCCCCACTCAACTTGAGACCATTGCTCCTAGTTCTGTCATCTACTACCATAGAGAACAGCCTAGCTCCATCCTCCCTGGAAGCCCCTTTCAGGTAGTTAAAGGCTGCTATCAAATCCCCCCTCATTCTTCTCTTTTGCAAACTAAACAAGCCTAATTCCTTCAGCCTCTCCTCATAAATTGTGTGCTCCAGCCCCCTAATCATTTTTGTTGCCCACTGCTGAACTCTCTCCAACTTGTCCACATCCTTTTTGTAACGATCCTTACACTGGCCACCTCAACAGCACCAAGGAAAGATTCAAGTACTGACTCAGCAGGTGCAAAATGACAGTTGAATGTGTTTTCGGTAGACTGAAGAGATGCTGGCATTGTCTACTCACAAGATTGGATCTCAGTGGGGGGGGCGGGATACTGTGGTGGCTACAGCTGCCTGCTGTGTCCTGCATAATATCTGAAGCAAAGGGAGGGTGGGGGTGGAGCAGCTGTCTGCTGAGTTTGAACAGCTGGATGCAAAGGCCATTAGAGGAGCTCAATGCAGAGCTTTATGGCTCAAGGAGACTTTGAAAGACCACTTTAACAGTGAGCTGCAGTAATGTGTTGTATGTACCATTCTCTACCTGACCCTGCTCTTTTGGGGGCTGTTAAGAACTGTATGGTGCATCTAGGAATAGAACCCTGACAAGCCACCGATTTGATTTTTGAGGTGATTGCTGTATATTTCTGACTTTACGCTTTGTCACTGAACCTCACGAGTTGTCCCAATATACATTGACAAATAAGACGGTGCTTTCAGAACTGCAAGGCACGCTGCAGCATGTGTTGTGAACTAATAAAGACTCTTTTCCACACAGAACTTTACTCAGTAATAAAACCAGAGCAAAGAAAAATCCTGTGCGGTTTAAAGCAAATACATTTTAAAAACTTAAGTTCTGCTCCGTTGATTGATTATCAGGGAGAAAGAACATTCATGTCCTCTTACCTACACGTGCTGACCTGTGAAAGCCAGGGTCGCTGTATGTGTGAAGCTGTGATTGTCTTTAATGTCCCCCAGTGCGGAGGGCTGTAGCGGTAGGGCTGTGGTATTGGTAGCTGCATGGAATGTTTGGGTGCGGTGGGAGGCAGGTAGGCGGGTCCTGTAATGGAGTTCTCCATGGACTGTGATTGTTGAACCTAAGTGAGACGGCAGCATCTCTTTGCTACTGGAGAAGCCCCATAATGTCTTAGTGCATCTCTGGCTAATCTTCCTGCTGCGATGCCTGGGCCTTTCTCCTGTCCACTCTTTCCTTCTCCAGGCATCTGCAGTGGTCCCCTTCCAGGCCCTTTGCTTACAGTGCCAAGGTCAGGGTTACTACACTAGCACCTGCTGCAGCTGTCCTGGGGGGCAAGGCAGCCACTGAGAGGGCAGTTGAAGCTGGGGAGGGAGTTTGGAGTCCACCTGATGGGGGCAGTTGGAAAAAGCTTTTAGAGGAGGAGGGAAGGAGAAGAATCCAGACACTGAGCTGGCAGATGAACTGGAGTGACAGAGGATGTAGAGAAAGCTGAGGTACGCAATGTCTTTTTTGCCTCTGTCTTCACAGAGAAGGTCAGCTCCCAGATTACTGCACTGGGCGGCAAAGAATGGGGAGGAGGTGAACATCCCACAGTGCTGAAGGAACAGGTCCAGGGCTATTTAGAAAGATTGGACATACACAAGTCCATGGGGCCAGATGCAATGCACCCGAGGGTGCTGAGGGAGTTAGCTGATGTGATTTCAGAGCCATTGGCTATTATCTTTGAAAGCTCGTGGCAACAGGGGGAGGTCCCAGATGACTGGAAAAAGGCAAATATAGTGCCCATCTTCAAGAAAGGGAAGAAAGAGGATCCAGGGAACTATAGGCAGGTCAGCCTCCCCTCAATCCCTGGAAAAATCAAGGAGCAGGTCCTCAAGGAATCCATTTTAAGGCACTTAAAAGAGAGGAAGGTGATCAGGAGCAGTCAACATGGATTCACCAAGGGAAAGTCGTTCCTGACTAACCTTATTGCTTTCTATGAAGAGGTGACTGATTCTGTGGATGAGGGGAAAGCGGTGGATGTGATATACCTTGACTTTAGCAAAGCTTTTGATGCGGTCTCCCACAGTATTCTTATCAGCAAGTTAAAAAAGTATGGGTTGGATGAATGGACTACAAAATGGATAGAGAATTGGCTAGAGCAAAGGGCTCAACGAGTTGTGATCAATGGCTCCATGTCTAGCTGGCAGCTGTTCACAAGTGGAGTGCCCCAGGGGTCAGTCCTGGGGCTGGTTTTGTTCAACATCTTCATTAATGATCTGGAAGAGGGGGTAGATTGCACCCCCAGCAAGTTTGCAGATGACACTAAGCAAGGGGGGGGTGGTAGATACCCAGGAAAGGAGGGATAGGATACAGAAGGACCTAAATAAATTGGAGGATTGGGCCAAAAGAAATCTGATGAGATTCAACAAGGACAAGTGCAGAGTCATGCACTTAGGACGGAAGAATCCCATGCACAGCTACAGACTGGGGACCAGCGAGCTAGGCAGCAGTTCTGCAGAAAAGGATCTGGGGGTTACAGTGGATAAGAAGCGTGATATGAGTCAGCAGTGTGCCCTGGTTGCCAAGAAGGCTAATGGCATATTCGGCTGCATTAGTAGGAGCATTGCCAGCAGATCGCGGGAAGTGATTATTCCCCTCTATTCGGCATTGGTGAGGCTGCATTTGGAGTATTGTGTCCAGTTTTGGGCCCCCCACTACAAAAAGGATGTGGACATGTTGGAGAGAGTCCAGCGGAGGGCAACAAAAATGATTAGGGGGCTGGAGCACAAGACTTATGAGGAGAGGCTGAAAGAACTAGATCTGTTTAGTCTGCAGAAGAGAAGAATGAGGGGGGATTTGATAGCAGCCTTTAACTACCTGAAAGGGGGTTCTAGGAAGGATGGAGCTAGGCTGTTCTCAGTGGTGGCAGATGACAGAACAAGGAGCAATGGTCTCAAGTTGCAGTGGGGGAGATCTAGGTTGGACATTAGGAAAAAGTTTTTCACTAGGAGAGTGGTGAAGCACTGGAATGGGTTACCTAGAGAGGTGGTGGCATCTCCATCTTTAGAGGTTTTTAAGCTGAGGCTTGACAAAACCCTTGCCGGGATGTTTTAGCTGAGGATAGTCCTGCTTTGAGCAAGGGGTTGGACTAGATGACCTCCTGAGGTCCCTTCCAACTCTAATATTCTATGCTTCCATGATTGTATCGAGTTGGGGTAGCAGGTAATGTCATAAAAGAACAGGAGAATAAAATTAGGGAATTGGGAAGTGATAAGAGGGAAAGGGGGGGCGGATAAGAAAGGTTTCACATCAGAAGAAGCAGGAAAAAAACAGAACTGAGTATGTGCACAGACCCTCTTAGAGAAGGGAAGTAAAGGAAAATGAAATCTTCAAATGTACCAAAGGGAATCATGGGAAAAATATTAAAAGGAAATATTTTTGGTGAAAAAGGGAATTTCTCAAAAAGCTGTATTAGATGAAAACAGTAAATGAGAAACCCACCCAAAAAGGAGCTAAAGTATATGAACAGCGAGAATTTGTTTGAACATCTATTGGCAAAATATAGTTCAAAGGTATCCAGTGAACAAGTGAAGGCCTACTAGGTGAAGAAACCCCACTTGTAGATAAATTTGGGGCAAAGAGGTACAGCCATAGGGAAGTTGAATCTAAGCAGTACTCCAGGCCAAAGAGGAGCAAAGAACAGGACAGCAAGAGTCATGCTGGACTCTCAGCCAAGGAGAGGAAAAGTTGATTCTTCTCTGAAATGACACAGCATGTTGGGTAATCTTTTGTTCTTAAGAACAATGCTTTTGGAATTCACTGCACAGAGTACGGAAGAATACCATGTACAATCTCACAAAGGTTAATGTGTCGGTAACCTGAAGCTTCTTATTATAAGTAATAAGTACTTGGTAATGTTCTATATTTGTCCTTCTGGTACAACTTTTGGGTTTTCCTTTTAAGTTCTAAAATCTTAAATATCCCTTTTTTTGTTCTGCCTCTGCCTCTCCTTGCAGCTAGCCTACCCTGGCTGGGGTTAGTGTAATGGTCTGATGCAGCAGCAGTTTGTGGGATTTCATTGAACATATCCTGAGTCCTCCTCTTCTCCTTATCTGGCCCAGGCAGTTGCGTGGGTGTGATAGGGTAGCTCTTCAAGGGCAGCAGCTGCAGATAAGAGTTACCATTGTCCATATAGTCAAATGGAAAGTGGAAGTGAAGATTCAGAATGCCCTCCTTTGCTCCCATAAATTTTAAACGAGACATATTTATTGACACTTTTTTTTTTGCTTTGGAGAGACTCGTGCACAGGGCCGCTCATAATACCAGCCATGGTGAGACTGGCCCGCCAGGGGTAAGGGATACAAGGAGGGAATTGCTTGGTTGCATGCAACTGAGTATAGGGCAGTGGCACTGAATATTGGCTCCATTTTCCACAGGCAGTGGCGACTTTAGCTGATATTTCGCTCCGGAGAGTAGCAAAGGCAGAGAGGGTACAGCTGCTCCTGCCATCCCAAAGCTGCCTGGGCAGGTATGCTGCTAGCCTGTGTAGTGCAATGGTGCCTGCTGAAGTTATCACTGACTGGTGTGGGAGAACGACCTACTGTGGAGAAATAAGGCTCCCATCCCTATAACCCTTCAGGAGAGGTTTGCGGAGTATCTCTATGAACGCTTCATGGAGAAGTCTCAGGAGCATTCAAGAGACATCCCTATGTATGTAAACAAACTGCTCCACGTGGACCCCTTGGCTAACCCTGCGGAGGAGTGAGAAGCAGATACTACTGTATCTATTTCGTAGCGCCAACACTTTTAGTACAAATAAATTAATGAAATGGATAGCTGAGCCCAGTGAAGTTGGGGTCACTGCCAGTACATCATTGTAATGGGGAATACGACTGCACGTGTACCAAGGTTTTTTCCCATGCTCGACTGCTGGGACTCACTGCGCTGTAGTAGGTCCTGGCCTACAGCATAGCTGGATTGTCTGGTCACATGTAACCAGGTCTCCTCCTCCTGGCTGCTCGCGCCAGGAGCTTGTGACACAAGCATCTCAGAGGATCTGGGTGGAGGAGATGCCCCTTCCCCCCCCCCTTGCATACCACGTATGGCATGCAGTGCTTTGTAAAAGCGGGAGGTCTGCGGCTCAGCACCAGATTGAATGCACAAGAAAAAATGGATATAAACTGGCCATCAGGAAGTTTAGGCTTGAAATTAGATGCAGGTCTCTAACCATCAGAAGAGTGAAGTTCTGGAGTAGCCTTCCAAGGGGAGCAGTGGGAGCAAAAAACTTAACTGGCTTCAGAACTGAGCTAGATTAAATTTATGGAGGGGATGGTATGATGGGACAGCCTAATTTGGCAATTGACTGATCTTTGACTACTCATGGTAAATATGCCCACTGCCCGGTGATGTAACCCAGAACCCACTCCATCAAACGTCCCGACAGAGAATTCTTTCTTGGTTGTCTGGCAGGTGAGCCTTGCCCACATGCACAGGATTGAGCTGATTGTCATATTTGGTGTCGGGAAGGAATTTACCCCCAGGGCAGATTGGCAAAGGCTCTGGGGGGGTTTCCTCCTTCCTCTGTAGCATGGGTCACTTGCTGGTGGATTCTCTGTGCCCTGAAGTCTTTAAACCATGATCTTCGGACTTCAGTAACTCAGTCATAGGTTAGGGGTCTATTACAGGAGTGGTGAGGTTCTGTGGCCTGCGTTGTGCAGGAGGTCAGACTAGATGATTATATTGGTCCCTCCTGACCTTAAAGTCTGAATCTGAGACTGTTGGCCTTCTGACATGCCTGATGCAGTTCCTTTGCTTTCACGCAACACTGCTGCTGGTCCCTGCTGTACCCCTTCTCCTGTATCCCACCCCCATGCAATCTGCTGGTAGATATCCACAGAAATGTGGACATGTCTACACAGCAAAGGAAAAACCTGCGGATGTCCTGTCCTACCCTAAGGCTGCTCTTAGCAGTGCTCAAACAACTTCTTTTCCCCACAGGCCTACTACATCTAATATTTCTTGTCTATTCCAAGCTGGAGCATCTGGAGTATGTACAGTGGTCAGCTGGGCAGTTGCACCAAATAAGGGAGAGCTGCTAAGTGTGATTGCCAAGCTGGACAGTTAGAAAAAGGCATTTCAAAACTTTCTGGGGCTTTAAAGGGAGGGGGACTTTCCAGTCTCTGACTCCTGGAGCAGAGGTGTTTACAACTGTGACCATGGCAATCAGTGTCCGGCAATGTGGGAGAGCTGCTGGAGAGCTATTAGGGTGACATAAGACCTCCAGTACATTGACTATGGCTCAGCACCACTTGGGGAGGTGACGTTATTGCATTGCTGTAATGGGGCACTTATTTGGAATAATAGTAGGAACTGTATTCCATAATTGCAGTGCATACAAGCAAAAACCCTTCTGCTGTTTCACAACTGTTACCAAGACAAATTAGTGAGTAGAAAACTGAGATATATTAAGGAACACTTAGGAGCCAATGATAAGATGTAACTGAAATACTTTCAAGTGGTCCTGTGCAAAACAAACTTGCTGCATTTTGTTACTTGATTCTCACATTTTGTTACATCAGAAAGCATTGAAAATTCCTATACCTAACATGGTCATTGAAATAGACTCATAGACTCATAGGTCAGAAGGGACCAATATGATC
>ML675611.1:8268765-8370971 GCA_007922155.1 Mesoclemmys tuberculata | reverse complement strand
GGTCCAAGAACCGACCCTTGAGGGACTCCGCTAGTAACCTCCTTCCATCCATGACCTAATGGGGCTATTGATAAATACAGTAGTCCAAGCTGTCTTTTTAGAAACTTGCTATATTTTAAATGACCACCTGTTTGTAAATCTAGCAAATTTTGTTGGATTATTTTATTTAAACTAGCTGTAAAGTAGCCACAAGACTCTTTGCAGAACTGTTTGAGTTTTACATTTTTTAATGTACACCATTTGCTACTGTGTTAGTGTTAGTGTAAGAAATTGCTGCCATGGTCCAAAAAAAGCTAATCTGTGTAAATCGAAATCTGTCCCTGTAGCATTGAAGTTACACAAGTGCTAGAGATTCAAAATGCCTTTATTTTCAGTGCCAACTTCTTACGCTTTCAGGATAGCAGAAGCTGGACTTCATGTCCAAAGTTCATTGTAATGACTTGTCAGATGTTTGAGAGTAGCCAAGGCTTGTGCAAGTTTGCATGCTTTTCTATATTTGGTTTTGTTTAATTTGACTGTACAAACCAGCTGAAAAGTTTAGCTGACATTCCCACTTTCTGGCTGCCGTATTGTACCAGTAGGATTTTCTTTTTTTCATGCTTAAGGAAACTGTCCCCTTACATTCTGTGAACTTTTATTGGTGATCCTGAGATTAAGGTACTATGAAGGTATAAAGGACAGATGGAAGAAGAATCTGAATTATAATGAATCTTCATTTCTTCTTGCCTGAGCATCAGTTAGCTTCAGGAGTCCAGAGGTGTGCTTGCGGAAGTGCTTTTTCTAATAAAACTCGAATATATTATTCAGTTCTGTATAAGACATTTTTATAGTTGGTCATCTGACTTTCGAGGTTCTGTTTTAAAAATGCTGGTTTCAGTGCTTGCTTGTTAGCTAGTTCTTTGAACTCCAGATTTTAGGGGTGGAGAAGACAGTCTCTTACAGTAGGTATTCGCTACCCACTCTAACTTGGGTCAAGCTAATTCTGTGCTTTTAATATAACACGTAGAGGATGGTCAAAGCCTCTCCACCATGGATGTACTTTGTTGCACTAAGCTTTAGTTAGAGCTTCCTTTACATTGTTGAGAGAATCTGAAATCCTAGCTCAAATCACCTGAGCTTGAAAGGATTCTCCATCAGTGGCCGTTTTTCAGTCAAGACCGGAATTTGGGAAGAGACTTCTATGGCCTTACGTTATGCAGGAGGTCAGATGATCGCTCTGGTGTCTCCTACCTGTAGAATCTATCAGCCCATGAAGTATACAAGTGATCATATTTTTAGTATTTACTGTATGAAGGAACTCCTGATCTTTTGTAATCTATTAGGAATGTCATGTATACATGTAGGTGACCTTCTAGAGAAGCATTTTTGGTTTTTATTTATGATAAAAAATACAGATAGCTGACTGACTTCTTTTTTATGCCGACACGTAGCCCTGTGTCTTCAAAAAGTGAATCCTTAAGTGCAGTGGAACAGCCTTCGACACACCAGTTGAGAGTGTGGGGAGCATTCTTGTCCCCAGTTTTGGCAGCTGACTTGACCCACGGCATAATTTAGAGCAGCCTCAGAAACCTCTTACATGCTCTTTTGCTCCAGAGATTCTTGCTGGCATCGCACATTGTGGCCATGCTGCTTACATTGTTGTGAGAGGGGAGGGGTTAGAAGTGTGTGGCCAGTTCTAAACCAGCCAAGGATTTCCTCATACTGGGGGAAATCCTCAGCTGCTCACTTAAGGCAGCTTTAGATCTCCTTTGCACCACTTAACCCTGTGCAAATGAGACTCGGCAGCACTAAGGATCTACCTTACCACACTAGGTCTATGTATTAAGATATCCAAGAAAGGCAAGATGATGATAGAAGGATTGAAGAAGGAGAGAACAGTGGATACTCTGTAAACAATCAAAATCCTAACATTGTTTATGCATTGCACTCAGGTCAAGTAACATCTAACTAGATTGTTGGATTCTGAGGAACGAGCTAGGTCATTAGTCTCTATGCGTATTCCCCACCTAAGGAACTGTAGGCAAATGTCAGAGTAGCTCAGGGAAGTACTTTACGTGCAGTGTTTGCTGGTACACTTACTTTTCAAAAGTGAGAGTAACTGGGGAAATGGCAGCTGTGAGTAACAGTGGCATGTTGCAGTATACAGTATGCACTGCAGGTAGGTGTGTGTAGTTGGTCGCTTTCAAATATTCGTTCTCAATTGGACGTGCCTTTTTGGTTTTGATTTGGTTTTTTTGAGGCAGGGGGTCCCAATTTGAGATTTATTTATTTTTTTGTAATAAAGAGGCCCGCTTTTTCAAAGGATCAGAGCTTTGTTACAACAAAAGCTTAATGTTGTTTGTAGTTGTTAGGGGTAAAGTGCGGGGCTAACTCACTTTTATTTTTCACTAAATTGCTCTGAAAGGAAGGTCTAAAAAATCATGCTTCTGTTTTGAAAACGTCATACCATTGCTGTTTATAGGTAACAATTGAAAGACTTGAAGACAGTTATCTTTCTTATTTTATTCATTTAAGGGTACTTTGTCTAGAATCAGTTACACTGCTGTTCCTGTGTAGGTGACCTGTTTTACCTTTTATGGGTCTCTTGTACCACAACGTGGGAGAGAAGCATAGGAAATTACTGTAAAACCTCAAAAGTTGACAAGGGGAATAAGCAGCAGATGCCTTCAGTATGAGATATTGGACAGGAACTTGGGAAGAGAACCCAAATCTCCAAGCTCTGCTACTGACGGTCTCTGTGATCCTTAATAAGTCACTTCACATCTTTGTGCCTCAGTTTTGCCTCCTTTGTCTTGTCTCTTTACTAATAATTATTATTGTGGTGGTGACTAGAAGTGCATTATGGCAGGTGCTGTGCAAATATGTAACAAAGAGATTGGAAGCTCCTTGAAGCAGGGACCATCTGTCTAAGAAGACAATAGACAACAGATGTGTGTAACAGACAAGGGAAACACAAAGAAACAATGAAACCGTACTGCTTGGAGCAAAAAGCAAGTGGTCACAGCACACCAGTTTGCTAACTACTTAGTTGCTGCCAGAAAAAAATGTATACTCCTCTCTCACTGTATTTCTACATCTGAGATCAGTGTCCCATTGTTTGTTGTGGCCAGTAGGTACTATTGGAATACAAATAACCTATCTCAAAACGCTTATTTGAAACTGACTAGATTTCATGTTAGAGAGACAAGGTGGATGAGGTAATATCTCTTATTCTACCAACTTCTGTTGGTGAGAGACAAGCCTTTGAGCCACACAGAGTCTTCTTCAGGTCTGGGAAAGGTACATACACTGCGTACATTAATAGATTTCCAGTTGACTGTCACTTTTAATTAATACATTTTCAAGTAGAAGTAAAATCAGTTCTTAATCTATTTTTAAATTACTTTTTCCCTCTAGATGTTAAGAAAGATTGGTCAGACCATGCACTGTGGTGGGAAAAGAAGAGAACCTGGCTCCTTAAAACACACTGGACCTTGGATAAGTATGGCATACAAGCTGATGCTAAACTCCAGTTCACGCCCCAACACAAATTACTCCGCCTTCAGCTTCCGAATATGAAGTATGTGAAGGTGAAAGTGAACTTCTCCGATAGAGTCTTCAAAGCTGTATCTGACATCTGTAAGACGTTCAGTAAGTATCAGATACTTAGAAAGCTAAGAGGTTGTCTTCTGATATCTAGACAGCTGTAATTGCTCAGTCAGTTTAAAGTGGCATTTTATCTGTCATGTCAGCCTTGTAGAAAATCAAACATGGAGGTTTTTAACTTTTCTCTTTTTCTTTTACTGTCTGACAACAATCAGGGAATAAAAAGACTTGTTCATGAAAATCTGGTGCTGAAGATGAAATTACTTAGTTGACGGTGCTTAAGATATTTGAAAGCCTACAAAAACTTAATTGCTAAAGAAAGATTTTGCTCTTCAAGATCAAACATAATTTTAAACAAATACAACCTAGAGAGCAGTCCTTATTAAACCAGGCGAAACTCAGACTTTTCCATTTTGTTAAAATTATTGGGATTGCCTCTTAATTTTTATGTTAAATTGTACGCTGGATAACTTAAGACATTAAAAAATAAATGTCAAACTTGAGTTAGTGGTGACTGCCTTCATGACAGTCAGTGTTACGTTGGCTTGTGTGGGAGGATTGCGCTGTCTGTCTTCACTCCAGTGCAGTCTTCATTCCAAAAGGAAATGAGCTTTGTCATAGTAAATCTATTTAGGCTTTCAGAAAAGAAGATATGGATTACTCTTGGCTGACCCATTCATGTCATTTAGGCAGGAAGCATCCAGCTATAAGTGAACTATTATGACATGGCCTCCAGTACATAAATAACAATGTTATCCACAAATTATGAAGCTGAATAAGATTATTTTATAGTAGCCTTCTTTTTACCACTGTTTTAATGGCAACTGAAAAGTGCCATCTTTAAAAAATCAAACAAAAGCTTAGATAGCATTATTTTAGAACAAATACTCTTTCTTTAAAAAAAATACTTCTCTATCCCAGTATTAAACCCTTTATTGCTAAAGATGTCCTGAATTCCTGCTTTGTTGCTAGTGAATTTTTATAGTAATGAGTCACACCAGGAGATTCTGATGTGGTCAGTCACTGAAGGAATGACTAGCTTATTAGCTGATGCCACACAATATTCAGAACCTTAAAAGGGTGTAAATTGTAGTACTGACTATTTTGTTTGGTTTTTGGTATATTTCAAGAAGGAAATTCTCAAACTAAGGGACTTCCAAGTGCTGGGAAATGGAATAACTTTCCTCATCCTACCCACTAACTCAACTGCAGCCTTCTGTGGGTGTCAGAGAACTCCTCATTGCAACTGGATGTTATTGGGAGTTTTTCCTGCATCCCTTCCCTGCCTTCTCCCCAACTTTGGAAGAGTTTGAATACGGAGGAATGTTGGTTTTGCAGAATTTCTTACCAGTCCAAAAGACCAAAGAGCGTGCCCGCTGGAGAAGCGGTTTGATGAATTGTTTTCTCTTGTCAAATCTGCCCAGGGACTATTTGTTACTGAATGTCTGAGGGGAGAGAGCCAGTTATCCCCAAACATGCATTCAAATTTTTCTTACTCAAAAAAGAATTTGTATAGAGTCTGTCAGACTAAAAGATCGTCTGGTTGTGAGAAGAGGGTCTCAATAGAAAATGGAGTGTCCTGCTGTTCTTGGCACTTGTCTGTCCATTTTGCAACCAAGCTAGTTATTAGCTGACCAGATGAGCAGAAGGTTCTGGGTTTTTTCTTTTCCACAAAGGGTGTGGGTAGCAGGAACCTATCCAGGCCCCTTTGGCAAATAATCTGAACAGTACTGCTCAAAATATTAAGAGTTTTCACCAGCATCCTCTGTTCTTCTCCAGTGGTTCGCTGAGCATTAGACGCTTGGCTGTTGGGGGGGGGGGGAAGAGGGCGGGCTAGCTCAACCCCGCTCTTTGACACCTCGTCTCCTGGGATAGGAAGTTGTGCGTGGGTATTAGTCTTTTTTTTAAAAAAAACAAAAAACCCTAGATTTTAAGTTTTAGCTTCCCATGCAGGCTTCCCAGAAAAGAGACCTACATCTAGTTCCAGTTTTGGGGAACAGAAAAACTGTTTCCTTTGTATACCAGCTTCTAAACCAGGCCTACCTTCTCTGCCCTAAGCATGGGCTCAAAGGCTTTGAGCAATCAGCTGTCTTCTTTCTACTTGCATCAAGGCAAGTCTGAAAGAGGCTGCACTTTATTTTTCAACCAGTGGGAAGGCATCTTCTTGGCTTCTTGAGTCATTTTCCATAATTTCCCAAGGATGTCCTGTCTGTTTTCCTTCAGCTTCCTTTGCTCCCCAGGATAATGTCTCCCCTTTCCCTTTTCCCAGATCAGGAGAAAGAGAAATAGGTGATATAAAACTCTAAAAGGAGATCATGGTTTACAAAGCATTTCCTGGCTTGCAGTTCTCCACTGCTGTCAGGCTCTGTAGTATCTGAGTGCGGATGGGGGAGTGGCTACTTCTTGTAGCCAGTATTTTGCTGATTATTTTGAGATTTGTCCAGTGAAACCCTGGCACCAGCAGATAGTAATTAAACCAGTGGTACTGGCCTGCATGCAGTGTCCCTTTTTATCTGGCTTCTTAAAAATGGAGACATTTATAGTCCAGTGTTGTCTGTCTGTCTATCAGAGTGCAGGAGAAAACTGTTTTAATGACTAAATCACTGCCTTGTTTTGCCTGTCACGGAACACTCTCTTTTCACCCCCAGAATGCTTAACTGTATAATTCAGAGGTTCTTACTCAGTCGTTCCATATTTAACTGTAACCCTTGGTGCTGTGAATCATGGTGAGCAAGCTAACTAAGTAGTTATGTTTTTAGAACGTTACATGTAAGCAGGAGTATTTGTTAATGAATTTGAAAGGTGAATTTATTTTGGTCTTGCCCTTTACTACTTTATATATATATACACACTGACAAACAGTGGTGAAAACATTATTAGGGTTAAGTCAAGTATTCAAAAGCTAGGAAATGCCAGAATTAAGGTTGCACAGGGAACCCTAATTTGGCCCTTGTATACATGCATTATGGTACAGTCCTTAATTACATGATCACATAGTATATTTCTTTTCCAAAAGTTGTTGTTTAATACAGTGCACAGGATGGTCAGTGCTCACTTAATGAGTAGCTACTGAATATGTTTACTCCTTCTTCATTGTGTGTCTCCATCCTTTATTGATTGCCATGTTTGAGACTGTCTTACGGGACAAAGAAGAAAGGGGGCCAAAGACCCACTTTAGCCATTAAGGATGTGTCTTTTTGAATCTGAAGATTCAGTGATGGGCAACAATGTTCAAAAACTGACTTTTGGAACACAGGGAGGGTCACATTGTGTAACTTGCAGCAATGCATTGCGGTTATCTTAAGTGGCTTGTTTGGATGTTTCAGTTACTGTTGAAGGGGTGGAAGGGGGGAGTCTCATCCTCCGAACAAAAACGGTAAGGCAGAATTTACTGCAGTAGAAGAATGTATGTCAAAAGAGTAACAGACAGGAATGTTTTGGGTTTTTTTTTAAACCAAGCTGTAGAAGATTATGTTGCTGTTTGCCTGGTCTTCAACTGAGGAAAAGAGGACTTGAAAGGAAAACTCTGCACTGTTGAAGAACAATTAATTTTTTTAATAAATGGGACTGCATAGCTAGGCATGGAGTAACTCTGTCTGTTGAACTCTGTACTGGTAATAGTAGTTCATAAGGTATTTGAGCTGTTTGGGAACTATTTTCTGTGGTATATTGTGTGTCAGAGCTAACAGTGCAGTTACATTGAATATAAATGAATTACTTGGACTTGGATGTTTATTATGTCAGTGTCACCGTAACTCTTCTGTCTGGCAATGAATGTCATAATGCAATGCATGACTGATTTTGCTATGAGCCCATTTTCTAGAAGGGCCTTAATTGTAGAGAACTGTTGTCTTCCAGCAGTTTATAAAATGAATGCATTGTAAACTTCTGGCACTGCTTCCACTACAATTACAGCTCTCTTTGCAATCAAGGTTTCGAAGGTCCTGGTATACTGGTTTCAATACAATCTATTAGCTATAGTGTCTTATAGTGAGCAGCATCAGAAGTAACAAAGTGACCACTGTAATAATAAGACAATTTTTAAAAAACCTGGAAGGGGTTGACCAGCTCATGAAGACATGACAAAAGCTTTTTGTGACATGTTAGTTGTCCTCTAAACTTCTAGAAACACTTTTAAACTCAACTTTGTAAACTGCTGCACTCTTCTAGTGTATGCATTCAGACAGATAATTGCATATCCTATTTATCGTGTGCAGTCTAAAATAATTTCCAAGAGCTGCTGTTGTCATTGGCAGGTGGCCTCTACCTCTCTCCTTTTCCTTTGATGCTTTTCTGGGACAGCAGGTGCTGCTTCCTCCCCCATTGGATCTGGGTGGACAGGACATCTCATGGGACTACCTATGCCCATAGGATCTTGTGAGGTTGGAAGATATGATAGGAGTCATGACCCTTTTGTCCAGTCTGTAGCCCTGGGATTCCCCTAGTAGGTTGCTCAGAGGGTTTGTGACACACTTTGACTTCTCAGTTCTGGCCTCTGTTGGCAGGAGTGAGTAGAACGTGCTGCTGCAGTGTGCATAAGATCTGACTTCTTGCCAACCCACTGTCCTGTGGAATTGAAGGATCATGGGCTTTACTAGACAAGTGAGGGGACTGATGGCCCAAAGAGTAGAATCTGTTAGATGCCTCCCCAATGATCTTTTCCTGACTTTGGGGTAAGTCCTAGAGTAGGGCCTGTGAGAATAGAAATGAGGCCTATCTATAGGAATGGGCAGCGTAGTGGGTCTATCCCTATCCTCTCTCCTGTTTTGGGAATGTGACCTGAAAGCAGAGGGTGTTTGGGGGTGAGGGCGTTGTGAAAAGAGTACTCATGCTATTTTGCCTCATCCTGTTTTCCCCCATCAGAACACTAAAAGGGAGGCGCAGCGTTTTATTTCTCCAGCTGAACAAGCAAATTTCAGACAACTTTATACAATAGTTACCGTGCTTGCCTGGTCTTCGCTTGCCCTTGATAACTAGACTATGCATGTCCAGCGATAATCTGCCTGTGAAATTATTTCTTGTTTGACAGTTCATTTTGGAACAGAACCTGTAAAGCAGGAGGGTGGTAAAGATTAATTTTTCATGTGCCGATTTCAACCTCGCTCTAGGGACTTACAGAGAAAGTAAAACTCTGCTTTTTAAAATTATTTTTATGTGCCCGAGTGAGATCCTCCTTGTCAGGATAAGGCCTTTGCAGTTGTGCTTTTAATGTTCTGTATTCCTAGCCCGCCTTACCCTAGATACAGAATGGTGAGAGATGCAGTATTATAGGATATACTACACTTCTGAGACCGATAAGTGAAGTATGCGACCTCTCCTCTCACAGCCTCCTCTGATAGATCTTTCTATACAGCAAACAACTCCTACAGTATTCCAGTGCATTTTGGGATGTAGCTTATGCAGGAGTGGGGGGAAATACCTCCTCGGTTTAGACTGTAAGCTCTTCAAAGCAGAGAACGTGACTGCTTCTGTGCGTTATTGCACAGCACTACTGACGGTCAACATGAAATAACTGG
The DNA here is from genome assembly GCA_007922155.1 of Mesoclemmys tuberculata. Classification (NCBI taxonomy): domain Eukaryota; kingdom Metazoa; phylum Chordata; order Testudines; family Chelidae; genus Mesoclemmys; species Mesoclemmys tuberculata. Next base: position 8,361,870 of record ML675611.1, on the reverse strand, counting down.
TATGTAAGGTAGCGGCAATCTTAGTGACCGCTGAATGTTTCCCATGACCCCTGTATTCACAGAACCCGCTTTCATTGCATAATAGCTCCATTTGATCATGGGTTCATGGAAACCTTGCATATTTCCATGCCCTTTTATAGCTCCCTTCCAAGGGTCTCCCTCTTACGCTGCCAGTATTCTGGAAGGAATAAGAAGTCTAAGGCAGAAACTCCTCTGCTGCGCGTGGGCGCATGTGAGAAGAAAAACAAACAGTACATTGCAAGTGCAAAGGGTTTCTCCAGTGTTCCTGCCCATAGTTGTTCTGGTCCTGGAGCAGTAGAGTGAGAGTGACTGTATGTCCCCTTGTGCAGAAGGTAATGGTATTACAATCATTGGAGCCAAAAATAAGAAGTGACTGACCTAAGCAGGGTGAGGAGATGCACTGGAAATATAGTGCAGCCTTGCAAAATTTTTATCATTCAGTAGTCCAGACCCAAAACCTGTTCTCCACCAAGGATGATAAAATGTGATTTGTTTTGCCTTCCGAGCGTACTTGTTCCCTGGCTCAGAAGAAACTGAACACTAGAAGGATGTCACATTTCTCTATTGGGAGGGGGAGGGAGGAAGTTGGCTTTACTCTCTCCTTCCACTTCCTATTTATTTCCTCCCTTCCAAGACTAAGGAAGAGAAAGTGCCTATAAGAAAATCCCCTTCCTCCCTCTTTTTTCCCCCATCCTCCCCGGCCGGAGGTAAAGCTGGAGAGGGGTGGTGCATGGGGCATACAAGAGAAGGGAAGCTGTGCAGAAAAGGAACGTAGGAGGGACATTTTCCATGTTTGTTCGGCTAACTGTATTGAATTCTTTGATAAAACTCAGAGCATATTGCTACTAAAATGTATTCCCTCCTGCATTATGTATAGGCACTAACACAATCCTGCAATACAGGTTAATTAAATGACTGCAGTCTACTCGTGCTGAAACTGTCAGCGCTGACATGTCTGCTGTGTGTTGCAATCTGCGGAGAGGAGAACACTTAATTTAATATAACAAGCTGCCATACACTGTGATTGATGGGCAAGGGAAAGCAAAGGGGAGTAAAATCTGGTTCATTCCTAACTAGCTACTGTTGCGTAAGACTACCGAATGCAACCTGATGCTGTGCAGCCTGGACATTTTGAAGGGCAATGATGCAAGCAGAGCTGTGGAACACAACTTCTCAAAGGGACACAGCCAAGTAGTCTAGACACCAAATTTGACCTACCTTTTTTAAAAAAGATGTCTCAGACAGTATACAATGTGCTCTGCCTTCCTCCAAAAATGTAAACTGCTTGGTGCTCATAGAAACAAACGTACACTGTTCCCAGAACTTTGCCCATTCTTGCTGATAATACAAAAATAAATAACATGAAGCAGGTTTTGGATGAATTAAGACACTGGAAAAGCTATATTTGTAAACCCTTTTATAAGTTGTGCTCACAATGGAGAGTTAATATAAAACAAGCTGGTGAGGGACAATGTTGTACAATGCTTGTCCTGCTTCTGTTGCAAATGTAAAGAAGTCTTGTGACTGATCTCTAAAAGTAGCATGTTGTGTCTGAATATCTTAGTGTTTTCCAACACTGGCTCAGTCTCTGCCTGTCTTAAAGACTTGCAAAGGGTCTAATTGACTATAGGACAGCTCCTTTCCTAAAACACCTCCAATGATAGCTTCGTCCTGGCATTCCCTTCTTCCAGTTGCTTTCTGGAGACAAAAATAAAAAATTTTCCACTCTGTTCTTTTGCAGAGTTAAATTTAAACTTCCAACGCAGAGTGAGAGAGACTGGGAAGCCATAAGAATGGCCATAACCTTGTTCTTTCTTTCCCTGTTCAATATACACCTTCCTATTGCATCTAATGATCACTTCTTGCACCATCACTGAATCTCTTTCCTTGCTCATGGCTGTAAATATGCTTTTAGGTGCCTTCTTCCTGGAAGGCATTTCAGTTAGCTACCAAAGAACGAGGTAGCATTTATCCTAAAATGTCAGGACTGAAATGGAATCCTGATAAAGCTTTTGAGTGCCCTAGGGTATACAGCATGTGTCTAATGCAAGTCCTTGTGACTCTGAACAATTAATGACACTGGGAAAGCTTCTAAAGAAAAAAGCACTTGGGAACTCAAGAGTATACCAGTTTCCATTGTAGACAGAGCTAATGAAGAATTAACAAAGCATCTGTTTGCAGTCTTCCTACCAGGAGAGGATTTGGTAATAGCATAACCATTTCCAACTGTGTTGGAGGGGATAGGAATGGAAGAGAAATTTTCCATTTAAAGGGCCACGGTCTGCTTTAAATGTAGTCAGTTTTATAAATTGTAAATACTGAATCTGCCCTGACCAGTTCTTGTGGCTTTTACAGTTGCATTTTCCTATATTTAGATGGCTTTTCTCTTACCTATTGCTGTGTGAAAGACCCAGACAAACAAACAAAACTCATGATAAAGGAAAATAATAAAACCAACTGTCCATAAAGTAATGAAGGTAGGGGGAAAACCTAGATTTCCCCACACCCCCAGTCTTCCTGTTATAACTCTTGTTATATGTAACCTCAGGTTTTTTTTCTCCCGTACTATTAAATTGACATGGCCTGTTTTTTTTAAAACAGATTGTATAGATCAGCAGTTCCTAATCTTTTGAGTGTGCAGACCCCTTTTCAACCTCCAAACATTTTGTGAACCACCACATGCTACTAGCTGTAAAACAAATTACACTAGCAGGCTTTTAGGAACTACATGAAATTATTTATTTCAAATTGTACATTTATTGGTGAAGATGTTGTTTTTTCTTTTCCGTGGACCACCAGGAGTTCACAGACCCACAGGTTGGGAACCGCTGGTCTAGATCATGTTCCGAAGGCATCAGTAAATGCTGACAAACTTGTTATTCTTGCAGTTATGACTGTTTTCCAATTGCTCTTTAGGGTTTAGTGCAGAGCATTATTCCCGATGTGCTTACTCTAACAAGAGCTTAATTTTGCTCTACCTATATTTCAAGAGTGGCTTTTTTGTTTTCTTTTTCAGCAGAAGGGGCTTTTGGTGGGAGAAGGAGAGAGATGTGTACTCTTAAAGAAATCTAGCTAACTCGTTAGGATCAGATCCCCTGGTTTTTACCTATTTGTGGAAATCATCAAATTCCTCAACAGTTGCAGACTATTCTATTTCCGGACCTTTTTATGACATGACGTAATGCACTTGGCTTTGCTTCAGTCCTTTTCTCCTCCTAACCCCCTTTTCAATTCTGCCTGCCGCATGGCTTCTTTCTTCACTTAGCAGTAGCACTCTTTCTCTTGCTGCTGGTATCAGACACAGGCACGCTTGCAAGCCATCATTAGTACTGGAACAACACGATTGGATAACGATAGAGCATACTCAGGTTGTCATCGGAGCTCAGGAATATCCGGTCCTACAGAGTTTAGCTACTAAGCAGTCTCTACTGTTGGATTTGGCCTTCTACTCCAAAGTCACGCATTTTTTAAATATTTTTTTTATAGACCGAGTCAGTGTTAAGAATGGAAGACTTCAATGTGAAGCAAAGGCAGAGGTGTCTTTTTTTCAAAAATCATTCACAACTTTATTATAACGGGAGTACGACACCAGCTACTGTCAGACTTCCCTAGACATTTTCATTCTGTTTAAAGTCTCATAACTTTGAGCCTTTTGAGCTAAAAATTTCGATTTCTGAGGTCTGCCCAAAAATGAACTATATTTTGTGTGTGAAAGCTTGAGTAAAACACCTCTGCTATTTTTAAATGATAGGATAGCAAGGACAAAGATTACTTTCCTCATTATAAAATAAACATAATCAAATCTTGATGTTCAAGAGGTAGCCTCGTCCCTTCCCAATGATCTAAGAGAGGGGCTACGTATATGGTGGCCAAGCATTTTTTGAATTGACAAGAGTAGCTGTATGGTTGCCGTGTTAGAGGTTGGAGAGGAGGTGATTAGAATACTTTTTGGAGTCCCTCTCTTGCCCTGCTTCTCCCTTAATTTCTTCAGTCTTTTCCTTTCTCACTGCCACATTTTCAGGGTGTGGGGACCAGATGCAATTTGCTCTCCATCCTCAGATGTTGTTAGACACTTCAAGAGCCCTGTCTTCGGAAGAACTGTCCTCAAATTGCTGCTGCTTCTGTATAGGCCAGGAGTCAGTTGGCCTTACCCCAAATAAATATTTAAACACTCGGCCACCTGCACAATCTTTAATAAATGTATAGAATACAATGGGCTTTTGTGCAGTATGGTAGTGCGCATCAGTGTGAGGTGAATTCTAATGCATACCAAGTAAGGCACTTAACTGGCTGGTGTAGACCCTGCTGGCGCGCACACTAGACGTTCCCCTGGGTATGACTTTTTTTGCCTTTGGAGGTACAGTGAAACTTTTCTATTTTATTATAAAGCCAAGTCTATAACTGTGTAAATTTCAGTCATGAAATGTGTGCCATAGGACTAGACTTGCATTCAGAAAAAAATAGTTTTAGGTCTGACAATAGAAATGAGGTGGCTTTTGAGGTTTCATTTTTCTAAGGTTTCATTTTGAGGTTTCATTTTTCACTGTTATATTGCTGTCACACATCTGCAACTTTCATGACTCACTGGTTTCAGGCAGTGGTGACCTAGCTCAAAAATATTCCCACTTCAAAACACACTTCCTACTTCAGGGGAATTGCTTGAGTACTAAACTGAGGATTTCTCCTAAACCCTGACTGCTGAAATCCATTGGTTTGGAAAATAAAGTTGTAGAGATTTTAATAGCTTTAAGTAGCTGGCCACTTTCTTGTCCTTCTAGAGAGCTGGTGGGGGAGGGTGTTAAGAAGGGGTGTTGATAGAAAAATGAACTTGAAAAGAGATCACTTACCCTGTTTCCCCGAAAATAAGACCTACCCCGAAAATAAGCCCTAGCATGATTTTTCAGGATTTTTGGAGTATGCTTGAAATATAAGCCCTGCTCCAAAAATAAGCCCTAGTTACAGTTTACAAGCAGTTCACAAGTAAAGGTCCCCATACACTTTGTTGTTCATGGAAAAAAATAAGACATCCCCTGAAAATAAGCCCTAACCCATCTTTCAGAGCAAAAAATAATATAAGACCCTGTCTTATTTTCGGAGAAACACGGTAGTTTGATTTGTGCATGCACATTTAGACTAAACCTCTGTATGAAATAGAAAGATGTTGTATCCTTAGGTAAAAGTAGCTCTTTGTTTTTCTCTGTCTTTAGAACTGGTGGGACTTGTGCTTGCAGAGCTTCTAAGATAAGATTTTTTTGTCTTATCAACTATTTTAAAATCTGCAGATAGAATTCTGTTAATCTTCTCATATCTGGTAACCTTCCATATTCAGCAAGCAATTTCAATCAGAGGACGCTTGTTTCGTTTGTTTTTGAGTGTCCTTCCCAAGACCTTTAATGACAAATAATACAAGAACCTTGCAGATCTACAGGTGTGGATTTCTCAAATCACTGAAAGTGTGGTCCTAAAGACTCAGTTTAAAAAAATACTCTTATAATTCTCCCTTCATCTTCCTAAAATAATCTGCTTCCTCAAAAACCTGGGAGGGCTTTGCTATGTGCCCTGTAAATTAACTAATAATATAGGCACTATCAGAGTGTGAGGGCTGGAACGGAACGTGGTGTAGAGAGAACACTTAAACCAAAGGTCTCTCTGCTTAAACCCCTCCACTGCTGTCAGCCACTTTGTGCTATCAACCAAGAGGTGTGTGAGGGGGGGTCTGTTAGATAGGCAGGTCCCAAATAACTTTAGACTTTTAAAAGTCTCCTCCCACCATCTTTTTGCTTCTGGCAAAACTCATACATCAAGTCCACAGTCTAAAGATACATTTTTCTTTAAATCGCCAATCCCTGGGACTACTTGGGAGGGGATGGGGGTGTTCCATGAAATGACAAATAATGGTAATAACATTATACTTGAATCCTGTCTAATATCTAAGGTGCATGGGTGAGGCGAAATTCCCACCATACGGGCTCAAAAAGAAATGGAAGACTAAAAAAAGTCGGAGAAGACTAAGGAAATGTCTCCCACCAGAGATGGACCCTTTAATCTGGCACAAGCCACTTCAAGCCTTGGAAGTGAGGATGCAGTGAAGGGGAAGGTCAAGTCACTTGACCCAAAAGCTGAAGAGGATGATAAGACCATTTTAAGGTGGTGGGATATCTTCCTACCTAAATTTCTGAAATAATCCCTGTGAAATGTGTGCACTTTAGATTTTTACAAGAGGGATCTTTCGCAGGTGAAAAAAAAACCCACATGAAGGATGTCCAGTCTTTTGGTCATCATGTGTCTTTAAAAGGGGGAAAAAAAATGTGTGAGTAGGGTGGATTATTCTACCCAGGCAGAATGGCTGACTGTTAAAAGGATGTAGATAATGTGAAAAGTGTAACAGGAACTGGTTTATGAACATCTTTTTTCCCATTGGTTTCCCCTCACAAGCCCCTGTTTCAAATTGTAGTGTTCTAAAACACGATTTCTTAGACCTTTATAGAAGAATGGGAGAGAGACTTTGAAACAAATAACCGACATAGGCATCTGTAGAAACCTGTGCCCATTCGTAAGTCCACAACTCTTTCCTATTCCCTATGCACTGCAACTCATTCTTGCAGATTATTTTTAATGGCAAATTACACAACTTAATCTTTCTGGGATTACTTTGCCAGCATATCTGCATGAGTGAATTAACAGCTGGGTTTTCGTACAGTCACTCAAAAGGATAATAATATAGTGTAAAGAAACAAACCCTTATAAAGCTTTTCAAAAAAATACAAACAAATCTAGATATAACTTAAGCCAATTCTGAATGAACTTTGTCACGTACAGTTGTGTTTCTTGTGCCCACTGCTAGACTTAAAAACAAAAACAAAACATGCTGACTAAATTGCAGATCATAGAGTATGACTGGAGTGTCTTTTAAAAAAAAAAAAAAGACTGGCCATTTCATTACAGCTCCCTTACAAAGGATCACAGTGGCATTTCTTCTGAAGTGCCGACAGTTTACTGGAGCATTGTCCCTTCAAAGTGACTTTATGCGAGTGAGATCCTGCTTCCACTGAAATAAAGTGCAGCAGTCCAATTGACTTTAATTGTGAACTTCCCGTTGAGAGCGTGCCTTTGATATATTTTACCCCATGCACTGGGTATATTTAACAGCAAATTATTCCAGCAAACTAGCCTACACAGGTGTCAAGTGATCTGAAACTTGGTTAAAAGTGCATACCTATTTGAAGGGCTTAAAGTGTTTTATACTATTTCTACCCATTAAGGGAGTCTTTCTGCTTTATGTAGTGAAAATAAGTACTGAGAACTGGAGCTATATAGCAACTCCATGTCCCAGTTTCCAATTAACTACAGCACTGCCATCTGGTAGTCCTTAAACCCTGGAATTTCTTTGCTTTAGCTACAGAAACTAAACACCATGTTTGCCAAGACAGTTTCTTTATTCAAAACATGTTTTAAGATCCTTTATTAATCATATGTGGTAGAGCACAAAGCCTTTTACCCTCCCCCCACCACTAATTTACTGAATGATTAAAAAGCACTTCAGTACAATGTGTTACTTATTGATTGTTGCTGTCTAGATGAGTTTTGTTTCAAACGTCTTATATGATAAAATCATGTCACTAGCTCTCCTTAATGTAGAGATTCTTTTGAATTACTCATTTTGGGGCAGACTTTACTTTGTAGTCACACTGAAGCTATTACAGTTTCTGGGGTGGAAAAAATATATTTAATATCTAATGGGCTAAAATTCCTAGAATTTGTGTGTTAACATTGCTAAATTTATGAGGCTGCTGAGAAATGGATATAATGGCTGTGGAATTTGTGCCAGTAATTTACCAGTGCTAGAAGTTGTCGAACTTTTAAGGGTAATAAAATAATAATACCTTTTGAAATAAAAATTTATTTTTACTAGTGATCTGGCAACACACATTGCTAATATAGCTTCCTAAAACTTTCTGTATATAGTATCTGTATCTGAAGATAGTGTCATAAACAATTGGAAGAAAACTGTATGAACGTGCTTTGAAATCAGATGGTCAAAGTTGGTTAATTTCCAAAATGAATTGCTTTCAGAAGAGTAAGCTGGCTTTTAGCCCACCTCTTGGAAGCCTCTATTTGTCACTTGAATCACATTTGAATGATTTGTTGCTCCAGAAACTAAAGCTGGCTTTCAGCTGATCAGGAGTACCACTTGCTAATGTATTATAAACAAACATAGGAATATAAAGTTCACTAGGAAAAAATCAAGGCAACTGTAACATTTTATATTATATCCTAAATCTCTTGCACAACAGTCTTTAGATAATCCAATAGATTTTTGCACAATGGTATGAATTTATACTGTGTACAGGAATTTATATCACTATACCTACATATACACACTAGTTAGACTTTTTCTAAGTCGTAAAATACGTGTTGAGTGATGATAAATTTAACTCTTGTCAAGGTATCTAAACCATGTGTGGGTGTTTGGTTTTATTTTGTTTTGTTTTTTATTTAAGTAAGAATAAATAAGAAGATGTAAGTCAAGGAAGAGGGGAAAGTGGCGAAAGTACCTTTCCAGAAAGGACTAAATATCATGTTATAGACAACTAAAACACATAAATACTTTACTACCATTTTCCACAGAAGCAGTGCAACCTCCTTATGGTAAACACTGCAACTATCATAAATAGGGTGTATGGTGATGTGAGTCAATCAATCTCATGTGCTGTGCTCCACACAATGACAACGTATGAGAATCCCTTGTGTGTGCTAAGCAAATTGACGCACCTAGATGTTTGAGAACATTTAGGATAGAAGGGTGGGCTCGTGTGGGTTTTGATCTAAATCAGAGCCTGAAAATCATAAGCACTCTATGCTTCTTTTAACAGTGGCTTATGCTTAAAGTATCTCATCTTCTAAAACAATATTTCATTCACACTGTGGGTTGTGTTAGAGTTACAACAATGTTATCAGTGTGTGCTGCAGGGAATTCTTAATCCTTAGGTTGACGTGATGGAACAGAACAGCTTCTTCATAACTATTGAAGACTGTATTTGGCACAAGATTATTGGCACAAGAAGCCGTAGCAGCTCAGAGGAAATGTGCTCTACCCTGTCACTGGATCTGTAGCTAAAACAAAAAGACATAAAAAATAAAATACAAATAGTAGATAGCAAAAGGCAGACCAATAATAGCCACCTTACCTAGTTATTTACGTAGTAAATATTTTTCTGTACAACTTGTACTACTCTTTTTATTGTAATTACACTTTTTTCACTGAGTACTACATAGGGGAAAAGCCCAAGAACATCATAATAGCACTGTATTTAAAATGCAGGACACAAAAAATGTAAAGAAGACTTTTGTCATCATGCTTGAAGTACGATGGATAGCACCAACCTTTATATTGGACTGTTGGGTCTGAAAGGAGCAGTCTTGGGCTTTAAATACTCAGCCATGGTCTACACTACCATCTTCTGTCAGTATATGTATGTCACTTAGCGGTGTTGAAAGTTCACGTCTCTGAGCAATGCAGTTATTCCAGTCTAACTCCCAGTGTAGACAGCGCTGTGTCAACAAGAGGGGTTCTCTTGTTGACATAGCTACTGCTTCTCAAGGAGGTGGAGAAACTACACTGATCAGAGACACTCTCCTGTCAGCATAGATAGCATCTTCACGCAGTGCTACAGCAGTGCAGCTGTACCACTACATCACAGCAAAGCCATTTCTACACTACAGAGTTAAGTCAACTTAAGTTATGTCGATGATCATAAGCCACTTTAATAACATCAGTTGTGCATGTTCGCACAATGCTCCTTGTGTCAGCGGAGCATGTCCATAGTGGTTATTGCTCTTGCATTGGCAAAGAGCATTGCATCGTGGGTAGCTATCCCACTGTGCAGCTCGCCACCCTCTGTTGCTAGGAGCTCTGGGAACAGATCATGGTGCATCATGGGGCATGCTCACTGTCCAGTACAAATTTATAACACGGGCCTCCTCCCACCATACAATACCATGGCCTCCGGGCCCCAGTAAAGTGTACTCTTTTTTCCCCCCATGTGGGGGCTCTGATGAGAGGCGATTACTGTGTGGAAGCTGGCCTCTTCAGACTGCTACTGACCAATAATGAATCAGTTTGGAGTCAGAAAGTCCACCATGAGGTTTGTGGTGATGCAAGTGTGCAGGGCCCTTAATGGCCCTTGCTACAAAGGACTTTGACTCTCATTACTGTGCAGGAAATTCATTGACATTTTTGAGGCAATGAGATTCCCTAACTACGGCGAGGCGATAGATGGAACACATCCCAATTTTAGCCCTTGACCATCTTGCAATGGTGCACATCAACCGAAAGGACTACTTCTCTACGGTCTTCAAGGTACTGGTGGATCACCAGGGCATTTTCACTGACCTCAGTGTGGGGTGGTCAGGGAAGGTGCATGATGCACGCATCTTTCAGAACACTGGACTGTATAGAAAGCTGCGTGCTGGCACTTTCTTTCCAGACCAGAAGATTCTGATGGAGGATGTGGAAATGCCCATAGTGATCCTTGGAGACCCTGCCTACCTCTTGCTCCTGTGGCTCATGAAGCCTTACACTGGGAACCTAGGCAGCGGCAAGGAGCACTTCAACAATAGGCTCAGCAGGTACCAAATGACCATTGAATGTGCCTTTCACTGATTAAGAGGTCGCTGATGCTGAATTGGAGCAGCCAGATTCAAGGGCAATTAGAGGAGCGCAGCAGTGAGAGGCTATTTGAACCAAGGAGACTTTGAATGAGCATTTTGACAATTATTCCCAGTAGTATGTCTTTGTGAGGCATTTTGCCAGGCATTGTTTACTTGCCACCTTGAATTAACCCTGTAGTGGTTGCTTCCTGAGCATTTATTGTATTAAGCAAATATTCCTACATGTAGCCACTATTTGAATGTTAGCACTGTCCAACGTGTGTGTGACACAAATAAACACTCATTTTATTTCAAAGATTCACGTTTAAAAACAGGACAAAATAGAAATATTTGGTCAAACAGGGAGCATGATAATTAGGAACAGTCTCATGGTGAGGGCTCTCACAGCTGTGTAACTCCAGCTTTCGTGGGGATGCCAATCCATAGGTGTGGAATGCATGAGGTACTGTGGGGGACCAGGAACATGGGAGGAAAGTGGTGACAGAGTTTGGGGAAGGCATGGAACAGAGTTTTCTATTGGCTGCAAGGATAGTCATGCATGGATGTGCTCAGACTGAAGGGTAATGAGGGACTTGAGCATCTCTGTCTGGCCCTCCAGGAGCTTTATCATCTGCTCTTGCCCCCGTGTCCTTTCCAGCCAGGATATCCAGCCTCCGTCTTTCATTAATTATCTCCCTCCATGCTCTTGTTTCGCTATGGGTTGCATCTGTTGACTCTAGCACTTCATGAAACATCTTCTCCTGGTTTGCTGCCTTATCTGACAGAGGCGCTCCACTGGTGTGGAGAAGACGGTCCTCAGGGCATATCTGCAGAAGCCAAAGAAATAATGAACAGAGTGCACTCATAGCTATGAATCACAAAAGTTACACCCCTTTCTCCCTGTGCCTTGGCTAGTACACAGGTTGGCATGAGTCCCAAATCTAGTCCATTGGCCGGAGTGGTGATTGCCAGGGGGAATGGGCAAGAAGGGACAAAGGGCAGTTTACAAACGGGGCTTATGACAAACAGCAAGGGAGACTATTCTGAATATTGGTACCCTTTTCCACAGACTAGGGTAACCAAACTCGATATCTCACTGCTAAGAGTAACCCAGGAAAAGGGTGCATCTCCTGTGAGCATGTGGCTTCAGACCGGCTCCAAATGCTGCTCACTTGTGTGCCACTTTGGTCCCTACAAAAATAATTGCTGGGTGGCACAGCAAAGTTTCCCACAGGGGGGAGAGAAACAAGGCAGCTCTGCCAAGGAACATTTGGCAGAGGATTGCAGAATACCTACAGGAAAGCTTTCTAGAGATCTCCATAGAGGATTCCTAGCACATCCCTGTGTGTGATAACAAACTTTTCTGCTGTGGCCCTACCGCATAAATGGACAGGCTGTGTCGTCAGTTTCTGTCCCTTATGCCTCCTTTACCATATAACAAAGTACATGACAGCGCAGTCTCTTACCATGCCGTATCAAAGCAAAATGAGCACCTACCAGAGCTCCTCTCTCCTGCCTCCTGCGTGACAGAACTGGAGTGCTGAGATTGGCTAGACCGGTGGTTCTCATTCAGGGGTACATGTACGCTGGGGATACGCAGAAGTTTTCCACGGGATACTCAACTCATCTAGGTATTTTCCTAGCTTTACGCAGGCTACATGAAAAGCACTAACAAAGTCAGTACAAACTAAAATTTCATGCAGACAATGACATGTTTATATCACTATATATACACCATATCAGTGTTTCTTAACTTAGGGCATATCCCAATTTATTTCAGGATTATATGGTAAAAAGGAGAAAGAAAGGAATTTTTCAGTAATCGTGTGCTTTGGCACTTGTATTTTATGTCTGATTTTGTAAGCAAGTAGTTTGTCAGTGAGGTGAAAGTTGGGGTATGCAAGAGCAGTCAGACTCCTGAAAGGGGTACAGTAGTCTGGAAAGGTTGGGAGCCACTGGGCTTAGACCCCTTCCAAGTGGAAAAGAAGTCCTGATTCACTATGCCACTGGACAACCCTGCCGTTTGCTCCATGTGGTCCTCCAGCTCCACTTCCTCATCCACCACTTTGTCATCGGGGTTGAGTCCACTGACCGCTGCCTCCAGTCCCCCCAAAGTATCCACAGGGCTCTTGGCAGTGGTGGTGGGGTTGCTGCTGAGCATGGCGTGCAGCTCCTGGTAGAAGTGATATGTCTTCGGCACTACACCAGAGAGACAGTTGGCCTTTGCTTTCTGGCATGCCTGCCTCAGCTCCTTGATCTTTGCACGGCACTGCTGCACGTCCTTTTCGTGGCCCTTCTCCTGCATGCCACTGGCAATCAGCCCAGAGATATCAAAGTTCGTACAGCTGGAGCAAAGCTGTGACTGCACAGCCTCCTCTCCCCATAGACGCAGCAGATCCAGCAGCTCTGGTGTGCTCCATGCAGGAGAGCGTTTGCTATGGAAAGCCGGCGTGGTCAGCTGGGAAAATGCTGTGTGAACTGTGCACACCACGCATACAGGAAGAGGAATTTCAAAAATTCCCAGGCCTTTAAATGGCGAGGGGTGCATACCTATATACCTTTAGGGCAGCAGAGTTCAGACTACTATCAGAGCGTACAGGGTAGGCATTATGGGACACCTTCTGGAGGCCAGTTAGGGCAACATAACGAAGCGCACTGACACTGCGTGTCTCTAACTACATTACAAAAAACTCTCTGCCTCTCATGAAGGTGGTCTTGTTATGTTAGCGTAGCAGGAGAGTTACATCAGGGGGAGGAGCATTTCCGTGTGTACACCTCCTCTGTTTTGTCAACGAAAGCTGACTTTGGTCAGCAAAACTGTGTACTGTAGACCAGGCCTACGTGTAGATAAACTCTCAGACTAGCTAGAAATATCTGGTCTGCATTACAGTACTGCCGCCATCTGATTCTCAACTGTGACCGAGAGTTGTAAAGCAAATGCTGGGCAATTAGCGCAGAATGTGTCAGTGATTTGTTACTTTTTATCCTGGTGTTTCATTAGCAAATTTCTAGGGCAGGAAGATGCCAATACATATGGAAATCAACCAGCAGGATAAGAAACACATATTCTCATGAGAGTATAAGGCGGATGTGTCCAACTCAGTATGTGGTGAGGACCAAATTCCAATTTTAATTATAGCGCTGTGGGTGGGGTCTACATGCTATCCTCAGCAAACTCCGTGTCAATGGGAAGCTTGCACAGTGATCAAGAGTAAACTTATTTGTTTGGTATCTTAAAAGTTAAGGCTGGAAGTGGTGCTAGAAAAAGAAAATGCAGTTACTTTCCTTATTCCTCTAAGAATTCTTACATGGTGCTAGCTCCATATTACCTACCTTTATCATGCAGGGGTTTCTTGAAACCAGAGTTAAAAGCAACAAATGGAGTTCAGAGCACAGATAATCATAGTTCTTCTGCAGCTGAAACTCCACTTTCTGTGCTTACTAGTACAACCAATAATCTTCACCGTCTAATGTGAGACATATTTTAGAGCTTAGATCTACATGTTGAGGTCTTTCATCCTTACATTAAAGTGGCTTCATGCCCAGATAAATGCTTTTCCAGCTTAGTTACTCAAATATCTATTCCATATAGATGGAGGTTTTTGGGGTTTTTTTTTGCAGTTTCACCAAGGGAATTCTGGATTTCATCTAAATTGTTTATGGATTAGTTCCATCTTCTGACAGATAGTGGACTTCATTTCCTTATAGACTTATTTCCCAGTAAGAATTGGGTGCAGACAGGTATAACCAAAGTGAAGCATCATCTTTGTCTGAAAGGACCCTATGTTTAGTGTGTATTTTGCTGATGACTGCTTTGGATTAGACATTTTGGATGTGCCTGTGCTATTCTTATTTCTAAAATCTTCTTGTGGTGCAGCTCCACCTGTGGTAGTATTAGTGTATATTGCCCGCATTTTAATTAGCATGTCCTCTAGCCCTGCTTAGGGTCGGTGTAGGTGACAGGTCGGTTCACATCCAGTCTGTCTATACTAGTGATCTGGCCATTGATACCTCTAGTGCAGTTCTGTGGTTGGTCAACAAGGGAGAAGTTATTGGCTAAATGAAAAGACCCTTACACATCCACAGGAAAGCAGAAGAAACCTCTTTTTCGGGGATTTATATTTTTTATCTGATCATACCGTAGAGCCCTTTTGATATCAGAGAATTAAATCTTTTGAAATTTGTCAAGTCAAAAAATTAAATTGACACTATTGCTTTAAATCAAACATTTGTTATTAAAATAAGGGTTTGGATTTGAGCGGGCTTCTATGTAACAGAATTCCTAATTGTCAAATCAGATCAACTTTTCCGCTCTAATTCAGAATCGTCCAGTTTCCTGGTTGCATGCATGGGTGAAAGAACAAATTTTTATTTCTGTGCTTTGGAAGATGTGTAAATCCTCAGTTGTGTCGGTGGAGTAGAGGGCTTGCCTTCCCTTTTGTCACCCCTACCTGAAATCCTTCCTTGTACATTCTTGTCCAGTTCATCAAAATAAGCCTTCTTTGTATGTTGTTCTTAATTAGATGGATGCAGTGTAGTTGTAGTTGTCAGTCCCAGGATATTAGAGAGACAAGGGGGGTGAGAACCTTTTATTGCAGTGGTTCTCAACCAGGGTCACGCGTATCTGTGGGGTTATGCAGCGCCCTTCCAGGGGGTACATAAGCTCATCTAGATGTTTGCCTAGTTTTACAACAGGCTACATAAAAAGCACAAGCGAAGTCAACACAAACTAAAATTTCATACAGACAATGACTTGCTTATACTCCTCCATATACACTACACTGAAATGTAGATACAATATTTATATTCCAATTGATTTGCTTTATAATTATGTGGCAGAAATGAGAAAGTAAGCACTTTTCCAGTAACAGTGTGCTGTGACACTTTGTATTTTTGGTCTGATTTTGTAAGCAGTCGTTTTAAAGTGAGATGAAACTTAGGGGTACGCAAAACAAATTCGACTCCTGAAAGAGGTCCAGTAGTCTGGAAAGGTTGAGAGCCACTGTTTTATTGGACTAACTTCTATTGATGAGAGAGACAAACTTTCGAGCCATACAGAGCTCTTCTTCAGCTCTGTGTGGCTCGAAAGCCTGTCTCTTTCACCAGCAGAAATTGTTCCAATAAAAGCTATTACCTCACTCACCTTTTCCCTTTCTCAGGTGTCAGTTTATGTACACTGATCTCTATGGGCTAAATTCGCAAAGGGACTCAGGCAGGGCGGAGCTCAGCACTGCAACACCTATCTTCTAGGCACTGAGGAAATTGTAGGAAAAACACTGCAATTCACAAAGCCTGCGTTAGGTGCCTTGACTCCCAGTACAATGAATTGGTAGAGACAGGCACCTTAGACTGCGAGTCACAAAAGCAGAATTCTAGGCGGGTAGCCAGCTAAGCTAGCCAGTGGAAGATGCTGATGACGGGTGTGTGCTAAGCCTCACCCCTTTCACAGACATAGATGCCTCACTCAGGTGAGCACTCTAACCATTGAGCTATGGTGTTTTCTGATGGGGTCATCCTCCGTCTCTCCTGCTGAAACTGTTCCATTTCGGATGAATAGTCATTGGAGGAGAGAGACTTACTAGACTGGGCCCTACAAGTGAGTTAGGCGGAGGTGTACCTTTCTTCCCTTGGTGCACGGATTGATCTACGGCTTAGGCGGGAGGTAGGTTCCTGGATGCCTACAGAGAGGCAGTGTGCATGCTCAGAGGCAGAAACTTAGGTGCCAAGTGAGCTTGGGTGCCTCAGGTTAGGTGACAGCTGAACAAGGGTTTTGTGAATCTCAGTGGTGGCTAAGTACCATTGTGATTCTATCCCTAGCTCTCCTCCACAGCTGGTCAGAAATGTAGTGTCCCAAATCATCTCTCTTGCCCCAGAACAAAGACAAAATTCACAGTAACTAATAAGAATACAGATAATGCTTGTATGTTTGTCATAGCCATAATTTCTGTGGCTACGTCTACACTGACAGGGCTGCAGGGATTGATAAAGTGGGATCGATTGAATAGGCTGTGAAGACCTGCTCAATCGATCTGGGATGTGCTCTCTGGTCAATACCATTATTCAATCCCCCAAAAAGGAATAAGAATGTGTTGACCTGAGGTCATCTCCCGTCGATGCAGCGCAGTGGAGACACCACGGTACAGCAGTGCAAGTAAGTTGATGAGAGATACTCAAGCTACATAATGTATCTCCTGTGGACCGCCAGCAGCAGTGGAGACCAGGCCTGTGACAAAAACTCTGATTCTTAAAGGGATCTTATTAAAAATGTACAAGGTTTTGGTACCCCTTTTCTTTGTATAGTGATGTGCTTTAGAGATGACAAGAAAACTATAGCCGTGTTACATTTAGCTAAGTTACATGCTTTGTCAGAATGAGGCATAATAGTGTTTTATAAAATGTGTGTATATATTCTATAGGTATTGTGGTGTTTTGCTATTTCAATAATATGCTCTTAAACTATTTTTAAAAAGCCTTTTAATACTTTTCTAATAGAAAATAAACACAATGGCCAAGATTTTAAAAAATCGTTTCCTTTAGGTAGTCTTCTAAAATCCATATTCTGCCACCCAAATAAGCAGTTTGATTTTTCAGAGCTGCTACTCTGGCCAGTCATTTAGGTACCTGAATCTATATTTAGGTACCCACTTTTTAAAATCTTGATCAATAATTGTAATACTTTGTGTCAATACCATGAGTCTTGTTTTTTTTTGGGGGGGGGGGGCACAACAACCAGTCTGACTGATAGGCATTTGAAATGTTTCAGTGTAATGTACTGTATCTATTTTACATGAAAGGTGTGTTGACCTGTACAAATAGCACAGTTGGTTCAGGTAATGAGAGTCAAACCCAGAGCCTGCACTTGGACTGGCTCATAAGAATGCCATCCTCAGCCTATTAGTGGTCAGAAAAATCAAAGGGGCTTCCATGAGGAAATCTGGCCAGAAAACAATCGAAGGTTTGTTTCCTTTTGAGCAACAAAAAAAAAAAAAAGAGGCTAATTTGAAAATTCCATGCTGAGAAGTGTTACCAAAATCCCTTTATTTCCACACAATGTTTGCAGGACAATTTCCTAGGTTAAAACCTGCAAGTTATTTGAATTTGCCAATAGTGGAAAAACAGTTTTTTCTTCATTAAAATGGTATTTTTTCTCTCAGACATCAGACATCCAGAAGAACTCTCTCTCTTGAGGAAACCCAGGGATCCAACGAAGAAGAAAAAGAAAAAGATAGATGACCAGAGTGAAGATGAGGTGCTTGAACTGGAGGGACCATTAATCACTCCAGGATCAGGTGAGCCTAGGCTTGTTTTTAGGAGTTATTTGTGGAAAGAAAAGGGGAAGGAAGGTCAAGTAGTTATATTGGAGCAGATGTTAAAGAGAGAGATGAATTGGTCACACCTAATCCCTTGATGCCTGTGCAAGAAATGCATTGCAAATAAGCTGCAGAAGTCATCTGAGAGCTCTGCAGTATTTAATAATCATTGTATGAATGAATACTAAGTGCTGTTAAATATTCAAAATAATAGGTTTTTTTAAAAAGTTGAACCTTGTTCTTTTAGAGTCCAGAGTGTATTACTAATATGTTTTCTTACCCTGTTACGAAGGGAGTTAAATGGAGTGTCTGTCTTTTTGAATTTCTGGGCTTTTTCTTGTCCCATATTATCACTTGTGTATAGAATGACTTATACATTGGCTTTGTCACTGCATCACTGCAGGAATTATGTCTTTGTATAAATTATGAAAGACAGAACAACTCTAAGCAGATTCCATATACTTTGAAAGAGTTTTACTTCTATTAGTATTCCTTATGTAAAGGCACAAACCACAGACCTTGAATAATTTGTTCACTGAATAATTTCTAATGGTGGAATAGTTTGCATATCTGATAGATAGTTTGAACAGTGGTTTACAGAATCAGAACAAAGCCACTACAGAGAAAGTATGCTCACTACTATGAGTGGTAAATTGAGCCAGATGGTATTTTTCAAATTTACAATCTGTTTAAAAAATTAAACTGTGGTTCATCAGATCTGCTTTCACCTTGGTGCTTTTGTAAATCCAGTAGCTGAAGGACAATATTGCACCAGTCAGTCATGAGAACCTTAAAGTAGAATGGATCTTTACTAACACTTCCAACAATATATTCTGGCTCTTTACATATTTCAAAATTGCATGTCTTCTGAAGATGTTGCTTATTAATCAAGCACAGGAAGGGAAGGGGGGACAAGAAGTTATGCTGAATTAAATAAATCTTTTAATATCTGCCTTAAATGGTCTTAAAATGCCAGAGGTAGACATAACAATGCCATTATCAGAACCACCAGTGATTCTGTACTAGCAAGGGAATCAAGTGAAAATAGTTTGCTTGTTTCCCGCTCACCATCTCCCACCCCTGCCCCAAAGGGATTAGCTATCCCGATCTGGTGTGCAGTTAAGGCATTTCTACATTGCTGCCTTTAGTTCAGCATATGAACCCATGTTTCTTTGCTGCGATTTCATTTAATGCATTAAGCTGTAAAGTCTCTGTCCCATTAAATAGAAATTACACATATTTAATTTGAATAACCTCATTGTAATAAACAACTATTGTTCCGTTTGCCCCAGTAATGCACTGACGCTGTTTCTGTGCTATTGAGTACTAATATGAAATGAGTAATCATTTCAGCGCTTGCGTGTCTTGACGCATATAGATTGACAAAGGTACATTCTGCACATTGAATTACCCTAAGCAGTAGACACTGGACTTGCAGGCAAATCATTATAGGCAAAACTGGTAGTGCTGCTGCTATCTAAGATTGACTAACACTTGTTTTCAGTTGTTTATAACTTTGCCAAGCTTTAACTGTTCACTCTGAAATATTCCATGCCAGTATCTGCGTCAGGCTGAAATTTATTTGTTTGTATATTTGTTTTAAATATCTGCTAAAATGGTCAATCTGTTTCAGGGAATGAGGTTAGGAGGAAAATACATTGTTTTGCCTATGCTGAAAAATATACAGCCATTTTGTTGAGAAACTCTAGCCCCTCCATGATTTGGAGCAGAGACTTGAAATTTGACAGGGGTCATGGCCTTGTGAGGGCTGTGCTTCTTGTCATCCCTGTGAAAATGGGCTCAGACGTGTCCTACTTTAAGTATTTGAAAAATCACAGTTCAGACATATTCAGTAGAGACTTGTTAGTGCTTTGCAACTTAATTGCCTGAAGAGTCTATCCACACTGGGCATGTTTCAGTCCAGTTCCGCAGAGGACTAAGCAGAACTTTCTTGTAGTTGCAGTTCCAGATGGTGATGAGTCCAGATACTGAAAATGAGAAGAGGGAGCTTGTCTCTTCTGTGCTCTGGATGCCTCTCCCTTTGTTGGCACCCAGCCAGTGAAGGAGAGGAAGCCACCTGATTTGAATTGAGAGGGTACAAGCATCAGTGTGGGGGAGAAAGTAAATTTAGGAGCCTGGGGGGAGGACCCAGACTGGAGGATAGCAGGAGTTGAAGGGGGGAATTGGGAACCAGGGATGAGACACTGACTGGCTGGACAAGGAAACTTAGGCTGGCTATCAATAGGTTGAGGGTAGGAGAGCAATATCTTGCAGGGAAAGAACTGGGTGTGACTGGTCAAAGAGAGTGGAACAAGGAGCTGGGATTGGGGGAGGCACTGAGATTGGACAAGATGCCTGGGGAGGAAGAATGGGACTCAGAGCTAGTGAGGATGGGAAACATGGGGGTGGTGGGAGACAGGGGAGAGGGAGAAAATGGGCAGAAGGGTTTGTGCCCACTAGAGCACACTCCACTCAGAGCATGGAATGAAACCCACAATCCCTGAGTCTGCAGACAGTAAATAGCTATGAAATCATGTGGCAAAGAGTCTCCGTTACTGCTGGTCCACAGACAAGGAATTGCTCTCTTCTCCCTCCCCAGTGTCCTTGCTATATATTAGGGGTGGCCAAACAAATAATTCTGTCTCCAGAATTATGCAATTTGCAAGATTGTGCTTCAGACCCCTTCGAATGTGGCTAGCATTGGTTTTCTTCTCAACAAGACACAGACTAGACATGATCCTTACAATCCCCTCTCAAGTACTTACCTCATTGGCATGGTGGACAAACTCTACCCACATAGCAAGAGAGGTTCCCTTGCTTTGTGGCTCCATGTCCAATGCTCTCCTTGGTATCGGATGCCTCGGATCTAGGGTGGGGAGCCCATCTTGGCTCCCTTAGGACCCAAGGCCTCTGGTCTGCAGAGGAGCTGCCTTTGCACAGACATGTAAGCGAGCTCAGAGCAATTCATCTAGCCTGTAAGGTATTTCTTCCCCAGATGTTGGGAAAGATAGTACGAGTATTGACTGAGGTGACAACAAGAACCAGCTTGCTGTCAGGTTCGATTTATATGGATCCCTCAAATAAGGAGGGACAAAGATTGCTTTGCATACAACTTTGTTTTACTTGCAATAATTTATACATCATCAATTACAATTTAAAAATCACCATTGATTCTTATTTAATACAACAATTTAACTACTTAGATCACAATCACAATTACAACTATACAATTATATTTACAAAGCTAGCTTACACTATAGGGTTATACTTATACTATTATACTTACACTGCACCAGTGAGGTTTGTCAGCAGCAAAGCAGCACTCCAATTCTACTAGTACAATTCCCGGGTTTCCATCTGAGTGGAAAATACAGTCACACTCAGGTTACACATCTGAGTGGAAAATACAGTCACACTCAGGTTACACAGCCACACGCTCTATACTTAGGTTTGAGCGGCAAGCTGGGGAGAGACGGTAGGTAGATCCAAGCCTGCACGTAGAGCTATTCTGCTGCTCTTCCAAAAGGTAATGGACATCTCCAAATTATTTTTTGTTTTTGATTACCTTCCTCACAGCAATGTGCCCACTTTTTAGCCAATTATGAAGTTTCCAAGAGCCATGAGGTAATTGGGGGCTGCACCCTGACACAGCGAAACCTACACAGCAAAACTTGATTTTATTTTTCTTAATTGTCCAGCTGTTGTTTGCTGTTGACAAAGTATCACCCATTGCAATACATATCTAAACACTATTCAAATGCAGTTTACTGAGTTTTGAGTCACAGAGATTTTGTTGTGATACGTGAATGGATACTGTTCAAACGAAGTTTCACAGAGATGGATACTATCTAAATGAAATTTAGCAACAGGTTTACCAAAAGCTACATGCTGATTACATTCCCTTCAGTACTTAATGCCTGCTGCGTTTGCTTGTAAGTTTCACAGAGATTTTGTTACAATATATGGCTGGGGGTTGTTACAAAGCAGTTAACATTTTACACCTCGGCCCAATGAGTTTACACCTCTACTAATTTAAAATGGAGTTGGGTCACTTTAATTATAAAATGAGACAATGTTACAACATTGACAGACAATTCAGCATCAATGGATTGTGTCAACAAGGAAAGGGGGGGAGCGAGGTATTTAGCCCTCTGCCAAGAGGCACATGGTCTGTGTGACTTCTGCATGGAACATGCAATCTACCTTGAAGCCTCACATTTCCTGGGGTCAAGAACATGCTGGAAGATCACCTCAGCAGGTCCTTGTCTTCTCACCACGAGTGGGTCCCTGCACCCGGAGTGTCTCCAAGGTTATCTTTCAGAGGTTGGGAACTCCCCAGGTGGACCTGTTTGCAACCAAACAGAACAGAAAATGTCCCCGTTTCTGTTCCCTGCAAGGACCCAACTCATCTCTTCTTTCATTTCTTCACTCTTGCCCTTTCTCCACTCATCCCCACCTCGCAAAAAGGTCTCCTTCCCCTAACACACAAAAATGAGTAAAGTAACCTCTGTACCCTGACATGCTCTTGAACAGGTAGCAATGTTTAATTTTTTAAACTAATTTTTCAGCAAGCTGTTTAAGCTGACTCTTAAATTCTACAATTTTGTCACTCTGTTTAAGAAGGAGATATTTCTTTCCCAAATAGTCTCCCTGAGGATTAATGGTTGTAACTGCAGCATAAATAATATTCTGAAGTTGGGATTTCATTTGGTTTATGTGCCCTGTTGTAGACCAGCATGCCACAACATTGGCCATCTGTTCATGACATTCTCTAAAATGGCAATAAGGAGAGAGCATCAGGTTTTCCTAGATGTGCAGTAAGAGAAAACCCTTCTATGTACTGTGGAAAGTTCTTCAAGAACCAGGAGTCTTTAGTCAAATAGTTGAAACAAAAGACTCATTAGTTTCTCTCAGCTCTCACTGGGATGTGGCTGAAAAGTTTAATTGTTGTATAGCAACTTTCATGCTGAGCTCAAGCCTGCCAAATACTATACTCTTTGAAGTAAAGTGCATTTCAGAATTACTGTTTTCTACAAACATAACTCCATTTTATACACATTTAATATGACTCACATTTTCAACAGAAAAAAACAGACTTACAGAGTGACCTATCAGTTTATTTAAAATTCAGCTTTTTTTTTTTTTTTTTGAGCTATGCCAAGGGTTGGAGAGGGACAAAGAATATAGATCAACTGCATGTTTCTTCCTTTTCAAAAACAGCTGAGATGATCAGAACACACTGTGGCAACATGAACAAGTATTTTGAAAACTACTAAATGGGAACTGCCTTTTATCTGGGCAGCTGGACTCTCGCCAGCATTAAGTGCAGCAAAGAGGCAAGGCCATTTGCAGCGGTGTTGAGAAATCTTAACTCTTGATTGTCTGTAGTTTAATAAACTGTTCAGATCATCATTAGGGAGTACAGAGAATCCAGGCCGTTGGTGTACAAGCAACACCATTTTGTAAAAAAACAAAAAACTTCTTGTATTTCCAATTCACCACATCTTCTCTACAGTTTTAAGACAAAAAATCAGTTTAGATACATGATTCTCTGGTTCACATCTTTGTTCCAATGTGCAGTACAAGTAAAAAGTAGGAAGAGTGATCACTGCTGAAGAGAGCAAGTGATGATCAGGTCTAACCGACTTTCATCATTTGTTACACAAAGAGGAGGAGACAAAATATCAGAAGTGTGATGACTGACCCATTCACCATTCCTAGAGTTATTGCAAACTTCCCTCAAATAGAATTTGTGGGCTGGAAAAATTTACCAGACTCGCTGGAATGATTATCAGTTGCTTTTAAACAGGAGGTCCTAAAGCTAAATGACCACCCACTATGCTGAACAGCAAGCAGTAGATTTCTTAAAGTTCAGTCCGTAGGTAGCAACATCTACTCTTACTGGTATATCTGACATGTATGGAGGCCATTGGAATTGGCTTAATTAGGGCATGGTTTAAACAGGGTAGGTAGTTTTGGTTTCAGATCCAACTTGTGAAAACAAATATGACATAATGTAACTAGAATATTCTGTCTCTTACAGTTGTGCATGTTTTTCCTCTTCTGTCCCTTTTTGTTTCTGACTTCTTTCATTGTCTCCCTCTTGTCTTCTCACTTCCTTTCTTTCCTTCTCTGTAGGCACTGATGTTCTTTACATCGGCCCTGTGAAAGGTGAGCTCCACCCCATTAGGACTTTTGTACCTGTGATTTCTTTGGCTGTCTCCTTATTTTCCTACTCCTCTAAACTCTGACTTTCAAAATTTGTAAGCAACAAATACCTACTATTATTTGTCTCCAGTAATGCCCCCCATGTGCTCGGTGTGGGAGAAACATAGAAAGAAGGCACAGTTCATACCCCTAACGGTAGATTTCTGAGAATTTTCACATGGTTAAATCTAAAATGAACTTTCTATCCATCTTGCTTATCGAGGATTGTTAAAATAGTTTAGCTTTCCAAAGGAAAATAAGCATTAAAGAGTCCATTGGTTTTTTGGTTTTTAAAAGTCACAGGATTTTTTAAAATCTGTATTACTAATTTACTGTATTAGTTTTGCATTGAGCGTTCAGAATGTGAACACAAGCTAACTTCACGTGTTTATTCCTGTTCTGTTAGGAAGCATATATTCAAGTCCAGGACTTTATAGCAAAACCATGACGCCAACTTACGATTCTCACGATGGAAGCCCTCTGTCTCCAACTTCAGCTTGGTTTGGAGATAGTGCTTTATCAGAAGGGAATCCTGGTATACTTGCTGTCAGCCAGCCAATTATATCCCCAGAAATCTTAGCAAAAATGTACAAGCCACAAGCACTTCTTGATAAAGCCAAAATCAACCAAGGGTGAGTTAAAGACATATATTAAAAACTTAAACTGTATTCTTAAAATGGTTACAAAGACTCAGCTAGAATTTTTTTGTCTTATCTATTGTTGACAACTTGCAGATGGCTGGATTCATCAAGATCGCTCATGGAACAAGAAGTGAAAGAAAATGAGGCCTTACTGCTCCGGTTCAAGTACTACAATTTTTTTGACTTGAATCCAAAGGTACTGAGTTATTTTTGTCTGGCACATGTGGCCAAATGTTCAAGCAGTGTCCACACTCAGAGTGCCTGCATGTCCATTTGTATGGGCAACTGCTCAGCTGCCCGTCTTTGAAAATGTGAGCCTGTGTCTTTCAAATGATACATATAAGGTATCTGTTTGTTTACACATTGAGACTGCCAAATAAACAAAATCAGGTGGTTGCCTGAACTTTTGTTAAGGGAATTCTGGTTGTTTCAATGTCAAAGTGGTTTAGCATTTAAATCTCAAGTAGAAATTTGGATGTAAAAAGCTAGTGTTGTTTATTCTCTTTTAATTAGATATGTTTGAAGTTTAAAGGGCCCCAGGCCTTCTTTTGAAGGGTGCTTTATATGTGTGTGGTGTGTGTTTGTGTTTCACTGTAGTATGATGCAATCAGAATCAACCAGCTTTATGAGCAATCTAAATGGGCTATTCTTTTAGAAGAAATAGAATGTACAGAAGAAGAAATGATGATGTTCGCTGCGTTGCAGGTAAGAGACTGAAAGCTATTTCTTTAATTGAACTCAGTTGCAATTTTGTAGCCTTTGTAGGCTTTAAATCAAGGGAAGGATTGAAGTTAAATGTACTGCAACTTGTGCATTGGAAGCCTTGCTCTATCTTTGTCCGGAAGCTAGAACTCTCTGTTCTAGTGAAACTTGGCTTGTGTCCTATTCTCTAGTGTTTACTTAAACTTTTTAGGTAATTTAAATCTTTGCTTCTTATTACTTTGCATGAAAAAGAATTTAAATTATTTTCCCCTAAGATGTTTGTATCTGTTTTGAGTCTTATTTTTGCCTTTCAAAAAAAAAAACCCGAATAAGTACACTAGGTTATTGAACTGTATGTTTCTGGCTCTTTACCCCTAGAACAGCTGGTGATAATCTGTGGCTTTCCCAGAACTATTTATTTATCTGTTGGGCAGACTGTTATGTGCAAATTTGGCATAGATAATACACCTGTAAATGCTTTTACCATTCATTTCCATAAGACTGATTGTAGATTGTGTCTAAGGGTGGTCCCAAGTCTGTCTGGTAGCCAGGCTGCTTCTCTCCTCCTCAACCATGCAGAAATATCCCTTGCCTAGCAGATCTGGGGATGTATGGATTTCAATCCACAGCAGTCATTTGGCTGAAAAAAATAAATAAAGCAAGAATGTAAAGGTCCCTTAACTCAGTTTTCCTGTAAGAGCAATTCAAGATACACGATGTCTGACGTCCACTGTAAAATTAACAGTTTAAGCTTTGAAGATTTAATTGTGGTATTGCTGTAGCAATTATAGCCTCTCTGGATTATAATACTTAGTCACAAGTTTCTGCCCTCAGAAATACTTACCGAATGAACACTAGACTCCCCTAGAAAGATCACATCTATCTTACGGTTTTGTATGGTTGCCCATTATTCTAGTGTCTCAGTGTCTGCTGCATAAAATAGACTGGCTGTAGTAAAGTCCTTACTGGACTTCATGGAATCTCTGGCTCTCTTTTGTCCTCACATTATAGAAGGTTGTGCTTGGGGTGTGGGGTTTTTTGTTTCGTTTTTCTTGTGTGGTAAAATGTGCTATGAATGCAATTCTAGTTATGATGGAAAAAAAAAAGCTTTATCAAATAGAAAAAAACAAGAGTCCTGTAGCACTTAAAGACTAAATTTGTTAGTCTTTAAAGTGCTACAGGACTCGTGTTGTTTTTGCAGTATACAGACTAACATGGTTATCCCTCTGGAACTTTTCATCAAATAGAAAGATTTTGCAGCATTTCCTGAAGCGGGTTAGACTCTGTATTTGTCAATACTCCTTTGGAAATTCATTGCACAGCCAGATCTCCTTAGTTGATGTGCTTTGTATGCTTTTTGCTAGACTCTGTGATACGTTGTCCCAGAGGCATGCAACCATCTTGGTTTTTCATAGATGGAGTTGCAGTCTCTAATGTAGCTGGGGCCTAATCCATTAACTGCTTTGAAGAATTGCTTCTCGTGCTGTAGATTTGTTGTAGAATCTGAATGTTGTTTCTATGCCACTATTTTTAAGGAGCATGAATAGTTTTTTGAAAGTGCACAATGCCGCTTTTATGCAAGGCAATACAAAGAAAGAAGTTCAGATAGCAGCAGCTACAAATAACACGTTAAAATGGCATGTTTTTTTCATTAGAATAATGAAGTATTTTAGCAATACAAACACCATTATAGCATGAGTAAGTGACAATACTTAGAAAACCTAGACTTTGCTGCTGCTATTGCACTACTGAATGACATCCCAAAAAAATTATAGACCGACAACATGGCAAAAATAGCAGGCCAAGTAGGGCTCAAAACTAGTTATGCCAAAACAAATGTCCTTGAAACCTAGGCGTCAAGCAGCTGTAGCACATTAGAAGACAAAAATATCAAGGAAATAGAACAGTTTACATCCCTGAGCAACATCATATTGGCTAATAGAGACCTCAAGAAGAAAGTGACATCAAGGATAGGAAAGGCACCCCCAGCATTTACTAGACCTAGCAAGATAGGGAAATCAAAGAGATACAGTGCTAGAACAAAACCGAGGACTTTAATATAAACATAATCTAAGTGCTAACACATGGTGCTGAGAGCTGGAGATCTACCAAAATATTAGACAGTAAACCAGATGTCTTTGAAAATAAGTGCCTACAAAAAATTCTGGGCATTGGTTGAAAAGACTTCGTCACCCATGGAGAGATCTGAGAGATCGCTGACCAACAGCTCGTCTCTGCTAGAATTAGAAGGAAACACTGGATGTATTTGAGGATGCCAACCCACATGAGGCTGTCAAGAGGAAGCCAACTGATGTGAAGAAATAAGCATGCCAGAGAGAAAACTAAGGAGAGCCCTTATCAGGAAGGGCAGAACAGTTGACCTCAACATCCTAGAGCAGATGGAAGCAGCTGCAAATGACATAGAGGAATGGAAGAGACTAGTTTCTGCCCTGTGCCCCAATATTGGTGTGGGAAGGATTTAATAATGTGGTAAGACCAGCCATTTGCATTTCAAGTGTGCTGGTTTCCCATTCCATCTTTCTGGTATAGAATGAATAATTGGATAAACTTTGTTCTAGCCTAAAATAGATTATGAGGTGGTTGTTTGTGGTTTTTTGGTTATGTCTGTCCTGCAAAATCCAGAGAAGACTACAACAAGAATTGAGATGTGACTATGTCTACACTGAGTACAACTCTGTGTGTAACTAGGCGATGACATACTCATCTGACCCTGTTACAAAGTCCAGGTTTGAGGGGTTAGAGCTGCCAGAATTCAGACAGACAGGCCAGCAACTCTGAGGCAGTGCATTCTGAGATGTTGTGTCATACGAAAAGCTAGAAAGGCTGAGGATCAGCCAAACTAGTTTCACTAGCAGCATACAGCAAAATGTTTTGTGGTTACACAAAGACAACCTTGTGCCGTCTTGTGCCACTGGTTAACCATGTTATGTGGACCCAAACCTGTGTAGAGCCAACTTTGTCATTAACATGCTATAGGCTGAGTAGGGAAAGATGGCCTTGTGATTAAGGCACTGGATTGGGAGTCATATCTTGGTTCAGTTTCTGTCTCAATTCATGGTTCCCCTGTGTGACCCTGACCAAGTCTCTTTGGGTGGAATTTTCAAAAGCACTTAGCATTGGCCTAACTCTGCTCCCACTGAATTTAATGGTCAATCTCCTACTGGCTCCAGTGGGAGCTGAGCTAGGACAGTGCTGAGCGCACTTTAGAAATCCCACCCATAATCTTTGTGTGTTTCAGACCCCCATCTGTCCAATCTGTTCGGTTGGTGGTAGAATTTAACTGGTTTTTGTAACGGGGGCAAACAATGGCTTGTCTGTGGAAGTTTGGGTAACTGTGCTTGTAGTATAATGTTGTAATTTGGAGCATAGGACATTAACATAGCTATGTTATTTTATGGTTACTGTAATGTAGAACCTCATAACACTCAGCTAAAATGGATTGCCAGCCTCTACTCCAAATGTTGTTGCTGTGGTCATTCAAAGTGTGATTCCCCAGTGATGCCAATTGTACCATGGTTTTCTTTTTGGTTTTTCCATACAGCTATTTAAGTGGATGACAATGAATGTGTCAAAAATGAGATTCCTGCTAGGTTGTACAAGTATTTTATTATTCTGTTAAATTAAATATATTTAAAACCAATAAGGTCTCTAATTTGCATTTCAGTACCACATCAATAAACTATCAATCATGTCATCAGAAAATCACTTGAACAACAGTGACAAAGAAGTTGATGAAGTTGACGCGGCTCTTTCTGACTTGGAAATTACTTTAGAAGGTGGTAAAACATCAACGATTTTGGTAAGAGTTAATGACTTCTTAAAGCTGAATTAATGCTAGTGATCAGGCAGGCTTAACAGTGTGTACCTATAGCAAGTTTGCTGGTGAAGCAACATTCCTCCTTTGGTCCCTTCCTATTTGTCTCCTGCCTACACTGAATAGGCCCAATTTTTTTAATCGCTCCTCATGTGCCTCTGATCGGTTTTTGTTGTCCTTCTCTGGACCCTGTTTCTGCTGTATTTGAATTAAGAAAAGTTGAGTAAAAGAGGTTGCCATATAGTGTGACGGCACCCTGGTGGGTACAGTATTTTTGGCATTGTGTGCTAACCTTTAATCCCTCCTGAGGGAATTCTGTGCCAAAAAAATAAAAACCGTGCGTGTCATATTTTAAAGTTCTGCAGATTTTATTTGTCAATAAATAAACATGGAGGCTCCAGCATGGCAGTGCGGAGCACAGGCCACTTGCTGCATGGAGGTCAGAGATCACCATGCAGCGCCCCCTCCCCCTTCCACTCCCCGGGACATGGACTCAGCAGTGAGGCTGCACTCAACCCCGACATGGCGCAAGGGCCAGGCCTGCCCCAGAAACCCCTCCCCACCTGGGGCCCTGCCCCTCAACACCAGATACTCCAAGGTAATAAGCGAGAGGGACAGAGTATCACACGTACTCCCAGCCCTGGCCCTGATCCATGCGTTGGGCAGGACAGCTCAGTTCAGCGGGATCCAGGTGTGGGGGGATCCAGGTGTGGGGTGAACGAGTTCTGTGTGGGGCAGTGTGGGCATGGATGACTCGGGGTGGTTCTGTGTGTGTGTGGGGGGAGGAATCTGGATGCACAGGGGCTTGTTGGATTCCCGGTGTAGGGAGAATGGGACTCTGTAGTGGGGGTCCAGGTGAAGGTGGGGGGCTGGAGGTGGAGGGGGGGATGGGGCTTGGCAGGGGAGTCTGGGTATGGGGAGGTCCAGAT
Organism: Mesoclemmys tuberculata; assembly: GCA_007922155.1. NCBI lineage: Eukaryota > Metazoa > Chordata > Testudines > Chelidae > Mesoclemmys > Mesoclemmys tuberculata. Next base: position 8,331,575 of record ML675611.1, on the reverse strand, counting down.
GCATGGGGGATGGGCGAACAAGGGAGCAGCTCCCCATACAGTGACCCCTTACCCTGTAGCTGAGGAGCAGTGGGGGCAGGAATTATGGGGAGTGGGGATTGTGTACAGAGTTTCCTGCAGCTGTAAAGGTTTCTGGGAGTGAGTCTGACCCAGCACTGGCCCCAGCCGCTCCTTGCAGGGTAAGAATTTCTGTCCTCCCTCAGCCCAGCTGGAACTAGCAGCTGAACCTGGCCCAGGGTAGGAGCCACCAACTGAGGCATCCCCAGTCCCACCTCCCTCCTGTCCCTGTGGTGGTTTACCTCTCTGCTGGCTGCTCTGGGCACCCAGAACAATGCACCCATGCTGCTGGAGTGGGGCACGTGACCACTCTTGTGGCTTTTGTTTTCCTATCCTTTTCTGCAGGGAAGCAAAGAAACCTCCAGGGGACATGAATTCTGCATGCACACAGTGGAGCAGAATTCCCCCAGGAGTACTTAATGCAGTATAATACTGTTTGACCACCACCTTATGTTGAGCAGATGATTTCGCTGAGGAGTTCACAATGATACCTCCTTTCTCCATCCTAAGTATTTACAGTTAATTTAGAACCCACTGGCATGTATCAGTAGCTCGAATTGTTTGTTTTAATGTGTATCCCACTGAGTGTTACCTACTAATATGTTCTCTAATCAGCTAGCATATAAAGGTCCTCCTGTAGAAATAAAGTGTAACAATACGTTGGTGGCTATAGCAACAAACTGTGAGACATGAAGATTATTTGACTCTAATCCAGTATGAACCACAGGCTGCCTGTGTAAACACAAGCGAGTCACCCTTCCTCCTTACACTTTAGTCTACCCAACTGGAAAACTGGGTGAAGTAGGGCCTCACTTGAGCAATTATATACATGAAATACAGCAGTGTCAAGGAAAACTCAAATAAAATACATGAATTTCTGTTTCTTCTACTTCCTTTGAAAATACTCGGTTTTGTATATATTTAGTTTTTCTTCCACTGTTCCTTAATTAGTGGACAGAGCTTTATGGTGCCAAAAGTAGCCATCTCCATGCTTCTTCAGAAGTAACTTTCATAACTAGTCATTGTGAAAATATCATTTGGATAGTGTTTTTTTGCCGTAAGTGGTTTAATAATATACTTCAGATTTTTGTCTCTGTTGCTTGTTTATATTTATACACACACACACAGCCAGGAGTAGTTTCAAATTATAAAACACAGTAACATTGAAGTACTTGTCTCTTCCGTAGACTAGAACTGTGAAAGAAGAGTTATCTTTGAAGTTAACATGGAGTTTGCTTGTTAAAGTATCATTATTGATAACAGAGCTTTAGAAGTATTAACTTGTGCTGTTTCTGATGTATGTACAGTAGGAAGAAGAAAACTGTCTAGATGCTACAATAAGTAGCATAAGATTTTTCTCAGAAGCAGCCACTGAAGGAGATTTAAAACATAATATTGAGGAGCTTATCCTGCTAGATAAGAATTAAGAACTTTAGAAATTATGCATTGGTTATGACTGTACATTTCAGTATCTGTCTCTGACAATTGTCCATTCTCAGTGCAGGAATATGCATACTGGACAATAATGTAATAATTTGTCCATTTTGGATGTTTCTTCCTAACCACAACAAACAACACTAGTAATTATTCCATCAACTTCCAATCTATTATCTCTGGACAGAACATTACTGAAAACTGTTGTGGAAAAGTTTTGAATTTGTCATTCACAAATTGCTTAATCTGATCTCTTGGGAATTTGGATGAATATCTTGTTTGTTTTGTTTATCTGAAATCCATAGATACGTTCTAGGGATAAAGCCAAATGCGAAAATACTGAAAGATTGCCATTTTAAACTATTAGAAAGAATCAAACAATCCCCTGTGATATTTTAAAATAGCGTCCTTTATTTATTTTGGCTGGAATATAAGGAAAAAACAATGAAGTAGTAAAGAACCTATGCTTAGCCTCAAAAACCAGGCCAGTCTGTGGTCCTAAACTACTACAGTTGTGTGTGTGTGTGGAATCAACTCCAGAACTTCATTGCAGTATTGACTTTTAAAATCTATATTTCTTCTTTGAGTACTTGTTCATGTCCATTCCCTTGTAGGTGTGCGTGCACCACATGTACTGTCGCTGGAAGCTGTTTCCTAGTGGTATGTGCTGGGTCAACTCTGATACCCCCTGCAGTGATGGCATGGTATATAGGCAGCTGCCAATCCACTTCCCGCTCAGTTCCTTTTTTCTGTCGGTGACGGTTGCTGGAATGCTGCTGTTCTCTGCTCTGCACGTGATACTCCAATGGTTGTGCCTGGAATTAGATGTAAATAGTTAATAGAGTGTAAATAGTTAAGTAAATTGAATTAGGTTAGTTTAGGTACTTAGGATCCCCATCCTGTGGAGCTAGCCCATCTGGGGCAGTGGGGTATACCGCGATCCCAGGGCTCCGAACAGTGTGCGACTTGCCCAAAGAAAATACCGGTAAGCGACCCACAGGACAGCTTCCTGAAGTGCCCAGGAGAGGGACACATCCCAATGAAATGGCAAATTTGTAAGAATTTCAGGCCCAGGACCAAAAAGGACAGGGACATAGACTGAAGTTACTTCTGATGGAGGTTGCACTTCGCTCTGCGTCAGAGTGACAACCAGATGCGACACCCAGCACCTCCGCAGTTAGGAGCACACCGGCCTCAAGCAGAATCCTGCAAAGATGTCTGGTATCCCCAGGGCCTAAGTCCACCCAGCACCACGATACTTCCCCAGTGGCCAAAGAATCCGCATCAGCATCATTCCCCATCACCAGTGCTGAAGAAGTCAAAGAAATTGGACCAGGAATGCTCCCCAACAAGGAAGAATGTGGACAGAGCAAGACCTGTAACGGACCACTCCCAGATGGCTGTCAGCCAGCTGGCGCCATTGACTCCGGCCCCAGAGGGTGAACCATTGAGTCCGGTGCTCATGGACTCCCCACTTAGCATATCAGGCACTTCAATCCCACCTGCAGGCCAAATACATCTCCATACTCACATACAATACTATGGCAACCTTCCACATAAACAAACAAGGCATCTCCTTTATGCTGGAAGGAAGGGATTATTGCATAGCCCAGTCCATTCACTTGGAGGTATTTTACCTGCCAGGCTCTCAGAACAAGCTGGCAGACGACTTGAGCAGGTCCTTCATCACCCATCACGAGTGGTCTGTTTGCCTCGATGTCCTAAATGTCGTTTTCCAGAAGTGGCGATTTCCCCATGTGGATTTGTTCAGCACCAGGCTCAACAGAAAATGTCCCCAGTTCTGCTCATACCTGTGGCACAGTACAGGATCTCTCTTGGATGTTTTTCTCCTTTTCTCGGGAGGGAGTCTGTTTTATGTCTTCCCTCCCATGGCTCTCATCCACTGGGTGTTGCTCAAAGTCAGGAGGGACAAAGCAAGGAAGATTCTGATAGCCCCGGCATGGTTGCAACAGCATTGGTTCTCGACTCTCCTGCACCTGTCAGAGGACAAATCTATCAGCCTGCTGATGCTCCCAGACCTGATTTCCCAGGAACGCTGCCACCTGCTCCACCTGAACCTCGCTTTATTGCATCTGACAGCGTGGACACTTCATGGTTGGGCGAGGTGTAGTGCTGTTACTCGGCTCTTGTACAGCCAGTTCTTATGAATAGCAGAAAATGATCAGCGTGTCTGGCAAAATGGAAGAGATTCTTGTTGTGGGTCTCAAGGAACAGGGTCCTGCCTTTTATCCTGGACTGTCTGCTCTACTTGAGAAGGGAGGCCTTGCGGTATCATCCATACAAGTTCACTTGGCCCCAATCTCAGCTTTCCATCCACCAGTACATGGCCGAATGGTGTTCAATAACCCAATTTGCTCCCTGTTTTTGCAGGTGCTGGAGCATTTATAACATCAGGTGCATCAACCCCTGTCTCTCTGAGACCTCAACCTGGTGCTGTCAAGGCTCATGGGGTGCCTGTTTAGACCTTTGATGATCTGTTCCTTGTTCCATCTCTCTTGGAAACTGGTATTCTTAGTTGCCAGGAGGGTTTCAGAGATCAGGGCCATTACCTCCAAATCACCATATACTGTCTTCTTTAAGGACAAGGTGTGACTTTCACCACATCCTTCCTTCTTAAGGTGGTCTTGCACTTTCACAGTGGCCAGGACGTTTTTCTCCCTGTTTTTTACCCAAAGCCGCATGCTACCAGGGAGGAACAAAAGCTTCACTCTCTCTGTGTTAGGCATGCCTGGGTGTTAAACATAGAGAGGGCCAAACAATTTCAAAGAGCACTCAACTCTTCGTGGCAATTGCAGAAAGGATGAAAGGGGGTCCAGTCTCGGCCCAGAGACCCTCATCGTGGATTACATCATCCATATGCACATGCTATGATCTGGCAAAGGTCTTGCCTCCTCACCTGACAGCACATTCCACGAGGTCACAAGCTTAGAATCATAGAATATTAGAGTTGGAAGGGACCTCAGAAGGTATCTAGTCCAACCCCCTGCTCAAAGCAGGACTATCCTGAGCTAAAATCCTGAGCCAGCTTTTGTGGCACAGGTCCTGGTTCTGGACATCTGCAAGGCGGCAAGTTGGTCATCCAGGCACACGCTCACTACACTATGCATCACGTAACAAACAAGGAGTGGCACCGCCTTCGGACAAGCAGTATGTCCCCGCAGATCTCGATCCTACGTCCTGACTCACGGCTTGGGAATCACCTAAATGGGAATGAACATGAGCAAGCACTCGAAGAAGAAAAAACAGCTGCTAACCTTTTGGTAACTGTTCTTCAAGATGTGTTGCTCATGTCCATTCCAAAACCTGCCTACCTGTCCCTCTGTCAGAGCAGCCATCAAGAAGGAACTGAGGAGGTGGCAGCTGCTTATATACTGGGCCATGAAGACACCACTCCAGGGGGCACCAGAGCTGACCCAACACGTACGACTAGGAAAAAGCTGCAAGCTATGGTGCATGTGGCATGCACACACCTACATGGGAATGGACATGAGCAACACATCTCGAAGAACAGCAGTTACAGAAAGGTTAGTGACCGTTTTTAATGAGTCAGTTGTCTCCTACTCTGTATGTTGAGAAAAGCGTTTCAGAGCAGCTCTTCTTTGGCGTAAATTATCTTCTCAGTCTGTGAAATAAACTGTATTCTAATAAAGTAGTTTGATCTGTGAGCCTTTGGCATTGGACAGTGAAGTTGTATCAAGCTTTTTTCCCCTCATAATAGAGAAAATTGCCTCTGAGTAATTGTGTGGAGTCCAATAAATTGAATCACTGTCCCCAATGCCCTGGTTTTATTGGACCCTCCCATCCCAGAACAGATCTTGTATCTGGCAAACAAATGAAATGAGTGATCTTTTATTTTCAGGGTGACATCACTTCAATTCCTGAGCTTGCCGACTTCATTAAAGTGTTCAAGTAAGTACTTATGGGAAGAGGCACTTGTGAAACTGATATCAATGAATAATTAATAACAGGACTGCATAATTCGCATTCTGCCCTACTGTCTGGATTCTTTGCTGCATACCTACGACTTGGGTTTGTGACATGTGAAATGTCTTCTAGCACATTGACTTTATAGTTGCAGTGTAGCTAAAATACCATGGTGCTCTAGATATTAAAACTTCCTGCTTATTTCTGCTTTATTTAGCTCCTGCCCGAAACACTAGTCATCTAACATTATTTAAATGACTCAGCTACAGCTTTACTACATTTTCTGGTACAGTGATTCAGTTCTTCAAATACATAACTACTGTCTTTCATTGCTCCATGCCCCCTCAACCCTCTCACCCATACCCCACTGGAGTTGCAGGAGGGGACATGCTTTGCCTGTTCTTCACCAGTAGCTGGTGCTGAAATGTTTATATAATGATGTTAGGCCAGTACATTAATCAAGCTGTTCTAAAATTAGGACTGTGTCACTTAACTAGAAACCTCATGCAATTGCTTTTCTTGGTTTTGGAAGGTAGATGAATAACAAAACAAGTGGCCTTCTCATCTGCCTATCCTTTTCTGGCTGTCAAAAGGAGCAGGCTTGAGTTAATTGCATCACTCTTCCTTTGCATGTAGCGTTTTTTTAGTTTTTAGAAATTGGATCATGGTATGTGGAAACCGGGAATAGTCATGTCTGTCTCTTGACTCGTATTTGGCAGTCACGGCCAACTCTTGCAATTTAGTGTCCACTGCATTAGGAAGATGATGGAAATTCTGGAATCTGTGCATAGACCTTGATGAGACTTCATGGGTTAGATGCAGGAACAAAAGAAAAGCAACTGCGTCAAAACAGTGTTGTAATTAACCTGTCTTTTGTAATGGTTTGTTTTCTTGAACCATAGCCTGTCACTTGTTTACTGAAAACATTTGTCCCTCTTGTAATGTTTATGTATCAAGTTAGCTATAGTACGTGATGCAGTCTAGGTATTTGTGCTGTATTTTGATTACTACAGCACAGTTTCAAGGCTAGTGACTGTGTCCACGTATGTGAATTCTTTTTAAAAGAGAGAGTCTTCGTTTTTGCTATGGTTTGACATACTTATTTGTTAATTTTAAAAAAAGCATACTTTGGGAAGCTAGTCACTACTTAACGTTCTAGTTGTGAGACAAACACTGTTTATCATTTGGAGGGTGTTAGCCTTCTAGACTCCCTTAGATCAGTGTTCCTGAGGAAATAAAAGGTAACTATTTAACCTTTCTGAATATTAAAAATTCAATTTAAACAAATCTAAAAAATCTATAAGGCAAAGCCTGGTTCCTAAATTCTCCAGACTCTGCTATAACCATCATCTTCGTCTCCACTTGAGCTCCAACATCTGCTTCATTTTAAGTAGTTGCATTTCAGTCAAATTTGTTGCCGCAGTTTGGAAAACTGGAGCTTGGTTCTGTTTCTTTAGCCCTCCACCAAAGAAAAAGCCAAGTGTGTCTGAGGTGCTGACAATGGCTTCAGCTCAAACTGCCACTACTTGACAGGCTGCAGATGATGTAGTTTGAAACCAACGTGTGTGTTCCTGTAGTCGTCTGGTCTCCTAAAGAGAATATCTTAAATGTAGAGGCTCTCCTCACCTATAGAGACTAGAGTGTATTATTAGAACTTTTTTTTATAAAAATGGGGCCAGACAGTATCATGTTATAAGAAACACATTTAAATGACTCGGTGTTATAGACTAGCCCACTCGTGGATGGGGCACATCCTTTGCGTTCTGCTGGCACATTTTACAGTGTAGAATTTGCAATACTGATTCATAAAAGAAACACCGTTGTCCCTGGGGCTTGAGAGATTTACCTCACACCTACCAGCCTGATGATCAAGCTTGATAGCTGAAGTGCCCTGCCCTGCCCCTTGCAGGTTAAAGGAATAAAGTGAGGGTTGCAAAGGGAAACGTGGCTCAAGCACACAGACAAATGGTGCCCACTCTGCGTCCCTGGTTAGAAGCTGAACATCTTAAAATGGAGACGGAGGGTGGCGGCAGCGACAAACTTTGAAACTGAGCCTTCCTTCCCATAGTCTCAACCACGCACAGGGCTGTTGTGGTGTCTTAGAAATTCCAGCTGGAAAAAACTGGCGAGGGCGAAATATGAATGAGATCAGACATCTGCTCCTTTCTGAACCATAACTTCATTTAAAGGTTTGGAAACAAATCATTTAGACAACCAGGCCTCTGCTTGTCCTTTTCTCCCCCACCTCCTGAGTTCCTCCTAACACTTTCCCCATATTTCCAGGCTTCCTCCAGGACCAAGAACTTTTTCCCTACTGCCTTTATACCTTTAAACTTGACAGGAGGAGTCAGTTGTTTTCCTGCTTTTTCCTAGGAACTTCCTCTTTACATTTCACGTTGTAAACTGAACAGTGCAGTCCAAGGCTTATTGAGTGCCATAGTGCTCTCTAGCCTTACAATGGAGGAAGCGGGCTTGGCAGAGAAGTAGCTGGGCCCGACAACAGATTCCAAAAGATGAGGGAGGAGAGGGGTGTTTGGTGAATGGGAGGAAGGGCCCATTGGTAAGTTGAGGAGGGAGAAAGTCGAGAGCTTTAATGGGTGGTGAAATGGGAAGCAGGCACCCAATGGGAGGCCACAATAGGCGCATCAATGCTTTAAATCTCAGAAGCTTTGTGCTGGATTGAACCTCCTGGGTCTTTCTCAAAGTTCACCCATTAGCAACTAAAATACTTGATCCACTGGAATGAAATGTAAAATGCAGGGGGGCTTGGATTCACGTTCTGTGGGTTTCACTCATGTGGGATGGCTGCTTTTCCTTCTCGCTATGGCTTGGTGGAATAGACTATATAAAGGGCTCCCATAGGCCAGCTGTGGAGCTAGCATCTATGACTTCCACAGAGAGGGAACCGAAACCTTTCACTGGCGAGAACCTTTTGTATGGGCAAGCAAGAGAGACAGCTGTAATAAGTCACGTGAAATCAGGTGCCTAAAAGAAATTACATATGGTTGGTTGCTGATTTTTTGTTTGACAGACATGATTTTTAATCAAATATCAAAACACTAACTTTCAAAGTGATTACTTTTAATACTACAGGAGAAAAACCACCTTTTTCCATGATTCATGGAAGCTTCTTTTTATAAAATAGCTTGACAGCCCCCGAGACATTAATAGGAAATACCCTGACACTTGCCCCCTATAAAAGTACTTGGATTCAAGAGTCCAAACTTGTGACCTTATTTTATTTTTTCTTGAACAAATCTTCTCTGTAAGCGGTTAATGAAAATAAGAGGTGTACAGGTAATTGTTCAGCTCAGTTAAAGAATAGCAAATACGCAGGCAACCAGCTTGGCTTAACAGAAGTTTTCGGTGAGCTTAAACACAAAAAAGAAGATTTCAAGAAGTGGAAGCTTGATCAGATGACTAGGGAGGAGTATAAAAATACTGCTCAAGTATGCAGGAGTGAAATCAGAAAGGCCAAATCATAAATTGGAGTTGCAGCTAGCAAGGGATGTGAAGAGTAACAAGAAGGGTGTCTATAGGTACGTTAGTAACAAGAAGTAGTTCAGGGAAAGTGTGGGCCCCTTACAGAATGAGGGAGGCAACCTAGTCACAAATGATATGGAAAAGGCTGAAATACTCAATGGCTTTTTTTGCCTCTGTCTTCACAGACAAGGTCAGCTCCCAGACTACTAAAATGGGCAGCACAGAATGGGGAGGCGGTGTGCAGCCCTCAGTGCTGAAGGAATAGGTTCAGGACTATTTAGAAAACCTGGACATACAGAAGTCCATGTGTCCGGATGCAGTGCATCCAAGAGTGCCGAGGGAGTTGGCTGATGTGATTGCAGAGCCATTGGCTCTTATCCTTGAAAACTTGTGGTGATGGAGGAGGTCCCAGATGATTGGAAAAAGTCAAATATAGTGCCCATCTTCAAAAACGGGAAGAAGGAGGATCCAGGGAACTACAGGCCAGTCAGCCTCATCTCAGTCCCTGGAAAAATCACGGAGCAGGTTCTCAAAGAATCCGTTTTGTGGCACTTGGAAGAGAGGAAGGGGATCAGGAACAGTCAGCATGGATTCACCAAGGGCAAGTCATGTCTGACCAGCCTGATCGCTTTCTATGATGGGATGACTGACTCTGTGGATATGGGAAAAGCAGTGGATTTAATGTACCTTGACTTTAGGAAAACTTGATATGGTCTCCCATAGTATTCTTATCAGCAAGTTAAAGAAGTATGGGCTGGATTAATGGACTATACGATGGATAGAAAGCTGGCTAGATCATCAGGCTCAACAGGTAGTGATCAATGGCTCAATGTCTAGTTGGCAGTTGGTAACAAACAGAGTTCCCCAGGGTTTAGTGCTGGGGTTGGATTTGTTCAACATCCTCATTAATGATCTGGAGGATGGGGTGGATTGCACCCTCAGCAAGTTTGCAAATGACCCTAAACTGGGGGGAGTAGTAGATACACTGGAGGGAAGGGTTACGATACAGAGTGACTTAGACAAATTAGAAGATTTAGCCAATAGAAATCTGATGAGGTTCAACAAGGACAAGTGCAAAGTCGTGCTCTTAGGACAGAAGAATCCCATGCACAGCTACAGACTGGGGATCGACGACTTAGGCAGCACTTCTACAGAAAAGGATCTGGGGGTTACAGTGGATAAGAAGTGTGATATGAGTCAGCAGTGTGCCCTGGTTGCCAAGAGGGTTAATGGCATATTGGGCTGCATTAGTAGGATCATTGCCAGCCGATCGTGGGAAGTGATTATTCCCCTCTATTCGGCATTGGTGTGGCCTCATTTGGAGTATTGGGTCCAGTTTTGGGCCCCCCACGACAGGAAGGATGTGGACAAGTTGAAGAGAGTCTAGCAGAGGGCAACAAAAATGATTAGGGGGCTGGCGCAGGTGACTTATGAGGAGTGGATGAGGGAACTCAGCTTATTTAGTCTGCAGAGGAGGAGTGTGGAGGGATTTGCTAGCAGCCTTCAACCACCTAAAGGGGGGCTCCCGGGAGGAAGGAGCTAGGCTGTTCTCGGTGGTAGAACGAGGAGCCATGATCTCAAGTTGCAGTGGGGGAGGTCTAGGTTGGATATTAGGAAAAACTTTTTCACTAAGAGAGTGGTGAAACACTGGAATGGGTTGCCTAGGGAGGTGGTGGAATCTCCTCCATCTTGCGAGGTTTTTAAGGCCTGGCTTGACAAAGCCCTGGCTGGGATGGTTTAGTTGGTATTGGTCCTGCTTTGAGCAGAGGGGTTGGACTCGATAACCTCCTGAGGTCCCTTTCAAACCTCATCTTCTATGATTCTATGATCCAGTGAGATCACTCATGCACCAGTTTGTTTACAGGTAAGGTGAGTGGTTTTAAAACCCACTAAATCAAGATTTGGTTGGGGAAGTAATCAAGGGGGAAAGCGGCAGACCTGTTTTTTTTAACATAAAACTTCAATTGGGACATGTGTAAGGTACAGCAGATCAACTTAAAAGCCCAGCTACCTGCAGTGTCCCTTAACTAAACACTATTACCCAAGTGAATTTTAGATCCAATGAAGTAATATCATTAATCTGTCTGGCAGGCCTAAGAAACTGACACTAAAAGGCTACAAGCAGTACTGGTGCACCTTCAAAGATACATCCATTTCCTGCTATAAAAGCAAAGATGAATCCAATGGGACTCCAGCTCACCAAATGAACTTAAGAGGTAAGGAGAGACACATGCCATTCTGGTAACATCATCCAAACAAGTCTGTCATTGTCACCTTTTATTCTTCCATTCTTTTCTTTTGTTTTGCACTTCAGATGTCATTCTAGTGTTAAGTATTAAAGGAAAAGTGACTGAGGTTTTTAAGTGTGATGTAAAAATACAGTTCTAAATAAGCGATTGTGGTAAGAGCAAAAAATAATGCTGTGTGGATCAGAAGCCTTGTGGAAAACAGCCTGTTTTCACAGTAAAAATGTTCAAAGCTCATTGTTGAGATCTGTATTTCTAATTGACAGTACATGTGCCTGGCTTTAAAGCCATAGTTCCCAACCTTTTTGGCTCGAGGGCCACGGATATAATTTTTACAACTCTGAAGGGCCACCAGTCTCTGCCAGCAGGCCCTCCCCACTGCAGCCAGACAGAAGATGTTCAGGAAGGAGGCTGCCTCCTCGCTGATCTCCCATCTCCCGCGTCCTGTAGCCCTGTGCGCACCTCCTGGGTCCCTAGGCAGTGGCTCCCTTCTGCAGCCAGCAGGAGGGGAGCCACAGGCCACTTTGAAAGCCCCCCCGGGCCACTTTTGGCTACCGGGCCACAGGTTGGGAACCACTGCTTTAGGTGAAGCAAAAAAAGTTAAAGCATATAAGAGCTATATAATTTGTAATCTTCTTGTTTATTGATGGACTTTTTGAAAAAAAAAACAAAACCCTAAAAACAAGTTTAGAAACTTCAGCACACGAGTTGTAGATAGCAATATTGCCTCTTCTCTATTGTGTAAACACAAGTTTTACTCATACACAGGCTGCAAGGCCTGAATGTTGTTTAGGATTCCTACAGCTACTGGCCTTTTTTATATTCAGAACTAAGCTATTCCAGCTCAGAGGGCTATGGAGCAGCAGAAACTACTGACAGATTTAATTTTGACCATGGAGGCAATACGACAGAGGCTGCCAAATGATCTCAGACTATAGTTACGGAGATGTGCAGCCTGGAATACCTTTTTGGGAGCTTTTGACGTCGCTGTTTCTGACTGCATTTTAAAAGAATCTTGGAGACTGAATTGAAATGAAGCCGATGTTAACTTGGATGTTTTCAAGAAACTGGAGTTCTCAAAATGCTTAACATCTAATATAAATATTTTAAGATTTTTCAGCAAACAACTTTGAGGAAAACTAGCACCTCGCCACTAAAGATATAAGCAACATACTCAACCCACATAATTTTTACAAGCCGACAGTTTTAGATTAGTGACACCCAGCTCACACCTGCTTTTACTGGTACACAAGAATTATTAGGCTAGGTAATCCCATTCAAAATTTGGGTTAATTTGAGAAGAAATGAAGGGTCAAGCAAATTTCGTAATGCCAAATTTAATTGGACTTGTGTAGTGTTTTTGTTGTTTTCCCTCAAAATAGATCTTGCTCTTCATTTTTCCTTCCATGGGGTTGGAGATGATTCACCACAGAAGATTAAATGTTATAGCCTGGAGTCTAATTTAAACAGTTAGCTAAATACCACAATGTGGTCTTTCATTATTCTCTGCGGTACCACACCCTTTGCAATCAAGCAAATAGCTCTGGCTTTGTCTGGAAGATACCAGCTTGCTCCCAACTCCATGTTTGTACTTTTTCCTCTAATTTCCCTTATTTTTACATGCTGTAAAAAAACAAAGCATGGTGTATATTCAGGGAGATTGTAACACATCATATCACGGGGACACTGTTTTAGTACCTTTAGGCTGGAGTGTTTTGGGTTTTTTTAGAGCCCGTGTGTCTGCATACATACTAATCACTATCTCTTACTACAGGGTGCGAGGTTACCCCTGACGTAAACATCTCTGGTCAGAAGTTTAATATCAAACTTCTGATTCCAGTTGCAGATGGTATGAATGAAATCTGGCTTCGCTGTGATAACGTAAGTCTGTGACTGGCAATACGTTTTTCTCTTTGCCCCCAATCACTCATCCACCATGGCTTGCATTTTGATAGGCTGTTCATCATCTTTCGACCCATGCATAGCATTGTGTGTATATAGATAGAAATATAGACACAATGGTCTAAATATAGACTATATAATATATAGTATATAGACTGGCCCTTACTCTTTTTCCTTATGTTCCATTGTTATACTCTCTGGTTGCGTTTTTGACTCATTGTACATCTCTTTGTATGATTTGGTTTGATTCTTGTGTTGAAAAATTCAGCACAGCTTTGTTTGAACAGAAAAAAGATTTGCCTTCCTACTGAGCACCCCTTTCCCTTTACTTGCAGGAGAAGCAGTACGCACACTGGATGGCAGCCTGTAGGCTAGCCTCCAAGGGCAAGACCATGGCAGACAGCTCGTACAATTTAGAAGTTCAGAATATTCTGTCATTTTTGAAGATGCAGCATTTGAACCCAGATCCACAGTTGATCCCAGAACAAGTCACCACTGACATTAATCCAGAATGTCTGGTTTCACCTCGCTACCTAAAAAAGTACAAGAACAAACAGGTACTGGGGTTTTAGTCTTTTTCCAGAAATCTTGCTTTTGACCCAAAGAATTAAATCCTGGCCCCATTGAAGTCAGTGGGAGTTTTGTCGTGTCAGTCGATGACTTCAGTGGGGTTAGGATTTCATCCTAGGTACTTCAGATGTTGATGCATTTTAACAATTTGCCCATCGTACTACTGAAATCATGTGTAAAACTACTTTGTGGTTTTGATCCAATATTAAGTGATTAGAGCAGATGGTGCCAGTGATCTTAACTGTTTTATTCAAAGTATGTGTGTCAGATTTGCAATGAGATAGCAGATATTGACAATCTCCCATAGTCTGAACAATGGGGGTCAGTTATTTTACGCATTTTTGGAATTTCTGTAATGTGGTACATGGAAAAGAACATCTGCATGTCAATACATTGATCAGTGTACCTCTTAATATTAATGTAATGAGATGTATGTGGCATGGTAAATCATTGATTTTAGTTCAGGTTACTTGTACAAGGCTGCAAAGAAATCCTTGTGGTTAATTTAGGTTCCCATTGTTTACAAAGCTTTCCATGCGGGTTTTGCTGTAATGTACTCTGCATGTTTTATCCACATTGTTCCAACGCTTGTAAATAAATTAAATACCAGCCATTGAAAATATACATTTTAAAGAACTGTGATTTAATTTTTGAGTAATAATCTGTATCCAGTCACTTCATGGTAGAGTCAGATTTTTTGTGGTAGAAATAAACAAATACATGGATTGCACAAATTCACACAGTGTTTGGTTAAAGCTGCAAAAACAACTAAAGCATTGCTCAATGTCTCTTTAATGATTTAGTAAACTGAAGTATACTGATTGTTAAGCTATAGTTAAATTACTGTGTCTGAATCTGATCTCTGGACAGCAGAAAAGGGGCTGCCATGCAAAGAAGCAGGAAAATGTAGCTATTTATTGGCACAGTATGATTTCCTGGCAGTGGAATTTCATTTTCTATAGCCCTTATTATTCTCTGAATAAGCCTTTATATCCATGGGGATGGGGAAGGATTACATATATAACAAATTATAACATATAATAAGGCATTGTACACTTGAGCATAGTAAAATAGACACTAGCAAAAATATTAACTTGTAAGGTTTACCTAGTGTATATGTATCTTGGTTAAGAAGCAATAGGTTAATCTTGGTTAAGAATAGCAACAGTACAGATAGGAGATAGCAATTAAAGACTTGTAAAAAGCCAGGCCAACAATTCCAATGGAAGCCACAGATCCCTTTCAAAGATTAGTTAAGTATAAATAGAGCCTTTCATTTAGAAAGGCAGCAAGAATGTTCAGCAGTTTTGCTCCTTTTGCATTTTATTGGTTTCCTTCTTGGTGTCCTGGCGGTTGTGTAAGATTGCGTTGAGATTGTTTATCCCACAGCATCATGTGATGGGGGAGTAAAGGGAAATGGAGGAAATGCTGCCCTCAGGGAATTCATGGAATGTAGACTGTAAGCTAAAAAGGAACACCAAACTATTGTAATAGATTAAATTGAGGTAATTTTGAGGAAAAACCTTCTCACCAAGTGCAGATTTATCTGAAATGTACATTTACAATGTCCATGGATTCACTAAAGATAAACTTCAAGTTTTCACTAACCCATAAAATATCATTATTGGACTAATGATCTTAATAGGCCAATATAAATGTGAATGTCATATTGATCATGTTTTAATTATTGTATCGGTTGGATGAGTTGGTTTGCTTAGGGATGCAGCGATAGACACAGCAAAATGGACACTTGGTTTACAAACCAGCCTCTAATCAGTTCATGGTTTTACTGTAAATTGACATCTGCAGTACAGATTTGCAAGTGGATTTGGGAAGTGCTAAGATAGAAACACAAAAGCAAGCTTTTTTGGTTCATAGTATTTAAGTAGTAATATGTGAATTTTGATTTGGTTTTGTGGCATTTACCCTGCTCAGAGCAATGAATTTCTGTGGTTTTACATCTAAGAAACCTTCAGTTCAATTTAAACTGAAGACTGCATTTACAGTTGCAGTCCTTAGTGTTGTGTATCTTCAGAAAAGAGGATGCACAAAACAGATGGCAATTTTAATTTTTGCTTTGCTTATGTAATTTTAGAATCTTTGCCATCACTGGACTGTGTTGGGCACTCTTTTTTAATCAATTCTCTGAGAAAGGGTTCTGTGGGGATCCTTTCGTCATATCTGAAGTGACAGGAGCTACCGAGTTTTTTAATGGTAAATGGCTTTGCACGCCCTAAACACGAATAAACTTGAGTCTCATTCAACCAAAGACCTTGAAAGAACAGTGAGGGTGGGAATTTTCACTCTATTCTTAACTTTGGCCACTGGTAGAATTCTGCATCATCTATAAAACATAAATCAATCATTCTAGATGAATAAGATTCCTAATTTTTGATGGCTGTAGGGTGTGAAGGAAGGTTCTGTGTTTCCTTGTTCCCTTTTTCATGCTTGCATTCACTTTTTACTGTTTTTCTTCCTAAGAAAATTTGCATGTTTTTTGCTTGAACTTCAGTTTGCAGATGATTTACACTTTTTTTCTTTGCTTTGTTGCCATATTTCTGATTGCTTTTTTTTCTTTCTGCTTCCTTTTCTTTTATTCGCATTGTCATCTACAGCCAGGCTATATAAGAGACTTGGTAAGTGACAGTAAAAATAAATAAATTAAAATTCAGATAAATTTAATTTTAAAAATAGTTTAAAACCTTTTCACATAGAGAGTCGTCCCAAAACAAAACACCTAGAGGAATATAACTCTTTTAGTTTTCATCATGGTCCCCAGTGATTTTATGTTGCCAAATTGCTAATAAGAATCCTTTATAAAAGAAATGTCCATTTCAGGAATTGATTCTCATTGTGCATCTTAAAGTTGAATGTGTGTCCGAATCCTTTGCATCTATAATCATGCTGTGTACAGAAAAAATGCTTAGTGGTGCTTAGGTAAAAGCAGCTCCATGTTATCCTTTATTAACCATGGCAGCTATTTTCTATGACACGCTCCATTTCATGTCCGGTAGTGTGTGAAGTATGACGGCAGTTTAGAATTGCAGAACATCTGGCTGACTGTAATTTACTTAAGAAAATTCTTAATATTTTATGCATGGTTTGGGGCATGTAGTTTTTTTTGCGAGGGAGGAGATGGGGAGGGTTTACACAATATCTCAAACATAGAACGGTTGCCTAAAGACTGTGTCTAATCACATTCAGATAACAGCCAGAATACTGGAGGCCCATCAGAATGTAGCTCAGATGAGTCTAATTGAGGCCAAGATGCGGTTTATTCAAGCTTGGCAGTCTCTGCCGGAATTTGGCATCACACACTTTATTGCCAGGTCAGTGGTTTTGCTAAATAATAAGGAAAAATTTCATGTATGAACATGTAGGCTATTCTCTTATATCTGAAGCGTCCATTAGATATTCCTAATTGAGAATGGTGTAGTTTAGACAGAAACAACTTTTGTAAAATGCTCACGTGTGCATAATTATAACTTCACACACATTATTTGCATGTAAAACTTAGAAGTCTAAGTTTAAATGATTGTGGAAGGATTTTAAGCTATTTCTGCATTTATTGATCCTTTCTGTGGCTCTGATGTAATAAGTTGCATAGGCACTGGAAAATTACATGGGTTCAGCTTGTTTTGTAAGTCAGTTCAATAACTGAATGCACAACATTTCTGCATCTGTTTAAGGTTTATCTTTTATAAATTTAAACGATACAGATTTCAAGGAGGCAAGAAAGAAGAGCTCATTGGAATTGCCTATAACAGACTGATAAGAATGGATGCAAGCACAGGAGATGCAATTAAGACGTGGCGATTCAGCAACATGAAACAGTGGAATGTAAACTGGGAAATAAAAATGGTAAACAAGGCTGCATTTACAGAGCTGGGGAGACATTGTCTCATGCCCAAATGTTCATTGTAAGGCTTCTTTTTAGTAAGAACTACATGTGACTTCTAAGAACAGACTTAACCTGACGTTTCCCCCTGATTTTGTTGCACGGGAGGACGTTGCTTGGTTTCATAAACTATTTCTATTTCTCTCATTTGAGTCCAAGATTTTGACAATTTGCATAGGATTTTTGAGTGCAGTTCAGTCTTGTGTAAGCTTAATTCATTTTCAGCATCTGCAAGAGTTTCTTGTACACTATAGGGAATCGGCTTAAGATTTTACTACTTTATTGGATATAAGTACTATATCATGCATCTCCCATCTAGGTGGACCTGGTGATTGCATAGCTATTTCTAGGAAGATGTTATTTAGCTCAAATGTATAATAAATGTTTATAATTTGGGGGGACCTATCCTGACTTCTGTTAAAGTCAGTGGAAATGCACCTCCTGACTCCAACAGGAGAATCTTTAAAAAACAGTATTAAAAAGCTGTTCAGTGAACCTTTTTCACTGAACTTCACTTAGACCCTTATTACTCAGCACATGTTTCTAGTCTATGTCCAAATACACAGCCACAACTCAAGATACCTAAGCAAAATCACACGTCCGGACTAAAACAATAATACTGTACTGCTTACTGCATACAGCTAAATTAACCAGATTTCGTTCTGTTATTTTAGTCTTCACTTTTTTATATGCAGCACAACTTAAGAGTTGTGTGTCACTAATGACAATCCGTATCCGATGCTGATGGGTGAACTTTGAGCTGGTTCTCTACCACACGTTACTCATACGTGCAGGTGCAAACCCTGGTTAAAACTTCTCACTGGTAGATTATTTAAAGGGCACATGCACATGAATACACAAGCGCAATCAGAGGCTGATTTTAATAGTAGCTTTAATAGTAGCTTTTAATTTTGGGGCAGTTTGGGGTTTTTGTTAAACCAGTTCCATAAGCCACGGCATCTCAGGTTGTCCAGATGCTCCGCAAGTAAGTTGTTGGCTCTACATACACCAGAGTCTCACTGGGGGAGCTAACACCACTGCTGGCCTTAAGGGGCAAATAAACGATACTTCACTGGAAGGAGATTTTTCTGAAGACTTCAAATGAGAGACGCAGTAGGCTTCTTGGGGGTGAACTCGTAATTTGGGGGGCAAATTCTCTATCAGAAAATACACAGATTTCTCTTCAGAAAATAGACACAGATGATCAGGCATGAAACTATAAACAATTATGTTTGCTACAAGGGAAACTTGTTCCATGTGGGGCAAGGGAGATTTAAAATGTTTGGATGAAGAACAATATTGGTTTCACCTTAAGCTACATAACTGTTTTTATTTAGACAATACAGAAGACATGTGGGCTAATGGAGAAGCATTAGAATGGAGGGGGGAAGCTTTTGAAGTTGGTATAATTTGTTGAGATGACCACCTTGCTTATCCTAATCCGGTGTGTTTTGTGCTGTAGGTGACTGTAGAGTTTGCAGATGATGTGCGGGTGTCCTTCATTTGTACTGAGGTGGATTGCAAAGTGGTTCATGAGTTCATTGGTGGCTACATCTTCTTGTCAACGCGAGCAAAAGACCAGAATGAAAGTTTAGATGAAGAGATGTTCTACAAACTTACCAGTGGTTGGGTGTGAGTTTGATGTACTGTATACTGAGAGAAATCCCATGGCCATATTAATATTTAACTTCAAAAGCTGTTATTTGAAATATGCTGCTTAATAAAGTAAGCTTGAAATGTATCTTTTTTTTTTTTATCATGGAAATTTTTGCATTACCAGACCAGTTAATGTATGTGCACTAATGAGCACTTCCGTTACTCTGCTATAAAGACAGTATGTGGCTATATCCTGTATTAAATTCTGCCTCTGGTCTTCAGACACAAGACACAATGGGCAGATCAGGATCAGATCTGACTGACTTAAACTAGCCAAATTATAAAGAGAACTCTAAGCCATCTACTATAAAGCTATCCAGGGCTTAAACTATATGAAGTCTATTTATCATGTTTAATGCATGTTTTTTTCATTAGTGTTTTTTTTAATACTGTAAATTTGACCTCATGTTTTTTGAAGTCCTCCTACCTTTGGGTAGAATTTTGATCTCTATTTTCACACTACACGAATCAGGACAGTTGCAGATGCCTGACATTATTTTTAAAGATAATTGTATGGGGCCTAAAAAAATGGTCGTCCATTAGTCTGTTTTAGTTTGGTCTGTTTGTTCACTTGCCTTTTGATTATCATTTATATTGTCTCTGTTTTTATTTTTACACCGTATTGTATTACAACCCTCTTAGTATTCAGCAGCGTACTCGTAATGTCTGCCTATGATATGCAAACTCTTTCGTTACCGTATGAAGTAAAGGTCTATGAAGTATAGGTTTTGTGTAACTTATGTAAAAACACAAATTTTATAAAATTGTACAGTTTTTTTTAACTTGTCTCACAAGCCAACTAGAATTTTGCATAGATCTAGTGTATCAGCGTTATCTATATTGTGCTTTTAAACGAGACGGATAGCAATTCAGAAAACAAATTTGCAGTACAATACATTTTTATCTAAGTTAAGTACGACTTTGTTACAGTTGCGCCATAATGTCCTTAATAACACTAATGCCTGGAGTCATAGTATCCCTAGACTTTGCACCAGGGCAGAATTAAGAGCTCCCGACCCACCCAGGAATAACCAGGAATCACCTGTGTTGTGTTCTGATAGTCTGTGGTTTAAAGACTATGTATAAAAGCATTTTATTTTAAATAAAAGTCAAACCTTTTATTTAATTTTCGGTTTCCACTTCCGGTTCTTTGCTTAATTTCATACCAGGCCAGATAGACTTACCAGCACATTCTGGTAGGGTTTCTCACAGGTTGAATAAGAAATTCAACCTTCAGCTGTGAGACCATGCTAGCTCACAAGTCAAGTGTTATCTGAGAGGGTCAGGACGTGGATGGATCACCTACAGGGCACGGCCAGGCACTCTAGAAACTGGTACTGGAGATTAGGTAGACAGGACTCTTCTCCAAGCCACTACTGAATAGATATTGCAGCTTTGGGGGGGGGACTTTTTGCTGCTAGAAGGTGGTGTCTGTCAGGTGACTTGGATGTCTTGGCTTTGGTCACAAAGGACGTGTCTTCACTGCAAAGTTAACTCGAATATTGGCCTTAACTCAAGTCCCATCCTCACACAGACCCTTATCAAGGTGCAGTGGCCTGGGGGGCGTGTAACCTAAAACCCAAGTTAGCAGCTGGTGAATTGCGCTAATACAACCGCTCTGCAGTGTGGACGCAGGCTAGCGCTGCTCAAATGCCACGAGTCCTCTAGCGTCTTCCCGCCGTTCCCCCATGCCACAAGCACAGACAAGCTCTCCCTCAACATCCTGGCAAACGATTCCAAGGGACTCCGCCTCCTGCAGCACAAAGAACCCCGGGCTATGCCCCCGGAAGTCTTAGCACCACCGATAAGTGCGTACAGCCCCGAGGCGGGGGCAGCAGCTGTAGCGTTACGTCCTAGGATAGCCAGTCACTCACGTGTGGCTAGCTCGAGAGGAGGGACTCCAGGGCAGACAACTCGAGTTATCTGCAGTGAAGACATACCGTGCAGCAGCAGCCAGGTGGTTGGGTGTGCTAACCCCAACGTCTTGCCCCCCGCGTTCCTAGTGTTCTGCTCTTACGCAGATGCAGCATTGCTCCCCGCAGTGAAAGAGCTGCTGCATTTCACGCCTAGGTTCCCTGATCCTTGTAAACCCGCTTCCCCACACACCCCGTGTGTGTTGTTACACTTACTGTGTGTGAGGTCTCAATGGGCAGTTCTTAGTTCCTGGCTGCGGGCCTGTTTACAGCCGCCATAGACTCACAACACTGTTGACAGAAGCCCACAGCCCCCCGCTCCAGGCCTTCTGCACTAAACTCCCCACTGTAGTAACTGCTGCTGCCGCCTCTGTCCTCTCCTCCCAGGCCCAGGCATGGCAGTCTCCTGGCAAGGGGTGCAGAGGCTTGGCTGGAAATCACGTGCCTATCCATGAGCACAGGTGCTCTGCCCGGCTGACAGGTGTCAAAGAAATCACAGATGAGGGCAGGGATCCTGCAGAGAAGGGGCCCGGGGGACTGCGAGAGATCTGAAGAATCGGGGGTGGTTCTTAGAGTGCTTGCTCATGTCCTTTCCAATACAGGTGTGTGCACGCCGCTGTGCACGGCTACCGGATCTTTTTTCCCGTTAGGAGTTCCCGTAGGGCTAGCTCCGGCACCCCCGGGAGCGCAGCCCACATGCCGCGCTATATGAGGCACTGCCGGCCCTCCGCCTCCTCAGTCCCTTCTTTCCGCCTGTGACAGAACTGCAAGCGCATCATTCCCCGTGTTTTGATCTTTAAGCAATGATTTTGTGTGTGTTCATTAGTTAGCTTAATAGCTGTTTTCAGCGGTAGTTGGAGACGTTGAGAGAGTCTAGCTGAGACTTTACCAGGAGCGGATATGCTCCGATCTCATGGCTTCAAGCCGTGTGCTTCTGGTGGGAAGGCTTTCCCGCTAAGTGACGCCCACTGCCTGAAGCGCGGGGGGGAAGCCATAGTAAGGAGAAGAACGTATCTGCAAGGCTTTCAGACCAAAATCCGCCTGAAAGCCTCGCTCGCGGCATCCCCGACCGGCTCCGAACCAGCCTGCTCCACTGCGGTACCCAGCAGAGGGAGCTGTCGGGACTGACCCGACTTGGCACCGTGAAGGGACGGGATCAGCGCTCAGAGCACGGCTACTCCCTGTCACCACGCTCCCCTGCACCAGCTAAGCAGGCGGGGGGGAGCACCGATCCGCACCGAGGTCCCATACCTCCACAAGAGAGAAGGGGCTGGTGTTAAGGGGAAGCCCTCGTTGGGACCCCCTGAATGGCTCAGGAGATCCCCAATACAGGGAGGAGGATCTCCTGCAGACCAGTTTCCGAGGGTAGAGCAGGAACGCTCCCCCAGCAGTTATTCCAGATAGCGGTTGCTGGACCGACTTCGAGGCAGAGTGCGAAGTCGCCCTCCTGACACCAGTCTCGACTCCCTGGCACCGGGTGAGGTCCATCCCATCGCTGCGGCAGCGGGGAGTTCGCCCGCAATGATGCGGTGCTAATCTCGGTCACCGGAAACAGTCTCGGTACTGAGGAATTCACCGGGCTGCGTCGAACTCGGTTGCCGGAGACAGACTCAGCACCGAGGAGTTCGCCCCCCTCACCAAGGCAGCACTGAACCTGGATGCTGGAGACAGCCTCGGGACCGAGGAGTTCGCCCCCGCACCGAGGCTGCAAAGAACCTGGTGCCGGCATTTGACTTGGTGCCAAGATGCATGCAGAACGCAAAGTCCTCGGTACCGGGATGGCCCACTGGTCAGCCCAGATTGCCGGAGCGTTGTCCGTAAGCCTGCTCCAGTTGCGGCACCTGCTTCGAACCTGGTAGTCAAAGTCGTTGACATTGAGGGGACGCTCGCCAGAGCGATGGATCACCTGTGGATCAGGGTTGATTAAAAGCTGAATGAGTCAGCAATGTGATACAGCTGCAAAAAAAGCTGATATTCTGGGGTGTGTTAACAGGAGCGTTGTATCTAAAATGCAGGAGGTAACTGTCCCACGCTACGCAGCACTGGCGAGGCTGGAATATTGTGTCCAATTTTGGGCACCACACTTTAGGAGAGATGTGGACAAATTAGCGAGAGTCCAGAGGAGAGGAACAAAAATGATAAAAGGTTTAGAAACCCAACCTGTGAGGAAAGGTTTAAAAAAACTGGGCATATTTAATCTTCAGCAAAGAAGACGGGGGGGGGGAACTTGATAAGTCTTTAAACATGTCAAGGGATCTTATAAAGATAAGGGCAATCAGTTGTTCTCCATGTCCACTGAAGGCAAGACAAGAAGCAATTAGCTTAATGCGCAGCAGGGGAGATTTAAATTAGATATTAGGGAAAACTTTCTAAGTGTGAGGCTGATTAAGCCCCGGAACAGGCCTCCAAGGAAGGTTATGGCATCCCCGTCACTAGAAGCATTTAAAAACAAGCTGGACAAACACCTGTCAGGGATGGCCTACGTTTACTCGGTCCTGCTTCAGCACAGGGGGCTGGATTTGATGACCTCCAAAGGTTCCTGCATTTCTATGATCCGACGATGACTGGAGGAGCAGGGCAGGGAAGGGGCAAAGGAAAGAATTCAGTGACAGGGCGAATTAAAACAATTGTTAAGGAGAGAAGAAAATTATTGATGGGGGGGAAGAAATGGAAGAACAAGTAAATGCAAGACCTAGCTTATGCCAGGGTGACTGCAAGTGTTCTCAGCAGCGTGGGCTGAGCCTAAACGCCCGACATCGCACGAGTCCAGGTCTGTAAATACCTGTAATGACTGGTCAGCCTCCTGGCAAGCCACTAGCACAGATCTCTGTGCTGCGGTGATGGTGTGGCTGGCTTAGAGCTCCAGGCACACAGATCTGGAGAAATTCAGGCTGCTGCTCTCTGTGGGAAAGGGATGGAGAGATTCCCCACAGGCGCCCCCCTACACACAAGCACCTTTTTCTGGTAAGGGGCCTGCGACCATGATCTTCCCTCTGGTCTCCTTGGTCTGCACCTGCTTCCTCACGGCTGAGCACTGGGCAACCGTGTTAGCTAGCTGGGAACATCCTGGCCCTCTTCAGGGCTGAAATGCGAGAAGGGGCTCTGCCGAGTCCAGGCCTGAAATTCTAACAGTGACAGACGCCTGCGACTGAGAGACTGGTGGAAGGGAGGGTGCACGGAAAAGGGCTGAGGGGTTAGGAGAGTTCAGTCCAAGACATGTCATTCCGAATGCAGCCTGGCCCTGTTCCTCTAAGCTTGTTTAAACATGGGCCTTCCCTCCAGGCGGGGTTAGTCTGCATCCCATTTCCTGCAGATACCACAGTTGGTTTGAGGCAGGGAAAACACCAGTGCTACCCAATCCATTCGCATCTTAGCTTGTCAGTGGGGTTGGGGGGCTACGGGGAGCACAGCCTCTCCCATGGGGCACCCCAGCTCCTTCCTGCTTGTTCCTCTTCCGCCCCCACAGCGAGCAAGCCGGAGGCCAGGAGCTGCTCCATCTATGAGAAGCCACTCGCTGCAGTTGCTCTCTGCCGGACGATGGGCTCTGAGTCGGAACGGGCTTCCATATCCCCCCACGCCCCACTAGCAGAGCCTTAAGTGGAGAGGCTTCTGCAAGTTTAGGCTAGCCCTCTTTGACCTTAGAGCTCAGCAAATTGATGCTCCTCAGGGGTTCGGAGAGAAATCCCTCAACCCCCCACCCTGGGCCAGCCCGTCTCTAAAAGGAACAGCTCCGGAGTCTTCTCCCATAGTGTTAAGTCACTTGGCCAGGAACGTGGCCTGCTAGTCAACTCCGCTGCCCAAGAGGAGGATCTGGGCAGTTAGGAGCACTCCATTGTGCCTTGCCTCACCAGCGAGGTATCCAAGGGTGAGCAGCATAAAAGCACCAGAGCCCTTTTGCCTCTGAGCCGAGCCCCAAGCAGTGCTAAGCTTTGGTTTATACCATCTGTCATGCACGTTCCCGCACATCCAAACTCTGTGCATTCAAACCCCTTGCAGAGAGGGCTGCTAGTGCAGTGCGGTACAGCCAGCTGGAGAAGGGCACTTGGGAACGTGAACAGGTTAGGTCAGTCACAACCCTGGTCCCGCCCCCAGCCTTTTTAGATTGTTAGCTCCCTAGGGCAGCGGCTGTCCCTGCGTCTGTACAGCGCCTAGCGCTATGCGGCCCCGCCTCTGGATTGGGGCTGCATCTGCTGCTGCGTATGACATAGTAACAAATCTGGAGGTGGGGGAGGTAAAAGGCATTGCATAAGGGAGCTTTCCCGTGTAACTGGCTGTACTGTGCAGAATTCTGCATGTTTGTGAGGCTCGTATGCAGGGGAGCTTCCTCCTGTTATACCCCGGAGCCATGAGGGAGCCTTTTAACAGCCAGCCCAGGAGCTGCATGCATAGCAAAGCGCTGTCCTGCGATTCGCCAGGTAATGCATTAAATGTTAGCATTGTAGGGTCTCTGGAAAGCCACCGATCTGGACGTGCTGGACTGTCTTCTATAGAGGATTCTGGTTTGTTACCCTTCTCCCATTTTATGTTGCAATAAATAGACCCTGGCCAGGCCCTGGGGAAAGGCAAAGAGCTTTTCTCTTCATCATTTGTCTTCTGCTTCCTCACCCGCCCAGCTCCAGTTCTTACATGTCACTTACCTGTCCCAGTTGCCCCCCTACAAGGGCATACGTGTTTCCAGCCCAGCTGCCTAAAAGCGTTCCCACACACTCTTCACTGCAATTTGTGACTCCTAAGACCCTGTCAAAATTAATTCATGCACCTGTCTTGGCTCTAAATAGAGCCTCCCATCCATCCCCCCCACCAGCTGTTGTGCTCTGGCTGTGTCCTTGATGGCAAGCTCCCAGAGAAGACTTGTTTTGTCTGTGCAATGCTTAGTACGAAGGGGCGGGCCTGACCCCTAACTGGAGTGTTCAGCGCCACTGCAAGTGAAATAATCAATAACAATTGCTGTAACAAGAAAGGTGGCCCAGATTATTTTGTGTCATCTGCTGCCAAGCTTCCAATGACCTGCCATTGCAGACGCCTTCTGGCATGCAGCTTGGAGCGGAAGGTGCCAGGCTGCAAACTGCTGTCGTAGAAACAGTGCAGCAATTTTGACAATGGAATGAGCGAGAGAAGGGATTACATCTTCAGGTCATTCGTTAACCGGCCACCTCAACTGACAATGGGGCACCCCTGTTTCCAGTGAGTTTTTACGCCACCCGGCTTTCAAAAGTCAAGTTATTTTGTGTTGCCAGCCTGCAGTATTTCACCTCCCTCCCCTCCCATCAACGTAGGTCTGATGTTTCCACGTTGTAAAGAAAATGTTTTAATGCAAAGGTTCCATTGCTCTTCATTTCTGCCAGCCCAATACAGTGTGCAGGTTTACATTTTAACAACGTGACCTCAACGCTCTGCAAAACAAATCTGTCTCTTTTTTTTACATGGTACAGCTGCAACTTCCTGATAGAATTATTTTTTGAAAAGCATTTTCAATACGACAGGCCCTCTGCCATAAGTGCACAAGTTCAATGCTAATTATGTTTGCGAGAGGAAAAACTGATCTACTTACAAGCCAGACTTAAAATGTTTTGGGCAAACATTACATTTTATCCTTTCAATTGGTGGGGTAATGAAATTGAAATAAAATGTTATTAGTATGATGAGTAAAGATCGGTCCAGTAGAAGGGAAAATAAGACTTCCTGATTGGACCACAACTCAGTTTACAAAACTATAATACTGAAAATTGTGAAATCCGCTTTTCAAACATTGGTAAAACTAATGGGGTCAGAGACTGGCCAAATTGCTCTAGATTTCTAATAAAAGGGATCCTGAGTATCTAGGAGTATTGAACTAAAACCTCCTCTGCCTGCCATTTGGTCCTAGGAAGAAAACTAAGTGCCTTAATGCAGCCAACTTGTGGTTAAAGCTGATCATATTTGAGGAGGCCCAAAGCGTGTGGGCCTTCCAATAGTTTCGTGATGCAATTGCATTTGCAGTTCCAAGTACCGCGGCCTGTGATAAGTTTGTTTTATTTTGTTGGTCTTCAAAGGAAAAAATATGTTTCTGTCAAGAGCAAATCAATGAAATCTATGTCTGTGAAAATACCCGATTTCCAGAGCGTGGTCTAGCAGAAATATTACATTCTCTTACTGGACAGTGGAAAATTGGGCTCTTCAGTATGTTTGGTAATTGGTTGACCCTAGACAGCCTTATAGATCAGTTCTGTGGAGACTATACGATACGGAAGCCGTGGCTTTGATGGGCTGATTGGCACTCACTCCCGAGTCAGCATGAGCTAGGGCTAAGCCACTGGACCGAGATTCAGCTGAGCCGGGTTCCATGTGCAGTTCTGCCAGGGACCAGCTATGGGACTCTGGGCAAATAACTGCCCAGCTCTGTGTCTCTTTTCCTTTCCTACCGCCTGGCTGTGACAAAGGAGGAGATTTTTCTAAGCAAAACGATCAATTTGAAGTTGAGTGAATTTTAAACAATAGGTTCATCTCCTACACCTGCCCCTGAACTCTGTCAATTTTTGTGGTTTTGCAATTGTATTTCCCAAATTTTTTTTAAAAAGCCTATTTTGGATCCTCTCCATCCACCTGTTTATATTTGAAGCTTACGCTGATATTAGCTAATTCGTGTAACAAGCATGCCACAAAAGGAATAGGACAAGCTACCACTTAATCATGTATGCCTTTGCTCCATTGAACGCAGCCACGTAATAAGTCTTGACAGCTCTAGCAAACACATCTGCACTTGCACCAACTGCTGATTAATAACACCTAGTTTTTTCACATTAGCCTTCATGTGATTAACAAATTCATGTATATGCCAAAAGGGAATCTCCCACTTCGTTCTCAGCACAAATCATTTGGACACAGTCTTAATTTGTAATTCATATTGCCACAAAAGTAAGTGGAAAAACCATATCCAGGGTGCTGTTGAAATATGATCATCACTGGTATGGCACAGAACTCAAAGATTTCATTCAAACCTGCTGGGAAAAGTCCACCTCTGACTGCACAGTTCCACCGTATTCTTCTGAAATAGACCAGTCTCTGAATTTGTTACTATTTACCTGCAAAAATCAGTGGTTGTATAAATGCAAAGGAATAGCAATAATAGAAATTATCCAGCTTTATTATAAATATGTTAGGGCCCTAACACAGCACCCTGCCTTGCCATGCAATAAAAACACAGGCCTGCCTAAAGGAACTTACTAAACAAATAAGGTGGGAGGAGAAACAGCGCCAGGACGTGACATATTCAAGGTTACACAGCAGGTTAGGCGCAGCGCTGGATCTGACGTCTAATCCTGTGCTCTACACACTAGACGACATGGCCTGATTTCAAATGAAAGCAGTGTTTCTAATTTACTAGTTTTGACTCTAGAGGGAGGCACCCGGTCCCTAATGTTGTCCATTTACTAACTGAATTTCCTTCTCATGAAATATTCCAAAGTGAAGAAGCTCTCCAGCCCGTGTAGCTAATAATGAACTTTACATTGCAGTCTATTACTTTGTTAATCTGAAACCAGGAATGCAGAAATGTCACTGAATAAACATCACTGACCAAAATAACACAAGCTGCAGCTGTTCCTTTTTCACACGACGGTGGGGGTTGAAACCAGGCCCACGAAACATGTATGAGAGATCTGATGGCACCGCCAGCTGCAGGGAAAGCCTGGCTCAGCATGGAAAGAGGATTCCAGTAAGCGCGTGGGATGCAATCAAGCCAGACAGTAGGGGCATTGTGAGGACAGAGCAGACAGGAAGCTCTGTGGAAAGGCCAAGCCACGAGTAATCTGGAGGATAATCTAGTTTGCCACAAATGGGGGGGCGGAACAAATCAAGCTATTGGTCTGTGAGCCAGATGGAGCTTTGCTCCCTACTCAATATGAAGACAAGACAAGACGGGCGTTAGCAGGTGGATACCACCATGCTCCCTGATAAGAAAGGTGGCGGTTCGTGTAAGGGAGAGCCTCGTCCAATATCCAAAACCCACTGGGGATGGCAGAGAGGAGCCCCTGCCATGTTCATGCTACTTTCTGAAGTCTAGAGCATTCTTTTGCTAGTATGGCAACTTCTTCCCTGCCAGTACCCTGGGAAACTCTGTCTGATGGTACGCAGCTAATTAAATCTAGCCGACAGAAGCAGACCTAGCGTCAATGGCTGGTGGTTGACGCTAGACCAACTGGAAATATGGCCCAAGGTTTTACCCATGAGGGCAATTAACCACTGGCACAGATTACTCAAGGCCGTGGTCGATCCTCCAGTGCTGGGCATCTTTAATTCAAGGCTGGAGGTCATTGTAAAAAACATGCTGTAGTTCAGTCTAACTGTTGGGGCTAGAAGCAGGGTAGATGCCTCTAGCCTGAATGAAGCAGGAGGTTGGCGCAGATCATCACAAGGGCCTTACAGGCGATGGATTTTTAAAACTGAAATAGGAAAGGGTGAAGAGGGGAAATGGATTTTCTGCTGGATACCAACATTTGGCCTTTCTTAGCTGCAGCTATTAATACAGTAAGTCTGTGCCATGGCTTTTTATTCAGAGAAATTGTCAGCGCTGGCTCCTCCTGCCAACCACAAGGGAACTGCGAAGTGTCTCCCTCTCTCTCTCTGGTGCTATAGAAAAATCTTTAATGGCTAAACTCTTGGGTGGCTTCTTTTAAAAGGACAAATTTAATGACGTTCCCTGCCATTAATTAATCCCCAGCTGACTTGTGTCCAGCACTGTAGGCTCTCCTTGTGCCCATTGCCATGGTCTGAGGCAACGTCTCTCTTCCCTCCTTAAGGACTGTAATCCGTGCCACACTGCCATTACCCGTGCTGCCCCAGCTACCCTGCCATTTATGCTCCTGCGAGCTAGCCGAGAGCTAGCGCGAGTGGGCGTACAGGAGCAGGAGTCTCGCCTCCCACACACCCACCCCCGCGCTTGTAGTGGAGATGGAGCCTTAGTTATCAATGGCAGCCATGGGGCACGGGAGAATTACAAAGCACGTTTGATTTTTATTTTAAATGGGGCACGTACAAATATAGCCCGGGGGGGCATGCAACCAACGGCTGAACCATGGGTACGTGTGTAACCGAAGAGTCACTCTCAGCACAGCGTCAAACCTGGGGCCTCACTGCACGAGCTAAAAGGAGACACATGTCACTTAGCCCAGGTTGTAGCAGACACTTCAATCTCTAGCTGGCCACCACTAGAGGGGGAGAGAACCCTACTCACAAGCAGGCTTTACAGTCACCACCTGGGGTAAGGAAGTCTCTCCCCAAGCTTCAGAGGTGTCCCAGGCAACGTCCCTCCCTGGGACTGCCTACCCACAAGTTAGTGTCAGTCGCAGGGCGCGAACCTGGGACCTCTCTCTGAGAGCCCATTGCGTGTGCCTCTACTGCATGAGCTAGAAGACACATGTCGCTGCGGGAGAGCTGTAGCAGGGTCATCAATGTCTAGCTGGCCTAGCCACCACTAGAGGGGGATAGCACGCCATGCTGGGCAAGCAGGGTGGCGTGTGGTGTGTTTTCAGGGAAAACCCACAAACGTGGCAGTGCTGGCTGCCCATCTGGCAGCTCCACTTTTGCTATTTCGCTGCCTCCTTCCGTTCCATTTTTCTGTGCCTGAAGCAGGCAGCACCTGCCCCAGATAAGCCAGGACCCCAGGCTGAGTTTGGCTGACCTATGGGAACTGTTTGCTCTCTACGGCTGCACCGCTGCGGTGTCAGCTCCTTTCTCGTGGGAGGATCGCAAAGCAGAAGCGGTGTATGCATCTGGCAAGCCTGCAAACATACTCCCGAACACACCCGCAGCCTGCGCAAATGGCTCGGCTGCTTTGCACGGGCGGAGCCTGGCTCGGCGCGCTGAGGGCTGGCAGAGACAGTGGCCACGTGATGGAAGTGAAGCCCGTGCTTAAAAGTTACGCAGCTGTTTCAGAATCTTACCACGCATTTGTAGGCGAGAAACGAGTTAAAAGCTGGACACGTGATCAGGCCTAAGCTACAGGGAACGGCGTCAAGGCATGGGCAAACCTTGCTTCTGTTAATTGGTGTAAATTTTAGTTAGAGTTCTATCTCGTCTTTTCCTCCCTTCCTGGCCATCCGTGCTGGGAGTGAGGCTAATGAAACCACTTGTCGCCACACCTGCGCAAGGCCTTGGTGGGAAGAAAGCCTTATCTTCCTTGTCCCCCTGGCATACCTTTACTTCAAAGACTGTTAGTGTAAAATGTATAGGTTTTAAGGTGATGTGCCTGCCCTCTGGATGGTAATCCTGTAAACAACAAACAGGGGCAGGTATAATTGTATTCATCATGTAGCTGTTAATATTCATTTTTATAGGTGTCAGTGTAACCAAATAAGGGTCTATGGGGAGTTGCTGGAAATGTATTCATTTACATACTGTTATGCATAAAAGAGTTGTAAAGTAACCCCTTGTTGCTCACTCACAGAGTTGAGGTGGAACGAGCAGGCAGTAAAGGGTTCTGTCTCCCCAATCCACCCCCGGGACAACCTGTTTGGTTATTTCTAACAGTGTTGAAAGGCATTGGACATTTATGTGGATGATAAGAATGTCCAGTGTTAGTGTGAACGCCAACAAAAATCCTGGCAGGGCTATTACATGGAATCTCCATTGTTGGTGGGCATTTAAAGCCCAGGTTAGTCAAACGCCTGTCAGAGATGTCTAGGCTATGTCTACACTGAGGCAAAGTCACCACCATCAGATCGACTTATCTGGATCAACTGAGCGGTCAGTGAAGCCCCGCTCAGTCGAACCAGAAGTCGATGTTATTGATCCATCCCCACACGTGGCTTAGCGCTGCATCGACGGGAACTGTGTTCCCATCGGCGCAGTGCAGTGAAGATGGTGCACAGAAGAGAAGCACAGCTGTCAATGGGAGGTACGCAAGTTCTTTGCGTACTTTGCTTAACTCCCGCCGACTGCTGCAAAATCGCAGAGGTAAGTGTAGACTAAGCCCTAGATAATACTTAGTCCTGCCTCAGCACAGGGGGGCTGGCCTAGACGACCTCATGAGGTCCCTTCCAGCCCTACGTGTCTATGGCCAGCTCTATACGACAGGCTTATATCAATATAGCTACGTCACTCGGGGGTTTGACAAATCCACACCCGTGAGCCCATAGTTATACCGACCTAACCTCTGGTGTAGACAGTGCTATGTCGCCAGAATAGCGTCTCCTCTTGTTATAGCTACTACCTCTCGAGGAGTTGGATTAACCACACTGATGGGAGATGCTCTCCTGTCGGCATCATAGTGTCTTCACTAAAATGTTCCTGCAGCGCAGTTGCACTGGTGCAGCGCTGTATGGGAAGACAAGCGCTAAGATGCCATGCCCCATGCAGCGGCACTCAAGCCGCTCGCTCGCTATCCAAGGTCCGGGTCAGAGCTGCGTGGAGGCCAGATTACCCCACATTTGCTGCTGGAGGATTCTGCCACTTTTCTGTCAAACATCTGCTACTGGTCATTGTCAGAAACAGGATACTAGCGTAGATGGCCTTTGGCACTGATCCCATCTGGCAGGGCCCGTGTTCTTGTGCTTTGCTGAATTGGTGTGGGGGGGAAGTCCAGAAGTGGAGAGAAAAGGAAGACTGCAAAAGTGTGTAGATAAATGCTAGGAAACTGTCAGGACGAAAGCAGAAGAGGTCAGTGCAGGGCCATGGGAAGGCCGATATTGCTTTTAAAAAAAATAATCTTCGCTTTCCAGGACAATGAGGAATGTTTACCCCAAACTCAAGACACATACATAGATCCATCCTGAGGGCAGGAAGGAGAAATACCAGTGGAAATGACTCAGCCCAGGGTAGGGAATGATGACAAATTACAAAACAAGTGACAAAAGAAACGTGGGATTCTTTAGCAGAGATATTTAGACTATCTCTGGAGGAGAGATGTCAGTGCTGATGTTTGAGAAAGTATTAGCACGTTTATTTATTTGTATTCTCATGGCGCCTAGGAGCCACAGCCATGGACCAGACCCCAGTCTGTTCCAGAAAATAAAAAGAAAATCCTGTCCCAAAGAGCTGACCATCTGAGACAACAGATGGCCACAGAGCGATGGTGGAGTACGAGGACACAGTGAGACAGTCTAGCTCAGCAAGATAGACCGTGATCTCAGCCCACCTGCAGCCTAACCACTGTCAAGTTTTTGGGTCGGCATCACATAAAGGAGAGTTTTAAAGAGGGCTTGGCAGGAGGCTAATGAGGTCATTATGTGGCGTTTCTCCCAGGCAAGAAGGACCCTGAAGGTGATCTAGACCTGTCGACTGAAACGTCAGCCTCCGGAAATGGGGTCAAGGGCAGAACAGGGCCATAGCTAGCAAGTTATGGTTGGGTTGAAGAACAAGGTGAGTGGATGCCCAACAGCAGGGGACTTTTTTCTTTGAGAGAACTCAAAGCAGCTGAGGTGAAGACACTTTCAATGCAGTGTACCTCGAATTCAGGAAGCAACAGATAAAATACTGTATGAAAGCATAATTGCGCGATCCAGTGAGGTTGGTGGGGAGAGGGCCTGGGACTACCTTGGGTCCAGAAGACGTTAATGGAAATAGTTGGAATGAGCGGGAGGCAATTAGTGGACTTGCCATGAGGTTCCATACTATGGCCCATTAGCTTGTAAGCTAGAGTACAGGGGTGTGACCAAATGCACCCCTCTATTCACACCCTCACACAAAGCTTTGTACACAATATCCCTTGTGAGGTATCAGTTGAAAGCTAATAACACACTGGTCAATAATATCATGACGAAATGTGTGCAGCAACATTATATGTCAAATTATGCATTGCCTCTAGAATGATGTTGGTGGCCTATGTGCAAACCTATGGAGGCAGAAGTGGTTGCACAGGTCTTAAACAAAGGAGTGTGTGTTTACGTACATCAGTTTATATCTAAGTTGTAAACAGAGACCTCAGCCAACAAGAAGCGGCAGCCAGGAGACAAGGAAAATGTGCATTTCAACAAACAGAGGGGAAAAGAAATAGCGTGCGTCCTCTTTCACTACCAGACCCCATGTTTCCATCCTCCCAGCTGGAAGGCACTGTCTCTAGGGTAACCCTCAGGGAAATGCATTTCAAAGAATAAGTGAACTATAAAAGACTGGGGCAAAAACACCCCAAGTGGGCACTCCCTCTCCATCGCTTTCTGTGCCACCTAAGAAGACAAACGCACCAGCAGTTGGACTTTGGGAGCAGGCCTTGGCCTAAGAATTTGGTCAGCAAGATTACTAGAACCCAGGAATCAGACGTTCACCTTGAACCAAGTCTAGTTTATTGAGTTCAGCAAGTGTAATGCTTTATTTCTCTTGTAGCCGTGGCTGACTTTATTGCTGCGTATTTGTACTCACATAAAACTTGCTCTTTGGCGTTGAATACACTTTTTATTCTTTAATCAAAACAAATCCAGTTCTGTCTGAAACTGAACTGTGGGTAATTCCTTTTAAAGTAGCAGACTGGCATATATTGAGCCCCTTAAAGGGGCAAGGGACTGCATATGTCTGGACAGTTTGGGGAGGGCTGAAAATGGCAGAACACATGTTTTTGGGGGAAATACAGAACTAGGGGAGGAGGGTGTTGGAGGGGCCATCCTACAAGTAATAACCAAGCCTGCTGGAAGCCAAAGTGTGGCTGGTGTTTGCTGACAGGTAGCTAGGGTCAGAGTTGCTGGACCAGGACTGTGGCTGTACACAGACACTCAGGCAGGTACATTTTACCCGGGCCCAGAGGCCCTGGGAGGTCTGGCCCAGGCTGCCACCCCACATTACCATGAAGAAAAAAATTGAGGCTAAATTGTAGATCATGCCTGAGGATATTTATAGAAACTTATTTCCTTGTAGCTATCAAGACATTGATGGGATATAATACCTTTATCATGACCAAAAAATTACAAAATCGTCAGCAAACTTGTAGGACTCTCACGCTGGGTGTTGTGTTAAACAATCCTAGCAAGGGGGTGGGTGGTATTTTTCAGAAATGTAGACTATGTAACAGTAATTTCAGAATTCAACCGTTTTTTATGGCTCATGAGGTTGTACGGATGGAACGAGAGACTGTGGGAAGTGTGTGGGAGGGGGCCCATGTTACAAGTTTGTTCTAGGCCTGAAAAAATTATTCTTAGGCCCTGCAGTCAGGGGATGGCTTGCAGGTTGTTTGTGAGCAGCCCAGGTAAGGGGTTACAGCCGCAAAAGTGGGGCAGCCCGGTTCAGGGCAGGTGATGACACAACCCCCTCACTGGTCTGAGTTACTCCCCAAAATGGCATAGGTGGAAGGGGATAAAAGGTGCTGATGCAGAAGGGGACACTCCATCCGAAGGAGCAGGACAGTGAAATGGGGGCACTGTGGCTAGAGAAAGAGTTTGGGAAAACAAGCACCGGCTCAGTGTTTGTGGGAGAAGAGAACACGTGGGCAGCAGAGGCTGGCACTGTTGGCAAAGCTGTGTCAGACGTCACTCGGATAACAGGCCAGACAGCTAGGGCAGGGCTGAACTGTGGAGGGCTTTGGAGGTTAGGACCAGCGGTTTATTGTGAAAGAGGGAGACGCATGAGGGGTGGGGGACTGCACTACTTTCCAGTCTGCACCCATACCACTCCAGGGAGAGAAATCCCAGAAGGCATGGCGCTCACAGGACAGCCAAGGGCTGGCTGTTACCCAGAATTCCCTCTCACCAGGCCCTCCCCATCCACAGCCTATTTAGCCAAGCAAGGAACTAAAGAAGATGGTTGCCCCAAAATACTTAGCTGTGCTTTTAAGGGCTGGCTTGACAAAGCCCTGGCTTCGATGATTTAGTTGGGGTTGGCCCTGCTTTGAGCAGGGGGTTGGACTAGATGACCTCCTAAGGTCCCTTTC
Organism: Mesoclemmys tuberculata; assembly: GCA_007922155.1. NCBI lineage: Eukaryota > Metazoa > Chordata > Testudines > Chelidae > Mesoclemmys > Mesoclemmys tuberculata. The sequence goes on along the minus strand of ML675611.1, from coordinate 8,295,641 downwards.
AACTCTAATCTTCTATGAGTAGCCATCCTGCTTTTCTTTCCTGTCTAACTTCCTTGGGATCACCAACGCTTCTGGACAAATGGGTGCTGGGGCCACCATCGCACACATCAGAATAGTTTGAAATGCATTTTGTTGTTAAAACATATAATGAAGCCTAAAGGTCAGAATTGTCATTAGTGGCCACCGATTTTCAGGTGCTTCCATGTTTGGCCAGATTTTCTGGCATGGCCGAGCACCCCAGGTTCAAGCTGAGCACCCAAAATCTGTGACCACCTTGGAAAACGTCAGGGGGTCGGGTTTTTTTAAGCAATTAGACCGAGGCTTCTGAGAGATGGCAGGCTGAATAAGCTGGTGTTGGCTGGAAGAACCTAGAGCCATTTGCTGAGATGGGTGTCTAATGTTAGACTGCTAAAATCCGTATAGAATCATAGAAATGCAGGGCTTGAAGGGACCTCAAGAAGGTATCTAGTCCATCCCCCCACAGTGAGGCAGGACCAGGTAAACCTGGCAAACTAAATAAGTGGTCTCTGGCAGAAATGTTGAGCGTGACGACAGGATGATCTACTTTTACATCGTCATGGCTAGGGCACTGGAGGGGGAATCAGGAGACGTGGATTCTCGTCCCAGCTCTGGCACTGACTTGCTGTGTGACCTTGTCTCTTGACGTCTCTCTGCCTCTGTTTCTCCACCACACTTTGCCGCTTTGGGACAGAGATTGTCTCTTACTCTGCATTTGTAAAGCACCTAGCACAGTGAGCCCCTGCTATGCGTTCCAGTCTATAGTTGTCACTGCAATACAAATAATTAATAGGAATTCATTCTCTAGAGGAGTGAAGTATGTGGAGGAAACAGTGTCATCTCCAAAAACAAAGCGATCAAAATAAGAATTCATACACACGCTCCCAAGCCAGCCTGTGGTTTTCTTTGCCACATGACTGGCAGAGCCAGGCAATCACCTTGCATTAAAAAAAGAAAGAGCTGCTACTGCAAACAGGCGCTCTGAGTGCAAAACCACTTTGCTTAATGCAAGCAAGGGGGGGGTTACGGCTGTTTGCGCTTGCTATTTGCTGGCAGGGGTCATCTAAAATGCATATAGTTTTTAAGCCTGGAGTAATTCAATAGCATTCAGATGGGAGATTCACATGACCTTTTCAGCAAGGAATTGCACGGCATTATACAACGTTCACAGGCCCGTCGTAGGCCAAAATTAATGAATGGTTTACAGTGCAAAGAGCACATGCTGGTGGGAAGTGCAATGCTCTGGAGCTCGAATTATCTCATGCTATAGAATAACGCTGGGTATGTCACACGTTATCAGCAAGGAGGAAAATGGCGTTCCTGGCTGACGTGCCACGATACAGGGGCTGTTTACACCGATCATGACATAGCTCAGCTGGTAACGCCTTTCACCACTTGTCTGAAGCCCCCGAACAAATTCCAGGGACCCTGAGCAAGCTGTGTTGGGTGGGCTGGCAAAGAAGACACACTGCGGGTGAAACCCCATTGCTTGCCACAATAACATTCTTGGCTTAAACAAATGCTGAAGACTCAAGACACAGCTACTGACTGCACTGATAGTGACATGGATAGACGTAGCCCTTGGGGGCAGAAGTCCAAAGAGGGGCGCCCTTGTGCCTGCCGGATCATGGAGTCTATTGGACTGAACGGGCCTGCATTAGCGCAACCCTCTCCATAGCCACTAGCCCTTTGAGTGGGGGGGATGTTGCCTTGCGAACCACGACAATGGAAGCTGTTGATGACGCTACCATTAATAACACATTGCTCCATGCCAGACCGGCATGTCATCCATTCCATCTCCTTTTCCATCTCCTCCCTAGATTCCTCCTTCCCTTACTGTATTTTTGAAAACCTCCCCACCGCACCCTCACGTGCTATGTCTATGTAGTGTTCTTTAGTTTCTGTATTGACTGGTCTTGCCGCTTTTGACAAGTTGTAAAACTGCATCGTTCTACTGCAGAGCCCATGACACGCCATGTTTGGAGACGTACTCAAGAGGTAAGCTAGTTGCCTTGCTGTACATTTTATGGTTTGTCACTTAATAAAAAGCGATTCAAAATTAATCACAGACACAAAAATGCTTTGCACCAATATAGCGTCAAATTCTCTCCTTACAGCAACAAGAATGAGCCAGTCGTATTGTTCTGGTTGCCCATTCCTCAGTTATTTCCAGGAGACCAGTACAGGGTTTTTTTGCTCTTTGAAATATCTGTTAGTGCTGAAGTGTGGGCAGTGATGATATCCAACCGGTTCGCACCGGTTCGCGCGAACCGGTTCTTAAAATTAAAAAAATGTAGCGAACGGGTTGTTAGCGCCCTCCCGTCGTGCTCTGCGGGGCGCTGGCGGGTTTCGCGCGAACCAGTTCTTAAAATAAAAAAAAGGTAGCGAACCGGTTGTTAGCGTCCTCCCCTGTCGCGCTCTGCTGGGGGCTGGAGGGGTTTCTAATTTGGCAGCGCAGAGCGAGTTTCACAGCAGAGATTCTCCGCTGCAATGCCAAGTCTCCCTCTCCGCCGCCGAAATTGACTCTGCCTTGTCAATTTCAGGGCGGAGAGTGTGCCCCGCCGCCGAAATTGACCAGGCAGAGTCAATTTCAGGCGGAGAGTAGTCCGAAGTTCAGAATAAGTTCTTAAATATGACCTGCCTTTATAGAACTGGTTATTGAAAATTTGGGATATCATCACTGAGTGTGGGTGATAAGAAGAGGGTGGCAAATGTCTCACAATGGATACGATACATGCAGCAAGCTTTAACATAATTAGGTCTTTAACATAATTACTATTTTTGATCAACTTCATGGTGCTGGCTCTATAATAATAAAAGGGAGAGCATCAAATCTGTATGTGATAGAAGTAAATTTGGGTCTGCAAGAAGAGAGGACCATCATAATGAGAGACCTCTGCGCAGAACTTGGTATGCCCAAGAAAGACTGCTTCAAATTTCCATTCTTATTCAGACCAGCTCAACCTGCCAAGACACATAGCTCTGAGCTAAGTGAACCTTTCTCATAGTTACTCATGGTTCTGGGGAATTTTGATGCTGAATCATAGAAGATTAGGGTTGGAAGGGACCTTAGGAGGTCATCTAGTCCAACTCCCTGCTCACGGAAGGTCCAACCTCAACTAACCCATCCCCAGCCAGGGCTTTGTCAAGCCGCAGCTTAATCCTATTTGTTTGCCAGAGATTTTTTGGGCTCCTGTGATATCCATAGGCTTTTCCCAGCTGCAGAGCATGCTCATAAAGGGGTCACGGGTTGGAACTAGCCTTTGGAATGGCTCTGGATTTAGGGGGATGTAGTGCCATGGGCGTATAAATTATTCAGCGGGGTTCGGCGATAGAGCAACTCAGGCTCCATGATGCAGCTCCTCAAAAGGTATTTGTGCGCCTAACACCAAAGTCAATGAGAGTTTGGCACTTAAATATCTTTGAGGCTCTGGGCCCAGATAGTTATTTGACCCCCAGCATTTGAGCTCACCCTTAGAGGCTCGTGGCTCCAGTTTTTCATCAGGTGCTTCTGAGAATGACCAGACCAATTGTTGAACAGACAAGATGTTTGAGAATGTCAGGGTGGGATAGCAGATAGCGCCCCATGCGTCTGTATAGCTCAATTTCATTCCTGTTTTCTAGTGTATGGCTCCTTGCCCAAATCTCTGTCACAAAAGCTAGCGTTTAAGACCTCCTTGATGGCCACCTCTTACAAGACACCTTAATTGAACTTCTGGGTATGTTTTCGGAGCACAATGCCTGGTGCAACTTTAGCCCTACCCCAGTGCAAACTGGGAGAGATTTTTGCCAAGAAGAGGTCAAACGGGTGCTTGTCTGGGTTGAAGGCCGAGTTTTAAGGCCTGCTCTGACCAAAAACACAATATAAAGGTGGTCTGTGACACATTTTACCATTGCTGTTCTGCATGAAATCCCACCCAAATTCCTACATGTAAAATAAAGGTCTTGCTCATTTTATGGTATACTACAGTAACACTTTGTATTCAGAGTGAGCCTTTCACCCAAGGATCTCAGACCACTTTGTGGAGGGGAAGGGGGGGCTATTCCCAGGGTCTAGATTAGTCAACTGAGGCAGAGAGAGGTCACGTGAAATGCCCCAAATCATAGTGGCAATTTTGTCTCCAGATCTCAGCCTGGGTCTCAGCTTCCCACTGCCATTCCTTAATGAACGTCCCTCTGGTTCCCATCAGAATCCCACTGGTCTAGCTCACCTGCTGGGTGTGAAACGTTTGCTCTTTAGTGTTTGCAGTGAAAATATTTCCAGCCATTTTAAAAGGCGGCTGGGGCCACTGGGAAGCCTTGTACGCTGCCACTGTGGCTGTTGGAGTGAATAGGGCCCAGTGACTGTACATGCAAAGCTGTGCCTTTTAGCTCTGTTGTGATAAAGTAAGAGACCGAGGGTGGGGGCGGGAACGGCTTGATGAAACAGAAAAGAAAACTGAGGCTGCTGTCTGCGTTCTAAATGATTGCTTTCTATATTCAACACAGCAATCTTCAAGAGGGCAATAATTTACTGAGCCCAAACAATGCCAGAGAGAGCTGTCATTTCCTGTTACAGTGTTTGAGAGCGACTTACAGCAAATCAATGGCTTGCACTCAGCGCTGCCATTGACCATATCCTCTTGGCCAACGGTAATCCCCCACAGCAGCAGAAAATGCTAGACTGATTTCCTTGGAAATCCCTGATCCAGGAATTTTGTGTGACCCTGTAGAGCTCAGCTTTGGCTCTTCAAACCAAAGCTGTACAGGGTCGAACGGTCCGACCGTCAGACCTCAACTGGTATTGAAGTCGTGTCTCCTGCAGGGATTCGGGGGCCCTCCGTCTACAGGGGGCCCTTTGCAACATGGTGCCTGGTGCGATGCCATCAAGCACGGTCACTCTGGCTGGCGCGATGGTCCTTAGCAGCCCAGGTGTGTTTGGTGATAATGGCCATGCTCCGCGAGGCAGTCAGCACCAAGCCCTGAGAGTGGTGTGTTAGCAGCTCTAACCGTATTCAGTGATTTAGGAAATGCCTTGGCATCGGCTGGACAACGTTTTGGAAGAAGGCTGGGAAAGCTCTTTATTTTTCCCCTGGCAGCTTTGAGGCCCAGCACAATGAGCGGTGCCCTCTGAGGAGCAGTTAGTGATGAATCTCGTGACACCTAACATGCAATAAGGCCGGGCCGCGCTGACAGGATGCCAGCTAAACATTAAAGAGCTTGCGCTACGTTCCCTCCAACGTGTTGTGTGCTTTCCAATTTTAGACCCAAGAAAGAACAGTGGGTGACTTTAGCCAGCCTCTCCAAGCTGTGAAAACATCTCCCCTGAACCATAGCTTTCAATCCTCCATGCTGCCTGGTTAGTGATTGAAATCTTCCATCACTGAGTCTTTCATCAGTGATTTCTTCCCTGTGTTCTCAGCCATATGTTCTCTATTTCTCAATGAATAATGTTCTGGTCTGAATCCGGATTTAATCAAGGTTACCACCTTTTGGTTAAAAGGAAAACAAAAAACTGATAGCACTGATAGTCTTCGGGTTTGTGACATTTTTTGATCACGTAGGTTAAAAATACTATAGAAAGATGTAATCTAAATGAGATGCACCTCTTAACCTCCTCCAATTCCATCATGCTTGACTGGGACGCGCCATTTTTCTTCTTCAAGTCATAAACTCATTAGGTAAGTGCAAAGCAGCCCTGGCTATAATTTCACTTCCAGGACTAACAGTAGGTAATAATTTGAAAAACCCAGGAGGAGCGGACTGTTTCAGTTCATCATGCTGGGCTCCTCCTGGAAAGTCCTGACTTACTGGGGATTGAGTGTAAAGGTCTGCTTTTGATATTGATTGACGCCCAAGGCAAACAGGAAAGTGGAAATCAGGAGCCAGCCTCTGAGAACCATACAGTATCGGATACCCTCATTGTCAGGAAGTGTTCCACTTCGGGGAAACAATGCTTTTGCCATTCATACCACAGACATCCCTCGACACAAAAGTAAATTAGCCTTATGATTGTCCGTGCAGGTTGCTAAATCACTGTTAGTTTCCTTGCTTTGATGACAGTAGAATCAGGAAGACATGGCGTGGTGTGAATATAATTCCTCATTGCAGATCATGTTGCGTTAAACTAGATGTCAAAGTCAATAAATTGCTGCGTCTGAGGTGAAACAATGAGCTTCAAAAGATTCTCCAAGGGCTCCCCTGACCCTGCAATCATCTGCCTAGTTACATTAAACTGGTCCGATTTGTAGCTATGTTTGCGTGTTGCACCGGGACACTTTTTAAATGTTTAATTTCCTTTCCTGTGGCACCTAGAGGCTATAGTGATAAATGATCTACAAATAGCTCTGACTAATTTTTTAAATGCATAAAATAAAGCATTACAAGCACATTCCCCAGCCTCATTTTTTTTCCTGAAGCCACCCTATAAAGAATAACCGAGACCAGGTAATTCCGGCACATGTACTCCTCCATTTCCATTGGCATCGCAGACAGCCTTTTCATCTCACTCCATCCATCCAGCTGCTCAGTGCATTTCAGGATTCTCCCCCTAAAATCATGACTTGTATTTGCTTAGCCTCCGTCTCTGGTTTTTGTACTCACAGAACACAAATGAGGCCCTTTCCCAAGGGACTGTCAAGGACGTGCATCTGCACAGAGCCTGCAATGCACTGTGGAATTCTGAGGATACATTTCCCATGTTATGCTTGGAAAACCTCTCACTGGCAATAGCCCCCCCAATTAGGTACACAGGAATGTGTCCCGGGGTTGCTCATGGAAAGCAAAAGTGCTAGATCTGGTTGTTTCCTAATTTTTCCATCTGGCAAGAAGTTTGGGGGTGTTTTTTTGTTTTGTTTTTATGATTTTTTTGGGGGGGTGTCAAAATTTGAAATGTTTAAATTTGAAAAACAGTGACCAAGGATAACATTTTTTTATATGTGCCCAAGTGATTTAGGAACCCAAATGCTGCTTTTGAAAATCTTATCCACAATCTACAGTTGGCTGGGGGGGGGAGGCGAGGTGGGAGTTTTTGAAATTGAATTGTCATCAATGCTTCTTTGACAACGTTCTCCCTTGTTGTACTGGAATTCAAAATGGCAGCACAATGCTTCAGGGCCGTTTTTGGATGGTCAAAAAATTGTGACCTGCTTTAAAAATTGTACTTAGAAAACGAAAGCCGGAATAATTCCTTGCTTGGCCTGTGGCCTCAAATGCAGAGGCCACAAAGATGTTTTATCTGGTCATGGAGGAAACAACATTCCGAACTCTCTTCAGCCTTTCACCTCACACGAAGCAGAGTCAGCGTTCCTGCGGCCTTTCCTGGCGTGTGCTGCAGTGTCTGATTTAATAGGCTAGACTGATGGGAAGTCTCCAACGTGAGCATTCACACACCCCCTTGTCCTAGAAACGAGCATCTCGCTCAGATGGGAATTTTGCTCTTTTGGGGGCTTATCAGCAGAGGGTTAGCCCCAAAAAACAAGCGGTGGTTTTATGTGCTGTTCAAAAATTAAAATAAATAAATAAGAGCGTCCTTTGTGGTTGAACTGTTACTCTGGCTGCTCTCATTGTCAGGCTCTGGGACATGTGCTGGGAATCAGGCTCTCTCGTTCCTTGCTCAGTGAAATGTACGGAGGCAGACCGCAGCTCTCTCAAGGGACAGATGCACGAATAGATGGAGTGGGGGACTTTTCAGAAGAACAAAGAGGAGGAAAGCGCCCAACCCCCATGGACTTCCAGTGGGAGGTGGGAGCCAGGCTGCCCTGTGTGCCTTTGACAATCTCCCCCTTGGAGCTGTTTGTTTACCACCCGTTCACTTTGGTGCAATGGAGGCTGGCTGCATATTAACACTGAAGGACATATTGCTCTTACCTTCACTCCTGTTGGGTAGCACCTCGATCCTGGAGCAGGCATATTGCTTTCAGTTGTTGGTGTCGTTTAAGATTTATATTAAATCTAGTACCACCTAGATGCCAACTGGCTAGTGGCTCTATTATCCTAGATGCTGCACACCTGCAGGATGTGCGTATAGTAAATGACACGCCCTGCCCCAGAAGAGCTTACAGTATAAAAGCCAGGCACCTAGGCTGGGATGGACAGAGGAGGTAACACAAATAGTGAAACATGTGCCATTCTTATTCAAATCCTGCCTTATGACTAAACTCCTGAGAGAAAATCCTGCAGCCCATTCAGAAACAGCAGGCGACAACAGGCAGAAGCCTCTACTGGCCTGGGAACAGGAAGCTGGGCTCTAACCCACAGGAAGAATGTTGGAGGACCACAGAGATATATTTATAGAGCTATCCTAGGAGATCCTTGATTTCAGGGAATTGGATGAGTATGAGTGACTATAAAGATCAAGCAGCACTAAGGGCGTTCAAACTGCTGCTCCAGCCCTCAGGCGGGGACACACCTGGCGATAATGCCACGCAGGGCAGAATTAGGCATTGCAAGTACAGCTCAGCTAGACACCGATTTGGCAGCCAACAACCCCACAGCAGTGAAGCGCAGTATTCTCCAGACTAGCCGGCCAGCTCGAATGCCGGGAGAGCAGAACTGCATCAGGAATGTGGGCAGCCGGTGACCGAGATCCAGCCCTGGAAAGGGCGTTGAATGTGACCCCCTGGTGAGAGCATCAGTTCCTCCAGTATGAACCTAGCACCCACATGTGTGTGACGGGAACCCTGATCAAATGTCCCCCCAGGTGTCTTTGACCATCCACGAGTGCGCTTGTCAGCGAGGTGCCCATTGGGGGCCACATGCCTGCCCAGATTCCTCTGCAACATCCATGTGGCATGAAAAAGAGTCTGCAGCTGAGGTCAGAAACCGGTCTCTGAAGTGACCCAACCAGGCGTGTGCCCGGCTTTGATCTGTCCCACCGCTCCTGGGCCCTTCTGAGCCAGCCTCCACGTGCAGCTGTGGCTAAAGACAGACAATGGCTCGTCTCGCCGACAACTGCCCTCTGGCCTGATTTGATGGCGGCCTGAGGAGGTTGCTGCAGGGTGGCTTGGCAAGCTCCATGGCCAATGGAAAGAGCAACACGCTCTGCTTTATGCCCCCGGCCGACACCACAGACGGTTCCATAGAGCACAGCTGCCCTCCTGCCTGCTCCATAAAAACAACCCTCACGGCTGGCCTGTTTTCAGAGGTGCTGAGCAAGCAGCTGGTGTAAATCAGCATAACTCTACTGATGCCAATGGACCCGATTCCTCAGTGGTGTAAACTGGTGTAGCACCACTTAACTCACTGGGCCAGATCCTCAGCTGGTGTAATTCTCGCAATGCCTATCTATGCAAGCAAAAAAATCTCTCCCTAAAACACACAACACAAAGAGCGCGAGATCTAGAGCAGACACTACCTTTAACCTGTCACCCAGGGTTTGTGGCCAAATACATTGACATCATTAATACTCAAACCACCTAAAACAAAGGAAACGAGTGCATCTGGAACACGCCGGGCCCGTCTTTCCTTCAGGCGCTCAGTGACAAAACAAATCCTAGCTTAATGACTCCATTATAAATGCCGTCACCTCAAGATAACCCGTCAGGATTTCCTGACTCCACCGGGAGCACAGTTCTGAGGAAGGATCCGGTATTGCAGGAAAGAAACAATGGGTGATGTTTAACTGAAGCCATTACACAGCGCTCTGTTGTTACAGTGGTTTCACTTTCAACTACATACCATTAATAGTGAGCAACACACACACGCACACACACAATGCTTCTACATTGTCTCTCTCTCTCTCTCTATTTTTTAAAACCTCCAGAAATATTTTTATTATCCTCCCAGGAGGAAAGTTCACCACGAAAAATTATCAGAGCATCGGACCATCTTAGGAGCACATTTGTCTTCGACGATGGTCACTAAACAGTTGTAACCTGGCTGCACACTGAAGTCTATGAAGTAAGTAAAACCCTCAGAGGAGCTAAGCTAGTGAGACAGCACGAGAACCTTTTCCATGCACCATCCTCAGAGTATTACAAGCCTTAGAATTTGTGGAGTACAGTAAATGCAACGTATAATATCACCACCTAGAGGCCAAAGGAAAAAGAGCAAGTGTAGAGCGATCCTTTAGCCTTTGCGCCAGGCTAGAGGCTATGCTAATGGCAATATTATTATTACTAGGAGCCTTACTCATGGACCATGACCTCCTTGTGCTAGGTGCTGTACAAAAGGATGGCTCCCCCCCCACACACAATTTCTATGCCACAGGTCAATTAGATCAAATCATTTTTAACAGGAACTAAAATGATCAGTTAAATATATTCTATGGTAATACACAGAGGGTGCCCCATATCTTTCACTGCTTTACCACAACACTAAATGTTGCCCATATTTTCCCCGTCTGAAGGCTCTGGCAGACAGCACTGGGCAGGTTTGCCCAGCGATCACAGGGCCAGAAATTGTTTTGTTTCAATGAAAATTTAATTCTGCAAAAATGGCTGCAGCCACCCTCAAAGGGCTGAACCAGAGCCCTGCTGGTGTCATTTCAGTCCAAGTTGTGAGCTGACACAATGGGAACAGATGGGGCAATGACGGGACCAGGGCATTGCTGGATTTTTCATCTCTAATGGAAACAGGGACAGCACGTCGGTGTTTCTATTTTTCATATGGCTTATACCTGATATCATAGAGATAAAATACCCCTATCAAAGCCCACCCCTGTCACTGGGCAGCAGCTAACCCTGGCAGATCCATGCCTGCTCTAAGAGGCTTATAATTTGTAAATCTAATAATCGTCTTCCCACAACTAACTAATGCATGGAAATTCCTGATTCCAGACAGAACAAGGGAGTCTGAGAATTCTGTGAGCGCACAGTTCTCCTCTGCCTTTGTTGCATTTCTGGAAGTGATGGCAGCTGACATTTTATTCCCAACTGGCATGCTCTGTGGTTTCACCATATCTATGGCTGGGTCATGTATCACATGCTAAAGGAGTTCTAAATTGGGATCAAAATGTAGTAATTTTTTGGTCTGCTTTAATGTCACTTTACTCTTTTTCAGTGCTGTCCTGTCCTACCTGTATCACGGATTTATTACAGGAATCAAGCTAAGTAGAAACGTCTCATAACAAGCTCTTCAATATTATGGTGATTGCTAAAATAAATCTCCCTTTTGGGACATTCTTAGCAGAGTCACTTCGGGCACTGCTTCAGTTGGGTTTTTTCCTAATCGTTCCATGAATATGCTTTTTATATTGGATCCGTCCCTGAAGGCTATAAATCAACGGTAAGATATTTACAAGGCTCTTGCTTGAATGCCACCTGCTGGTGGAGTTTGAGGCAAATCTAATTTTTTTCCCAACATTTGTCCCTCCATTTTCAGGACTGGATGTAGGTGCACGTCCAGACAACACTTCACGGTTAGCATACAGTTTCCATTGCCGTCTCGTTTGGAATATATGGGATGATGATGGACGATGCCCATCCTGAGAAGCCCAGCAGTGACATTCCTACTAACCAGTTTAACCGGTCTGACCAGCCACGCTTATGACACACGGCACAGGCCTGGCCTTGAAAAATTTTGGCCCGATTCACCAATCTCATGTATTTCAACCCTGCACAGGTTCAAATCCCATAGCATATTTTTCACATTAACTTCCCAGGTCCAGTTTAGGAGTACATAATTTATGGTGCTAAGTAACAATGGACTTGGCTCCTTTACTACATAGGGATCCAAAGTGAACTATTTACCTTGGGATTCTCCTGTTCCCTAGATTTTATTTTATCTCACTTTTAAGCACACACTGCGCTGGTTTTATGGGCATCTGATTTGATCTTTCCACCTCCCCTCCCCTGCAATCAGAAAAAAAGGCATCAGCTTCTATTTTAACAGCACAATCTCTTATCAGCACAAGCACAATATGCGATAAGGCAATACAGCATTTGCACTGTGATGAACAGATACAGATCACTCGAGCCTGGCAGCTCAGGTGCTGTCTTTTCCAGACCCACAGACTCCGCAGCGGAGTTCTTTGCTCCCTCTGTGATTATTGGGCGAGTGGGGGACGGGACAGTGACCTGTGAACCCTCACTAGCTCTGACGTGTCCTAGATAGCCACCATTCTGTCTGTTCTTTTAAAGAAGCCCAGGTCGCTCTGGTGTTTCCAGTGTAGGCATCTGGGACATAGTCTCCCTTGTTTCTCCGAGCTACTGTGTTGCTCTGAATAGGCTGTAAACTGCTTACTTCCAAACTGTTGCACGCTTTGTTTTATTGCATCAAAAAACCTGGCACATTTTGATCGCCAAGGAAAGTGCTAAGTCTTTCATTTGCACCGTTTGTAGCTAGTGGCTTGGCAGCTCAAGATTCCACATGCAACAAACAAATCTGCCTTGCTTCACCTAAAAACAGCTTAAAAGGGCCAATTCCGGCCACCTCCTTAGAACTGGCCAGGTACTGACAGAGCATTTCCCCTTCTATGAGGTTTTAAGATAGCCTGATACGTTTTTCACCCATGTGCATTCTGGGAACACTATTTTGCCTTAAAAGTTAAATTAAGTCCTGAAATCTGAAGGTGCAAATTGGACACATAGACATTTACTCAACTGATCCCAATTATTCATACCTCTGATTTGTGGGTGAAATACAAGAGGCCAGATTTTGAAAGACCTGCCCCTTAGTATTCAGATGAAAAGGGAAAAAAGAGTGTGATAGATATAGTGATTTCCCGCAATATCCTTGGAAGCCTTTACTGTGTGAAGTTAATGTATTATTGTGGGCCAGGATTTGTATGTAACCTCTGTATGAGCAGGATGTGAGACCTGGGAGCTCGAAAGACTATACTGAAAACGTGTCAGACAAGTGCGGTGCTTTGGGACAATAAATGTTAAGTGGAATTCCTGGGGCATTCCTAGGGAGAGGTTATTGCAAATACCTTGCTCCTGCAATGCAAAAACCCAGCCTTTTGAGGGAGGAGGAGACAGAATCTGCTGACCACCTGTTACACAAGGCCAAGATCAAAGGTGCCCTGACCTGCCGAGGCTGGGTTTGGATCTAAAACGGATGAACTTGTAACCATGGGGGAAACCTAGCTTTAAGTCTTGAAAGACTGAACTCCAGAAGGATGTTGATAAACTGGTGAGGGGTCAGAGAAGAGCCACAAGAATGATTAAAGGGTTAAGTCTCAAAAAGCTCAATCTATTTAGCTTAACAAAAGGGAGAGTAAAAGGGCGACTGGATCACAGTCTGTAAGGGGAGAAAGATTTAATAACGGGCTCTTCCATCTAGCAGAGAAAGGTCTAACACGACCCAATGGCTGGAAGGGGAAGCTAGAGAAAGTTAAACTGCAAATAAGGCCTACTTTTTAATGGTGTGCGTAATTAGCTATTGGAACAACTTACCAAGGGTCATGGTGGAATCTCCATCACTGACACTTTTACAATCCAGACGGGATGTTTTTCCTAAACAATCTGCTCAAGGAATTATTTTCAGACGTCCTGAGGCCTATGTTATCCTGGAGGCCAGACGAGACGATCACTCTAGTCCCTTCCAACCTTTGAATTTTTTAAACCTCCCGGAGCCCTAGGATGGCGTCGGGGTGAGCTCTGGTAATGTGTGTAGCTTCTCGTATTGCTTTCGTATTTTCTCTGGAATACATTTCCCTTCAGACTAAATGTGCTTGCCTAAAAGGAGCAGTGTGATAACTTATAGCTAGGGCCTTACCGAAGTCACGGACGTAAAAAATGTGTCACCGTGAACTCTGATCTCTCCCGTGAAATCTGGTGCCCAGCCAGGGGCTCCTACCCTGTTCAGGGCTCCAGCTTCTATTCACAGCCAGGGATGGGGAGGGACGGGTCAGGCCCACCTCTGGGAACATGCCCCGGCTGCAGAAAGCTCCTTTGCTCCAGCTGTCATCCCCTCCCCGCACGAGGCGGCTGCAGCTCCAGCTGTTGCACACACATTCCCATGCAAGGGGGCTGTGTCTCCAGCTGTCAGCCCCCCACTTGGGCAGGAGATTGCTGGGAAAAGCTGACAGGTGGTAACCCACGCACCCACGCTCTGCAGCCATCACTTCTGCGCTGCTGCTGGTGACGGTGGCACTGGCTTTCGAGGCGCTCCTCTCTGGCTGCCCAGCAGCAAGACAGAGATAAGGGTGGCAATCCCATGACCCCCCATAACCTTGTGACACCCCCACCCCCCTCTGCCTTTTGGGTCGGGACCCCCCAGTTACAACGCCGTGACATTTCCGATGTGAGCATCTGAAAAGGTGGAAGTGACTATTTTAAAAATCCCATGAGCCGTGAAATTGACCAAAATGGACCATGAATTTGGTAGGGCCATCCTTGTAACGGTCTCCAGCGCCTGGGAGCCAATACCCGCATTTGCGCCCCCTCCCCTGGCTTCATCCTCTGCACAGGGCAGGAAGGGTCCCTGGCTCCCACCAGACAGTGCGGCCCCACAGCCGCCACGGGGGGAGGGGTAGGGTCTATGCCCTGGGGGGAGGGAAGGGGGAGGACACGCTGCTTTCCTCCTCCTGCGCCCTGGGGACTTTCTGGTGCTCATGGCAACAGCTCCCCTGGCTCTGGCTGGGCTCTGCTGCTTCCCTCCCCTCGCACTTACCCACCGCATTGTGCCCGCCTTTCCCTCTCCAGCCTGCAGCCCAATCAGATCCAGCGCCAGCTCCCCTACCAAGCAGGGCAGCCTCCGGCCTCACCCCCAGCCAGGGGACAGTGGGGGAAGAGGGGAGTTCCTCTTCCTGGTCACCTACAGCTCCCCACCCTCCTCCCATCGGCCTCTGGGCTGTGTCCAGCCACCCCTCAGAGCCTCCTATGCCCCCCCCTTTGCACGTCATGAATGGCCCAGCCAGTGCCCCCCTTCGCAGGCCTGAGCCCTGCGGCACAGCCCCCTCCCACCCCTGTCAGTCCACCCCTGCAGGGAGCCTTAAAAATCTCATCACAAGGGAGAGAGATGCAAGTCTCGACCCAAGGGTGCTGACAGCTGAAGAGCCGGGTGCCAAGAGTGGGTGTCCTTGATGGACCATGGAGGGGAAATACAGGTACAGTTTGCCCTGAACTGTAACAAGGAGATCAACATTTTTACCCGCTTTGGGGAATCATAGTATCATAGATGATTAGAGTTGGAAGGGACCTCAGGACGTCATCTAGTCCAACCGCCTGCTCAAAGCAGGACCAACCCCAACTAAACCATCCCAGTTAGGGCTTTGTCAAGCCAGAGCATAAAAACCTCTAAAGATGGAGATGCCACCACCTCCTTAGGTAACCCATTCCAGTGCTTCACCACCTTCCTAGGGGAAAACTTTTTCCTAATATCCAACCTAAACCTCCCCCACTGCAACTTGAGACCGTTGCTCCTTGTTCTGTCATCTGCCACCACTGAGAACAGCCTAGCTCCATTCTCCCTGGAACCCTCTTTCAGGTAGTTAAAGGCTGCTATCAAATCCCCCCTCATTCTTCTCTTTTGCAGACTAAACAAGCCTAGTTCCCACAGCCTCTCCTCATAAGTCTTGTGCTCCAGCCCCCTAATCATTTTTGTGGCCCTCCACTGGACTCTCTCCAACTTGTCCACATCCTTTTTGTAGTGGGGGGCCCAAAATTGGACACAATACTCCAAATGCGGCCTCACCAATGCCGAATAGAGGGAAATAATCACTTCCCTCGCTGTGCTGGCAATGCTCCTATGAATGCAATCCTGATGTATTAATTTAGATGGAATATATGGGCCCAAAGAGTCAAAGGTGTTAAGCTGACCCTGTAACAGTCCAACATTAAACAGTTATAACAAGATTTCGGTTGGGTAGGCAGAGACCTCAGCCTGGCAAACCCACCCACGTCACCTTTTGTGGAAGACACAGAAAAGAAAGAACAGCAGGTAAAACATTTGAACTGTAAAGTATTAAATAAGGCTTTAATACAAACCATAACCCTCGCTCCCTCACCAGAGGAGAGGAAAAACCCCTCCTCTGACAGTCTTTTAGATGTTGTCCTTGGAGAAAAGAGAAGTTGGGTGTAAAGGATTGGAGCTGCTGCTGCTGTTATTAAATTCAATCCCATTTCCAGCAAGACAAACGCACACCAGAGGAGAGAGAGAAGACCAGCAAGGATTCAAACCGACTCTTACCTGCAACGTCACTGCGGGAGAAAACGCAGGCCCAGCACACGGTCTGGTCGGCCACGCCAAGACCTGGCGCATGTGCATCGGCACCGAGCTGTTTAAGGCATTGCTTTTAAATGCCTCTTTCTGGTCACTGGCTCACAGCAGAGTTATGAAAGATGCAGTCGTGGCCCATCCCACTGCCAGCAATTCCAGGCCCCAGGGCAGAACAATCAATGGCCCCCCTACAAAGGGAGGGCTGAGGTTTACGACCGTGGGCAGAGGGGGAGGATTCTGCTAGGGGAGGTTAGTGCCCCACCCCTTCTGTCCAGGGCCCCGCCTACACTCCACCCGCCCCTCGCCCATTCATCACCATGTCCCTTCCTCCCACTTGGTCCGCCTCATTTTTTGCATACCTCCCCTTCCACCCGAGGTTGCAAGCAATGGCAGGGGGAAAGGAAACTCAGTGGGGAGAGGAAGGGCCAAGCGTAGAGGGGCGGGGCTTGAGGCGGGGCCACAGATGGAAGGGGAGGGGTAGGGAGCTAGTCTTCTCGAGGGGAAGCTTCCCCAACCACCCAAGGATCTATCCCATCCGCCTGGGCCCTTTTAGATTGCCAGGCCCCTGGGCGATTGACCCCTTTGACAGCCCCCCTCTGTCAGCGGGTCTGGTTGGGGCCAGCTAAGCCAGACTCTTATTAGACAGACAGCAATAGGAAAGAGATAGGAAAGGAAAGAAATAAGGTGGGGACGGAAAAGAACCCATGGGGGAGGGAGGAGATGTGACCAAGTCTCACATCCCAGCGTGCATACAGGACTTCGCTGAAACCGATGGAGGTGGCGATGTCATCTGGGTCCGTCTCCCTGGGCTGGGCTGGTCAGGTCATCTCTCAGGATCAGAATGGAGAAAGTCCGAAGGTGTTATGGTAGATCCTGGGTGGCAGCCTCAATGGTGAAGCTTGCTGCAGCAGTTGTTGGCAGACAGCATCTCCTTCTGCTTGCATTTCCCCCAAGGCCTTTTCTTTTAGGGCCCCCAAACGGGATTGATGTGTGGAATAGCCCGTCCTCTCGTGACTTTGTTCACCAATTAGGTCTAATTTCTGACACACCAATTTTGGTTCATTGATTTCTGGTCCTACCTTCTCCTGTATGCCAGAGATGGGATCAACACAGTCCTCAGATTATATCAAGTTAGGCTTTTGTTTGTACTAATTCAGTCTTTCTCCCTTTTTACACTTTTTCTCATCAACATTTGTTGTTAGAGAATTATTGGAACATTTTGTAAACTTGTATCCATTTCCCCCACACTTGAACTCCCAGTTAGCGTAAATTTCTAGGCCCAATTATTACAGTCCTTAACCAAGAACCATGGAGATGCCCTTCAATAATAAAGGAAGGTCCTTGCAACTTGGCCAAATTGTCCCTAATGTCAAACATCTCTCACTATTGGTAGAAACAGATCTTGTGAGCTCTGAGAGGAACCACATTGAAATATGCTAGTGCTAGGTAAAGTGAGATTGTGTCATTGTTGGTCCATATTTGCTCCAGTGCAGAACAACAGCTGGTATCTGAGATCCAGTGAATCTAAAACATGTGGATTATCAACATAAGCATTTAGAAAAGGGATCCTACGTTCCTGAACTCTGTAATCTCTCTGAGGAGATTGCACTTTCCACTGCTGGAGGGAAAATGTGCTCATTTTACTGGTCATAACTGTAAATCTTGGCATAGTTATTGAAGATCAAGCTAATCCAGTGGTCCCCAAACATTTTAGGTCATGCCTCTTTCATTTTAGTTTTCATAGCATCTATCAACTGCAGTTTGCTGGGCATACAACAAATTGGTCACATGGGCTTGATCACCCAATAAAGCCATTGTAGTCAATGAAAAGATTCTTATTGACTTCAAAGAGTAAGATCCTAATTGCATGTCCAGATATAGGAGAAATTGGACCTGCATTCCTATATGCACAACCAGGCCTTCTTTTTTACAAACAACAAACAAAACAAAACTGTCCTTAAAAAGGCTTTGGAATGACTAAAATAAGACTGTCGTCTCCTGAAACAGCCTCTGTGATGGCAGTACAGGCTTCAGGAAATGACTTGCACAGTAGTAAAAACTCTTGGGATTTTATTGCAAGTCTTGCAATGTGTGGTATTTCTCTCACCGCCCCAGCTGCTGGATTCAACAAAGTGCAAGAGAATTGCAGCTTTCATTTTTTAACAAAAGTGAGCGTCTCGCTCTCAGAGTTGCAGAGAAAAGCTTGAAAACATGAAACAAGTGCAGCCCACAGTACCACAAACTGGAAGGCCAAGTAAACAAGCCCAAAATGCATTACTTCTTAAATCTTTGTAAGCCAATCACATGATTTTTCACTGTTTGGGGTTGACAGTGCTTCTTCCTTCAAGTGGGATTATCTTCACAGACAAAGGGGACCAGCCCTTAGTGAGTGGATGTTGGAAAACCTAATGATACAGCCCATATTTTGAATTCAATGGGATTTAGCCATCTATTTACCTTTGAGGATCTGAGCCTTAATTCTTGTTTTTATCCTTTCAAGGCAGTGCGAGGCTTTATGCTTCTGGCTTGTGAACTTCTCTAGGAGATGTATACCCTCTTCTCCAGCTTGGCTATAAGTATTTATGTTTTGGTTGCTGCACGCCTGTTTTTTCTTACACCTCTCTTTCCTCTACACTTCAATTATATTTGGTTTCTTGGCTAAAGACTGGGTGAGGCAGACATGTTCCAGATACTCGTCTTCGTTCATAACTGAAAGTAATGTTATCATAAGCCCCAAATAAACACCATTGCCCTAGCTCCAGATGGCCATCTGGGTTGCTGGAGATCTTTGTCCAAGGGCTGCCAGATTTTCCCTGCAACTGTATTAAATTATACATCGTCTATAGACATCATCTATGGGGCTATAACTTGCTTTTCTTATGAAAGATTTACATCTGATGTGAGATAAACGAAAGAGTTCTGTCCTAAATAGCGGCAGCATATTGAGCTGTCTTGTGTCGTTACTATACAGGCCTGAAACATTTTCCAACATTCAAAAATTGTGTGTGATTAGAGGAAAAGTGATTCCCTACAGATTAAAAAGAAGCAAAACAAAATAATCTCATGGAATATCCAGTCCTGGGATTCGGTTTCCAAAACAGAGAATAAACAATTAGTTTGTCACAAGGGTTTATTCATTTTTACCACGCTGTGTCATATGGTCAAGTTAAGAGACAGAGGTTTTCCCTTCATAAAGTAGGGTGTGTATCTGACTCAGAACTTTGCATCAAGAAAATACATTTTCCATGACTCTCCATGTGCTGGATTAATTCATTTTTAATTTCCTCATCTTGATATCTCCTTGTTCCAACTCTCCCAAATATGCAATAGCTGGGTATTTTTCTTGCTACAAAATATTCCATAGTGGAACTGAGACCAGAAAGCACATTTGTGGCACAAGCAGAAATGCATCATCCCATGTTGACCTGCCTAGTTGTATGACAACCAAACTCTGGTCCCAGAGAAATCACTGGGAATTTTCCATTAGCTACTATCAGCCCAGGATTAGCCCTTACTGTTTATCTTCAAAGAAGATTTTTAAAAGTGGACATGTGCTCCTTTATGATTTATAAATAATGCTCAAACATTTAGGAGAAAGGAGATTACCTTAGAAATATCAGGAATATCAATTCCTTAGAAATATCAACTATTTCCCCTGGTTTCGCTGAAGGTCTTGTTGAAGGCTTAAAGGATGGATATCTTTAGTGTTCAGACCTTAATCAGAGAGGTAGCATTTTAAACAAAAGTTTCCATTCTCCAAAATGTTAATTAATCGTTGAAGTTAAATAGGATTTAGCAAAACCAAACCAAAAAGGGTTTTGAACAGTCTAAAAATGCTTCCCCCTTTCTATTGCTCAACTTTCATTTGCTAAGATCTGGCCAACATGTTAATAAATAAAATCAATTAATTGGTTCAACCCCCTTGCAAGGACAATCATAAACTGGATTAAGGGTGCTTGAAATCAATTTAATTTAATTCAGAACCAGCATTTAAAAAAAAAATCTGTAGGAAGAATTCCTTATCTAATCACAAAAATATCTGAATGGTGGTAAATGTTTAAAGTCAAGACAAAGTCTGTACAATAACTACTTCAAACAGCTTGTCATGCAGCAGATGGCACAGTTTAGGACAACTGCATCTGTGGTCCTCAGCCACCACACGTCTTGAGTGGAAACTTGCATCTCTCTCCATTCTGACCAGCTTTTTTCAGGATGCCCAGTTCTCTGCCTACACTGTGACATCCCCAGCAAGACAGACTGCCTAAATAGACCAGGCTCTGTGCTTCACTGTCTTTCCGAAGGCTATAAACAGCGTAATTACCCACAGTTATGAGTTATCACACAACTTTTTCTAAGCAAACACACTTATTGTTAAGATGAAAGCACTACAAAGGAAACATATTAAAAACAATAAAAGACCTACATGTGTGCTAATAAGCTTACTGGAGATCACCTGTCTGTTCGGTGGGAGGCCAAAGACCTGCCAACCCTTTCCAGGAAGGACTGGGGCCCCCTCAAACAGAAGGTCTAGCCTGTTACTGGATC
This sequence comes from Mesoclemmys tuberculata, assembly GCA_007922155.1. Lineage (NCBI taxonomy): Eukaryota > Metazoa > Chordata > Testudines > Chelidae > Mesoclemmys > Mesoclemmys tuberculata. Next base: position 8,274,995 of record ML675611.1, on the reverse strand, counting down.
AGAAAGAGGGTCCTAAATCAGTTTAAACTCAGGATATTTATCCAAAAATCCTTTATTTGTCTCTGCAGAAGCCAGTTTGAATCATTCTAGGCAAGCTTTTCCAGGTGATAGCACTTCTCTGGTGGTGTTGCAACGTGAGTGAATTTGCCTAATCACCAACCCTGTTCTTAGCTCCTATAAGAGCTGTGGTCCCCCTTCCCTACAGAATTGCACATAATCTCTGGCTCATAGAGATACACGCATTTAATACAAAAAAACCCACGAAATATGCAGGAAATTGCCAGATCTGTCAGAACAGTTGTTTAGGTTATGGACAGAATCCGTTCGCTTACCTCACACCAGTAGATCCTGCCTCCGGAGAGAAAGTGCTAACAAACTGATTTAAACTCAAGCAGTTTTAGCCACTCAATCTGATTTAAGTGTGTCTACACAAACTAAGGAAACTGATTTAGTTTAAATCGGTACAATGTCTATGTTTCTTTTACCTATTGGGGGGATTTCATTTTCCCAGTTGTTAGTCCTCTCAGAGTCTCACAGCCTAGATAGGATCTCTCAGGTCTTTTCTGTACATCATAAAGAAGCAAAAAGGGGCTTAAGCCCATTTTATTATTCTTTTGCAGCCAACATTTAATGCCAAAGTGGATATCACTGAGTAATCCATGTAGTTCCCAGTGCGAACTGTACACCTTCCAGCTGAATAAGCTTTGGTCAAACTGGGGCCAGAACTTTGGGTGTAACTCATCCGAAGAGGGTGGTTGCGTTGTTGTTTTTTTAGTTTAGTCACTCTTGGGTAGCGCCAGTTAAAACGGAGTAATGTTGGTTGTTGTCATGGTAACAGAGCATGACTCACTAAGAGGATAAGATACTAGAGGGAAAAAACATAGACAAGTGCAATCACACATCACAATCACATAATGGAAATATGTCCACGCTGTTCAGCAAACCTCATGTTGAAAGTACATGATCTCAACTTCTTACAAAATAGAGGTTTAAATCCAAGTTCTAATGGTTATTTTCTTTTTAATTATTGGCTCTGTGATGTAAAAACACCTTTGTCATGCTGTCTGGAGTGGGGCAGAGACCCCAAACTGGTTGTATGTTCTATAATTAGATTTCACCAACCCACTAATAAGTGTGAATTCCTAAAGCACGGTAACATGGAGTCACAGACTGTCTCCTCGGGCATTCCAGTGTATCTTGCCATCCTGGCAAGCTGGATTTAATGATAATTGGTCACTTTGCACCCAAAAAAAAAAAAATCACAAGAATAGTCAGTTGTGGTTTTAAAAGGTGACAGAGTTACAGTAATCTGTCAGCTCTGCGAATCTTTTAGGGCTAACCTAACTGATCTCTGCTTCTGTTTTGTAGTTCCAGACCTGTGAGAGTCCAAACGGCAAAAAAGATTAAACATTTTCTTCTCAACTATTTTTATTTCCTTCTTTTGGAATTCAAACTGAGTGGACCTAGCCTGTTCATGGGGGAAAGGGGACAATTTAAAAACGCTTTGTATTGTGATTTCCTGCAATGGCCCATTTACTTTTGGAAGGTCTTCCTGATAGGCAGGAGATGATCCCTCCTGACTGGATTCACAGTTTAGGAGCAAACATTTTGTACACTTACCACACAAAAATGTAAATATTACCTTGAAGCAGATGATAAAGAAATTGGGAGATTAATGCATGCAGCAACTTGCAAACAATTAATAAAGTCTAAACACCTTGTTGTAAGTCCAATACCCATCTTTACCATACTAACACACAGATGAAACAGACTGGTTTCCAGCAATGAATTTGTCAGTGCTCAGCTGAGGCCTTATCCTTGTTGAGATCTGGCACCGGGTCTGCCAGCATCACAACCCTATTCTCCCTCCCTTACTAAATCCCTGGGCCCTGAGAGGGCCTCAATTTAGAGGGCAAATCATGGGAAGATGCTAGATAGCAGTTATGTATGTATTGGAGGATGCAGCCCCAGTGCCACCAAAGAGAATCTAAAGATGGTAAATTTCAAAATGGTCTGATGCTTTCGTAATGAGAGCAGCCACCTGCACTGTTAACGAAGGCGATAAATATTTCTATGAAGCTTTCAGTCGGAACAATCCCAAAACATTTTACCCATTATATAGGCTGTCCTGTATATAGGACTCACATCATCCACTACAGAAATGCAGACACCTCTCGAGTAAAAAAAAGAGAACAGCTGTTCAGCATTACGCGCCAAAAATGCCCCACATTTTACAGCAGGAAATGAAGAAAAGTACGATCAAGTGAAGCTACAAGAGGAATTATATGAGGCAGAGTGTGATTGCAAACTGGAATTTCCCCAGCATGCTAGTGTTTTGAGTACACACTATATGTCAAGGGTGCCATATGGATTTTTAGTGTCCACAAGTGACCCAGGTCTCAGTTTTATGTTTCTTTCAAAAGACACTTTTGTGATAGATCAAATCCAGTAAAAATCCTTTATTGGCCAGACAAGCTGTACAAATATTGCCAAGTTGTAAAAAGATGGAAAGCTCAGACAGGAGGAAGATGCAATTTATTAAACATCATCTGCTCAGGTTAAGTCTTCTTAGAGAAACTGGAGCACACAGCTTTGGGGGGCTTTTTATCTCGTGTCCAGTTGTTAATGTCCATTCCTGGTTGTGAGGCAGATGACTACATAACATGATCGGCTATTGCTTTCATTTCTCCCAGAGTTGCACATGGTATTTCTTCCTCCCTTCTGGCTGGAAGAGCAATTCTGAGGGCTTGAGGGACTATCTTCTGGCAACCCTGAGTGTGTTGGATAGCAGAATGGAAAAAGTCTCTTTGTCTGGATACCTGCCCCAGCACAGAGGAGACACAAAGAGCTACTTTGTATCACCCAGTTCTAATTTCCAGCCTGTGATCACTAATTTTATACCTGGGGAGACTTGTTAGCAGATTGTATTGTGCTGAAGGTATCAGCCAGTGGGTCCAACGGCAGTGTAGTTTGTTGTAATGGTTTATCTCCCCTTCCCAGAAGGTTATGTATTGTCCTCCCCGACAGAACTCATCTGTAGAAGGACCAGCGTTGTCCCAGAAACTCCCAAGCCAGACCACGTCCCTAAAAGGACCAGTACCGGTACCTCAAAGACTTCCCTTTCTAAAAGGACCAGTGCTGTCCTAAAGCCTGTAAGGGAAGAAGCCTGTTACTTGTGATGCTGTCATCCTGCTGGAGATCCTGCCTCAACACCCAACTGAACGGAGCTCTGAGCAGCTGGAGGAAAAGGGGCTACAGACTGACTCCATAGCAAATCTACAGCTGAGCCTGCTGCAATCGAGCAACCGGAGGAACAACAGCCTACAGCATGGGCCGCCATGCTATGGTAAGCCACTTGGATAGAAAAATTGGCTAAGGCCTTGTCTACACTAGAAAATGTTGTTGATATATGTTATGTCAACTTCCAGCCATCACTGATGTCCACACTGCTCTCCTTAGTCGGTGGAGTGTGTCCTCACAAGCCGCCCACATCGCACCTGGTCCTGGCTCACAGGGGGAGGCAGCTACCCACCACAACGTCCCGCCCAGCTCTCAGCTGCGAGCCCGGATGTGGGCGACTGCTGCCTATGTCCCACTGGGTCCAGCTTCCAGCTGGGAGCACAGCCGGGGTTTTTTGTCAATTTCACCGCTCTAGCAGAGAGGTGAAATTGACAAGTATGACAGTCCCGCCACCCCTATAAGGGGACACAGTGTCTACATTGACACTGCGTCACCCTAGCTCTGCTGACCAAAGCCCTACATCTCTTGTTGAGACTGTTTTATTTGGTTGAAAAAACAGGGCAGTTTTGTCAGTGGGAAGGTGACTGTAGTGTGTACACCAGCACTGTTTTGTCGACAAAAGCTGATGTTGTCGACAAAACCGTCTAGTTGTGGTGATCACCCATGCATTCCACCTTCTGACATGCCCAGACGCCATGGTGAGTAATGTCACAGTGAGCGCTATGTGATGTTATCAGGAAGCAAATCGCCAGAACCCCTTCCAGCCAAGATGTTGCCAGATACCTAAGCGGTTCCCTGGAAGGAGAATTTGGAAGGGATGGGGGAGATTTTGCTTCACTTTGGACTTGTGCCCGCAGTGCCACGCGATGACTAGAGAAGCATATCGGTTGCCATTGGATGTGGCGAGGAACCTCAGGAACCGGGACTCCTGGTGCCATGGGTCAAAAACACCAAGCACAGAATCATCATCCCGAGAGCTAGAACCACACTGGATAGGACTCTGAAGGATGCCATCCATGCGCAGGACATAGAAAACCTAAAAGGAAGCCTGAACAGGGCAAGGCCTTCGAGGTGACGTGCAAGTGCGATGCCAGCAACCACTTCCTCCTGGGGGACAGTTTCACCTGACTTGCCGACTGGAGATTCATCCACAGGGCTCGGCTCAACTGCATCCTGCTGAATGGAACCATTCGCCACGGGAATCGGGACAAGCGATGCAGGAGGTGCGGCTATGCAGTGAGACGCTGACCCACGCCCTGTGTAACTGCAAACCCCACTCCAGAGTCTGACAGCTGCACCACAGCGCCGTTCAAGATTGCCTAGCCAAAGCCATCCCGCCACCCGTGCAGAAAGTTGCTATGAACGCCACCATCCCTGGAACAGACAGCCAACTGCGACCAGACATCGTCATCACCAACGAGGAACAGAAGAGAATCCTCATGGTGGGCGTTGCGGTCTCTTTTGAAAACAGGATCCCGGTCTTCTGCAACGCCCAAGCCCAAAAGGAGGAGAAATACACCCCTCTGGCCGATGCCTGGAGAGCCAGAGGCTACAAGGTTCAAACGCATGGACTGATCATCCAAGCTCTGAGCACATGCGATCCCAGTAACAAGCAAGTGCTGCGGGTGTGCGGAATCAGTTGGTGTTACACTCGGCTGATTCGGTGCCTCACGGTGTTGGACACCATCGGGTGGTTGAGGGACATCGATTTAGAACACATCACCGGACAGGAGGAATGAGCTGCAGTTCCAACAGGAAGCAATGCCAGGAAAGGAACAGAAAGACTTTTCTGATGGATTGTATCTACTGAAGGACCATCTATCCTCCAAATCTCATTCACTGAGGGACAATCCACACTCATTGCTATATTCACTTTCCACAAGCTGCTCTTAGTATAATTTTTTGATGAGTGATGTTCCCAAATATTTGGATGCTAATATTTCAACTGTGTTGCTAAATTGATTACCCTTAATTTGGGACATTGCAGATTATGTACTCTTTGTATACTGTGACTTTTAAACCAAACTTTGTACTTTTAGATAATCTATCTGTTATACCCAGATGTCTGGAAACTCTTTAAAACTCTGTCTTCAATCATTTTAACATTGGCTTTAATAACATTTTTAAATCTGTTGTAATTGCTTATCTCCCCTTCCCAGTGGGTTATGTACTGTCTTTTCAGGCTTCTATGGTCTTTTAAAGGTCCTTATCTGGCCCCCATTACTGCAGTATTTGAGCACCTCAGGCTTTAATGTGCTTATCCTTGCAATTCCTCAGTGAGGTGGGGGCTGCACTATTATCCCCATTGTACAGATGGTGAACTGGGGTACTGAGAGACTAAGTGACTTGGCCCAGGTCACAAAGAAGTCTATTGCAGAGCAGGGAATTGAACCCAAGTCCCATGCTAGTGTCCTAATCACTGTACTGTCCTTCCCCCCCTTCCACGACTTGGGTACGCTTTGGATTTGGGTGGGGTTGTTTGAGCAATAGCGTAGCAACGTCAGGGCCTGGCTGCGGAGCGTTCCTGTGGTTTCTGGTGCTTGGAAGCCCACAGATGCAATGCTGTTAACCCAGAGTGGTCAAAAGCCACAAATCAAGCCGCCGCCCCCCTAAGAAAAGCAGTGGGATGAGCTGCAAGGACAGGGACTCTGGGGTCAGGTCATTGCAGTCTGATTACAGGGTCTTGGGGGGGGTCTCATCTCCCAATGTTTCTCCCCATCCGGGAGGGCTAGAAACTGGCCTGATTCAAAATAGGGGCAGCCCAGCCTCTCTCCTCATCCCTGGACCCCAGGAACTGGGGCCTTCAGGTAACACCCAGGGGCCCTGAGTCTGGGGGGTGGGGCGGGGGGCGTTTCCATGGGGGAGGAGCCCCAGGTGGATGGGGGGCGGTACCCCTAGGAGGAGGAAAGCCCAAGCTGGGGAGGGGGCCAGGCCCCATTGCTCTGCAGGGAGGGGGAGCCCCCGTTTTGTGGGGGGATTCCCCAGAGAGG
>ML675611.1:8224956-8266532 GCA_007922155.1 Mesoclemmys tuberculata | reverse complement strand
TCAGCCTTGGAGTAATTCAAATTCTTGTTATAGCTTGAAAGTCCTTTGCATACATTGACATGGTCTAGTGGCTGAAGCCGAGGATTGGGAGTCAAAAGATCTGCATTCCCATTACCTTTACCACAGCTTTCCTGAGACCTTGGGAATGTCACTCTTGGTACCTCATTTTTCCCACCTTTAAAATTAAGGTAATACTTAGCTACTTCATGAGAGTACTAGACTTAATCTGATTGTATAACAGTGAGATCCTAGAAGGTTCTGTAGAAGTTCAAGGTGTTGTATGGTACTTCTGATTTTTTAAAGATAGGTTAAGAGTTTCTATTAGCATTTAGAAAGGATATACACTGCAGATGTTTTCATTTAAGTATATCATTGTGTGAAAAGCATACATCGAAAGGTCATCATATACCTGCAGGTGGAGGAAAAATATTTAGTGCTTCCTGTTGTACTTACAGTGCTGCCTTCGGATCTGAAACTTCTGTGCTCTGGATTCCATTAAAATGCCTCCTCCATAACACATTCTGTGTTTTTCCCTAGACAGCATTACAGAGATGTTGCACTGTCTTCTAATACTTGTAAAAGCCATTTTTCAAAATACAAGGATCCCAATAAAATATGTTTTACAACTTAGTTTACTTTGACATGTCCAGTGGTGTACATGAACACTGTACCTTTAATTGAAGAATAGGGGATTTTTAGTTCAACTGAAGAGATATAAAGAGGACTCTTTTTATAAAAAAGGGAAAATCTAGCCTCAGAAGCAACACTTTTGAGTTTCAGTTCATTTTATTAACCCCATCAGACATTCTTGTTAGAGGCAACACACACACTCAAATAATTTACCTCTAAATTACAGAAATCAGGAAAATATATTTCCCTTGTTTCCCATTGGTACTCTCCTTTCCCTACCCACCAAATAACATTTCCCTCATATTACCTTTTAATCATTAACCATTGGCACACTGTAACCATGGCAGTTTTAGCCATGTATTAAAACAGTCAGTGAAAACCTACACTTTGTAGTCAAGATTTGATTTGATTTTGTAAATTCATAAAGTAGATTTCAAAAACAAGCAAACATTATTGCATGAGAAGTGTTACGTTTAAAAAAGTATATGATATTTAATGGGGGGAAGGTGGAAGTATGCAAATTGTCATAGAGCCTGTGAGAGTGAGTGATTCTTGGTTGAGTTCTAAACATTATGTGATGGGACTCAGATTAAACTACTGGCATGGGCATGGATGGAGATTGAAAAAACGTTCTATCAACAAAAAGTGTAATTTTGCTTATTCAAATTATAGTCTGTGTAGCTTTTACTGTAGCAAAGTTTGCCTGTCATTTTTATATGGAGTGCTAGCCTTTTTGAATTGGGTGTACATTCTAAGCATTCTATACAAAATCTGCTGTAGTTATCTGTATTCCATAAGAAGTTTGATTCATTAGTATAAAAATAAAGTTGATATTCAAATTGGCTTTACTTAACATGCATGAAGGAACTTCAAGGTATGTACTTTTATTGTTTGTTTTTTAACTTCAGATCCTGGTAGGTTCTAGTTCAAACAGTAGAATTGCTGATAAAGTCAATATGAGATTAAATTTCATTAACCTTTCATTGCATCCTAGAGAAAACATGTTACTATGTAAAAAACTGGAATAAGGGCATAAAAATAAAATCATGTTGCTATGTAGCTAGCAGGACTATAAAATATAAACATTAACTCAACGTCAACTGTAATTCTAAATGTTTTTATAGAGTACATCTATGTTTTGATTTCAGTACACCTGTTGCAACCATTGCTGCCATGATGCCTGTTGCAACTGTGATGCCTGATGACACACCGATGTTTGACCCAAATCTCCTTCACGAACTTGACTGGAGCCAGAACACAGCAACATTTTCTCCTGCCATTTCGCCTCTGGATCCAGGGGATGGTTTAGTTATGAGACCTCTTTGCACTGCTGATCTAAACAGAGGTGAAGTCTAGTTCTATTTTATATTATGTAATGAGTTTGGTAGATCAGATTTATACATAGCACCGTGCAACCTGCACGAATGACCATTTTGAATAGGTTACCCTCACTGTATTATTAACCTCTTTAAAATCACCCTAAGATTTACAATACAATCTAATCTGTCATTTAGTTGAGAACCATCTCTTCTGTCTGGGGTAGGTTAGTATGTGGCCCCCATTGTAGTAGCTGAGTGCTTAGGCATTTGATACTTGCTGGTTGCTTGGGTGGTCATTTAAAATTGGCTTCACCATATTTAGAATGCACTTAAAATAAATCTTAAATCTTTCAAGTAATCCACATTCCTGTTCGTCACAATCTCTCTTAGAAGTAACATTCCTTCATACATTTATTTTTCAAAATTATATACTGACATATTCATTTGAATTTGTTAGAAAATACAAATAATTCTTTAGCTGTGGAACTTAAGAAAGCTTGTTCTGAAAATACAGCTCAACATTCAAATTATTTCTCAGAGGATCCATGAAAATGGGTACGTCTGCTCTGCAGTTAAACACCTGCAACTGGCCTGTGTCAGCTGATTTTGAGCTCATGGGACTCAGGCTATGCGGCTGTTTAATTGCATTGTAGAGGTCGGGCTTGGGCTGAACCCCTGGCTCTGAGACCCCGTGAGGCTGGAGGGTTGTACCCGTAGTTTCTTAGGATCCTGTCTTTGCTTTGGTTGACCTATCTCTTGTCTGCCTTCAAAACAGTTCACTGTCACAGCATTAGACAATCATTTAACATGAACACCTCCAGAAAAGGAGATCCATCATGTTTGTGGCCTGAGTTCAAAATTAATGTTGCCTTCACTTTCAAGATATAGAATTCTGTCAGTATATACATGGAGTTTGTAGGGCTTTTTACATGTAACTAAACTAAATGGTAGATGGTATGTGGAGAGGTATCTCTCCTTCACATCAAGAGTCTCAGTGTTGTACCTAAAAACTTCACTTTACTTGGAACATGTCGGTTATTTTTGTGTGTTACATATCTTGAAAGGTTACAGAGGGGTTTTAGGAGACATTTCAGTGATCATTTAAGTGTCACATGGTCTCCTTTACATAGGCGCATGTATGTGGCACAACATGTGCCACTTTTGCTTCTACAATTGTGTGCCCAGACTAACAGATTTGAATTTGTACCTGAAATGCGGGAGCCATATTCTTTAGTCTTCTAGTCAATTGCTTATCTTTATCTGGCATGAAACTATTTTTTATTTATTTTTTTTTTACTTTTCTACAACAGGCTTTTTTAAGGTTCTAGGTCAGCTGACTGAAGCCGGAGTCGTCAGCCCGGAGCAGTTTATCAGTGCGTACATTATTCATTATTTTGGTATTTGAAAAGGGGAAGGGTGGGAAACAGGAAGTTATTCATGTTGACAGCAAATCTGATCATGAATGAAGCTCTTGACTTGCTTCTGTAGCTGGATGGTGGCACAGGAGGGTTTCTTAGCCTAGGCCTCTACAGGCAGATTTCAGCATTTTGAGCTGGTTTAGGACCTCATGGTCACTGACATTCATTTGCCTGTCCCAGGTCACTTCAGAGTTGGTGCACACAAATTTGGCACATTCTAGTTCTTTGTGTTCAGATGTGAGCGCTGAAGGTGAATGGATGAAGATAACATCTCTTGTCATGGTCTGACCAGTGCCACTTGCAGTTTGAAGTTAGGGCTTGTCTTTGCTCTGGTTGAGTCGATGAGCTTGTTTCATCGATTCCAAGGCAGAAGGGATCATTGTGATTGCCTAGTCTGGCCTCCTGTATAACTAGGGCTCTACCAAATTCATGGTCCATTTTGGTCAATTTCATGGTCATAGGATTTTAAGAGTCAATTTTACAGTTTCAGATATTTACACTTGAAATGTCATGGTGTTAAAACCATGGGGGTCCTGAACCAAAAGAGTGGAGGATGACCACAATGCTGTTGTAAGGGGGGTCACGGTATTGCCGCCCTTACTTTTGTACTGCTGCTGACAGAGGCGCTGTCTTCAGAGCTGATTAACTGAAGAGCAGCGGGCAGCACAGATATTAGGGTCGTGTAGTATGGGGGTGGGGCTCATGACTTGGGGTGGGGGGCAGGGCTGGCTTTACAGGTGGGCGATCACCCAGGACCCCATGGACAGGTGGGTGCTGCAGCCTTTCCCCCATCACCTACACACGGCGCGCCCAAGGCTTTTGAAGCCCCAAGTGCTGGGCCTGGAGCTGGGGAGGGGCAGAGATGGGAGCAAGGGCACCGGAACCTTTGCAGCCGTGGGAGAGGGCACCAGAAATGGGGGGGTTAGGAGCTGTGCCCCCACTCTTTAACATGAGCATAGTTTGGGTGCTGGGGCGGCGTTGCTCCCCCTTCAAAACTCCAAGTCTCGGACAGGCATGGAGCAGCTCCAGTAGAGACTACTTCACAACAGCATTGCTCTCTCCTCTCTCCCCATTGCAAGCTTCAACCTGGCTCCCCCACCACAAAGTGCAGCCCCAGCCAGTGCTGCTCCACACCCACCCAAGGCTTGCAGTTTGGGGAGGTTAATGCTGCCTCCTGGCACACCCAAACTATACCCAGGTTAAAAAGTGTGGGGCATGGCTCACTGGTTACAGCACCATTGGCTGGGGACACTGATGCTGGGGCTGAGGAGGAAACGGACTTCTTCTCTTGCAGGGGCCGCTCCTGGGGCTGGGTCAGACCCACCTCCTGGAACCTCCCTTAGGTGCAAGAAGCTTTGTGGTTGCTCCCTGTACAGGGACCCCTGCCCCCATGGATAGGGAGCAATAGGGGCAGGGAGCAGGGTAGAGGTGCGGAGCTTCCTGCAGCTGGGGGAGGTTCCCAGAGGTGGGTCTGACCCATTGCTGGGAGTACCCCTGTAGGTGACGAGGAAGTCCCGTCTCTCTTCACCCCATCAAGACTAGCAGCTAGAGACCAGCACGTGGTAGGAGCCCAGGCCCTCCTTGGCAGATTTCGTGGGGACACCAGATTTCATGGTCTGATGCATTTTTCATGGCCATGAATTTGGTAGAGCCTTATGTCTAACACAGACCATAATTTCTCACAGCATATCTTTTAGAAAAGCAGTCAAAATCTTGATTTAAAAATTGTCACTGTTGGAGAATCTCTCGTGACCCTTGGTAAGTTGTTCCAATGGTTAATTACGCGCACCATTAAAAATGGACGCCTTATTTCCAGTCTGAATTCGTCTAGCTTCAACTGCCAGCCATTGGGATCATGTTATCCCAAGTATACTTTTCTCTGCCAGATTGGAGAGTCCATTATTAAATATTTATTTCCTGCATAGGTACTTACAGACTGATCCAGTCACCTCTTAGACCTTCTCTGTGTAAAGCTAATTAGGTTGAGCTCTTTGAGTCTATCACCATAAGGCATGTTTTCTAATTCTGTAATCATTCTCGTGGATCTTCTCTGACCCCTTGCCAATTTATCAACAATCTTCTTGAATTGTGGGCACCAGAACTGGACCCAGTATTCCAGCAGCAGTCGCACCAGTGCCAAATAGAGAGGTAAAATAACCTCCCTGCTTCTCTCGGGATTCCCGTTTATGCATCCCAGGATTGTATTAGCTCTTTCGGCCACAGCATCACACTTGGAAGCTCATATTCCACTGATTATCCACCATGACCCTCAAATCTTTTTCTGAGTCACTGCTCCCCAGTATAGAGTCCCGCATCCTGTAAATATGGCCTACATTCTTTGGCATACATTTACACTTAGCTGTATTGAAATGCATATTGTTTGCTTGAGTCCAGCTTACCAATCACTCCAGATTGTTCTGAATAAGTGACCTGTCCTCTTCATTATTTACCACTCCCCCAATTTTTGTGTCATCTAGAAACGTTATCAAGTTGCTGATAAAAATGTTAAGTAGTGTAAAGCCAAAAACTCATCCCTGCAGGACCCCAGTGGAAGCACAACTGTTGTGGATGATTCCGATTTACACTCACATTTTTAGACTTATCAGTTAGCCTGTTTTTAATCAGTTTAATGTATGCCATATTGATTTTGTATCATTTTAGATTTTTAATCAAAATGTCATTCAGGACCAAGTTAAATGCCTAAGTCTAAGTATAGTACGTCAACTCTATTACCTTTATCTGCCAAACTTGTAATCTCATTAAAAAAGATACCAAGTTAGACAGGATCTATTTTCCATAAACCCGTGTTGACTTGCATTAATTACGTTTTCCTCCTTTAATTCTCTGAGTCCCATATGAACTGTTCCATTATCTTGCCAGGATCAGTGTCAGGCTGACAGGCCTATCATTATCCAGGTCATGCCATTACCATTTTTTCATTGGTCTGCCTACAGAAACTAATAGGGCTCCTAGCTAGTCTGTCACTCTAAGGAAGAGTGATCTCCTTTGATCTTAGTGGGCCTGTGATGCTAGCAGCAAGGAAAGGGTCTTTTCTCTACATCTAAGAACGCAGGAGTTTTTATCTATTTTTTTGTCCATTTCCATCCTAATTTGGGATAGATTCTATTTGACCCTGTGATTTTGTCCATTTCTAATTTCTTGATCACCTCTTGGATTGTGGTGTTGAATTCTTCAGTGCGGTGAATTAGAATTTATCCTTCAAAATCAGTTTATATAGCTGTCTGATTAAAGGATTAGAATTAACAGGTGCCTATCTTACTAATGTCCTGTCCCCACAGAAACCTTCGAACACATGAAGAGATCCGGTGATTACTATGTGACAGTTGTGGAAGATACAAATCTGGGACAGATTGTTGCTACGGCAACACTGGTTATAGAATATAAATTTACTCATTTATGTGCCAAGGTATGTTCTTGTGTTCCAGCCTGTAATTATAGAGAAAAAAAATTAGATTAAACTAATTGTATTTACTATTTTTGAAAAACAATTTACTGCCAAACTGAATAAGAGTAGTGTGCTCTGCTCTTGTCAGTTACAGAGGCATTTTAAGTTCTGTTTTCCTTGAATATTTGTCAGACTATGATGTGAAAGTAGAGGTTTACTTGTTAATTTAACTGAAAAAATGACTTAAAGATGCTATACTAAATTAAACACATACACATATATTTCCTCAGAGAGGAAGGGTAGAAGATGTTGTAGTAAGTGACGAATGCAGAGGAAAGCAGCTTGGCAAACTGTGAGTATTTCTTCACAATCTTTACCTTGTAACACTACAGGTCAGAAGCCCTTTATATAACATCCGTTTTCTAGCAGCTGTTAACACACATGCTGTAGTTGCTTAGATAAACGTGTTCTGATTAGTAGCTAGGCCCAAGCTGTGACAAATCACTCCTCTGTGTGTGCGGGCGTACATGGGCATACCCATCACGTAACATTGTCCCCAAATTCTCACTGACTAATGAATTGCAAGTACCCATCTAACAGCTATGAAATGGAATCATAGAATATTAGGGTTGGAAGGGACCTCAGGAGGTCATCTAGTCCAACCTCCTGCCCAAAGCAGGACTATCCTCAGCTAAATCACCCTGGCGAGGACTTTGTCAAGCCTCAGCTTAAAAACCTCTAAAGATGGAGATGCCACCACCTCCCTAGGTAACCCATTCCAGTGCTTCACCACTCTCCTAGTGAAAAACTTTTTCCTAATGGCCAACCTAGACCTCCCCCACTGCAACTTGAGACTGTTGCTCGTTGTTCTGTCATCTGACACCACTGAAAATAGCCTAGCTCCATCCTCCCTAGAACCCCCTTTCAGGTAGTTAAAGGCTGGTATCAAATCCCTCTCATTCTTCTCTTCTGCAGACTAAACAGACCTAGTTCTTTCAGCCTCTCCTCATAAGTCTTGTGCTGTAGCCCCCTAATCATTTTTGTTGCCCTCCGCTGGACTCTCTCCAACTTGTCCACATCCTTTTTGTAGTGGGTGGCCCAAAACTGGACACAGTACTCCAAATGCGGCCTCACCAATGCCGAATAAAGGGGAATAATCACTTCCCGCGATCTACTGGCAATGCTCTTACTAATGCAGCCCAATATGCCATTAGCCTTCTTGTCAACCAGGGCACGCTGCTGACTCATATCACGCTTCTTATCCACTGTAACACCCAGATCCTTTTCTGCAGAACTGCTGCCTAACTCGTCGGTCCCCAGTCTGTAGCTGTGCATGGGATTCTTCCATCCTAAGTGCAGGACTCTGAACTTGTCCTTGTTGAACCTCATCAGATTTCTTTTGGCCCAATCCTCCAATTTGTTTAGGTCCTTTTGTAGCCTATCCCTCCCTTCCTGGGTATCTACCACTCCCCCTAGCTTAGTGTCATCTGCAAACTTGCTGAGGGTGCAATCTACCCCCTCTTCCAGATCATTAATGAAGATGTTGAACAAAACCGGCCCCAGGACTGACCCCTGGGGCACTCCACTTGTGACCGGCTGCCAGCTAAACATGGAGCCATTGATCACTACTCGTTGAGTCCTTTGCTCTAGCCAATTCTCTATCTATTCTGTGGTCCATTCATCCAACCCATACTTTTTTAACTTGCTGATCAGAATACTGTGGGAGACCGTATCAAAAGCTTTGCTAAAGTCAGGGTATATCACGTCCACCGCTTTCCCCTCATCCACAGAACCAGTCACCTCTTCATAGAAAGCAATCAAGTTGGTCAGGCACGACTTTCCCTTGGTGAATCCATGTTGACTGCTCTGATCACCTGCCTCTCTTTTAAGTGCCTTAAAATGGACACTCTTTAATTCTCAAAATTCTACATAGAAAATTAGCTAATCTGTTTTAATTCACGTGAATAATTTTAATATGCACTGTGGCATTTCGTTTATCTTCTACAAGAAAAGATGCTGTGCTTTGTTCATGCCATTACAACAAATTCAAAATGAATTTGTTTCCCCATGTAAAAGTTCAAGTAATATTTCATGTAGAAAACTGAACTGCCTCCATCACTACTGTTAAGCTTCTACTTCATGGAGAGGCTTCATCTAATAGTAGTAATGAAATGTTTGCATTTATGCTAAAGAATTGAACTTTAATTGATCCAATGTTCAAATGCCATTTTATATAACCATTGGTGTTATCTGTCTCTTTCAGATTAATGTCTACGCTTACGTTGCTAAGTAAGAGACTGAACTGTTACAAAATTACTCTCGAGTGCCTGCCAAAAAATGTGGCTTTCTATAAAAAGTTTGGATATTCAGTTTCTGAAGAAAACTACATGAGTCAAAAGTTCTTTAATTAAGAACTTCCAGCTTATCTTTTGTAAAGACCATTGGTAGAAGAGCTCATTGATACAAACTCATTCTTTTCATGGAAAATTTAAATAATTTATCACTGCAAAGGTAATGATCCCTGTAGATACTGGACAACAGATGTGTAAAAATTGCAACTTTTATGATATTTTCAAAGGTCTCTTTGGAAGTGATAAGATGAGCTATTGGTACTAATTTTACTACTGTTCAGCGTAAGTGAAACTTTTTTTGGTTCTTAGCTGGGTTATAAAGGGGATGGTTTTTAACCAAAGGTATATATTTTTAATCTCAAAATTTTTCTTGTCCTGTATTTTTCTAAAGTTTTGCGCTTCTTGGTAGCCAAAGGGCAGGTAGTGTGGGGATTGAGCGTCTCTCTGTACTTCATTGAAGGGAAACATAAACTTTCTGGGAACACATCCTATTACGCAGCAAGAGTAAGGCAGAAAAAGAGCTTGTTTTATTTCTAACCTTAAACCATAGACTTAAGTGCTGTTAACATTAATGTACCTAAAAGTTCTATAGGCATTAGCTTCCAAAAATTAGATTGAACAGATCATAATTGGAGTGTATAATGTAGGTATTGTAGACATTTATTGGCTGTGCTACAGTTGATATTTTAAAATCTAAATGAATACTGACTACATATTCAGGCCCTGCACTTTAGTTGATATATTCGAAAGATTCAAAGCAGTCACACATAGAAACCTGTGAAACAAACCTGTGACTTGTTCACAGAGCAAGGAAATGGCAAAATTGCAATTGTCTAAAATGCAAAATATTTATCTAATCTTGAGTAAAGCTTTCCTTATTTCTTTTTTATTTAGAGTAATGTAATTTGAGAACAGGAGGTGGTAACTCCTGTATCAGCGATGTGCTCAAATTCAGTGAATACATTTGACTTATTACTTACCATATTTCAATTCCGCTGGGCCAAATATACATTCTTTTCTGCAGCTAATTTCTTATGCAATATTGAATTGCAGATTAGCAAAGAAATCTCACATCCTGGTACCAAAGGTTTGATGCTGATTTGGATTGTCCTGTCTGCTATTAACATTAAATAAATGATTTTAGCACTTCTTGCCATTAATGGCAATAAAATGTACAAAACCCTTGTTTCAGCAGTAACATACAGTAGGAGAGTGACAAAGACTGTTATGAATAGGGTATTGTGAGTAATGAAGGGTACTCCAGAACAATCTCTTCTTGTTTTTGAACAATTAGGCCTTACAAACTGTTCTCTTTTCAGCTGAGGACTACTTTAAGTTGTGGTGAGGGTTCTATTTAATATAATTGATAGTACTCTAATATATTGTTTTCATGGTGATGTGTTTTATTTATTTTTTTAAAAAGCATTGTTTAATCTAAAATAAATGGAGACTGCCATATTTTCCGTGTCCTTAATGTGTTTCACATAGAGGTTTATAGCAGCTGTGTGCGCTTCCTTAAAACCATGTAGATATAGCCTGATTGTCCTTGCGTTTCCTAGCCTGCAAATCACCTTTTTAAAATATCTGTTAGACTATGGTCTCTTCTCCCAGTGATTTAAATAAGGATATTGGACACAGAGCAAACTTGTCTTCAGAACTACCATTCCTGAGCTCTGCAAGGAGAGACCATCAAATAAATAAGCCCCATAACACGACTGGGGGCTAATTGGAGACTGTCACTTGAACTTTACCAGTCCTGGAGCTGGAGAACTCCTGTTTCTTCCGTTTGGGGGCCCTAAATCTGAGCAAAAAGGTCCAATCCTTTGCCAAGTGTGATAGAAGCACACCCAACTGTTGGGTTACTCTGTCAGTGGTTCCCAACCTTTCTGGCTCAAGGGCCACAGATGTCATTTATGCAACCCTGAAGGGCTACCAGTCTCTGCTAGCAGGCCGGGCTCCCCTCCCCCGCAGCCAGACGGAAGGAGTTCAGGAAGGACGCTGCCTCCTCGCTGATCTCCCATCTCCCCGGCTGCAGCAGGGAAACCACATGTCCTGTATCCCTGTGCGCTCCACCTGGGTTCCTAGGTTGTGGCTCCCTTCTGCAGCCAGGGGGATGGGAGATCAGTGCTCCCCTCCCTCTGGCTGTAGCAGGGACCCCAGCACCTAGGGACCCAGGCAGAGCGCTTTGCTGTGCTCCTTGCTACAGCCAGGGGGAGGGGAGCGCTGATCTCACGTCCCCTTGGCTGCAGCAAGGAGCTTGCACTGGTCTTTTAGCCCTGCGGAAATGTGCTCCGCTTGGGTTCTTAGGCAGCAGCTCCCTTCTGCAGCCAGCGGGAGGGGAGCTGTGGGCCACCCTTCATCCCTTGGGCCACAGGTTGGGAACCATTGCTGTACGTGAACAAATTTTTGCTAACGGCCAAGTTTAAAATAAGCACATGTTATCCTGAGAAAACTAGTAGCAATGCAAAATCACACTTATTCCTACAGCCTCTCTCTTCCTTGCTTGAACCATATGAAGTTCAGAAAGTGTTGGTGGACATTTAAGTGAGGAACTGAGATCGCTAGTAACACCAGATTTTCGAGCCTTTCTGATTAAGACTCCAAGGTTGTAGCAGAAGTGACAGCTGGTTTATGCCACACCAGATTCATGATGTGGGTTTTCCTGTTCCTCACAATTTTAATCAGATGTTGAACGTCATTTCGTTTTAAGTATATTATTTGCATTACAGTACACCTAGAGGACTTAGTCTGTTCGGGCCCTTATTGGAGTGAGATGGTTCCTTTCCTCAGTGCTTCCCCTTTAAAAATAACTGGTAGGAAAGGGGACGTTCCTAAGATGACTAGTACAAGAGCATGTAGGGGGCAGTTATAGGCCTAACCTATATTGATTTAAGACAGTCTAAAGGCTATGATCTGTTCTATTACATGTTTGATAAAGTGTTTGCTGGGAGAAATCCAGCTGATGCATATTGCTCTGGCTGTGGTGCAAGCTTTCCAAAGTACTTGATACTCTGTATCAGGGGCTACTTTCTGGACCCTGGCAGACAGATGGTAGCAAAACAGTTGTTGAAGGTACCTCTTCCTGCTAAGCAGGGTGGTTACTGCACCTTTAGCTGTGCCACTCGTCTATGACTTGATAAACTGGTATGGTGGTTAGACAGTTAAATCTTATGGAGTTCTGCTACCCTGGGAAATAATTTATCTTCTGTGTGTAGCCTTGATCTACTAACCGGGGAAGCACACTTTGAGTTTGAAGGGGTGGCTAAGCTAGCTCACGCTCCAGATGGCTAAAGCCGCACCCCTGGTAAATCACACTGTTGAACTTCGATGATGAGGAAGAGTTTTAGAGAGTGGGGTGCTGCAATGCTCCATGTTCAACACTAGCTGGACTGCTTAAAAAACGTTTCATAGAAAGCTTCCTGTTTTTCATCCAAATCGATAACGAGTACATTGACTGTATCGTTTCTTCCTCATAACTCGGGCTGGCTGAACTTTGAGTATACCAAACTTTCAGATAATACTAATTTAGGAAGCACAGAGAAATGCAAAAGATTTGCAGCATGAAATGCTTTATCCATACAATCAACCTAGAAAACAGCTGGGAAAGCAGACACCGACTAAGAGAAAAATCCTTAGTGATGTCAAAAAGAACCTGGTGTGACCATGAATAGCAGAGGTAAAGAGCATATTGAGTGGCATACCCAAAGCCTTGTTAGACTTGCAGTCCCTTTATTTGGCAACTGTGATTACCTCTAGGGCAGGGATTCTCAAACTGGGGGTCATGACCCCTCAAGGGGGTCACAAGGTTATGTGGGGGTTGTGAGTTGTCAGCCCACACCCATTCCAGTAAGGGTGACATGGCCTGTGGGTGGTTGTCACTAACTGAAATATTTTCAGTGTGGGTCCCAGCAAAAAAAAAATTTGAGAACCCCTGCTCTGGAGCTTGTTCTGATTACCATCCTAGATACCTTGCTTCACAGCCCCTTCATTTTTAGGGGAAGATTAAAAGCATATACAGTGTGGTAAACCATGTAAGGCAGAACAACATCAAGGTTTGTACTCTGCTGTAGGAGAGGAATAATTGAGGCTGACTAGAGAAGGTGTTCAAGTGATGAGATGAAATTGAATGAAGAAATTTGGTTTAAACATGTAAGGGAAATTCTTGTGCATACCCTTTCAGGTTGTGACATGATCTCCCTAGGAAAGCAATGTAAGCCCTATTGAGTTAATGAAAACCAGACTGTACATGAACAATCCTTCATGGGGAGGGGATGACCCAGTTGGGTGCTTACATCTGTGTTTGATCTCCAGCTTTTCCCAGGAGAAACAAAGAGAGTTGAAGCAGCAGGCAGTTTTTACCAGGAATAATGAAGTCTCACATTTGTCACTGTATGAGGATTCATCAAACACCTGTGAGGGCAGACCTAGGGGAGAACCACAAACATGGTTACATGTTGGATGGAGAAGATTGGCCATGACTGCTGCAGGCTGTTGTATTCATGCTTTGTGCTATTCATGTTTCTCATGTGATGTTAATGTGCCTTGCTTCAAAGCAGATAATGGTGACATGACAAGTCTGCGGCCATCTTGGTTGGGCCTGGGCTATTGCTTCCTAGTTGCTGCAATCAGTCTGACGTGCATTCAGTGTATCTTTTATCTGTACTTGCTACCGTGAGAACAGATGTCTTGTTTCACCTGACCGTAAAATATGGCCTTAAGTATTCTTGAGTCATTCATACCAACAAGATACACGGATCAACACAGCTGAGTTTTTATGGGCATGCTTTGAATGCCAGACATTCAACAATAATTTAGGATTTTTCTACTGGGACTCTTGCCCTACCCTTTGCCCCTGCAAGCAGACCAAAGACAGTGCATATGGAACTGATGATATTTCCTAATGTAGAGGCAATGTAATCCAGTTCTCTGCACTTATGGCAGGACTAGGTATTATCTAGACCATGCCTGACAGGCGTTTGTCTAACCTGCTCTTAAAAATCTCCAATAATGAAGATTTCACAACCGCCCTAGGCAATTCTAGTTCTTAACTACACTGAGAGTTAGGAAGTTCTTCCTAGTGTCCAACCTAAACCACCCTTGAGCAATTCAAACCCATTGCTTTTTGTCCTATCCTCGGGTTAACAAGAACAATTTTCCCCCCTCCTCCTTGTAACAACCTTTTATGTACTTTAAAAGTGTTGTGTCCTCTCTCTTCTCACAACCCTATAGAAGCATTAAGCTATCTTTCCATAGGAGGAGCGTTCCAGCTGCTAGGCAATGGGTAATCTCAATTGTAGCATTCTGTGACAGCATGTTCCTTGGGTAGAAAAACTTCTCCAAGGACTTGAGAGAAGCATTGGTGGTCTTAACAACTGGGTAGACACACACATCCCTGGTACAGTACTTATTTCTTTATGCTGATTGTACAACCAAAACAAGTGACTGCATGAGCAAAACGATCAGTTATAAATTAAGTGTTATCACCCATGTGAGCAAACAATGCAGAGTCATCAAAGTGCAGTGAGTAAATCTGCCACTGTCCTGGTCACATGGAACGCTGCAGATTGAACAACCTGCCAGCCGTGTGGAACTGGCTAAGTATTCCTCTGTCAGTGTCATGAAATACATCCATAAACAGCTGAAAAAAGGATGGAAAAGCATGTGGGAGCCAGTATACAACCTTGTTTGGTGCCATTGGTGACCAGCAAGAGGTCCAATATATAACCATTTTCCACCACACTGGCCATCATGAAAAGACCAAAATAAACTTTGCAGAGCATCCAAAGATGAACAAAGGTTTCCAGCGTCATTCATGGTTTACTGGGTCAAAGCTTTAGCTCAGTTGATGAACACCATACAGCAACCACAGTTTTGCTGCCAGCATTTTCCTGGAGCTAATGAATGACCTGTGAAGATCATGTCTACAGTGCCCTGTCCAGACCAAAATCCATCTTGAGACTTGGAGGATGGTTTCCACAAGATGGTGGTTGTCTATTCAATATGTCCCATGCAAAATTTTTTCAGAAACCAAGAGTAGGAAAATAGCACGGTGATCATCAGAGTTTACCTTATCAACTATACATTTGAAGAGGTGGACAACATTGGCTCCTTGTGGCACCAGCTCTTGTTCCCAGATAACGTGCAAGAGCCATGTGAGGTGCCAACCCCCTGGAGATCACTGCTGGCATGGCAGCTGGGGCAGGAGCTTTCCCTTGTGACCGCTGCTTGATTGTTAGTCTCCTAAGGTGAGGTTAGTGCAAGTTATTTTAATGAGCATTTTGGAAGAGCATTAATTGCTTCCTGAGGCATGTTGAAAGGGTGATTAAGAAACGAACTGAAGAGTGCTCACCATGTCTTTTGAGTTGAGTTGATTGCCATCCAGTATGCATACAGGAGTTATGAAGGCCAGCAAAAAAAGCTTTTGGTGTCCGCGTGGTCTGGTCTGTGTTGTCAGTTGTTGGCTGTGTGTGTGTTCCCTAAGTGTGCTGTCCCAGCGCTGCGCAGATAACTGAGACACCAAACCACAATCAGACTATCCAGTAAGACCAGTGATCCATTTCAGTAACGAAGGCAGCAGGCCAGATGGATTGCCAATCGAGCATGGTGGAAAGCACCCGCGAAGTGCTAGATGTACACTTAATACATGTCTGCCCCTGATACTGGACCAACTTAGTACCCGGCACCACTTTCCATTTCTCACTCGGCTAGACACAGAGACTCCCTTGGAGATCCTACGTTATACACTGATACAACCAAGTTGGGTAGTGCCCCTCTGACGTGTGTAGTTGCCACCTTTTACCTTGTACGGGATGGCTTGGCCAAAATATTTCGACCCATCATATTGTCATTCTGTCACGTTAGCTCAGGCCTCATGTCTCAGGCCATCACTTTTTACTAATCCGAACCAGCTGTTTTGCTTGCTGGATGTGCTGCTTTCCTCACTGAAGAACCCTTGTCTGCTGTGGAGGCTCAATAAGTAGCGTGCAGTGAGTTCAAGAGCTTGCGTATTTCAGGGTAACACTGCACGCCCAGTGCTGACGTTTCCTCTTAATGAAGCAGAGCACGTCAACAGCCATTGCCCCTAAAATGTTTCTAAGCTGTTTCAACAGCCAGAGGCTTCTGTAACTGAGGTTTCTGTTGGAAATCAAATGGTGACTTCCTGGCTTGAAATACTGATTTTCTTCACTGACGAGTCCCCGCCTGTTCCTTGACAGCAATACAGGGTATGGCGACAGCGCGCACTTTTCAGCAGCATGTCGTGTACAACCAGATGGGCCCCCAGTGCGGACAGAAGTCGTGGCTTGAGCAAGTAGAGACACAGCTGAAGGGTGCGGGTATGTACCTAAACAGGTGATCTACACACCTCTGTAATTCACCCAACCCCTGCCTTTGTCTACACGGCTGGTTTTAGCACTCGCGTATCTTGTTGCCTTCCTGCTGCTGGAGTCCTTCCCCGGCCACAGTTGAAAGGCTCTGCCAGCTCTCTGTTACTGGAGCCTTTCACTGCAGCAAGGCAGCACTCTGGCATTGGGAAAGGCTAAGCCCTTCCCTGCTCTCTCCTCCCACTTGCCAGAACCTTTCCCCACTACAGAGGCTACAGCAGGGGAAGCTGTCTGGACGCAGCCTGCAGGTTACATGCCGCTGCCCGTGGCGTCTTGTGTAGGCACAGCCACACAGGCAGACTTGACTTTTCAAGAGCCTATGGTCTGAGCAGCAGCCGGTGCTTCTCATGCAGTGAGCAAGCCTGATGTGGAGTTTCAGCACCATATAATACCGTCACTGAGCACGTCAGTGATGCCTCCAGGTTGTCTTATACGAGGCCTGCAGAAGTACTGTCTGGCTGATGAGCAGGTTGTATTCAGCACATTTGGAAAGTAGGAGCAAGTCATTTCACATGATCAATGCTGGGATCTCACGTTGCCCTAAAAATGCGCAGTAACAACCCCTCTTGGTATTGAAATCAACCCAACTGATCAGTTTATTGCATGGGACTGACCCGATGATGGTCAAGGGTTTCATATAAATCCTCCTCCTCCGGATGGATCATGGTTGGTGCATGGGGACCACTGACAAACATAACACCAGTTTGTAAGGCTGAGGAGGGGCATAAAGGTCTGCCATTAATACCCTTTGGCAGTGCCTCAAGTTTGCAGGCAGGCAGAAGAGTCAATGGCAAACCCCTCCCTAGAGCATCTGCCTTCATCCTCAGATTTGCCATTCCAGTAAAAAGTGTAACCAGCACCTTCTTTTCCTAGCTGCAACTTGCCAGGAAGTCTTGCCTCCCTGCGGGCAGCAATAGCCACAGCCTACCCTGCCAGTACACTACAGCGTATAGGGGCCTACGCTCAGGTCTGTCGCCTCCCTCGAGGAGGATGTGAACAATCCAAGTTGCAAAATTTATCTGGGTCTTTCTTATATTTAAACAGCAAAAACTGATGTCCAGTCAAGCCCAGCACACTGGCAGGTGGGAGATCCCTGCTCTCCTCCCTCTGTCCCTAGATGCTGGGGTCTCTGCTGGAGATAGAGGGAGGGGAGCACTGATCTCCCATCCCCCTGGCTGCGGAACAGAGGCACTGCCTAGGGACCCAGGTGGCACGCACAGGGCTACAGGACATACACGGTTTCCCTGTGGCAGCCCATAGATGGGAATTAGCAAGGAGGCAGCCTCCTCACTGAACTTCCATCTGGCTGCTGGCAGAGACTGGCTGCCCTTCAGTGTTGTAAAAATGGTATCTGTGGCCCTCGACCCAAAGAGGTGGGGAACCACTGTTCTAAGCAAAGGAATATTGCACTGTGCAAGCAGCTATCTTAGAAGCATAGGGAATGTGCACATGAGATGAGGCAGTACTCCTATGTAAGCATCCCTCCTTACCTTCATCTTTTAGTGTGTGCAAGAATTATGGTTCATTCAGTGCACGTTGACTGGCATAATATAGATTCATAGGTTAAGGTCAAAAGTGACCATTAGCTCATGCAGTTTGACCTGTATAATTTCTTCCTATTATTACATTGAGCCCAATAACTTGACTAAAGCAAAAGTTGAAACTGATGTGCACAGAATATATAGTTTCCAAGGTTGCAGAAAACTTTCAATGGGACAGGATGTCCATGTAAAGAAATTAGGGTGAGGGTGGATTCTTAAGTACCCAAGTTTATTCAATCTTAACTCCACCCCCCCTGTGGTTATGAACTAGGATGCTGTCTAATTATATGAATATGTATTTCTAAGAAATAACCTAGTTATTTTTCTACCACCTTTTAAGGTGTTCAGTGAGTACATAAGGACGGCCACACAGGGTCAGACCAATGGTCCATCTAGCCAGGTATCCTGTCTTCAACAGTGCCCAATGCCAGGTGCTGTAAAGGAACTATTTTTTCATTCACATCTTTTATTTCATGGATTGATTGACATACAAATTGCATGAACAACCTTGACAACTCTTGACTTCAGTGCTTGAGAAAAATCAAGGTTGCACAGCTAAGTGTTTTTAAAGAGAATGTATTAATTTTAACCTTTGAGGTGCATAGATCTTATCTACAATGGTAGAGACACTCACTGGTGTTTATGTATAATAAAAGCATCATCAGAAACCCCTGTGTTCCTCCAGTCAGTCGATCAGGCTGCAGTATGCTACTTGTTCGAAGGTTCCTGTTTGATAAAATACACTGGAAAGGACTGGAAATGAGTGGGTAGGCCAATGATTCTATTTTTGATTTTGTTACCTTACACTGAAACTTACTGATTTCTGCTTGCTAATAGATAGGCTTCAGTCTTAATATACATCAAGTTGTGATGTTGGCTTCCCCTTTAGTTAGTTAACACATGACCACTTTATTTAATAATTTATTCTAACCAGCTGCAGTGACTAGATTAGCTTGCATTATACTACTGGAGGTTTTTAGATCAATATTTCCTCTTCTCCAAAGACTGACTGACCCCTCTTTCCTTAGTCAATCTGAAAATAAATTGGTACGTGAGGTTTTATTGTGAAGAGAAGGAGTCAGTGCTGTTCAGGTAGCTGGTGAGGTTTCAACTGCTCGCAGCAGAAAGCATACGACGTTTGTAGAACGATATATTTCCACTTTTTGTATGCTTCTAAACGTGGAGTAACTGGAAGCTACAATATATACTTAGAACACAGTGAATTTTAGCAAACTTTTCTTTACTAAAGTCTCTTGTTATAAATTACACAAATAACTTTATAAACATCCCCCCAGCTTGCATTTTGTTTAAAGTAATAACTTTATATCATACAAATAAAGAAATTTCAAGTATGAAAAGTGCATTATTGCAATAATACCTCTTTGCAATTCCAAAAATCTTGGTATAGAATAAAACTGTAAAGTGTAAAAAAGAGTAAAACAATCAGTGCCATCTATTCATTCAAGAAGTCCAACATATTAAAATGTTGCTTAGTGTGTTGCAGAGGCAGATTTACATCTGGAAGCAACATGTATTTGAAAAGAAGTGATGTGTGTGTTCATTTTTTTGTTTTTCATTCATTTATCTTTTCTGGTTTTCTTCACTTCCATGGGCAGGAATTCACAATCTCTATGAATAGTGGTGCCCTACATGTCACCCATTCTGCGCTGCTGCCACTTGCATATTTCCAAATTCTTCTTCATCCTCATGTGTTCGCTTCAAACTTCCTAAAAAAGATTTGAGAATGTGCTTTATAAGAAATCAGTTATAAGCACCTACTATAATTAAGATCACAAGACAGTTTGCATTAGAAACTCAAATCTGCATATACACCTTTCAAAACTTTCACCTTCTGCAGTGAAGTTTCCATGCTTGGTCTCTGACTAGGTTTCCTCCCCCCATACCGATAGTTTGAGACAAGTATCTTCAGCCATTTATTTGGGTTTAGGGGATTTAACAAAGGCAACACTTTTCCCACTGTAAAACAATCCATGTGCACTTTGAAACCCGACATAACTACAATAAGCAGCTCAAATTCAGGCATGGAATATGCCATGATTATTGGCTGTCCGTCATCCCCCCCCCCCCGCAATCTGGTTCTTCATAGCTCAGGGCTTTCAGTGGGTTCTGGGGATGCATACCACAAAGCCAGCCTTTTTGCAATATATCCGGGAAGTGCAGCATTCCAGTACACCATCCTAAACACAAGTTTGCAGTGATCCCTGCATACCAACTGAAGCCTTCTTTCTCCCAGAGAGAAACAGATGCACTCCACACTGTTGCCAATGGAAATCACTTCACTAAACCAAGCCACATCACTGTCTTAAGGAGAGAAGGGTGCAGTTACAAAAAAAACAAGAGACTTCTCACCTGTAGTACCAGGTGGAACAGATAGTGATCTCTCCAGCTGCAGTGGTGACATCATCTGGATAGTTAATTTTGCTAGATAGATGGCTTCATATTCCTAAAAAATGACATATTGTTACTAGATATGCAACAGCTGTAATTGAGAGAGAAACCTGCTTAAGACAAAGGTTTCACAGGAGGTTTTATAGCAATGAAAAGGTTTAGTAAACAGGGTGTTATGCTTACTGGGACATACCTATCTGATCAGCCACCCCCCCACAACCCCCATTCATGTTGCAGTTAATGTTCTGAGACAGTCAGGGTAGAGGAAAGAGATGGCATCCACCTGACAGTACGGGTACTCGAGAATAAAGTTGCATGAACCCAGGGTCTCAAGGAAGGATGGTTAGGGAAAAGGAGGCAGTGTTGCTGCAGGAAGGGGCCTGGACTATAAGGCGACTGAACTGTCAATATAGGATGACTGCAGCGATTTTAGGAAGGGGCACAACTGCATAGGGCCATGGAGACGTAGACAAGGTATTATTTTACTTGGCAAACAAATGTCACACATTTAGAAATAAGATGACTTCACAAGGAGAGGCATCCTACAAGTAACATACTGTAAAAATAAAACTAAGTCAGTTGTCTCGCCAGCCAGCCAGCCAACTGGATGAATGACAAGTACTGAAAGCCCATTTCAGTACATCATGCCAAGGCCTCCCAGTCATTTACACAAAAGGCCTATTTCAATCTGGTGGCACGGTGACTTCAAACCTTACTACTGAGCTTGCTGTATTAGATTTTCATATTTTCTAGTCTATGATTTGATGACAATAAATGCAGTGGTTGTGGACCACAGTAGCTGCTTTGAAGTTCTCCCCTGGCTGCAGACTAATGGGTAGCTAAGAAGCACTTAGACGATGTATGAAATAACAGATTTTCATGTCTTACTCATGTCTGAAGTTGCTTTTTTTCCTCCCAAGTTTGATTCTGCTAACCGATTAAAGTGACAGCGCTCTTCTCCCCCACGTCACTCCAGCTAAACAAGTGTCAGAGTACGCTAACAAACATTCCAGTTAGACTGATTGTTAGTTGCACAGGTATAGACATAACTGGCTGAAAAGGCAGCCATAGGATTTCAGTTACAACCAGGAAAAAGTGTTACCTGAAGTTGATGGACAAATCCAGCATTAGGATTAATACAGAATCTTCTTTCTTGAACATAAGTAAACGCATCCCTTAACAAGAAAAAAGATCTCCTCTGCAGTCATCTCTGTTGACTGACAAAATGAATCCTAGAACAGTCTATTACTACAGGCTCTGAATTCTTGGGGGGGAAAACACACTTTTCTTCAAAAGATCCTTAGAAATTGCCCTTCAGTACCTGGGGGTGTGGGAGAAGGTGGCTTTCAATGTCTTTAGGCTCCACCTTGCCTAGGGCTGGGCTCAAGGCACAGTATTAGGACAGCTCTAAACTGCACTGGGTGGCAGAGGCCTCAAGGGGCTATTACAGCAGGTAGGACCATAGGCATTGCCACACTGGATCAGGCTAATGGTCCACCTAGTCCAGTATCCAGTCTCCAACTGCTTTGAGGAAGCTGAAAGTAACCCTGTGGCAGGCCATCATGGGATGATCCCCTTAAAGGGAAAAGTCTCCTCA
This sequence comes from Mesoclemmys tuberculata, assembly GCA_007922155.1. NCBI lineage: Eukaryota > Metazoa > Chordata > Testudines > Chelidae > Mesoclemmys > Mesoclemmys tuberculata. The sequence continues at coordinate 8,244,479 of ML675611.1, read as the reverse complement.
ACCCCCAAGAGCTAAAGATCATCTTATGCCCTGAAGCAGCAGGATGACACCCCTTCAAACACACTTTATAATATTACTATTTTAAATCATGATTTTAAATTCACAGTTCAGTACTTGGTTGGGAAGGCAGCTGTTATCTTCAACGGCCAATGGACCAAATGTCCCAGAAGTATTTTTTAAATTAAACCGTTTGTTTCAGTTTCTATAGAAAACATAAATCAACTAAATTACAAATCAGTTGAAATGTACTTTTCTTACCTGTACTTCACCCCAAACGTTTCCATAATGTATGCAATAACTAAGGCAGCACTGAAAAGAAACAAACCATTTAGAAAAAGCACTATATATGATTAAAAAAAAAGAAAAGAAAAAAGGGAAAGGTTCCTACCTTCTAGAAATCCCTGCATTTCCATGGACAAGAACTTTTCCTGAGAAAAGAATTACTTGGCTAGATAAAAATTATTCTCCCAAGTTTAGCAGCTTTTTACCTTAAACACAGCTATGTGACAGGAAGATATTTTCTAAAGAATAATTGGTTAGTGTCTTACAAATTTTGTTTTACTTCACTTTAGATCACTACCCAGGATCTGCACTAATGGAATCCCAGTATAGGAGCGAGGCCCTACATTTAAAAACAAAAACCCAAGCATATGAATCTGTATTAGCTTCCAGAACAATCAAATCTGCAGTGTAAAGATTGCTCTAGGAATAGATGGGTTATCCAATTTTGGGTGGAAGGGACTGAATAGTTTGCATTGGGCCTACAATAAAATGCAACATTAAGACTAATTCCATGACCAGGTTCATAAGTATGCAAAATGACAAGCACCAGTCAAGCCAAAACCCCCAAATATTTGGGAAATCCCCACTTAGGTACTTAACAGTTACAAGCGTTTATGTCCAGATACATACAACTAAGCCATCTGATATTTAAAACTTACAAATTACGAAATTTAGGTAGATTAAAGAAAAAGTGAATTCAGGTTTACCTCCAGTTTGTAAACTTCCATCAATAAATTCTTTAGTCTATAGGGAAAAGAGTGAGTTGGTTACAGAAGACATGCAGTTCCAACTAGAGCTGTAAATACTAACAATTTTTTACATTTTAAAAACAGAAGTGTTTTCACAAACATCGTTAGTCAATATGTAAAGAATCAAGATTTTTACATGCCAATGTCTCACTGAACTGTTCTACATACCAATTAGAATTTTATGAGAAATTTGAGATACAAAGGAAAGTTTTGGTGGACAGTAATTTGACAGCTAACTGAAGAGATTTAATAAATTATCAGAAATTACACACATTTTAGTTGAACATTACCACAAAGTTTGTTATTTATCATCCCAACATGACACCAAGATACTTCATGTCAACTCAATGCAAATAGCCTATACTATCTGGAAGTGACCAGATGAAAAGCAAAATAACCAACACAAATATAATCTGGGTCACAATAAAATACTTATCAAGAATTATACTGTGTATCTACTGTAAAAAGCCACCTTAAATTTTCCAAGGACCTTATTTTCAGGAATATGGGATTTGTGATCTAAAGAGCTCTCTGGACCAACACCAAGTACGAGAGGTCAAATAGTGCTGGTTCTTCCTTGTTTCCACCTGCTGCTCAGGCCCCTAGTCTCTTCACTGCATAGAGGAGCCCGACAGCCTCCAAAAGAAGCTGGAAATCACACAGCTTTTCTCAGGGTCACTGCTACTGCGAACAAGAGCCACCCTGAATGTCTACAGCCATTGGTGGGAAAGGCATATCCAGCGTAAAACAGCTACAAGGAAGCATATGCAGGGGAATGGAGTGAAGGCAAGTAGCTGCAAAGAAGCATATTGGGGAGTAGAGAGTGAAAAGAGTCAATGAAATGAACAAAAGGAGAATGAGATTTTCCCCTCAAAGAGAGAACAAAGACTTATTGCATTTGACTGTTGAAAATACACACATTTTATAGTGTTACCATCCCTGCAAGAATTGCTATAGGGATCCTGTGTGATCACAACTGGATTCATGATTAGGAAGGAAGTGGCCCAGGAAATAATCTATTACGTGGTCCACACTATGAAAACATTGGGATTACTGTAAGACGTAAGGCAAAATAGGATTCTCCCTTCACCCCCCAAAACCCTACTTTTTAATTTGGGGAAAACCCTCCTAAATGCTTCAATTCTCTCAAAAATGGATAACCCCAAAGTGTAGAAATTGAGGTTCAATATTTCTTTAACCAACCGTTTCTGTTTAATGTTCCCCAGTGTCACTAGGTATTAAAATGATTTTTTATTATGAAAGTTACCTTTTAAGTCCTTTAAAGTAGATTAAGATATTCTTCCAGAAAGTGCATTTAAGTTTTGCACCATCTAGTTTCCTTTCACTTTTTAATGTACCTGTACTAAGATTTGCTCTAAAGAAAAAAAATTATAGGGCTGATACTGAAAATAAAGTACTTCTTAGAGGTCAAGGTTTTCCAAAATAACTAATAATTCTAGGCACACATCTTGGGACACCTTAAATGGACTTGCTTCTCAGAAAGTGATGAGCATCCATTGAAAACCAAGCACTAATAATAATACCTAGCTCTTATATAGTACTATTCATCAGCACATCTTAAAGTGCTTTAACAGAGGCGGTCAGTATCACTGTCCTAGTTTTACAGAGGGGTGAACTGATCTGATCAAGTCAGTAAGCAGGCCAGTTGCAGAACTGCGAATAAAATCCATTATAAGATGTTTAAAGTTGGGCACTGAAAAATTGCAACACCCAAAACTACTAGTCACTTTGGAAAATCTGACTATGAACTACTCCATTCACAATCCAGTCAAACTGACACACCAAGATACTCACCATAGGGAAAAATCGTATTATATTTTCAACTGGATTATCTGCAATATCCAAGACTAAATACCTGCAATTAAAACGTTTACTGTGAGCATACAATAGTATTACATATTGCCTTTTCTTAATTGGACACAGTAAATCCAGAAGATGGCTTTGCTACAATATCATTCAGAAATCTGCATAAGAAGTTGTATATTGCCATACAGAAGAGCTAGCTTCATTTTCCAGTCTCAATTCTAGGACTAGTGTGACTGTAACACCCTTATTGGCTGTTAAAAGGTTCTGACTGAATCTGAAGGAGCCTCTCCAGTTTTCAGCAGAAAGGATGAGATCCATAATGCAGTGTGAAACCCCTTGGGAATCAAAGATGCAGAGTACCACCTGGATATGCGTTTATATATCATGTAACTGAACAGCCATTCCATATTCCCAATATTACCAAGATGTAAAATTGTACCTGAACTCTCCTCTGGGGCCCTTGTGAGCCACAAACAGGCTGCATATATTTTCTCTGAATCAATTATTGCAACAGCATTTCAACTTACTATAACAAACTATACCAGAACTGGCAGATCTGTAATTGGAAAACAGTGTAAACTCATGTGTGTGTGTTTGGCATATCAAAGAGTACTTTGGGCTCAGTGGGACAAATCCAGATTATCTGAGACAGCCCTGTTTATTTTAGTGAAATATTTGTCAAATAATTAATATAACTGTGAAATGATTATTTGAAGAGGACCATGCTAGCCATAAGGATAACACCTATAAAAAATCCCATTAAGAATATAATTAAAACAGCTTTTCAAAAGAAGATCCTTCAATATTGTTTTATTTTTCAGAATGCTGTTATGTTAATTTCTTACCTAAATAATTGTTGGAAGTTTGGTTTAATAAAATTTGCTTCAATATTTTGTCGTATGCATATTACATGGGTTATGCCATGTTTCTGAAGTATAGGTAGCTGCAAAAGAAAACAATTCAGGTAAACTTTTTAAAAACAGATTTGCTTTTTATTGTAGCATAGTTATGGCTCTAACAAACAATAAGTTACCCTTAAATATCATCTGTCTGAAATGCTAGACTGAGGTTATCAGGTAAGTATATGACAAGTAAATACATTAGGACTAAACCTCCAATATTCAGACAAAGCACAGAATTGTTTTATTTTGATTGCTTTTTTAAAATGTAAGGTTACACAAAGAATACTCCTAGCAACAGGGATAAGAAAGCATTCACCGAGAAGGGATTTAAAAAACTAGTTTCTGCACCCACAACACACCTTTCAACTCCTCTGAAAGCTCTCAAGTTCACGTGCCATGTGATAATATTACTGCTAATATCAAACCTTGATTAAATTAGTCCACAGCAGGCGAGAAGTGATATTTCTCAACTATATGATGTAATGTTGCCAATCTTTTCTCTGCTTCTGGAATATGTTAAAACCGAACCCCCACCACTTATCTTAGTTCATGCACCATAAATATTATATTGACTGATTTGATTTATGGTTGTAGCACTAAGAAATAACTGTCAATGTCCCAATATCCATTACAGATGCAAATTACAGATGAACATTCACAGAAATATCTACTTCCCACAATCTATGTAAAGTGTTTTTAAAAGTCAATCTAAACTCAGATTGTTAAGTACAGTGACATCCCTAATAAATGCTCACCATCACTTCTAGGGAAATAACTGAATACTTGTTTATACAACCTAGTATTACGGATTCTTTTGGCTGAAGTGAGCAGGGTAGTAGTATGTCAGAGGCAGGTGAATAAATCACTTCAGGATTCAACACTCTCTACACATGATTACATGAGAATCTCAGCTTTCATTTAAAAAAACAACTTTCTGTTCTCATGATTGCAAAGGTAAACTCAAAATCATGAACTAGGTACAATAGACACAAAGGTGTCTGCCTCAATCTGCAGACAGCCTGAGGCCTTGTCTACACTAGTACTTACGCCAGCAAAACTTCTGTCACTCAGGCTGGGTCTACACGGATGGCAGCAAATTCGCCACCATCAGATCAATTGCTCTGGATCGACTAAGCGGTCTTTGTAGACCCACTCAATCGATCCAGCAACTGACACAGGAAAACTGCCCCAGTCAGTGGTGTAGCGCTGCATCAAAGGGAACGTGAGGACGGCGCACGGAGCAGACGCAGTGAAGTCGACGGGAGATATGCAAGTGATTTAAGTCACTTGTGTATCTCCTGTCGACTGCCGCTGAATCCAGAAGGTAAGTGTAGACCGGGCTGTAGTGGGGTGGAAAGAAACACCCAAGTGACATAAGGTTTACCAGCATAAAGCACTTCTGGGTAGCGTTATGTTGATGGGAGAGCTCTCTCCCCAACATAATAAAGCCACCTAAGTGACTTGCAGTAGCTATGTAAGCGGGAGAGTGTCTCCCACCAACAAAGCGCTGTCCAAACAAGCGCTTATGCTGGCAACACGTATGTCGTGCAGGAGTGTGTTTTTTCACACCCCTGAGCTACAAAAGTTTTGCTGGCATAAGTGCTAGTGTAGACAAGGCCTCCACTGACAGCCCTGAGAGGCATGAACTGAACTGCCCCATGAATGAGAATGGGGTGTCAACTCTAAGACTCACTGCTCTGGGAGGATTTGGGCCACTGCACAGGGAATCCTATGTCAGTGTGCCTACAGCCCCAGATTGCCTTAGTCCTGCCCAAGTTAACATGTTTTTTGAGTTTGCAAATCTGATGAACATCACATGTAATAAAGGAGATAGCTGTGTTGGTCCCCAGATATTAGACACACAAGATGAGTGAGGTGATTTCTTATTGGACCAACTTCTGTTGGTGAGAGAGACAAGCTTTTGAGATATACTGAGCTCTTCCTCAGATCAGAGAAAGGTGCTCAGTGTCACAGCTAAATGCAAGGTTGAACAGATAGTTTAGCATAAGTATATTTCAAGGGACTGTTAACAGTCCACTTCACCTTGAATTGTCCTTTAGAATATGTGCTAACTTCTTATGCTAAACTATCTGTTTGACCTTGTGTTTAGCTGGGACACACTGCGTATGCCTACACAGCAAAGAAAAAACTCCGGCTGGCCCGTGCCAGCTGACTCAGATTCACAAGACTGTTTCATTGCTGTGTAGACTTCTGTGCTCAGGCTGGAACCCAGGCTCTAGGACACTGGGGGTAGGAGGGTCCCAGAGTTCAGGCTTCAGCCTGAGCCTGGAAGTTTACAAAGCAATAAAGCAGTCAGAGCCCTGTGAGCCCAAGTCAGCTGGCATGGGCCTGCCATGTGTTTTTCTTTGCGGGGTAGGCATGCTCTCTGAGTACCTTTCCCAGAGCAGAGGAAGAGCTCTATGTTGCTCAAAAGCTTCTCTCTCCCCCCAATAGAAGATTGTTCAATAAAAGATATTAATACACCTTGTCTCATTTATACGGCGCTCATATATGAAAGACTTCAGAGAGTGCATAAATGTTAACTGTATGCAATTTACTTTTTCACAATAACTATGTTACAGTGTGCCAAAAGCAATTGTGCTAGAACTTCACTTAAAGGAGAATATTCTGAAAACCATACCTTGCTTTTCATAGCTGAAGAATATGGGCCTAAAAATAACCCAGGTAAAATTTCCTAGGGGGAAAAAAGACATTAAACATCAACTCAAAAAAACTTAGTTAAAAATGCACTGTGCTCTGAGTTCCACCGTGGCCATGGAAACAAGTAATTTATCATGGTGTGAGGGACGTGTTATCAAGTGTCATTTATAACAGGGCAAGGAACAAAGTTTGGCAAAGTAAAAGAAATGTGATCATAGCAAGAGGCTCTTATTTTTAGAAGAGAAATTAAATCCTTTATATGGACAAAGTTCAAATTAGTCTGCCACACCTTCTCCTAGTTTAAATAATGGGTTTCAGTGGAATTGTAAACTGGGGTGAAGTCAAGTTGTTTATGTATTTCAAAAGCTCTCTATGTCCAGTTTACATATGCAATAAGTCATTTCACTTTATATGATAGTTAGTAACAAAAGATTAATTTGTATCCAGTTATCCTGGGTTCATTCAATCCCACTGTCAGGCACGTCTGAAGACCTTTATTTTATGCAAAGATTTGGCTGAAAAGGCATGATACTGAAACTTAAGTTCCCCAAAGGCAGCTATTTGAGAACACCTGCTTCTGAATGAATTTAAGTCAGAAGCAAAGTTCAAATCCACTAGAAGTTCCCATGCTCTAAAACATACATGAAGGCAGACTACTGTATATTTTGGGTGTTGAAAGAGAGGCTAAGATTCCCAATTAACAGTATCTTTTAACGTTATATTTGCAACACTGACTCATCACACTGTCCATCCTTTTCTCCTCATTCCTCTTCCCGTCCATTAAAAAACCCTCCCCTGCATATTTAAATCTCCACTGGAACACAGCACATGTCCAGCAGAAGAGACTGCTAGCACAGTCCTGCTATACATGCTAACTGCTCTATACTAGCCCCTCGAGGTGGGGAGTTCAAGAACAATGTAGCATGTACCCTTCCCCTCCCAGGAGGCATAGCTGCTTCACAATACTTCCAGCCTGCTATCTAACAGCCTGAGATTAGTTTTGAACCCGTGTCATTCATTTGGCAACTCCACGTACTTACTGAATGAGCCATTGAGTTTTGGCTCAAATGAACAAATTAAAGTGTCATACCTGCATCTCTCTTCTCATGGGATAGGTCCAATCCTTTAAAAATAAAATAAAAATATATATACACACACACACACACAATAGGGAATGTGCAAAAAAGCTAGCAACCAAAACAAGCAAGCACATTGTAAAATAGTAAAATTGCTGGAAATGGATTTTCTAAATTAAGCTGGCTCCCTGCCATTTCATAACCTGCTACTAAATGCATCTCAGGTCAAACTGAACTGCCAGAGCAAAGAAAGTTGTTGAACTAACTAGCAGAATTCTAACCAAAGGTAAAAGTGAAATTAAAACTTTTCATGATGAGTGGATCAAACCTAACCTGTATCTAAACAGTTTTCTGCATTAGTCCCGATGAATACAAAATTCTAGTATATGTGATGTTCCTATTTCTGCTGAATATAACATTAGCAAAAGTACACTGCAACAGAAATCTCACTTGTTACACCATGTAATCCATCACTTGATATTAGCTTTGACAATTCTAGAAACTTTTATATTAACAGTTTGCCAATTCCACCGCTGAGTAAGCCACAAAAAAAAAGTAATTTCCATTTTAATTTGTCCTAGGCAACTGAACGGGTTTGTATGCACAACTCCCTGCATCAAGCCAGAAGGATCTGAATACTATTCCTGTTAGTTAACGTGTCAGATTTGTGTACCCTCACAACCTCTTCCAAGTTCTTTTGTGGGGATGCAGTGCAAGGTCCACTACAGAACAACCTGCCTTGGCACACTGTACCATTACCTCAACCCACCTGCACATTCTAGAGACTGGGATCAGTGTTTCTTCTTTTTTTGGCCTTACAGAACAACTGCCAGAACTGTCCCACTCCTATTCTTTTCCTCCCTGACAATCTACTGTCCCCTCCTGCTGTTCTCTGACTCATTCATTTCCTACTCCATCTCAATTATCTCCTGCTCTCCTCCACTTACTGGTTAATACCTTAGGCTCAGGATCCGGGCCCCCATCATGGTAGGTATTCTACCAGCACAGAGTCTACAATCTAAAAAAGCAATGAGAAGGCAAAAGAACACCACACATACACAGAGAGATCAGGGTGATAAACACACCTGCTTAGTTCCACAATGTGTGTATTTACATAAGCTTGCCTCAATCTGCACTCCATGGAGGCATTAATCGTCTCTTTGTTAAATTTTTATGAACTCTTCCCATTTGCAGTCCCAGGGCCCTATTAATATCTCTTCTCCCCTTCCCACCACCTCCTTAGAAAATTAAGAGATTATATTAAAAAATATTTATTGAACAACTGCTGAGAGCGACTTTGAAGTATCAGGGTTATAGTAGCAGTTTAAATTGCCAGGAAAGAATTATGAAACGCAACCCCTACATCTCAGAAGTAGGTACAGTAGCTTCAGGTCCCAAAATTGCAGCATGGACAATTCTAGGATGCCATAAACACTGTTAATGTAGTAATGTTTCACTTCCCTCATTTAGATACATGCCTTAAAATAAAAATAGGTACTCAGTGAGGCTTTATGACTAAATGATATTTAGTGGGATTATTTGGGATTTGGGTATCAGAGTAAAATATTTCCCTAAACCCCTGGATTGCAGAATTGAATCTGGGACAGCATTTGAGGAAGGTTCAATTCAAACTAAAATATTAAACCACATTTTAAGATGAATTCTCCCTATTACTGTGTGAAAAGACTACACAAACAAGGAAAATAGATTGCAGTGAAACTGATTATACAGAAAACACCGCCAAATGCACAAAGTAAATACAGTAGTTAATTTTTAAATGTTATCTTCCACTTACACTAATCATATTACCTGTAACAGAAAGTAAACTGAGAGAAATGTGATTTTTAGTTGATTGCGTCCTTTTAAGAATGGCAAAATATTTGTTTTTTGTTTTGAATGATTGGTGATCATCTTAAGGATTTCTTATTTACACAAAAAGGTGTTTTTTGTCCCTAGGAAAAGAAAATTAGAAAGCAGTACAACTCATTGTTGCCTGAATATAACTGATTGTACTATTTTATATTTGTTTGGAAATGAAATTTAAAAAGTTTATTATAGGACTTTTGATAGTTAAAAGCCTGTATGACAAAGTATTGAGATATTGATAATCAGTATCTTTCCTTTGATATTGAAGACTACCTCTCCTTTTTAAAGGATTGCCTAAACACAAACTTGCACTAGTTTAGTTAAACAAGGGAAAGCCCTGTGTGGACACTTAACTCAGTTTAATTTAAACCTGTTCCTAATCCCTTAAGCTAAACTGAAATAAGCCTGATTGAAACAGAAATGAGCAGCCACACAGACTTTTGCTTTGGTCTAACTATCCATGTAGACAATGCCTACCATTTATGTATGCTCTTGGTGTCCTGGAAACCCTGTGTATAAACCCACTTGTTTCTTTTTGATAAACACCGTTTGGTTGCCTTGTTTTGTTAACTTTATAGTCTTAATGTAGAATATGATGAAAATGCATACGGAGACTGCATAAACTTGTTTGAAGTTTGGTCTAAAGCAGGGCTAGACAAATTTGTTTTGGAACTAGGAGCCAGCCCAAAAATTAAGAAGCCAGACAACTTAGGCTCAGCTGCGTGGCACCCTGGCCACAGCGCAGCAGCCGTTCCCCCCAGAGAAATACTAGGGGCCAGACAAGTTTCTAGGCACCATGGCAACCGGGGTTTGTCGAGCCCTGGTCTAAAGGATTTCAGCATTCCTTTAAAGATACTTTAAATACACAATCACTTATATTCAGGCAAGACTGAGTCCCACTGCTTTCTCATTTTCTTTTCCTAGGGACAAAGCACACCTTTTTGTCTATAAGGTTAAACAAAGCATAAACAAGAAAGCACAATCAAGGCCAAATCCTGCAGCAGAAAATGAAGTTGTGCAAAAAAAGTAGGCAGCAATTAGCAATACACAGTCCAAGGAAAGGAAACTATGGATGGCCTGAAGGTATTCTAAATGGAGAAAAATGTCAGTGTGTGTTCTCTAGACATCAGCCTCCATTGTGTTTGGGAAGTCTTAAGAGTACAAAAGCCATTCTTCACTAGGATCTCCTTTGGACAGCATATAGCAGAAAGATGCTCTCACAGGCCATGTCTACACTACAGAGCAGTGGTTCTCAACCTATTTACCATTGTGGGCAGCATTTGCAGCTCTCTGTGTGTTATGTGGACCGCATCCACACAATATATATACTACCTGCATGGCCCTGAGGATGTCACACAGGCCACAGCTGTGTGCTGATTGGGCTTACAGAAGCACAGCTGTACGATGCAGCTGTGCTTTTGTAAGACTGCTCTACACTGACAGGGGAGAACTCTCCCATCAGCATACCACCACCACCTCCACGTGTGGTGGGAGCTCTGGTGTTCCCGCCGACATAGCTCTGTCCACACCGGTGCTTCTTATGTAACTTAGGTCACTCAGGGAGGTGTTTTTTTCACATCCCAGAGCGACATAAGTTATACCAACAAAAGTGGTAGTGTAGACAAGTCCTCCGATTAAGTGCTTCCTTTAACCAAAAGCACATAATTAGTTACTAAAAGATTCTAAAATAAAATGCAAGAATTATTCTGAGCATTTCATGATAGTTCTCCAAGGCTTTTGCACTCAACAATACAAGATTATTCAGTTACTATACAGAAAGTATATGAAAAATCCTTGACTGTAGATTAAGCCCTGGCAGATGTCTCACACCAAGGAATTCATCTCATCAACAGTATTTTCTACAGAGCGACAATGCTCTATGCATACTGCATGAGATATCCAGCAGACAAAAATAGTAAGCCTCTCCTCTCAGATCAGACGAATTGTGGGAATTTTGTTAAGAAAACAAACTCTACTAAAACATGTCAACTGGCTACAGTTACACTGCTAAGCTTTATTAACCATTTGGCAGATTATACCCAAGTAGTGAATGTAACTCAGGAGTGGATGAAATGGTTCCTATTCATGGTTTGTAAATCACAAGTTGAAGAGTGCTGTGTAAAAAGGTGATCAAGAAAAGCCTTACAGAGAGGCATTGTTCATCTATAACCGGCTTTCCCAAATTGGATTGTGGCTCACAGGCACAGTAGTTGCATAGAGAACCTGGGATTTGTGAAAGAACTAAAATGAACATACAGCATAAGCTCTGCACAGGTGTGTCCCCAGGAATCCCAGCTAGTGGCTCAGTGTAGAGTGAACAATGTGGAGGAGTTTTAAACACAATGCCTGGTATTTGCCTGGATTTACCTTATACAAAAGAGTATATACTCCATTAAAAAACATCATGTATGACAAAGTGCAAATATTCATGTGCGCATGAACTATGACAACATATCACTAAAACGATACGTTTGCTTTGCTAGGTAAGGCCCATGTGTGCGCACAACCACACTGCATGTGATTCAGTCTTCATTGAAGCTCAGTTCTGGCTGAGGGACAAGCAACCCATGAAGATTAATCCTTTCCAGTCCTCCTGCAGTCAAAAAATTATGCCTGCTCATGATTATGGTCAGTAGCATTGGTGGATTGTGAAACACTTTATATTCTGGATGAGAGGCACAAGCTCAAAAGAGTGTTGGAAAACCTGGTGTATGATGTAATAAACCAACTTCATATTTAAGCATTCACTTGGTGAGAGTATCTGTGTTCTGAAGCAATGGATGCGATTAACACAAGTTGGGACACTGCCGTCTATATTTAATATTAATAACTGGAGAACTGTTGAACAACTCACTTTGCCTATGTGAGGAACAAGTCTAGCCAAGTTCTACAGTTATTAATATTAGTTGCATAAAAATTATGACCTTCCGGATACGTGTAAGTTTATGAAATGTTGTCGTGTTAGCAGAAAATGCCATCTTGCATCTCTCTTTTTTTTAAAGAAAGAAAAGCACCTATCGGATTCCCCCCGCTGAACTTAAATTGTTGCTTCAAGATCCCTTTCCCTTTTTATCACTGCCATCAATCACTCCCATCTGCAATGGCTCTTTCCCAGCCACACAGAAACCATTCCTCACCCCCTTTTGAGAAGCCCTCACTGCTGCAGATTATGGTTATTTTACAACAACTCCTAGTGAAGTCTCCTTGACCACTTCTAGACTTATGACCCTTTTACCACACTGAGATAACAGTTCTCCAAATGGTTAATGACACCCCTCACCTCTCCACACAGATCCCTCTACTTGTACTACTTGATCTCAGTATGGCTTCCGTAATATTGATTGCTCCCTGAGCACCTAAAACAAGAAGCCACCTTTTGCATCCTCCTAAACCACTCCTTTTTCATTTCTTGTAAGAAGTTTAGAACTATTCCAAGGCTTTGCTTTTACACTTGTTCATCTTTCTCCTTCAGCTGTGTCATCTGTAGGATAAGTCTCACTTTTATGAAGAAAGTACTCAATCATACATTCAGCTAGACACGCTTTGATCCCTTTATTCCCTGGCTACACAGTAACTTCCTACTACTGGATCTCTGGAGACTAAATAAGCCTCAGGGTCCACCTAGCACTACAACTGAGTCAGAAAACCTTGACCAGGTTACAGTTTGTAGCATGGATGAGTCTATGACCCATAACGAGATGGGCGCCTTCGGCACGTCAAAGGCTTTAGTCCAATTACAGGAGAGGTTTAAGTCTTGTTTTGCCCTGTCCACACTATAAAAACGTAACTCAGTCTCCTTATTTGGACTGCATTTATGGTGTAGATGGACTATTAGGAGAAAGTCCCCCTGTTCTACTACAGTCTGACTCCATTGCTACTATCTCAATTTATCCTTGATATCATGGCCTGGATCCACAAAGGGACTAGATAAACAGTAGGCATTGCAATAAGTTCCTTGAAAATTACTGGAATCTACAAACCTTGTGTTAGATGCCTAAGCTCCCGACACCGCACATGGGGGAGAGAGATGCCTGAGAAAAGGATCTACACAAGCCAGGATGCTGTGCAGCTGCCCACCTAAGCTAGCCAGTGGGAGATGCCAATCAGAGGGATGTGTCCTAAGCCCCACCTCTCACAGACCTAGGGGCCTAAGTCCAGGCTGCAGGGAGGCAGAAATTTAGGCATCTAGGGGAATTTTACAGCAAATTTTTTGGCATGAGTTTAGGCACCTACAGGGTTAGATGGGAGTTAAGGACTGTAGTAGTGCCTAAAAACTAGAATTTAAGCACCTAAGTCCCTTTGTGGATCTGGCCCCAAACCTTTTTTCCCCCCAAATCTCAATTCTCTATCTTAATAATGTAGCAAAAATTCATCTTTACTTTGACTCTGCTTTTGTAGAGATCTTAATTTTCAATCTCAGAACTCCCCTTCTTACTTACTGAAATTTCCTCTTACAGTCTTCCTACATCTCAATTTTATAAATTTCATCATGTCCAGGATATTTTAGCGAGGTTACTGTGATGCTCAAGGTAGGAGACTATCACCCCATTGCATAACCATAATTATCAATGTCCCATCTCCCTCCAAATCAAGATTTTGCTCCTGGCATTCAAATTCATTGATTTACTTTGCCCTAGTTCCCTCATTTCATTCTACTACTAGTCCGGACTGATAGTTTTAGACTCTTGTCCTCTCACCACAACTTTCCACTTTGTGTTCTTTCACTTATATCCTCTCTCTAATGCTTTCCACTCGCACAATTTACACTTTAAATCTTACCTTCCTTCTCGTTAGCTAATCACTTGCTCAATAAAACGTTGTGATAGTGTGTGTTAAGGGCCATATATAAAACTTATATTGATTGTACTTATGGCCCTTGTAAACAGGACTTAAAAATAAAACTGCCAAAAGGCCATAAAGTGCATTAATAAAGTGATGACTGAACATCCAATTACATGAATTTCATCTAGTCTAATTCTTAGTTTTGCCATTAATCAGATATACAGAGTTAGGCTGCTGAAAATATATTCAAGAGAAAGGTATGAACATTACTGACAACCAGCTTTTCTATCACTGTGAAATGGTGAAAATCACTGTTAATTTCCAGTTCCTACCAAGGATTGAAATTCTTAGTAACCACAAACAGCAGCTCTCAAGGGTAGTAAGTACCAAGCAGGCACAAATAAGCTGTCTATAAGGAATGCAGCTGGATAAGAGAAGGCGTTAAACAACTCCCAAACAGATCTTTTAAAACAGTGGTTAAACAGGATTTGACATTACTGCATCTATGCACAGCTGAGTGATGCACATCCACTGAGATGGGGTTGGGAAGCTGCATTTGACAATAAGCTCCTAACTTTTTTCCCTGTAGGTACATCACTATTTTTGCAGAGTATTTCTCCAGTGAGAGAGAAACTATCATACAAATATTTTAAACTTTGAAAATACAGAGTGGATACCAAAGCAGGGAGGTGGGATGCAAGTTAATCGACTATGAAAAAAATGGGCATTGGAGAAGAAAACAAGGTAGAATACCATCGTGAAATTCATGCGGCAGCAGACAGAACAGAAAAAGGTGAAGATAACCAAAGAGAAAGAAGGAACACAAACAGGAAGGAGAAAGTGAGCTAATGAGCTAACACATTTTTTCAAGAAACAGGAAAGACAAACTAAACAAAGAAAATTAAGACAAAGGAAACTAGAAAGAAAATGGAGAAATAAGGGAAGGAGAGATGACAACAAAATACAGTACTCTGTTTTGTGTGGTATTCCCTCCATCTTGTTACATTAGTCTGGAAGATATCCCTTAACAATGTACAAACTCTAACTTGGAACCACTAGATTATACCAGTGAAGGCAGAGTGTTGCCTCTTAATGTTAGGTACATAACCAGGGTAATTTATTTATTCTTTTTAAACAGGATGAAAATAGAGGTCCTTACTCCATTTTCTGATGATTATGAGACCCCATGAAGATCTAGCAGGATAACACCACAAATATTAAGGAAGTGAACACTATTTGCAACTGCACTGGGGGAGGGATTTTTTTACTAAGATTGTTTAGAACTGTTTTTGTTTACACCTAATTAGGAAAAAGATGAAGTTGTGTTTTCAGGGCTGTTAGAAAATGCACCTCTTATAAACTGAGGACATTGATTTGGGCAGTAATGAGACAATAAATGTGGACCCTCACAATGTCATTTTTACCATCACTTTTCAGATTAGGCCATGCTCCTGGAAGCTGCCGCATGGAAGTATCTGTTGGGATTGCCAACAATTTCAATGGAGCACCTCACAGGTGCAGGAACCCAAAGTAATCACCACAGATGAAAGGACTATCAGCTTCTGCAGCTGTGAAATGCTCGTCCTTTGATACATGTAGAGTATTTTAGTGACATCCTGCAGAATTAGACTCAAGATTTCTCTTTTTAAATTTGTATGGTTTGCTAGCATTGTGTAGCATTTCTTTTAAGTCTTTGCCCTGTCTGTTTTTTATTTGGGCATGTTGATCATACATTTTAACATAGAGAAACTTTTTAAACCACACACAACAGACACAAAAGTAGTTTTGCTATGAATATTTACCAGCATCAAACACTTGTTTGCCAAACAAAATGAGTCTGCCCAATTATTTTTATATGGAATAATATAATAAAACAGACTAAAGCAATAACTACTTCAAGACACTGAATTTCACATTAAGAATGTTTACTTAAGCCACCTGCATCCAAATATTTAACTATAATCCAAGTTTTAAAAATTAAGACTACAAAATAAACATTTTAAATCCCTAAGTCTTTTGCATTAAATTCATCTCAATAGTTTCTTCAAAATAAAATATTTTAGCAGTGATTAACACCGCAAATAAAGGTCTGCATTGCTTCCATTACATGCTTTTTTCTACATTTCTGGCCAACAGCAATTATCTTTGTCTCTTGAAATTAAGATTTTTCTTTATTTATTCCTTCTCCTATTCACCAACACCAGTTATTACCTGGTTCTGGGGAATAGCGTATTAATTACTGCTGTAGACCCAAAGAAGGCACATGAGTACAAAATGCAGCTCCTAAATGTGTGGGTTTTTTTATTTTAATTTCTCAGCATCTGAGCAGAGGACTTTTTCAAAAAAAATTTCAGAATGTAAAGCGGTAATCAAATTGTTAAGGCAGGCAGAATTCTGGACCCCAAGCTACTTGACAAGATGCCTTTAAGATACAGGAGTGTAGAAACAGCTATACCAAATTTTCCTCTTGTGTAGCTCCTGCAGTTTTTAATGAAATCTGTAAGCAATAAATACAAAATGTAAGCTAATTACTTGGATTTTTGTGGATGGGGTTTGAAAGAGCATGAGAGTTTAAGGTTTAAAATTATTTTGGAGCATGTAAAACCATTATTCAGAAGGTTTTGACATGTTCAATATTATTGATCCATAATAAAACAAATGCTTTTAATTAATACACATTCACAGCATCTATCAGATGAGCTTTGCCAGAACTGTGACATATTTCTAAGATTAAGATGCACAAAATACAGATAAAGACACTCTATTCGAGAACCCAGATGGCACTGTGAGCTGGAAATATGGGTTCAAATTTTAATCACATTACAAGTGGAAACCATTAAAGAAGTGGTGTCATCCTAGACCTTATTAGTTCATGTCACAAAATTGCGCAATTTCACATTATTGCAATCTATGCATCAGAGTGAAACAATGGAGATAATGCAAGCCAGGACTGATGCACGCTGGCAGACAGGTGTGTGGCAGAAGCTTGATAACAGCAAGCACCTGCCTGCACTATGCCTACCTGAAGATGGTGATTGAGCATCTCATTTTTATGAGCGCTAAATTTATTCAATTACATTAAATATGAAAAAATATTAGAAAATGTGAGCCATCCCAGTAATAGAGTTCTGTGTGCTCATATGGAAGAGCCAATTAAGAGTTCTAGTCCCTGAGAAAGCAGCAGACCACAAATGCTGGTGAGGCCTAATGAACTCTCTAATCTCACCCCAGCAGGTAGGGGTAAATGCTACCTTGTGTTTCTTAATGCATCCCTTCTAACTGATTAAAGGGTGGCACTGATGAGCTGTGAAAGGCATCTTTACCCAAGGCTAGTGGTTGCAATATGCAGCTTCAAAGGGGGTGGTTGGATCTTTGACAATGTCATCCCCAAAAAATGTTTACCTGAAAACTGGCATGTTGATTATTTATTACTCTTGAATACTGCACAGAGAGAAATGAACAAGAAGTGGAATTTTTACATTACAGAAAGTAGTACCCGCTGTGGCTCAGGATGAAGATACTGATGCTCCTATCAGATGACATTCCCAACACTCAGTCATTTTTACATTGTGATATTTTATGGTTACTTAATCCACCACACCTGTCTTAAGGATTTCAGGAGTCTCAACAATTGTGTATTGTTATACTATTTGTACTAACCTTACCTTTTTGTGGTAGTTTATAAGAGATGAAGTTTCAGCTTTCACTGAATTACATTATTTTGTGGGCTGGACAACTGTAATTTACTTCAATTGTTTTTCCAAGGCATATTTTAAGCACTGGACTTCATAGCATCTTAAGTGATTTTAGGTTTCTGCTTGTCAGTTTTTGTGTTAGTTTTATAAACATATTTTCAAACGTCAGTGGTAATACGGTCTTTATGCCTCCCCACAAACAGGGATTGAAGGAATGCAAGTAAAACACAAAACAAACTTTGTAAAACCCCAAACATTTACAAGACCTATTAAAAAAATTCCAAACTTTTTCCTTGTAGCCTTTACAGTCCTAACATCATGGCATTATGTTGGTGTAGGAGATCTATGACTGATTAGTCTGTTTTCACTATCTACATTGAAAAAATGCAAACAAGCAAAAGTGAGAAGTAAAATAGATTTATAATTTCATTTTAGTGAACTAAAATAATTGTAACATTGTCAATATTTGTTTTCAAAATAGTTTCATCCAGACAGTGTCGTTTCAAACTATGCTAGCTAAAACTAAAAAGTCATCAAGCAAAGTTCCAGTTAACCATTTCCCAACACAGCTGTAAGCAGCATACTTGGGTGCTCCAAAGTGGGCAGATATTTAGTTAAACAAACAGCTGTACTATTAACATTCTCTGCAGGGGTAGTGAACACAACTTGCAACTTGAGTTTAGATGGAAACCATATTATAATTGTGTTTGAGACTGGCTAAAATTTTAGGCCCAGTTACCAGACCTTGTGGGGGAGAAGAGGCTATTAAAGAAATACAAGAAAATAGATAAAAATAAATTTAGTATTGCAGATAGCTTACCATAATACAAAACAAGCAAGCAACAATAATTCCCACAACTACTGATGTAATTGCTAGCATCTGTGAAGTATGCAGCAAGTTATAAAACTGTCAAGATTTCAGAAACTATCAACATCCATAGATGTAGTGGCATTTTGTGTTCACCCTATGACATCAAAAGGAGCACCCTTGTGCCTATATGCAACATACGAAAGCAGATAACCTATTTCGAAGACTGGCACTGCAGATTGAAGCCAAATTCAGAGATCAGCCACCCAATTGATCTCGCTCTTTTGACACCATACTAGTAGTTTTGTCTTAGTAATTATTGCCATCTGCACTGCCAGGTAGCCGGGGCCCTGCCCATTCAAACATTTCCTCCACAAAGGATCGCCCCATGCAGTGCTCTGTGTCCACTGTACCTCAATTAATGAATGCCACCCGTATCTGGAGGGGGGTTCCCAGGTGTCCCACTCCCCTCAATGTCTAAGAGCTGAAGCAGCAGCCACAGGTCTCACAGCACCCCACCCAAGCAGGGGCAAGCCTGCTGAGCCAGGGGCTGCGGGGGAGTCACTAGGGCCCACACCGAGCACAGAGGGCGCTGTATTGAGCAGAAGGCAAGGGTACGAGGCGGGTGCCCTATTCAGCTGCAGGCAGGTGGGACCTTGGGGCAGGGGCAGGCAGGAAGCAGCAGCAGGGGGAATGTAGGGACCAGTGGGTCTGCTCCTTCGGGGCCTGGGAAGGAGGGTCGTCCTATAGGGAAGGGGTGTCTAAGCAGGGTTCCTGGACAAGCACAAAATGGGGGGACCGGGGGCAGGGCGTCCCCTGTGGGGAAGGAGGAAGAGGCAGGGACCCCGTGGGGCCCCCTCCAGCGCGGTGCCGTC
>ML675611.1:8207120-8224946 GCA_007922155.1 Mesoclemmys tuberculata | reverse complement strand
GGGCGGTTGAGGCGGCGCGCGGGCCCCTCACGGGGGAGGGGAAGGGGGGCGGTTGAGGGGTGGCCCCATGCCCGGGCCTGAGCGCGCGGCCCGGCCGTTCACCTCGGAGTCCTCCTTGGCCTGCGGCAGCGCGGGAAAGGCCGGCCGGGCGAGCTCCATGGCCGGTCGTTCTCCGGGCGGCGCGGCTACTCGGGCCGCGGGGCCGCGAGCTCCGCCGCGGGAGCGACAGGCGGGGAAGGCGGCGGCGGCGACGGCGCGCTCGGCGGCTCGCACCCGGCCGCCATGCTGCTTCCCTCCCAGTCCCGCCGCCCGCGGCCCCCGCCCGCCGGGCTCGGCTCCAGCCAGCAGCAGCGCGGCGCCGCCCCCGCAGTCCGCCCGCCCAGCCCCGCCCCTCGGCCTGCCGCGCCGCGACCCGGGGGGAGGGCCAGCCGCAGAGAGCGCGAGCGAGCGGGTAACGGCTTCGGTCACAGCCTGGGGGCGGGGCCTTGGCCGGAGGGGGCGGGGCCTCACTCGGCGAGAGCGTGGGGGCGGGGCCTCGCTCAGCGAGAGGTTGGGGGTGGGACCTAGGGAGCGGAGAGCCCTGGGTCCGTGGCGCGCGCCGCGCTCCCAGCTGGGCCCGCTCGGCAGCTCTCCAGGCGCGTCTCAGCTGCTCTAACCTCCTACTTGCTGCAGCGACCTCTCCTATCCCGCACTTTCCCCAGGCTCTCCCACTACACAGAGAGCTTTAGGTTCCCACTTGTCTCTCTCCACTTCCTGTTCCTCTACTTCCCTCCCCACCTTTCCTCCCTGACCTTATTGAACAACCTGTCTAGAATGGCTGGCTAGATTTTCTCCCTTCCAAGCTGGCTTCTGCCCCTAGCAATCCACTGGAACTTTCATGGCCTCTTCCTAGTCAAAGCTCAGAGCCAGCCCTCATTTATTTGTGGTGCAATAGCACCTGGAGCACTGCTTAGGGACCCCAATAGCACTGGGGCATATGCTGTAGAAACAGAACAAAAAGTTAGTCCCTTCCTCACAGAGTGTGCAATCTAAGTATAAGACAAAAGGGGGATATAGGCTGGAATGGGGAAACAATGAAACAAGGCAATATTGGCCACCATCCTTATCCTCCGTGACTTGCCAGCTGCCTTCATTACTCTTCTTGACATCTCATCCTCCCCTGGGTTAAGTGACTGTGTCCTCACTCCTTCAGACCTTCCTCATCCCCTCCAAATTTGTGGGGTTCCACATGACTCTGTCTTTGGTTTCCATCTCCCTCTCCATCTTATCTCTGGATAATTTAACTTACAAACACAAATACAACTATCATCTCTCTGCAAGCATCCACTCCTCTACTCAGACCTGTCTCCTTCTGTCCACACTAAAATCTTGACATCTTTTCTGATCTCCAGCCATCAGCTTCAACTCAGCATGCCAAAAACAGAACACAATCTTCCCCTGGCCACCCTCCTCCCTACCTTAGTCACTGTGGACAATGCCACCATCCTATCCCTCCAGCCTGTAAACTGGGTGTCATCTTTTACTTGGTCCTGTCTCCAAGTCCTCACATCCAGGCTCTCTCTAAATCTTGCCACTTCCTTCTGCATAATGTCTCTAAGACACAGTCCCCTTAGCTGTGTGGGTTGATCGGTAAAACACCCATCCAAGCTCCCATCTCCTATCTTGATTATTGCACCATCCTCTTCTCTGACCTTGACAAATGCAATCTTGCTTCACAAATATCTATTCAAAAAGCTACTGAAAAGATAATTTTCCTAGCTAATCACTTTTACCATATTACCCCAGCTCTCCTTTCTCCATTGAATCATATATACACCTACTTGTCTTCAATTTCACAGCCTATCACTACTTACCATTTCATACACTACAGAGATATTGACTCCTGCCTCTAATGGGCCAATGATGCCAGCCTTAATCACCCATTTGTTAAATTTCCCCCTTGTGCTTTTCCTAACACTGCCTCACCTGTGGGAGGAGCTCCCTGTAAACACCCACAAAGCTACCAAATCCCTCTTTAAAACTTTTACTATTATACCTGTCCAAAAAAAATCCTTAATTTAGGCAGATCATGGGCTATCCCTGCCTAACATATTGATCAATATAGACTCAATATTTTCCTGTCCTTCCCCAAGGTCTCTGTCCATCTATTTTCTCATCTTTTATTTAAGCTCACTGGGGCTGTAAAACTGTAGGACATTTTTGTTCTTTGTGTACACAGCACCAAGCCCACTAGAGTCCTTGTCCATGACTAGGTCATTTTTGTATTGCAATTAACCTGACTTGGGGTTGCAGGGCTCAGGCTACGGGGATGTAAAACTGCAGTGTAGATGTTCAGGCTGACCCATTCGTGGGAAGGGTCCCAGAGCCTGAACATCTACACTGCATTTTTACAGCCTCACAGCCTGAGCCCCCAGACACAGGTCAGCTGTGGGTGTTTAGCCACAAATAACCTTAAGCACTACCCCTCAAAATGAAACACCTATTCTGCTCTTGCCACTTCACTTAAACAAATTTGCTTTTCTTCACAGCAAGGAACCATTTAACAAAAACATCTACTGGCCTCAATGCTGAAGTGAGGGCTTGCTCACATTAAATTGACTAAAACAACTTCAGTATTAGCAGAATAGCAGTTAGACATTCAGTTCTGTGTACAACAGATGTATGGATCTTTAAAACATGGCAGGTTTTGACTTGAGCTTAAGAGGATTTTAGTTAGATTGTAGGAAGCAGTTTATCTATACTATTCATCTTCTCCAAACTAATGTTAACAAATTTTGCACAATTAGCATATATTATAAGATGGCTGTAGATCAATTCAGTTTTATTAAACTTTCATCTAATTGTTTAATACATTTTGAGCAATCTATAGACTTTCTGTAACAGCAGTATTTAACCATGCATATTGACATTCAGCCCTATTCAGGGTGATTTCGTAATAGAAATAAACTGATAGTGACATTTTATACCACTGACGCTTTAGAGAAGGTAATGTTGTACAACCCTGTTTAACTTTTACATTGATGGAGATGAACATGCGTGCTCTTGCATGTGTAATGATTGGCCATTAGCTTCTTGTTTCCACTTATCAAAATACTGTTGCCTGTGCATTGTAGTTTGTTTCAGTTCTGTATTTTAAACTAGATTAGATGCTCTTTTGTAGTTTAACACAGATAGTACTACAGTTCATTCCATACTAGTACATAAGGCAAACAAACAGCATGGCTTTGAGAAATTTATAGAACTAATCCAACACTTGTTTGAGAGCTGGATAGACACAGACTAATCCAGTTGGGGTAGGTCGTGGCACAAAATGGAGTCTTAATACATACAGATGCATCACTTTTGGGGTGTTTTTAAAAAGTACCTAGAAGTTGAAGTAAAATACAAGCACTATAAAAACCATTTCCCTACACACATCAAAAGTGGAATGAAAAAAATCCATACTGATGGATTGCTTGGGAAAAAAACCCAACACTCCTTGGCTTCTGAGTTAAAGCTATTTGATCATGCTTGAAGGATTACTGAAAATTAGCAGCTGCAGTATTCAGTTCCCAGTATGTGTGGAGGAATTAGGCCAAATTCTAGCCTGTGACACCTGTACAATCTATAGCAGACCAGTATTTAGGCCTCTGTGTATTCTATACACCGTCTCACCACTCCCAATCCAGTGTAGTTTAGATACCACTATTTTAATAGTTTATGGTGGATAGTCTCAGTTGCTGTATGACAGAAATGAGAGCTGGGAAGGTAGAATGGGAAGTGAGAGTGTATTTTTAAAAAGTGACTGTTGGATTGCCCAGGGGCAGAAGAGCTGTTTTTACAAAGATATCTAAACCAAAACAAATTAATATGTTTGACAGTTTCAGTAGTTCTAGATTGAGTCCCTGATAATATTCTTTAAGACAAAGTTAACTGTTTTTTATAAAGTTAAAATGCCATTTGGCTGTATAGGTTACCTACAAACATTTAGGAGTATGGCACTTTCAGAGAAGTATATATGAAAATATTTTTTTAAAAGAAAGAACGCTAACTGAAATCAGGCTATAACAAATATTGTCTACTTAATGCATTTTAAGCAATAATCATATAAGTTTTAGTTCCAATTGAATCCCTTCCACAGATTTCAGAGGTGGAATCTTTAAACAAAAATGGTTCCCTACCCTCTTCTACATGAACAGGCAACATGAAATTGTTATACACTATTAAGAGCTCATCATATTAAATTTTCTAACTTATGTTTTAGATACATTGTATCTGACAAATCAGTTTTACAGAGAGAATTTTGTATAGATTATCAAAATACATGGCTAAATGGAACATGATAATTAATAGAGATAAGTAGCACTTTAAATACCCAAAGAACTATAAAGAATGCTTTTGACTAAAGAGGTAGAGAGGAGGGACATATGAAAGACTTAAACAAGTTTTATTCAACTGTTTAGAGGAAGGAAAATGATATAAAATAAGCCAGGAAATGCACTGACTTTCTTAAAATCTGCTAAATTAAACCATTTGGGTAAGTTTATAAATTCACACAGTCATTGTTACGAGAACACGTCTCACTCCTTAACTTGGGCTGCAATGAATGCCACATTTTCAGAACTGTACAGATACACACTTCTGTAGCCAACTTGTAACTAGTATCAATTATTGTTTATGGTGTTATACATACACTTGTAAAAAGATCATAGCCAAGAAGTACATTTTCTTTTCTTCTATACATTAATCTAATATCTCCTGTGCAGTCAATCATTAACTATGTGGTTTAAACAGGTTTGTAGTCCAGTTTAGACTCCAGCTTCTTAGAATCAGCTACTTTTCTAACAGCTTTCATGAAGTCTTCCTGAACTACGAAGTCATGATCAGCACGAATTGCAAACATACCTGTGAAGAACAATTTGAGAAACAGCTAGATATTTACCGAGTTAGGGCAGGTCTCCACTACCATGTAAGTTGATGTGACTTATGTCACTCAGGGGCGTGAAAAAGCCACCTCGGAGCAACACAAGTTACAGCGCCCTAATCACTGTCCATACTGGCGCTATGTTGGAAGGAGAGGTTCTCCCACCAACATAGCTTCTGCTTCTCAGGCGAGGGGGAGTAATTATGCTGCTGGAAGAGTGCTCTCCTCTTGGCACACTCTGTCTTCAGACACACAACAGTGGTGCAGCTGCATCGGTATATCTGTGCTGATGTAGCGCTTCTAGTGTAGATTAGCCCTTAAGTGTTACTAGCAGCAGTAATATAGAACTGAAACATTCCATAGTCTAGCACTTCGTAATTAAAACAACATTGAAAGCATCAAAATTAAAAGTTACATACTCCATATGGAGATTCAATGAGTAACTAATCCGTTATGTATTTTTCTTTACCTGCACCTCAGACATGTTTGGAAGCAGAGTAATTATTCTGGAATAAAGCCACTTTTATTCTGGCAAGGCACATCTACCAATTTAGCTAGAGGTATAATTATTTCACTACAGCTATGCCAGTCAGCTTCCCTATGTAGACAAGCCCTGAGTGGACAATTTATTTTTTTATATAAGTAGGAACACATAGGAGAGAGAGATCCCAAAAAATCATTTTCTGTATAACTTAAACAACAGTCAGTATAAGCCATAAAAGAAGAATTTGGAAAAAGCAGATTTTTGTGCAAGTTGGTTATACTTGTTTCATCCTGTTTCAGGGAACTTCATTTTACCACTTCTCTCCACACTTTTAAGGTATATGGGCATACACACAGGATCCTTTCGAGTGAGTATTTGACAACAATGCCAGTATTCCAAGAGATACATTTTACAGTACTTTGAAACTTAGTAAGGAAACACTACAGCATTATATTAACCAAAGTTTCCAGCCACTGATGTAAAAAATGTAAATGCTAGCTGACTCTCAAAAATGAATGAACTTAAAACAGTGGAATGTTCTTGAATTTCACGTTAATCTATTATACTAGGAACAAGTAAGAGAAACCAGTCGTGAATATTGAATGTTTATAGCAAAACTCAGCCCATCAAAATTAAGAACTGAGCAAATGGATATAAGTGAGTGAGGCGACTCTTACCTGCTTCAGTACAGACATTTCTCAAATCTGCTCCATTAAAGCCATCTGAAAGCTTCACAATTGCTTCATAATCTATTAACAAAACAAGAATGCCAATTAACTAGACGTGTGAACCAATTTGTGTTCCACTGCAGTACAGCATTATCTAACTGAACATTCTACTTTGATTCTCAGTGCAAATGAAAATAATGATTAGCTACACTGATTGAATTTACCAGCTGTTATTCCCCCTCTTAACATACAAATCTAGGTCAGTCAAGATAAAACAAACAATTATATTTAAAAATCGCTAACTTCCACATACAAACATTAAAATTAAATAAAAAGATGTACATTAAATCAATGTTATAGTTGAGATTTAGATGCATATAAATAAAAATAATTTCAACATTTATTATTCCCACAACCACCATAACTTGGCCCCCTTGTACAAGTATAGTACTTACAATGGGCTTTTTTTAAAAAGGTATTAAAAGCACTATCTACTATCATTACACATGCACAAAGTGTGTAGATGGATTACAGCTTCTGGAATATAAATTCACAAGTTCTGTGCATTTCAGATTTCTAGCAAATTTTTGACTGCATATTTAATTTTGAGTTGGAATACAAAGTACTAAGTGTCTTAATTGGCAAAACCCATTTTTTCTGTAATTGTTTTATTCAAGTATCTTAAACTACAAATCTGATTTTTACCAAACTTTTCAAAACAGTTTCCCTTTTCATTATGAACACCACAAGACATTAGCTGAAAGGTTATTTTTTATTTTATGTAAAGAACATGAAAACTTAGGACTAACACTGCCACCTGGGCCATAGCTATATCATTACTGTAAGCGAGTGGCAGTCTAACAAATCTACATAATTTGTAAAATCACAAAAATGGAAACAGCTTACAGACTACTCTTCAAAGAATTTTACAAGTTACAGTCCATGCTTGAGAAGTCTGACACCTGCTGGCCAAATACTGATACCAAAAACAGGTGTCTCACATAGTGTCCAGTTCCTGGACCCAAGCTAAGCAGCTCATGCTCTTCTCTGGTTTCTTGGAAAGGATGTGCTAGGATTCCTTTCAGGGTGCTATCTGGATTTAACTTCACAGTTCTCTTTTATATCAACATTAGGTAGTAGGTGTCTGAAACTGAGCTCCTTTCTTTGCCTTCTGGCTGCTGTGAGGGGGTGCGATACTTTTCCTCTTCCCATCTCACATTACTCAGAAACAACAGCTGGGGAAAAGCCCTTCATCAGCAGTGGAAGGGTGTTCCATTCTCAGTCTCACTTCCTTCTGTTCAGGTCCTCTTCCCCAGCCCAACCCCTAGTTCCTGAGAACGTCATTGTCTCACCTGCGTGTCTCAGATTACCTCCATGAATCTCAGAGTGAAGCCAACAGGATTCTGGTCAGTCTGCAGTAACATAACTGACTAGAAACTTGTCAGTTTTATTCTACAGAGCCTCTGCCACCCATGCCCCAGATAAAGTTTGCCTACTACATAATGGCAAGTGCATCCTTTTTCAAGCCATAGTTGTAGCACAAACTGACAGCAAAATTTGTGTAATTAAAAAGTAAGGAGATTTCCAAGTAAAACCCACTTTTCAGTTGCTCGTAACTTTCCAAGTTTTCCTTTTGGACAGAAATACCCTCATTTGTTCTCAACGCTATATATGGTTCTAACTTTTCTTTTTTTGTTTTTGACAAATGGGAATGTTTGCTTACAGCAAGATGTTCCATTACACAATGGAAAGAGTCCCACCTGATGTGAATTGTTGTTTCTCTGATTTGTAGCCATATTTAGGAGGGTTATATCTCAAATTCTCAGATTTTTACAGTCAAATTCAGCAATAGTTCAGAGAAACATTTTTGGGGAGCAGATGTAAGGGTTACCAGTAACTAATTCACTCTCTCCCCATTTTTACAAATTGATGGCAACCAAACTTGGAGAAATATTTAAACAGTTCTGGGTACTTACCTATTTCACCATGTTTAGTGATAGGACCTGCATGAATCTTCAATATATCTAATCTGGCTTGTTCATTTGGTAAATCAATATCTAAAAAGAGTTTGTTTTTGTTAATTAAAATGGGTAAACAAGGATAATGTACAGAATTACACACACGCCCAACAGTGAAGGTGTCAACTCACGGATTTTTCTATCCAGTCTTCCAGGACGCAGCAATGCAGGATCCAACGTGTCTGGTCTATTAGTAGCCATGATCATTTTAACTCTGTGCAGAGTGTCAAATCCATCCATTTGATTCAATAACTAGAGTAAATGGAGATTTTTTTTTTAAAACAAGGAATTTTTTTAAACTTAACATGTTCATAAATCTAATAGTTCTCACTTCCTTTTCACTAGTGATCATTACAGATAAAAGGAGTCATGGAAACAATAAGCTTAAGACAATGTTACCAGCTTCTTTACTGTGATGATCAAAGAATAACACAGCTCTCCATACATTCCACAGATAAAGGATAGCTTTAAAAAATCATTAAGGATGCTTACACTGGATACAAAGTCTAAACGAAACAGCTCAAATATAGAAGATTACAACATTCTAGTCACCTTGCATTTTCACACTTTTTTCCTCCAAGTACTAAAAGCTAGCGCTTTGCAGTTATACTTACCATATATTGCACTAACGAGGATTCACATAAAACTACCTTAGGAGAACAGCCCCTTGAATATTCAGTTGCAACTGAAGGCATTTAACTGAATATATCCAGTTCTGCTATGGAAAACTCAAAACTCTATTATTTGTGATTTTACACTACATGTGAGGCAGACATTCATTTAATATGTATTCTTTTTGGGTTGGGCAAACTGATAAGAATACCAGACCTGTGGGATCACATACACCAATCAGACTTAGAATTCCTACAGAGAACTGTTACCAATTTTGCTTTTTTTTTAAAAAAAAATTCTCTTCAGAAGATTGTTTGTTCAGTTTCCAATTACATTAGTTCACAGTTTTATTTAATATCTAAACTAATGGCACAATATGTGTTTCGAATTTTAGATGTTAGATATCTTTTGTACTGAAAGCTTCTACCTGCTGAGAGAGGTTCTGGGCTCTGTTTTTCCCTTGAAAGAGTTGATGACTCCAACATCTAAAAAAGGTGGGTTAAGTATTGATGTAGTCAATTCTTGTAGAGGAAGCACAGAAGCCTAAGCTCAGGTCTTGGCAGATAAAGAACCTCTCTAGTCACTTTTGAAGTGAATTACATACAAATACGCAGCTTATGCATTTTGGATCTCAAACAGTTTTAACTGCATTATTTTTTAAGCAAAGCATCTCAGTTCACTTAACGGAAGACACTAATGCAGCAACAGTTCTAACAATCTATTATTTCACTTTACTATAAAAGATTACATTTTAGACATTTACCTCCATTAGGGTTCTCTGGATTTCTCTATCAGCTGACGTTCCCTCCGAGAACCGACGGCCACCTATAGTATATATTACATTTGGAAGTTAACTATACTTTTTTTTTAGGCTCTAAATGGTTTCTTAGCTAAATAAATTTTAAAGTGACTAAAAATCAAATTAAGAATTAGGTAAAGTTAAATGCACGTTTAAGAGTGCTATGTATCTTGGTCAAAGATCCAAGCCAAATGTAAAAAGATCTCCTTTTAAGATGCCTCCTCTACCCTGTTCATTCTGCACAGAAAAGCTCCCTCACAATTAACTATATATTTGTCGTTTTGAGAAAAGAGACTATTGCTTCAGGGCAGACAAATATTCACAAGAAACTTTAGCCATCGTACAGTTCATTAGCCTTACCAATAGCATCTATTTCATCCATGAAAATGATACATGGCTGATGATCTCTGGCATAGTTGAACATTTCCCTGATCAACCGAGCGCTTTCACCAATGTACTTGTCTACAATAGAACTAGACACAACCTGTTGAAAATGAATGGGTAACATGAGCAAACAGACTACACACAGATTTATCATAACTATTTGAAAAGAATTCCATTATTTTACCTTTAAGAAATTGCAGTCTAGCTGGCTAGCAACAGCTCTCGCCAGGAGTGTTTTCCCAGTACCTGGACGGACAGAGACTGAAGCTGTTCAGCTTGTAGACCAATTGCTAAAATTACATATTGAAATATATTTCAAGAGTACAAAAGTATAACAAAATACAGTAAGTTTTCCAAGATGGCAGTTCAGCACTAATTATATTGTAAAGAGAATTGAAATTCAGATGTCTACTTGACAGGCTTATGGACATGAGGTCTCAGTCTGCCTTAATTATGGACACAATTCAAAACTGGAAATGAAAGGCATCTACAGACGTCTACTCACCTGGTGGGCCATACAGCAAGCAACCTTTCGGAGGTATAATTCCCACACGCTGGAACAATTCTGGATTTGTAAGTGGTAACTCTATTACCTGAGAAAAGAGGCAGTTAAGTAGTGTTTAGTTTTAAACAGATCCTTGACTATATGGTTAGATGGTATGATATATTTCTGGTACAGTAGAACCTCAGTTACAAAAACCAGCATTATGAACTGACCGGTCAACCACACACATCATTTGGAATCAGAAGTAGGTGATCAGGCAGCAGCAGATACCAAAAAAAAACCCCAACAATAACAAAAACCCCCACAAATACAGCACAGTGCTGTGTTAAATGTAAACTACTAAAAAATAGAGAGAAACTTAAAAAAAAAAAGACTTGACAAGGTACAGAAACGATTTCTGTGCTTGTTTCATTTAAATTAAGATGGCTAAAAAAGCATTTTTCTTCTGCATAGTAAAGTTTCAAAGCTGTATTAAGTCAATGTTTAGTTGTAAACTTTTGACAGAACAACCATAACATTTTGTTCAGAGTTATGAACCACCTCTGTTCCCGAGGTGTTCGTAATTCTGATTTTCTACTGTAACTCCAATTATTTCAGTAGTTACTCCAGTGCAAAGACTAGATTTTGGCCTTTTGTAATTTTCTCTTCCATTCTGCTTTGCACTTTTACTTCATGACACCCCCTCAACTGAGAAGCTTCCTTCGACCCATCTATTTTAGTATAGCCTCCTCATAGACTCATAGGTCAGAAGGGACCAATATGATCATCTAGTCTGACCTCCTGCACAAGGCAGGCCACAAAACCCTACCCATACACATTTATAACAACCCCGAACCCATGACTGAGTTATTGAAATCCTCAAAAGTGAGATTTGAAGACCTCAAGCTGCAGGGAATCGATCAGCAATGTTCATCCTAATGTTCATCTCATTTGCATCTCCGCACCTTCTTGTACCTGAATTGTTGATGCATGTTATGTTCCTCAGAGCCAGATTGAAGGTAATCTGGTATGGGGGCCCTGTTCTTTCAGAAGCTATGTTGAGCACTACGTACATTTATGGAGATCAAAAAGTATTTTTAAATAGCGTTCTATAAGCTCTCTTTCCTGAATGACGTTAATAAGGTGCACCAAACGCTATTCTGGTAGAAATCTTTAATAGTCTGTCTTATGACTGCTTAAAATAAAATAAAAAAACAACACGATACAACATGATCATCAATCCTCAGCTCACGTGGCAAGGAAAGGCAAACCCTCCCCCTACCCTGTCAGAACACTATTCATATACAAACCTTTTCTGAAAATCTTTAAACACCATGTACACCAAACACCAAAACACCATTTTAACCCACCCACCTGCCACAACATGAAGCACAACTTTTCGTCAGAGTAGGTACTATTCAATACGTACTTCTGTAATTAAATATACAGTACCTCTCTTAGCTCCCTGATTTGTTCTGATAACCCGCCAATCTCAGAATAAGAAACGTTCCCAGGATCTTCATGAGACATATTATAAACCAATGGATCCACTTCCCTTGGCAAGTATCTGTAGCATTTGAGTATTAACAAAACAGATGTTATTTTATTCTGCAGAGACTATACTCAGTGATTTAAATAAATCTTAGAGCTGCTTGGAAAATGCTTGTTTCCCCTATGAAAAATTGACAAACATTTTTCATCAATATTTTCTATAAACATTTTTTCAGCTTTGTAATTAAACTTGGAGAGGCAGCCAGACTTCTCAAAAACGAAACATTTGGGTTTTCTTCAACAAAATACACAAAACTGACAAAAAAAACATTTCCCATAGAAGTTTCTGTTTTGGTTAAAAAGCCATTTCAAACAAAAAATTTTTAACCAGCTCTAATAAATCTGTAAGACCACCCTTGAAGTATTTGCCCATATAATGTATGTATCTCAAAAGAATTTTTAAAGCATTACAAGATTTATTATTCAAACCTAAGAACTGCAACATATTTAGACCAACTCTATCCTTCATATAAAGACAAAGAAAAAAAACTTGGTGGCAAAAGCTTACCTCATAATAGTTAGCGTGGTCATATCCAGAGCAACTCTTGTCCCAGGCTTCAGCTTACTTTTGTCAAGCTAGTTTCACAAAAGAGTTTTCTATTAGAAATTGACTCAAACAGCAAAGTGATGGAATTCTATATTTCTGCAGTAATTGTTCTTGTTCGATATGACAGAGGAAGTGTTGAGTCTCAGCAAGGATTCAGACGGTGACTTTCCCTTCTTCCTCAGGCACAACTGAAGACAGCTGATAAAGGAGAATCTAGTGGTTTTCACTACCCTTGCAATTGGGGCAGGCAGTTTTGCTGACCATGTATTCCTGCACTCTGTTTCCTGTTGCTTAGACCATTCCTGACCCATGATGGTACTTCTCTCACACCATAATTACAAATTTTATAAAAAAAGACCAATTAAAGCATTATATCCTGCCTTAATCAGAACCTCACCACTACCCATCCTTAGCAGATCCACTTGAACCAGGTGAATTAGCGTTCATCTGCAGCTTTACACTTCACAGGAAATTATTTCCTTTGGTATTTCACCATTTTGGGAACAGTGATGGATAAAAATATGTTGATTGGCTGGCATCCTGCTTCAGTTCTGGACATTTTACAAGTATTTTATTCAAGAGTTACAGCTTTATTAACCACTCTACCACCCCCACAAAAGCTAATCCATCAATATCAACCCTTCCATGCCCAAAAATATATATTGCCACAGGCCCTGAGAAAATGCTTTGTTCATCCTGCTGCACCATTTAAAAGTAGCAGGCCTGTACTGTATAGAATTGCCCTGGGAATGAAGGTTAAAAACTACAGTTACTTTAGTGTTTGGATCACTACATCCAAAAAATCAAGGCAGGCCACTCCCAGATCTAGCTGCATTGTTTTTCATATATCTTGACACGCAATCAAGAACACTTATGTCCGCCTACACAGAAGATAGTAAGTGTGTGTTAAAGTTTTTAAATCTTTCTGAACTGAGGAGCAAAAGTGCATCCATGCAGCAAAATTTAGTGTTGTGGGACTGTTTATAGCACTGTTGACAGTATTGTGACATTTATAAACACAACCCTGAATTTTGCAAAGTAGATAGGCCCTTACAGAAATTCCACAAGGATAATAGGCAGACTCTGATCTATTGCTCTCCTTTACTCTCTGTAATTAGGTGTTTTCCAGCAAATGTTCCAATACCTCTTCATTCTCCCAAACATCATTAGAAGCTTATCACTTATATGCATCACATGACAAACACAACGTAGTGGAGATAAAAAAAAATTGTAAAGAAACATTTGAATGTCAAATTCTAGGCAGTGTTTACAAAATTCTGTAAATTGTAAAGCAGGGTAAAAAGAATTGACATTATCTAAATGGAGACTTCATTAACAAATCTGTAAATCGTAAAGTAAATTGTTTTTATTAAACCATAGCCTACCAGAGTGTTCAGCTTAAACTCGGTACACGATAAACTGAAGAATTCAGAAAACATATCGATATTGCAGAACACTTGCAACTTTAATCAGTATCAAATACCTTTTTTTTTTAAAAGAAGGTATAGTTCATATCTATAATGAGGCTTGGTTTATTTCCTTTCTAGGGGATATCAACTGACACTATTAAGTCACACTATTTCCTTTATAGAAAAAAAAAAGTCTTCCTTCTGGTTTAGATTTTTCTAAATAGGAGAAAATATGCTATGATTATATGTCATGTCAGAAGTCTCAATAATGGCTCTCCCTCCAAAAATATTAAATACACTAAATTAGGCAGCATTTTATACATTCAGAAGTTATTGGCAGACTATTAAAAAAATCAGAAGTGTAACATTGCTTATACCTTCTTGGAAACCTGACTTTTCACTCTCTACCGATTTTGTCATCCTCTATTTAGAAGATGACTTTACATTTCTAGTTTCAAGTTTCAGATGCATTTTTCTTCCCTTCCTATTTTCTACATAAAGAAAGTATATACTGACATCACCAGCTGCTATGGATTAATGTGTGCTCCCTCTGCTGTTTCTCCACTTGCAGAACACTTTTGATAAATAGGCCCTACGTAAAGAGTGGCTTAAAAGACATCCTGGAAAGTAGATTTAAAACAAACAATCCCAAACATTGATGTGTATTCACTGCTATGCATCATACATAAGTCACGTTTTTCAGTCTACATTTAGTAGCCCATTAACAGGTAAACGGTCCCTAACAGCACCATGTGATTGTTTTCTTTCCCATGCCAGCTGCCTGAAATGTCATTTTTTGGTTATGGCAACAGCATCATCTCTTATTCATTTTGCCAGAAGCAGATGTGGAAGCAGGAGAAAGGTGGAGGAGTGACAGTGGATGGAGACAAGCATTTCCTACAATAATCCTCTAAAGTTTCAGCCTCTCACACTATTATATAAAAATCCCAAGAGTAACAAAGTTTATTCCTGCCGGCAAGACTGGAAGAAAGATTATTGTGTCTGAAACGTACTCTGATCTCATGGGTAATTAACTACCTTATAAACTTAGGCAGACTGATACTAGACCCTCAGACTGAAAGCACTAAGATTCTACAAAGTCATTTAGAGAGAAAGCTCGTCATGCTCCTGTAGTAGAGTTGTAGCTGATTTTTGATTGTCACAAAACGTAGTGAGTGGGGTGGATTTTGAGGATATCAAGGGGAAAATGTTTCATGAAGTTAAGCCTAACGCACTAGGCAATGAATTCAGTTTTCATCTAGGATAAGGAAGGGAAAGTAACAAAAGAAGCCAAAAGGAGGTTGTGCAGACCCCGTTAGCAGTGGAGGTGAAACCTTTCCAAGCAGTCCAAGAGTCTAAGACCTTATCTGGAATTCCGTGGACAATTCTGGTCATTCACATTCAAGAAAGATTCATTCAAACTAGAACAGGTGCAGAGAGGTCCTACTAGGATGATAAGGGGAATGGAGAGTCTATTTTATGAGAAGAGACTAAGGGTATGTCTACACTGCTGGCAGCATTGTTGGTAGTGCAGGATCAATTCCATGGGATCAATTTGGCAGCAGTGGAGACCCACTCAATTGATCCCAGAAGTCGACACGATTAATCCACCCCCACAGGAAGAGTAACGCTGCGTCAACTGGAGGGCATTTCTCGTTGGCGCAGCACCGTGGGGATGCTGCAGTAAGTAGAAGTTAGTAAGTTGACAGGAGATATGCAAGCTACTCTACGTAGCTTGCGTATCTCCTGTCGACTTCCGCTGAAGTCCACTGGCAGTGTAGACCAGGCCTAAAAGAGCTTGCCTAGTTTAGCCTAGCAAAACAAAGGCTGAGAGGAAAGAGGATTGTGCTTTCTAAAACACATCAAGTGGGTAAACACCAGAGCTATTTAAGCTTAATGACAATGTTGGCAAAAGAACTGCTGGGAATAAACTGGCCATGAGTAGATTTAGGCTGGAAGTTAGAAGGTTTCTAAACATTAAAGGAGTGAAGTTCCAGAATGGCCTTCCAATAGGAATACTTAGGGCAAGAAACTTAACAGGTTTTAAAATATATCTTGGTAAGTTTCTTAAAGGGATTACTGTGACATGGTTGCCTGTGAGAGCCAGGACTGGAATTGATGACCTAGGAGGTCCCTCTTAGTCCTGGTTTTATGTTCTGAAGTTTGGGAGAAAAGAAAAAAAAAAAAAAAAAAATCGAGACTTAACTGTATAAGAAGGATCAAACTGAAAAACTAAAACGCATATACTAGAACATCAAACTATACCAAAACTATAACACCTTGGACTGTTTCCACTTTGATTTATTATTCTCAAGAATCCATTTTAGCATTCCTGGCATTTCATGATCTAGCACTAGGGTGCAGGAAACTACACATCTGTATGCTGTTAGTCAAGCACAGCTTAAAGAGCTAAGTATGAACTTGCCTAACTTTAAAAGCAAAATGACTATAATATTTAATATCAGAGCAAGCTAATATTGGATAAAAATACCCAAGCCAAGCAAAGTTACCTGACGACGACAGCCAACCACATATCTTGGCCCATTTGTAGCTTTCACAATGACTAGAGGGAGCAAAAATGACAGAGAAAACAAGATCACATTCTTTTTAATCCCCTTAATTGCTAGTGCAAAATAAGCAGCAGCTATTCAGTATTTTCACAGTGATGTCTAATTAGTAATGCTCTGTATTTCATTCCTTAAAAATCATAATTCAACTGACATTTTAAAAACCAGAGGTTTCAAAAAAGTAAAATATATCACCCAGGATACTTACATTTCTCTTCTGTTAACTGCTTAAGAACCTCACCAACAATCTATGAAAAATCAGAAAAAAATTATTAGGTATGCATACATGAAGTAAAATTAGTAGAAGAATATTTTAAAAACATTCACAGTTCCTGCCAGTCACCTTGTACACTCTTTTGCAGCTCCATAGGAGAAGCCTATTATTCTGTTTCCTTTTCCTTGCTCCATACGCCAGGAACAACTGTTGAAAATACATCTACTCTACGTACTTCCCGCTTGTAAAGATGACACCATGGCACACATTTGCTCCAATTGTACCACATCCAGTTTATAGCTTCCAATTTTAAATCCCTCTGTGGTAACAACTCGTTGAGCACCGCTCACCGGCCGCACAGTGCCATAGGCGGTTGTGTCATTACAAATAATGCATACCTGTCCGACGCTTTGCAAAGCCTTGAGGTCGTTTTCAGATTTTTCATATTGCTTGGTGAGCTCTTTCAGTTGTTCCCTTACTAAAAGTAAAAAGAAGAAAAGGATTTGCTAAACCTTTAGCCTACCAGAAACCAGCGCTTGCCAGGCTGGCCGATTTGCAGAGATGACTGACCCGCGCTCCAGATTTTCCAGAGACAGGCCACTGGGCAACTGGCTACTCTTGCCAAAAGCAGGCGCTTTGCCCCGGCCACTCACTCCGGCTGGCAGGCCAGGTACCCTGGGCTGAGCCCGGCACGAGGCCGAGGCTATTAATGCAAAAAAAAAGGAGCCACCCAAGAACCAAACAACAGAAGCAGGGGCCGCAGGGGCCTGTCAACACCTCTGCCTCGCGGGCCCTGGGCGACGGGCGTCGGCGGGGCCGGGCCTAGTCCCAGTCGCGGCTGGGCCGGGGGGGCCTGGGCCTGTTCCCCCCCGCCCATGTGGGGTTCCCTATGCAGGGCTCAGCACCCCCTCCCCCACTGGCCGGACCCCCCCGAGCCACGAGCCCCTCCCCCCAGCGGGCCCAGGCTCCCCTCAGCGGGCCCAGGGCTCCCCTCCCCTCCCCCGCCCCGGCCCGGCCCGGCCCGCCCCCGGCGCGCGGCCGCTCACACTCCTTGAGGCGCCCGTCGATCTCCTTGTGCTCCAGCAGCTTCTTGCGGTAATCCTGCAGCGCCTTGTCTCGCGGGTCCGCCATGATGAGCAGGCGCCGCTCATAGGGAATGCCGGGAAGGGCCATGGCCGCCGGGGGC